>OZ025241.1:23851092-24021255 GCA_964019155.1 Osedax fenrisi | reverse complement strand
TGATTTTTTGGTTTTTTATTTATTTATTGTGTTATTTAATTTATTTTTTATTTTTAGTTTCTAAAGAAAAACAAATTTATATTTATTTAATTTATCGTATATGTTTTATTGATTGCTTATTAATAATACATTGGAAAATGTATATTATATATTATAATTGTATTTATTTTTACGTATACGTTAATATGTGTATACATTTATAAATCTATAGTTATATACACTAAGCAAATATATCTAATATTATATAATATAATTTTGTGAAATATATAATATAATTTTGTGAATATTATTTGTTATGGATAAATGCCTACAGTGTAGCAAAAGTGCATCAACTGATAGTATTACATGTGCATATTGTAGTAATATCATACATATGCTATGTTTATTTGATGCTAATATTATTGATGTACAGAATAATAATAAAATAATAATAATAAAACTAAATCACCAGCTAATTATGCAAAATCTATATTTAATAGTGATAATTTTACTTTTAAATGCAATTCATGTATATCATATCCAATTACTATTAATACACCTGATACAATTGTACCACAATTATCTAATATTAATGAAAAACTGGATGATATTAAAAAATTAATAAAATCTACCTCTGAAACTATTAATGATAATAATAATTTTAAAATGTCTTACGCGGATTCATTAAAAAAAATGACTGATTTATCATCTCAATTAAACACATCATTGCATACTAACAAACATAGTAGAACTATTAGTGTTGACCCTTTGGCTGTTGACAATAATAATACTTCATTAATGGTTGTAATTGAGAATATACCTCATGATGTTAATAATATGGATACATTAAAATTAATTTTCAATTTCCTAAAATTAAACATTAATACGATAATCAATGCTAAATTTAAGAATCGTAATGCTATTATAACCTTAAACTCATTATTTTCTAAAGATCAATTACTATTTTCTACCTCATTACTGCGTAATTCTAGATTTAATTATCTATTTATACATCCTATATTATCATCTGATGATATGTATTTAAAAAAAATTGCATATCATGCTATAAAAAACAATTTAATTACTGGCTATAAATGCGTTTTTAATAGAAGAAATAATAAATTTGAATTAAGATATATTTTAACTAATGATGCATCTAATAAAATCAACTGGAGTATTAATCCATTTATACCATCCAGCGATATGTTTATTACTTGGGAAAAATCTTTTGACCACTATATTAATGGATTAAAAGATAATAATTCATCATCTTCCATATATAGATATAAAGATATTAGATCTAGTACTAACTCCTTACCATCTAATTCCATACCATCTAACTCCATACTATCTAACGCCACTCCTACTACCTCCTCCATATCCAACTCTATGTCATCCGAATGACGTCCACCTTATATAGCCCTTCACTCTCCCCTACGATGTACTCTCTTTAATGCTAGATCTGTTAGGAATAAATATGACATGCTATCACAATATATAAGTGATTCACATTTTGATCTAATCGCTATCACTGAGACATGGCTATCTGATGATGATTTAAGTATTTCATCACAGTTTACCCCCAATAAGTTTACACTAATTCAAGACAATAGATCTAAGAAAGGTGGTGGTGTAGCCCTGCTCTACAATAGTAACCTAACTGTTATTAATACATCTATCCATTCTCTAACTTCTTGTCAAGTTATTTCATGTCGAATAAAATGTTCTACACAATGCCATTTCACTCTAATATTAATTTATCGTCCCCCTCATTCCAACATTCAAACATTTATTACTGAACTCAGACAAATAACTTCCTTAATCTCATCTCCCAATACCCTACTACTAGGTGATTTCAATATACATGTCAATACTCCCTCATCCACCCCTAACTTCCACCAACTAATATATGAGCACTCTCTGACACAACACGTATCTTTCCCTACTCATATCCACGGAAATACACTCGATCTTATCATTACACCATCTGACTCCACGATTATATCCAATATCTACCGAGACTTACTCATATCTGATCATTACGCCATTTGCTTCTCGTTAGCATTCCCTATACCTCACATTCCTACTCAATTCACTCAATACCGTAAGATCACATCTATCAATTCCTTGTCTTTCTCCAACCATATCATTCCATCACTCTCTACATCCACCTCTAAATTTCCTATTCATATTGACTGTCTTAATCACAATCTTAAATTAGCTCTTGATTTATTCGCTCCATTATGTGTTCGTAAATCTCATACCAAACCACGGTCTCCTTGGTTTAACTCTGATTTACATAACCTCAGACTTATTTATCGTCGGAATAATAAACGCTGGTCTCTTTCCCACTCTCCCTCTGATCTTATATCTCTCAAGAGTTCTAGATGTAATTATCGATGCAAGCTATCCTCTACTAAATCATCTTATTATATCAATCTCTTATCTGATCTTAATCCAAACTCTAAGAAGGCTTTCGACCTGTCTTTTTCCATTATTGGAAAACATAAAAAGAAATCCCTCCCTGAACGAGATGATATGACTCTATGTGCAGACTTTGCACAGTTCTTCCAGGATAAAGTAAAAAAGATAATCGATCATCTCCCTAACTGCCTTCCTATCAGTTATGATCAAATTCTCGCTTATCCTCATCACTGGTCCTGTTTTGAATCGCCCTCTCCCTCCTTCATACTCCATTTAATACAGCGATCTAAATCTAACTCTCCCATAGACCCCATTCCACTACTCCTTCTCAAGAATATTGCTCCCACTTTGATCCTACACTTTTGTGACATTATTCGTACGTCCCTATTTACCTCTGTGGTTCCTGATTCTATGAAGTTAGCCTACATTACTCCAATCCTCAAGAAGTCCTCACTTGATACTTCCATTCTTTCAAATTACAGACCAATTTCTCAATTGTCTACTATTTCGAAAGTACTTGAACGGGTTGTTTCCAGTCAGCTCACCTCATATTTGGTGTCAAACTCTATTGCTGACAAATTCCAAAGTGCGTATCTTCCCCTTAGAGGTACAGAGACAGCTCTAACTAAGATTATTGACGACATAGCTATTTCAATTGACTCCAACTCCCCTACGTATTTAATACTTCTTGACCTTTCGTCTGCATTTGACACTGTTAACCATGCTATTCTTAGTAATAGACTAAATTCTATTGGAATTCATGGCCAAGTTCATAACTGGCTGATGTCTTTTGTTTCGAATAGATCGTATTCTATTAGGATTAATAACTCGTCCTCTTCTCAATTCACTCAAGCTCATGGTGTCCCTCAGGGGTCAGTTCTTTGGCCAATTCTTTTCATTATCTATATTCTCCCCATCCAAGCCATTATCTCCAAATATCCTCTCGTTAAATATCATCTATATGCTGATGATCTCCAACTGTATACCTCATTCCCACCCCATACTGATCATATTCACATAGAGTCATCTCTTTCATCATGCCAGGCTGATCTACGTTCTTGGTTCTCTGTGAATTCACTCTCTCTCAATATTACTAAAACTGATTCTATAATATTTTCTAAATCCAATACATTTTTAAAACTTACCTCTCCTGATCTCCTTTCAATTCCCACCTCCTCAATAGTTACCACCCTTGGCATTAGGCTATCTTCTAACCTCGACTTCTCATCCCAAATTTCTACTATTATACAAAAGGCCCAATACTTCATCTATAACATTTCTAAAGTACGAAGAAAGCTTACTTTCTCTGTCACTCTTAATCTAATTAATACTCTAGTATTTAGTCGCATCAGATATTGTATGTCATTATACACATCCATATCCATCCGACTCCTAAGGAAATTAGAATCTATACAACGTCGATCGGTGCGTCTCCTCTACTGCCTGAGAAAAGATGATCATACGTCAATAACACTGCTAATGAAGACCCTCGGGTGGCTTCCTGCTAGAAAACTGGCCGAATATCAACTTCTCTGTTTGGCCCATAAAGTCGTTTATACTGGAGAACCTGAATATCTAGCTGATCTGATTAAACCATTCTCTACAAGAGTTCAAAGATCAGCTAACCGTTACCAGATACACGCACCTTCAGCGCACTCGACTACTGGTCTTCTGGCGTTCTCGGTGTCTGCTTCTCACTACTGGAATCGACTGCCTCTATTCATTAGATCATGTTCGAATCTAATCAGATTTAGAAAACTAATGTATGTATTATTATCTAAATAATCTCACCTTTGTTATACTTGAGTTATATTTACTATTTTTCATTTAATTCGACGACAATGAATTATATTAATTCTGGAGTCACAAAACAATAAATATTATTATTATTATTATTATTATTATTATTATTATTATTATTATTATTATTATTATTATTATTATTATTATTAGTAGTAGTAGTAGTAGTAGTAGTAGTAGTAGTAGTAGTATTAGTAGTAGTAGTAGTAGTAGTAGTAGTAGTAGTAGTAGTAGTAGTAGTAGTAGTAGTAGTAGTAGTAGTAGTAGTAGTAGTAGTAGTAGTAGTAGTAGTAGTAGTAGTAGTAGTAGTAGTAGTAGTAGTAGTAGTAGTAGTAGTAGTAGTAGTAGTAGTAGTAGTAGTAGTAGTAGTAGTAGTAGTAGTAGTAGTAGTAGTAGTAGTAGTAGTAGTAGTAGTAGTAGTAGTAGTAGTAGTAGTAGTAGTAGTAGTAGTAGTAGTAGTAGTAGTAGTAGTAGTAGTAGTAGTAGTAGTAGTAGTAGTAGTAGTAGTAGTAGTAGTAGTAGTAGTAGTAGTAGTAGTAGTAGTAGTTTTAGTTGCTTTTTATTTCTCGAACTGAAAACACGTGTTTATACTTTTTTACTTTTATCGATCAATATACCGGCTCTGATCACCACCAGAGGATCTCCCTTTGGTCTCCGCTGATAAGGTAGTCGGTAATCTACCTGCCCCTGACTTAAGCTTAGTACACTAAAAATTAGTTATATATTTTTAATATTAACTATGCTTTTATAAGCTTATTTCTGTCATATTATTAAAATTTTATAAATAGACCGATACTAGTTAGCATGCAAATATTTTAACGACGCCCGCCACAGACGTTCTAATTAATTTCTTATATTGATTTTTTGGTTTTTTATTTATTTATTGTGTTATTTAATTTATTTTTTATTTTTAGTTTCTAAAGAAAAACAAATTTATATTTATTTAATTTATCGTATATGTTTTATTGATTGCTTATTAATAATACATTGGAAAATGTATATTATATATTATAATTGTATTTATTTTTACGTATACGTTAATATGTGTATACATTTATAAATCTATAGTTATATACACTAAGCAAATATATCTAATATTATATAATATAATTTTGTGAAATATATAATATAATTTTGTGAATATTATTTGTTATGGATAAATGCCTACAGTGTAGCAAAAGTGCATCAACTGATAGTATTACATGTGCATATTGTAGTAATATCATACATATGCTATGTTTATTTGATGCTAATATTATTGATGTACAGAATAATAATAAAATAATAATAATAAAACTAAATCACCAGCTAATTATGCAAAATCTATATTTAATAGTGATAATTTTACTTTTAAATGCAATTCATGTATATCATATCCAATTACTATTAATACACCTGATACAATTGTACCACAATTATCTAATATTAATGAAAAACTGGATGATATTAAAAAATTAATAAAATCTACCTCTGAAACTATTAATGATAATAATAATTTTAAAATGTCTTACGCGGATTCATTAAAAAAAATGACTGATTTATCATCTCAATTAAACACATCATTGCATACTAACAAACATAGTAGAACTATTAGTGTTGACCCTTTGGCTGTTGACAATAATAATACTTCATTAATGGTTGTAATTGAGAATATACCTCATGATGTTAATAATATGGATACATTAAAATTAATTTTCAATTTCCTAAAATTAAACATTAATACGATAATCAATGCTAAATTTAAGAATCGTAATGCTATTATAACCTTAAACTCATTATTTTCTAAATATCAATTACTATTTTCTACCTCATTACTGCGTAATTCTAGATTTAATTATCTATTTATACATCCTATATTATCATCTGATGATATGTATTTAAAAAAAATTGCATATCATGCTATAAAAAACAATTTAATTACTGGCTATAAATGCGTTTTTAATAGAAGAAATAATAAATTTGAATTAAGATATATTTTAACTAATGATGCATCTAATAAAATCAACTGGAGTATTAATCCATTTATACCATCCAGCGATATGTTTATTACTTGGGAAAAATCTTTTGACCACTATATTAATGGATTAAAAGATAATAATTCATCATCTTCCATATATAGATATAAAGATATTAGATCTAGTACTAACTCCTTACCATCTAATTCCATACCATCTAACTCCATACTATCTAACGCCACTCCTACTACCTCCTCCATATCCAACTCTATGTCATCCGAATGACGTCCACCTTATATAGCCCTTCACTCTCCCCTACGATGTACTCTCTTTAATGCTAGATCTGTTAGGAATAAATATGACATGCTATCACAATATATAAGTGATTCACATTTTGATCTAATCGCTATCACTGAGACATGGCTATCTGATGATGATTTAAGTATTTCATCACAGTTTACCCCCAATAAGTTTACACTAATTCAAGACAATAGATCTAAGAAAGGTGGTGGTGTAGCCCTGCTCTACAATAGTAACCTAACTGTTATTAATACATCTATCCATTCTCTAACTTCTTGTCAAGTTATTTCATGTCGAATAAAATGTTCTACACAATGCCATTTCACTCTAATATTAATTTATCGTCCCCCTCATTCCAACATTCAAACATTTATTACTGAACTCAGACAAATAACTTCCTTAATCTCATCTCCCAATACCCTACTACTAGGTGATTTCAATATACATGTCAATACTCCCTCATCCACCCCTAACTTCCACCAACTAATATATGAGCACTCTCTGACACAACACGTATCTTTCCCTACTCATATCCACGGAAATACACTCGATCTTATCATTACACCATCTGACTCCACGATTATATCCAATATCTACCGAGACTTACTCATATCTGATCATTACGCCATTTGCTTCTCGTTAGCATTCCCTATACCTCACATTCCTACTCAATTCACTCAATACCGTAAGATCACATCTATCAATTCCTTGTCTTTCTCCAACCATATCATTCCATCACTCTCTACATCCACCTCTAAATTTCCTATTCATATTGACTGTCTTAATCACAATCTTAAATTAGCTCTTGATTTATTCGCTCCATTATGTGTTCGTAAATCTCATACCAAACCACGGTCTCCTTGGTTTAACTCTGATTTACATAACCTCAGACTTATTTATCGTCGGAATAATAAACGCTGGTCTCTTTCCCACTCTCCCTCTGATCTTATATCTCTCAAGAGTTCTAGATGTAATTATCGATGCAAGCTATCCTCTACTAAATCATCTTATTATATCAATCTCTTATCTGATCTTAATCCAAACTCTAAGAAGGCTTTCGACCTGTCTTTTTCCATTATTGGAAAACATAAAAAGAAATCCCTCCCTGAACGAGATGATATGACTCTATGTGCAGACTTTGCACAGTTCTTCCAGGATAAAGTAAAAAAGATAATCGATCATCTCCCTAACTGCCTTCCTATCAGTTATGATCAAATTCTCGCTTATCCTCATCACTGGTCCTGTTTTGAATCGCCCTCTCCCTCCTTCATACTCCATTTAATACAGCGATCTAAATCTAACTCTCCCATAGACCCCATTCCACTACTCCTTCTCAAGAATATTGCTCCCACTTTGATCCTACACTTTTGTGACATTATTCGTACGTCCCTATTTACCTCTGTGGTTCCTGATTCTATGAAGTTAGCCTACATTACTCCAATCCTCAAGAAGTCCTCACTTGATACTTCCATTCTTTCAAATTACAGACCAATTTCTCAATTGTCTACTATTTCGAAAGTACTTGAACGGGTTGTTTCCAGTCAGCTCACCTCATATTTGGTGTCAAACTCTATTGCTGACAAATTCCAAAGTGCGTATCTTCCCCTTAGAGGTACAGAGACAGCTCTAACTAAGATTATTGACGACATAGCTATTTCAATTGACTCCAACTCCCCTACGTATTTAATACTTCTTGACCTTTCGTCTGCATTTGACACTGTTAACCATGCTATTCTTAGTAATAGACTAAATTCTATTGGAATTCATGGCCAAGTTCATAACTGGCTGATGTCTTTTGTTTCGAATAGATCGTATTCTATTAGGATTAATAACTCGTCCTCTTCTCAATTCACTCAAGCTCATGGTGTCCCTCAGGGGTCAGTTCTTTGGCCAATTCTTTTCATTATCTATATTCTCCCCATCCAAGCCATTATCTCCAAATATCCTCTCGTTAAATATCATCTATATGCTGATGATCTCCAACTGTATACCTCATTCCCACCCCATACTGATCATATTCACATAGAGTCATCTCTTTCATCATGCCAGGCTGATCTACGTTCTTGGTTCTCTGTGAATTCACTCTCTCTCAATATTACTAAAACTGATTCTATAATATTTTCTAAATCCAATACATTTTTAAAACTTACCTCTCCTGATCTCCTTTCAATTCCCACCTCCTCAATAGTTACCACCCTTGGCATTAGGCTATCTTCTAACCTCGACTTCTCATCCCAAATTTCTACTATTATACAAAAGGCCCAATACTTCATCTATAACATTTCTAAAGTACGAAGAAAGCTTACTTTCTCTGTCACTCTTAATCTAATTAATACTCTAGTATTTAGTCGCATCAGATATTGTATGTCATTATACACATCCATATCCATCCGACTCCTAAGGAAATTAGAATCTATACAACGTCGATCGGTGCGTCTCCTCTACTGCCTGAGAAAAGATGATCATACGTCAATAACACTGCTAATGAAGACCCTCGGGTGGCTTCCTGCTAGAAAACTGGCCGAATATCAACTTCTCTGTTTGGCCCATAAAGTCGTTTATACTGGAGAACCTGAATATCTAGCTGATCTGATTAAACCATTCTCTACAAGAGTTCAAAGATCAGCTAACCGTTACCAGATACACGCACCTTCAGCGCACTCGACTACTGGTCTTCTGGCGTTCTCGGTGTCTGCTTCTCACTACTGGAATCGACTGCCTCTATTCATTAGATCATGTTCGAATCTAATCAGATTTAGAAAACTAATGTATGTATTATTATCTAAATAATCTCACCTTTGTTATACTTGAGTTATATTTACTATTTTTCATTTAATTCGACGACAATGAATTATATTAATTCTGGAGTCACAAAACAATAAATATTATTATTATTATTATTATTATTATTATTATTATTATTATTATTATTATTATTATTATTATTATTATTATTATTATTAGTAGTAGTAGTAGTAGTAGTAGTAGTAGTAGTAGTAGTAGTAGTAGTAGTAGTAGTAGTAGTAGTAGTAGTAGTAGTAGTAGTAGTAGTAGTAGTAGTAGTAGTAGTAGTAGTAGTAGTAGTAGTAGTAGTAGTAGTAGTAGTAGTAGTAGTAGTAGTAGTAGTAGTAGTAGTAGTAGTAGTAGTAGTAGTAGTAGTAGTAGTAGTAGTAGTAGTAGTAGTAGTAGTAGTAGTAGTAGTAGTAGTAGTAGTAGTAGTAGTAGTAGTAGTAGTAGTAGTAGTAGTAGTAGTAGTAGTAGTAGTAGTAGTAGTAGTAGTAGTAGTAGTAGTAGTAGTAGTAGTAGTAGTAGTAGTAGTAGTAGTAGTAGTAGTAGTAGTAGTAGTAGTAGTAGTAGTAGTAGTAGTAGTAGTAGTAGTAGTAGTAGTAGTAGTAGTAGTAGTAGTAGTAGTAGTAGTAGTAGTAGTAGTAGTAGTAGTAGTAGTAGTAGTAGTAGTAGTAGTAGTAGTAGTAGTAGTAGTAGTAGTAGTAGTAGTAGTAGTAGTAGTAGTAGTAGTAGTAGTAGTAGTAGTAGTAGTAGTAGTAGTAGTAGTAGTAGTAGTAGTAGTAGTAGTTGTAGTAGTAGTAGTAGTAGTAGTAGTAGTAGTAGTAGTAGTAGTAGTAGTAGTAGTAGTAGTAGTAGTAGTAGTAGTAGTAGTAGTAGTAGTAGTAGTAGTAGTAGTAGTAGTAGTAGTAGTAGTAGTAGTAGTAGTAGTAGTAGTAGTAGTAGTAGTAGTAGTAGTATTAGTAATCGTGATATATATATATATATATATATATATATATATATATATATTATTATATATACCTTCATTAATCTTTTAGATGCAGACATATTGTAAATATATTAATTATAATAATCAATATGATTGTTATATTTTCTGGGTTTACTTCATGGTTTGTGTTGTACTTGTTTACTTAGTGTTGTGTGCTTTTCGAACTAATAGTATATTTAATTTTCCTTTTAATTTACTTTTTAATTATTTATAAACATCAAATAAACAAATAAGTAGATTTATAAATTATATTTAAAATTGTAATTAATTTTCTGTTTTAATTATGTTTTACATTGTACGTAGTTTATAATAAGTACATAATAATGTTTACCATTGTAACAGAGTAATCTAAATATAGGATTGATTCCAACTTATTCTGGTGAATTCGAAACGAATTCGTTTAAGTATTAATAGGTATTAATTAATCAAGTATTAATATAACCTACTTCAATGTTGTATACGAAATATAACGTAAACTATGTAGGTATTGAATGTATAGTTTAGTTGTATATTGACCGAGTGTATGAGTCATAAGTAGTATGTTTAGGATACGTAAGGGAAGGCAGCGAAGCTTCTCCTAAAGCTAGGTATATTAAACTGACGATCTCGCGTGACGTTATTAGTTATCCAACGCATTTCATATATGTCACGTGGTCATATAGATATCAGGAGAAGTAAACAGTATGATAGAGTGCATTGATATATATATATATATATATATATATATATATATATATATATATAATATCATATTATCTCATATATTATAAACAGTATAAGATAACATGTATCCTACTCATAATATATTATATATTATTTATACTATAATATAAAGATAGGATACCTTTTTTTTAGTTTATTATATTGTTTATTCAGCGATAAGATATAATATTAATATGACACATATGTATTATAATTATAGAATTATATAATTCATATCATTTTAATTTAATTATTTGTTCCTAAAATATATATATATATATATATATATATATATATTATATATATATATATTATATATATATATATATATATATTATGTATCACCTAGATTACATATATTGAGTAATGCTGCATTTCTAGTGAACCATGATATGTTATACCCCTATAGATAAGATATGGTTATTGTCTACAGAAAAAACAATTTATATATAACCATTATATTAGTAAATAAAATACGTGTATGAAGGTATATATATATGTGTATGAAGGGTGGATATATTTTAACATTGATTTTCAAGTTAATATATTTAAGCTTATGTATTGCTATCCATAATTCAGCATCCACATAAACCTTCATACACCCGGCATAAAACTACACTTGTGTCATATAGGTCATAGGTCATAACAAGGATTTCCGACGGAAATATATAGCACCCTGATGAATTTGTGAAATTAATGAAAATATGTTCACCTATACTATTTATTATGATGAACTATTTATTTTAATTTTATTGTTAGATTATATTTGTTTACATGTCCATTTGAAAAATATATTACTATTTAAATGTTAAATTTTAAATATATTATAAACAGAACATGTTTAAAATCAATTAAACCAATACTAGAATGAAACAAATACTTGAATGAAACAAACAAATAATGTAATACTTACCTGTAATACTTACCATAATGTATTAGCTAATGAATAAAACAAAAACTTTTCTATGTAAAGAGATATGTGCCTATATTCTATGTGAGATAATAATCAATTAAAGAAATGTAAATCATTAAACGACAAAATTACCCGTTTCCTGAATGTATTTAAATTTATAAATTATGGTATAGCTTAGTGAAATTAATGATAATAAATAAATTCATAATATAATAAATATTGTTATTTATTAATTGATATAATATTGTGCTTATCTATTATCTAAAATCTATTACATTATTATAGGAACAAATTAGATTTCGAAAAGGAAACAAAGAAGTCGGAAAAGAAAAAAGACAAAAATATATCAAGTGAAAGGATTTTAGAGATGCTGAATAAGGATAGAGAAGAAGAAGAAGAAGCGACTATGCTTAATTATACATTAAAGGGAATACATATTGGAATGAAGGAGCTGGCTAAATTTGAATCTACAGATGAATGGAATTAGAATTAATTACTTTCTATTTAGATATTAAAAGAAAATTAGCAAAACATAATAAAAAATAATAATATAATAAAATTAATATAAGTATTTTGTAAATAATGTTTATTTTATAATAGTGAAATTAGCCATTTCTAATCTTTTCTATCTGCCATGAAACTTCTCCTTCGTTACTGAAATATTCTGCAAATTCATTTCTGATATTGCGTGCTTCTTCAGAATTTCTATTTCCGCTTATTGTTGTGACATCTCCAAGAGTTTCTTTGTCTTTTTCCCGGATATTATCAGTTGAAGAATAATCTGACTCCTTGGTTAACATATTGTGCAAGCAACAGCACACCCAAACAATAGTTTCAACTTTAGACGGTTTTAAGTCGATCCGTTTCAATAAAATACGGAAACGAGTAGTCATAATGCCAAAAGCATTTTCTACCACTAGCAGTCCTCGTGATTGTCGATAAGTATATATCTTCTCTTTGTGTTCTTGAGTTTTCTTCTTGTACGGCTTCATTACATAAGATTTCAATGGAAAGGCATCATCACCTAAAATTACAAAGGGTGTGTCGGTTGTTCTTCCAGGTAATGGTCTTGAAGGAGGTATTCCTAGTGGATTATCTTGGTGTTCAATAGCTCTAACCAAAGAACATTCACCAAAAATACCACCATCAGATGCCCTCCCATTGGTACCAACATCAATATAAATAAATTTACGATTGGCATCTACCAATGCCATTAGTACGATACTGTGTGTATTTTTATAATTATAATACATAGAACCGGCTGCTCTAACGTGGTTGATTTATATGTGCTTTCCATCTATTGCACCCAGAGTATTCGGAATTTGCCACCTTTCTAAAAATGTGTTAGCTACGTTTTCCCATTCCTCTTTTGTTGATGGGCATACTAGGAATTTCTTCAATATGCTTTGAAGAGCCTCTAAACATTCTTGAATTATTCCTGATATGGTGGATCGTCCTATCCAAAATTGGAAGTGGAGGCTGGCCATACTGTCACCTGAATTATTTTATTTTAAATATATTTAATATACATAATATGTTATAATTTTATAATATTTATTTGTATGTATATAAACATATTATCAGTATCATCAATATGGTTTAGATTAATTTAAAGTTTAATATATATTTATATTTAAATTTGGTATGATCATAATTCCACTTATATAATAATAATCAAAACGAATAATATATATATATCTATAGATATATATATTTTATAATATTTATATTTAATTATGAAAATTTATGATATGGAACACGTTCATAACCGGCACCAAAAATCTATGATTAATAGTTTATTCAATATCGGAGCGCGCGCTTTCGCAATTGAGACTCCCGCCTCTAGATATAGACGTGTCATAATATATAGATAGTATTTGACCTAGATCGTTATTGATATAATCGCCTATATCTATAGGCGGGCGTTTCAACTCCGAAAGCGCGAGCTGCGATATCGAATAAACTATTAGTCATATATTTTTGGCGCCGGTTATGAACCACAACCTTAGATATATGTAACATATATTGGTATATTATATATATTAAAATACACCATACAATCATATACTATTTTATTGTAGATATAAGAGTACCTAGTTACTATAATAGTATATATGATATACCTGTTGCCAGAAAACGTAGAGTAATTGCTAATCGCTCTTCTACACATATCGCCTTCCTATTGTTTGTATTTCGTTTTCCTATATTATCTTTTAATTCTTCACATAAATTATTAAATGTTATGACGTCCATTCTCATCATATTTTTAAATAGGATAATATCTGTTTTCGTCAATCTACTTATTACACTAATTAAACCAGCGTTTTTTAAACCCCTCTCTTTTAACCACTCTTTTGTCCAACACGAACGTTTTCTATCCTCCTCTATTTTGCTTTTTAAATATAAAGCATATAGAATAAATATTATAATTTTATTAATATTATTTTTCTATTACTCATATTGTATAAAGATAATAAATGTATAATGTATAATCAAAATAATAAATAAATATATTAAATCCCAGAATACACCTCTTCCAACGATATTTAATAAAAACAAACAAATTCTCTAAATAAAATACCGACTATATTGCCGACTATAGGTACTACTAGTCGACAAAATAGTCACGTATTTTTGGTGTGAACACCGCTTTACAAATAAAAGATTATGTACATTTTTGAATAGAATAAATATTTAATTTATAGTGTTTGTTTTAAACATAGATAACGAAGTCACTTCGTTCTCTATGGTTTTAAGAATATAACATTAATTTATAATTATAACCATTTTTATTAAAATATAAAGCCATATTCAATAAATATAATAAATCAATATATGTATCCATTTTCAATATAAATTATACATATTTTGTAATATTCTAAAGTATTATGTAAAATACTTAATATTAAAAACGAACGTAAATCCCCCTATATTTCAAACTATTAAGCATTACAATTTGTTTCACGTAAATAGCTACAAGTGACATATCTTTGCTTTATAGAATCATTAGTCATATTATATGACTCATAAATTACTTAGTGTGTACAGTAGATATATGTAATATACATATTATAATGCGCTATAGCGTATACAATATAAATATATAGTATATATTATATACCTATATATATATATATATATATATATATATTATATTTATTTATTTGTTTAAAGACTTCATAAATGAAAATCATTTTTCGACGTCATAACAATAATAATAATAATAATATAATAATATAACATATAAACGAAGATAACAATAATCGCAAAATATATATTCATTTCACTAAATAATGTCTAAATAGTCTACTTTTAAATTGAGATCAAGAAGTTGTCGTACGAATAATATTCGGAAGTAAATTCCATAGAATTGGTACCGCAACAGAAAAAGCAGAGTTACCAAAACATGAATTTGTATGAGGCATAACAAGTTTCATTGCATGGCAATCCCGTCTTGGTATGTTACTGGTAGCAATTGATAATAATTCAGCCAGATACTTAGGTTCACCCGTGTAGATAGCTTTGTGAGCTAAACATAACAATTTGAGTTTACAAAGATCACGATATCTGAGCCAACCAAGAGTTAACATAATATGTGATATAGATATATAGTTACTACCCGTATTAGTATTTCTATTATTCTTAATTTTATATAAAACTCGAACAGCTCTCCTTTGATTTTTTTGAATTTTATCATAATATTATCAGGGACAAAAACAAAAAGTGAATTGCAGTAGTCGAATCTACTAAAAACCAATGAATATATAAGTGATTTAGTAATATCAAAGGTGAGCTTAGCACGAGCCTTATGTATATTATATAAATAAAAATTAGCAGAAGGAATAACCTACGAATAACATTAAGAATGTGACTGTCATATTTCATAATAGAGTCAATTGTTATACCGAGTGTTGTGATTTTATTAGATAAAGGCAGCGTGGCAAGAAAACTATCAGTTATTTTAACAATTGAAGGTATTTTAGAGAATAGTATCAGTTTTTGAGACATTTAATGATAATGAATTACTAGTAAACCAATTTTGTATATCAGTAATACAGTTTTTAATGTTGTATTGGATTATAGCTTGATCAGTAGATTGAGGAAAGGAAGTATAAAGCTGTAAATCATCAGCATATAGATGATAATGATGGAAGGATATTTTTAAAAAATAGAAGAAACAGGTAATATATAAATCAAGAAAAGTATTGGGCCCAGAACAGATCCTTGAGGAACACCATGAGTGTACATAAATGATTTTGAAAAATTGTTATTAATCTTAATTGATGAAAAACGAGATGTTACAAAAGACATTAACCAATTGTGCACCTGTCCATGAATACCTATCTCTTTAAGCCGACATGATAAAATTGTATGATCTAGAGTGTCAAAAGCACTAGATAGATCAAGTAATACTAAGTAGCATGGCATTTTGTTGTCAAGCGACAGTATTATATCATTAAAAATCAAATTAAGCGCTGTTTCCGTTCCACGATTAGGAAGATAAGCACTTTTTTTGGCAAGGCCCCACAAAATGTTAAGACTAAAATGTAATGAATATAAACTAGTATAGGCTACTAGTAATAATATCAATACTAGTAATTTATTAGCCCTATACTATATTACCTATATTGATGCATAATGTGAATTACTCAGGGTATAAATAAACAATAAATTAAAAAACACACTGAATGTGTATATTATATACTATATAAACATAATTTTATAAGTATATAATAAAATAAATAAAATTAGTAGGATCAGTTTAACAGGTAACGTATAAAATAATAAAATCAGTAGATAAGTGTACTGAATACTAGCGAGTGAATTAAACATTTAGTCATGGCAAAGGTAAGCTTAAAACGATATTTTCTAATATCATATAGACAATAGTTAGCAGTGCGTATCATGTTATTAATGTGATTAGGTTATAGTGAAACCGAGGGTAGTTATAGATTGAGAAGTTGGAAGAAATAGTAGAAAAGGATGAGTGATTGATAGAGGAGAATTGGTCTATAGAATGTGATAGTCTCAATTGTAATCATATTTAAGGAGAGTTATTAGAGAATCATTCAGTGAGCTCAGTAATACAATTAAACATAGGCATTTGAATCAGATCGGAATCACTAATACTAGGAAATGACGTATGTAGATTATGAACTATGTAGATCATCGGCATAAAGATGATAGTGAATATTCGAATATTTGTGAAAAATTGCTTTTATAAGAAGAATATTTGTCTTATATAGGTTCTTATATATTATATTCCTATATGTAAATAATGAAAAATATAGAGCCAAGAACAGAGACTTGTTGAACACCATGTATGTTAATATAAGTAGGAAATAATGAGGAGTTAATATTCACCTAAGATGTTCTATATGAAATAAAAAACATAAACCAACTGTGGACTTGACAGTGTATACCAATTTTATTACTTATAATGGAAATAATATTGTGATCGAGAGTATCAAAAGCACTAGATAAGTCTAGTAGCACGAGATAGCATTAGGCTTTATTATCAAGAGATAAGAGAATATCATTAATGATCAAAGTAAGGGCAGTTTCGTTACTACGATGAGGTAGATACGCACTTTTATATTTATCAACAATAGCATTGGATATACTGTAATTAATAAGTTGAGTGGACACAGCTCGTTCTGAGGTCTTAGATAACTTGATAAATTAGATTGGTCATGAGTAGTTTTTTTTAAATCATAATAATCTATGAATATTTCATTGAGTGTGGAACAATAGATGATATGTGCTATTAAGAGATCTATGAATAATTTCAGCGATAAGTCCAATCAAATATGGTGATAATAAACGAAGTAGATTGAGGAGAATAGTATCAAGGGAGAATTGGTTTTCAATGATGTCATCAAATGAGAGTACAGTATCATGTATGGGAAGCGACAAAATTTAACAGTGTTTCTGAGTGGATGTTAAATTTAGATTGTGTTGTGCCGAGTTGATATTTGGAAGAACTTTGAGTGGGGTATGAAATTAATTTAGAATCAGCTAAAAAGTAAATATTATTACTATTTGTTTTAGTAGTAAAAAGAATATGTTGCGTCATGGAATACTCAAATATAAGTTTATTCAGAAATAAATAAGCATGATTTTCATTATTAATTTGAATATTAAAATCACATAGAATAACCATGTTAACTGGTGTGAAAGATTTTAAAAAATTAAAAAATTAAAAAATATATATTTAATTTATAAAAATATAATATTTATACCACTTTTACTATATTTTTTGAGAACAAATCAATATTTTTCTAAAAGGTATACAAAATAAACCAACATTTTTTTTTTCACTTTTTATAATATTTTGTAGAAAAAGATCTCATATACTGGAATGAGATCCAGGAATAAAAAATATTAAAGAATTAAGTTGTAGCAACAATTTTCATGTATTTTCGTATATTTTCGTTATAAATTATTTTTCTATATATAATACTTTTCAATGTAATTTTTTATTAATTTGTAACGCTCTGTCGCGTCGTCAATATGAGCTCAAATTAAATAATTTGTGTTGCATGTGTCATAAAATACCTTCCTTTACTTTTGAATCACATAACAACAATTTGTTTTATCAAATGATCACTCTTAGCGGTAGATAAATATAATTATAATAGTAAATAATGAAGGAAACTGAATATTACAGATCATAATTTCATATGAAGAGAAACATGGGGTAGATGACAAAATAAACTTAAGTTCCGATGAGAATAACAGAGCTAGGCCGCCACGACGATGTGATTTATACTTATTAGCAAGCAATACTTTAAAACCATCAGGGTCAGTTGGGAAGCTAGAGCAGAATCATCAATATTTAGCATAATCATCAAGTCTTAGTAATAGCAGATATAGAACAATTAGCATCAATAATTAAGTGTATCATCAAATCAACTTTATTTCGTACTAATCTAGCATTGAGGAGTTAAAAAGAATACTTTTTAGGAGAGTGCACTTGTAGACTACAGGCTGTAGTCAATCACAGTTGGATCTTTTTTACGCGATTCATAGAAGTAATCACATTTATTCGACCATTTATCAAACCATTTTCTTTTTCTTGAGTTAGACCTATCTGAATTAGCCTTATCGGAGTTAGCCCTATCTGAATTATCCCTATCGTAGTTAGCCCTATCTGAATTAGCCCTAATGGAGTTAGCCCTATCTGAATTAGCTCTATCGGGGTTACCCTATCTGAATTACCCTATATAAATTAGCCCTATCTGAATTAGCAATATATTAGTTATCCCTACGGAGTTAGCCCTATCTGAATTAGCCCTATCGGAGTTAGCCCTATCTGAATTAGCCCTATCTGAATTAGCACTATCGTAGTTAGATCTATCTGAATTATCCATATCTGAGTTAGCACTATCGGAGTTATCCCTATTTGAATTAGCCCTATCGGAGTTCGCCCTTGGGAACACCTAGTCTCTCAATAAAATAAGTTATATATATTCGTATAATAACTGTATAATTATGAAATAAATTAAAATAAATGTTATAAATCGTACGAAATTACCTCGTACGAGATTACTGGTAACCATGAATCTAATTGGATGAATCTAATGTTATTAAAAAGCGCCACCTATTGAATATTCGAGGTGAATTAATTTGTAATCTTAATTTGTAAATACACTTTAATATATGATAACACGGTACAATGTAACATTTTGATAGTGCATATTAAAGAGGAATAAAAGATGAGTATAACTGGTGTCTTCCGATATTGCATTTATTTTTAAAGTTCGTAGCATTATATATATATGTGTGATATATGGAATATTCCACATTGAATATTAATTAAATTAAACATGTACCGAATGATTATTTATTTTTTATTATTTCCTGTTTATTAGTATTTATTTTATTGTTCACAAAAATATAGCGTCGGTAAGTCATGTTTATTATAATTGTCTTTATTTATTTGTGTTTTAATAGTTTTAAAGTTCTACAGTATTCTATATCTCGATACTATAATTATTATAGTTACTATAATAGTAATATTATAATAATAATTATTAACGTATACATGTATTTAACTGAAGTTACTATAATAGTAAATATAAATAATGTAAAATACATGAGTATGTAAATTACATACTATGTAATGAATTAAAATATAGTGTTTTTAGAATTATATTCATAAATATAAATTACTAATAGTTAAATAATTGATTTATAGGTAACGCTGATATTATCAAACACTGGATACTGTACTATCATACTACAACAGGAGCAGAACAATAAGGGATGTGGTGTTGTGTAAATGCATACTGAACAATTTTATCAATTTGATAATCAAACAAATATTAGTATATTATTTAATATTATATTAAATAAAATAATATTATTATTATAATTATTATAATATAATAATATTTGTTATTATAATAATTATATTTAGTATATTATATAATATATGTGAATCCTATAATAGGATGCATAATATCAAATATATATAAGATATATAATATTAAATATATATAGTATTAAATATATATGATTATTATTTCAATATTTTATATATAATAATAATAATATTATTGGAAAAATATATATATATTAATTATATGAATTGTCTTAGTTCAACTTAAGTTATAATATAATTATATTAATAATTATATAATTTATTAGTAGGTATGAAGTACCAATGAAGTATATGATATTAATTATATGAATAATGTTGTATCATATCATGTTGTGTATATAAAATGATATTCATTATATAAAGTTATACAAGTTTATATATAATTATTGTATACAATATTCATATATTATATATTTAAGATAGTATTATATAAATACATAACAAATTGTATGAAGCCAGCATATGTTATACATATAGATCGTATATATATATATACTATAATTATAAATATCAAGTATGACAAGTATATAATATATATATTAATTATTAATATATATATATATATATATATTTCAACTATATATATATATATATATCAATTATATGTTAATATATTAACATATAATTGATATACTTATAAGTTAACGTAATTGTATTCGATATCATCAATATTAACCCTATATAAAAATATATATGCAATAATATTATACAATTAATTTACATTAATGTAATACATATATACATTATATATATATATATATATATATATATATATATATATATATATATATATATATATATATATATATATATATATATATATATATATGTGTGTGTGTATATAACTCAGAAGGTGTAGCGAACTATATATAGTATACTATAGTATACTTAAAAGTATACTTTTCGATATCGAACAATTTTATATATATAT
This sequence comes from Osedax fenrisi, assembly GCA_964019155.1. NCBI lineage: Eukaryota > Metazoa > Annelida > Polychaeta > Sabellida > Siboglinidae > Osedax > Osedax fenrisi. Next base: position 24,000,090 of record OZ025241.1, on the reverse strand, counting down.
AATATAATATAATATATTTCATTATGTTATAATAATTTATTACAATCATATACAATATATTATTATATTAAATTATTGTTCGTCATACAATATATTATTATATTAAATTATTATTCGTCATGTGATATTAATTTGTATTATTGATCTAAATTTTAATATTTAGATATGCTATATATATTATAGTTATAGTATCATTTTTATTACTTATCGACGACTTATATAATATAGTATTAGGTGTATCCTATATATATATATACGACATGTCGTGCAGAACCACCTGACATTTCATCTTCATCTGACATTACTTCCTCGTCTGCTTCATCGGCTGTCACCTCGTCAGCATATTTCACTATATGGTATACCAACCGTGCACCACCGTAGACAGTATATATATAATATATAATATTATATTATAATAATGTATTGCAATAATATACTATATTAAATTATAATTTATTGTTCGCCATGTAATATTAATTTATATAAGTTATCTATATTTTATATATGATATTACGTATTTTTATTAATAATGCAATTGTATCAATGTAATACTTTCATTTATATACTATATATGTTAATAATACATAGTATGTTAATTAAAGTATTACATTGATAAATGTTATGCTATATATAGTATAATGTATTATATATATATATATATATGTGTATATAACTCTGAAGGTGTAGCGAACTATATTATACTTTAAAGTATACTTTTTAATATCAAACAATTTTATATATAAAAAATATAATAGATTTCATTATGTTATAATAATTTATTACAATCATATACAATATATTATTATATTAAATTATTGTTCGTCATGTGATATTACTTTTTATTATTGATCTAAATTTTAATATTTAGATATGCTATAGCATATATATATATTATAGTTATAGTATCATTTTTTTATTGTGTATCGACGACTTATATAATATAGTATTAGGTGTATCCTATATATATATATATATATATATATATATATATATACATATATACATATATATATTAGAACCACGTGTAGCCACCTGCCATTTCATCTTCATCTGACATTACTTCATCGTCTGCTTCATCGGCTGTCACCTCGTCAGCATATTTCACTATATGGTATACCAACTTAGGTATACCAACCGTGCACCACCGTAGACAGTATATATATAATATATTATTATATTATAACAATGTATTACAATAATATATTACGTATTTTTATTAATAATGAAATTGTATCAATGTAATACTTTCATTTATATACTATATATGTTAATAATACATAGTATGTTAATTAAAGTATTACATTTATAAATGTTATGCTATATATAGTATACTTTATTTATATATAGTATACTGTATACCTATATATATAAGCATAGTATATTTTATTATATATATATATATATCCAGTCTACAGGAACTCGTAAACTACGTTAAAATAATACGTATATATATGCTTTATTATATATATATATATATAATAAAGTATATATACGTATCATTTTAACGTAGTTTACGATTTCCTGTAGACCGTATGTGACTTCAACCTCTTCGTTCTCAAAGATTGTCCTTAGTAGGATCGGTTGGTACCATTGCGGGTGTTGCTCTTGTTGTGTTGTAGTGTTAGGTATCGGCTGTCTACGTAGTAGATATCCGCGTGCGTGCGTGTGGTAGCAGTTTCTAACTCGAGGTGTTAAGGACGGCTGCGAGGACATCGGTTGATGTCGTAGTCATATTCTGGTTTTATAGCTGTTAATTAACAGCTATAAAACCAGAATATGACTACGATATCAACTGATTACATTAATGTATACGTTTCTGTTATCCAGTTATATATATATATATATATATATATATATATATATATATATATATATATAGTATTATTAAACTACACACAACTTATAAATCGATAAACTAGGAATCGAACTCGGATTTTATAAAGAAGCGATATCATTAAAATGTATATATATATATATATATATATATATATATTTATATACGTAATGTATTTATTACATTTAATATTGTTATCAGCAAAGAAATGTATGTCACTTAAAATACTCATTAATTTTGAATACGTTTTTATAAATAATACAATTTTGGTTGAAATTCCCGTAATTCTTACTTTTATAATGTGAGTAAAAATCCATTTAGTATACGATACCTTGACGAGGTTAATTGGCTTCTATAAATAGATCTAAATTGTATTAAATTTTATTTACTTTCTATATATAAATATAAATTCGAACCCTCATTGATATATCTATAATATGCAGATATATATTTATGAAAAATGGTTCATTAGTATATAAATAAATAATGAAACGCCGAGCCCCATCTAGTATATATATCTAGCTTCCTCATATTACTATAGTAATATAATACTGTGTAAAAATACCGGGTATAACCGGTATTTTCCGGTTATTGATATTGTATTAAAGTAATAATAAAAAACTATTTTATAAATTAAAATCATACGGTATATCTAATAAAATAATAAAATGGTTTTATAATTTGTTATCATACACGGGTTGAAAAATTTTCAAATAGTTCTATTGTAAAATCTGGACCACAAGGATCAGTTGTAGGTCCACTTTATTTGTATTATAAATTAATGATATTCCTAGTATATTTCTTCAAAAATTCATATTGATCTATTTGCCGATGATACAAAAATATATTTTTCTAACACATCTGAGAGTGAAAGATTTCTTTTAAAAAATAATTTAAATTTATTTTCACAATGGGCAAATAAATGGTTATTAAATATATCATTTACAACATGTTCAGTTATGACTTTAGGTAAGGTTACTTCATCTAAATATTTTATAAATAATATATAGTTATAATACGTTACTTTTTATAAAGATTTAGGAATAATATTTGAGAATAACCTTTTATTTAATAAACACATGTTGTAATAAACATTAATATATATATTGATTATATTTGTAAAAAAAAGCTTATTTTTCTTTGAATTCACTTTTTAGATGCATTACTATAAAATCCCCAATTTGGGATTATTTAATGCATATAACATTTATTTCTGATCAATTTTAGAATATGCATCCTTAATTTGGTCACCTTTTTCAGAGATTAGTAAATTTCGTAGTCTCATAGACCAAATTGAATGAGTGCAAAGAGTATTTACTAGAATGTTAATTACACAATTCGTAGGATATACAAATACATCAAATATTAATTATAAATCATATAAAGAGAGATTTGTATATTTTAAAGTAGACTCACTTGATATTAGAAGATTAAAAATAGATCTAACCACAATTTTTAAAAATTTTAATAATTATACTGATATAAATATATCTGATATCCTTAATATTTCGAATAATTGTATAACTAGAGGTAATTGTAAAAAATTAAATGTAATAGGTTTACATAATTATAATAATGCAATTAAAAATATAATTAATAATAGATTAGTTAATATATGTAATTCGTTAAATAATGATATAATAAAATCTGTATATGTTTCATCTTTTAAAAATAAAATAAACAAAATAAGTTTTGACAAACAACTTTTTTTAACAGACATTTATAATGTTATATTACTTTATGTTTCATTTTGTATCTTAATTATTGCATTATCTCTTCGGGGGTTTTTTTTAAATTTATTTTGTTGTAGAAAACTTGGGTTTTTATATATTAGTAGGTATATAGTATATAGTATATATAGTATACTATATTATACAATTAATAACTAATTATTATTACAGATTTTAAAGGGTTACGTGTACAGTGTACATTGTACACTTGAATTTGGCCGCCGCGATAATTTTCATATTTTATAGGGCATGTCTAACTTCTAAAAAACTTCTCAAACTTTGGGTGTGTAATGTTCGCGGTTGGTGTTTAGCGGTAGGATAAATATAAAGATAAAGATAAATAAATATTCAAATATTCAAATATAAATGACATTTACTGTAAATATTCAAATATTCTAATATTAAAACATGTAAATGAATGTAATGAGTATTCAGATATATAGAATATATTCTTGTATAGGACCTATACTAATATATTGTATATCGTTCGTTTAACCTATAGCATATTGTGATACGTATAGATATTATTTAAAATGTCTAAATAATCACATTTAATAAAATAAATACGGAAATATCGTATAAGAATTATTCTTCGAATAAATAAAAAAATATTCAATACGCATATATGTATATATATATATACACTTGAATAATAATTATATGATAGTATATATGTTATATATAATTATATATGATTCATCTAACTTATATGTTACGATGACACGTATAGTTATTATGTAAAAGGAAAACTATTCACATTTAATCAATATAAATACAGAGATATCGCATATGAATAAATAAACATATATTCAATACGCATATAGGTGCCTATATAGATATATGTAGAAGCAGCGGAAGAAAGTTCAAAGTGGGGTAGTCCATATTTCTATTAATACATATTCAATAAAAAGTAAACTTTATTATGTAATCTGTTCAAATATCTATCTATAATATTATATTGTCAAAAAATGTTATAAATATGTTATTATCATTATTTAAAATTCCTGCTTCTCCACTCATTTCTGTCAATAAATATATTCATAAATTCTTTCATATCCAACTTATAAAGAATATATTTGTCGAAATATCATATTATTAAAGAATTTAGTCTTTTTTGATTCATGGTTGATCTCAACCAAGAATTGACTCTTCGTAGTCTACTATAACTCCTTTCACAGTTTACCGATGATGGTGGACGAATTACAAAATTCGTATTAACTTCTCAACATCTTGAAACATTGTACGCATTTCTACTGTACAAGATATACAATAATCGCGGATGCCTTCAAGTGATTTAGTCATTAAATTATAACTAAATAGGGCTATCTGATCTTGAATTACAATTATCGATTTCCGGATACTTCTTAAGAAGTTAAGTTAAGATACATTTATCTTAAATAATAAAAGTAGGTTTTTACCTATTTTACTTAATAAACATTAAATTGTTATCAAACCTCTGATATATCATTATTATCTTCATCCAATAAATATGAGAATAGCTTATTATAGGAAAGAGTAGATGACAATGAATCGGCAAATAGATCTTTCAATTTGTTTAACAATATATCGTATAATTCAATATATGTTATCCTAAAATATGATTATAAATTATATGAAAAATAAAATAGTAAATTACCGTATACTTTGAATTAATTCACAATCTTCATCTTCAGTTGAATTATATATATATATATATATATATATATATATATATATAATTTAATTATTATTTCAACTAATAAATTATTAGAGTAATTAGGGGAACCTAATACGGACACTTTAACAATAAATGGTCTTAACATTTTATGACTCATTATTTGTATTTTAAAATTACAATATATTAATATTATATATTATTAGTTATTATATAACTATATACCTATATACCTATATAACTATATAATTATATACCTGTAGATATTGTTGTGATTTTAAGATTGTATTTAATCTTTTAATTCCATAGATAACGGTGGTTTCCGTATTCGGTACCCATGTCCGAATACGGACACTCTGTTTTAAAATACGGACACCCTATATACACTAGATAAACTATATATTATTGATGAATCAATCAGATTATAGAATTAATTTTATGAAAAAAAATTTCTAATTTAATTAGCTAATAATTTATTTATTTTTATTATTATTTAATTAATAATACACTTTAACGTTCTAAATAATAAAATGTTTATATTTAGCTTTATTAATATTATAACGCACGTGATTTTTATGAAAATCAGAATAGTTCATACGCTGCGCGCTGGTTGGTTATATATAACCCTATAGGTTGTCCGTATTAAGACATCTATAGAGTATCCGTATTAGGAACTTATATGACCTCTAGATATATGCTTATAACTTAATGAATATTTGATAACAAATATAGAAATTATATATATAATTGTTAAATGCTTTATTTTTTAATAATATGGTATTATATTTTATATCGATACATTTGTATATTCTTGTGAAGGTTTTAAGTAGAAATTTTGTTTCATAAATTTAAAAACGTAATAAAAATATCAGTGTATTGGATATATCAGCAATATTTTGAATAATTAAAAAATTAAAAATATTTTTTAGACTATTTATATAATTATGAATATTTGATTCATTAAATAAAATTTATAGGATTTATGGTTTCTGAGTTATCGAGAGTGTCCGTATTCTGGCACTGTCCGTATTCGGTTACTTTCCCCAAGCTTAAAGTTCTAATCCTTTTCCTATGTAATATAATATTATTTATGTCAATAAATCTAATATCTTCCATAGCTTTTGATATGACTTTATCCAAATTTGATATTTTAATATTTATATTTTTCTTCGTTTCATAAATTATCTATTGACTTGTATCTATAGATATTGTAGGAGACATAAATACTTTTACAAGATTTTCTAATATTTGAAAAATTGCTTGCATATTATTAAGTCTATAAAGAATTTTCATTTTCCATGGTGTATACGCCATGGAAAATGAAAAGTATATATATATATATATATATATAAATATATAATATATAATATATATATATATAATATATATATAACCAAACTCTGCCTTTATTAGAAATATCTATTTCATTTTGTAAATCATTAATCCATCCTTTAAAAAATATAATTTAATTATTTAAAAAATTAGTAATTTCTTTCAGTCTGGCAGTCCATCTTGTTGGGCATTGACTTTAATGCCAATGTATCGACTTTAGATAATAACATATTTCTAAATGTAATACTTCTTGAAAAAAGGAACCAATATCATTCACCATAGAAAGAGTTGATTCGATATGTTCATTATTTGCAACACATTTAGCTATTAAAGTTATTCGATGTGCGCCACAATGAGTGTAATGAGCCAATTCATGTTCTCTAATAGTTAACTATTCGCACCATTGTAAACATGTACCACTCATTTTGCTGCTCCGTCATAGCTTTGACCGCGCATATTATTTAATGGTATATTTAACTTATGCTTTTTTTTTCTTACCACTACCATGGATGAAATCCACTCTGTTGGTTCCCGAATACGTTCTATTATGTCGTTTTTTTCGAGTTCTTCTAGTTTTTGTTTAACTTTTTCTTATAGATGTGCATCTACTATTATTTTACAATGTTTTACTGGTACACAATTTTCTTCTAGATTTATTTTATATTTTCCCTGTATTCTTCCAAGTTTATTGTCAAATACATCCGCAAACTCTCTTCTCATGTCTTCTTGATTCCACAATAGGTAGTTTTTGTAACTGTGTTTATCATTTCTTTTGCATCACTATCTATAGAATACTACTATAGTATCTGTATACATTTTAATTCGATGCACGATCTTCTGCCTAGGATTGCATGGTATGTACAACAATTAGTATTCTTATTATAATAAGATATTACTATAGTATTGAATGCTTTCCTTGACTTATTATTATATCCTGTTCACCTTTAATGGGCAATTGTTTGTCTCCATAAGCTGATATGGTCATGAATCTATTTTTCTTAAATAATTGTATTTAATAAATTGTCCATTAACATCATTAGTTACGTTGATGTATTCTTGGAGTGGTAATACATTCACATTGGCTCCGATGTCCATTTGAAATGTTATATTCGTGTTCTATTAAGTTTTTAATGTAATAGTTTCTTCTTTTTTTATATTTTGTACTGTATATACTCAAATATCGTCCGAAGGACTTCGTAGTATCTTTGATATACTTATGGTATTTCATTTATATGTAGGTTCCTATGTTAAATACTGTGTTTATATTTTTGTTGTTGCACATTTGTGCATAGTGATTTTTGTTTCCGCATTCATAGCATGTTTTATTATATGCCGGGCATTGCTATATATATTAATAAAGTATTTACTAGATATTCAATTATATTTATATTTTATTTTATAATTTTATTTATATTATATTTATTTATTAGAATGGATGTATTTTAGTCATAGACATTATAGTGAGGATCCAATTCAGTATTTATAGTTTTATAAAATATTTTCTAAAATTATGGTAAATATTAAAAATAAATTTTAATAATTTAATTGTAATTAATTAATAATTATCCTGTCATGATCAAACAACATAAAACTATTTGGTTTTATAACTAAAATAGGAGCAGACAAATTAATAGATCACAGAATAGCAGTAACAGAATAAAATATCCAACCAACAACAAACCCAAACAATAACACTACAAAATATGAACATATAAATTTAAATTATATTCATTTGTAGATTATAGTACTTTCACAGTAAATTGTTACAATTGGAATTCCGCAATGTAAAAAGAAAATAGTTTGCTAAATGCATTTAGCAAACTATGGTGCCAATCATGTGATTTCTTCTATAAATCGTAAAAAAAGATCCAACTATTGATTGACTATCAGTGTACTCTCCTAAAAAAGTATTATTTTCAACCAATTATTTTCAACTCCTCGATGCTAGATCAGTATGATATAAATTTGATTTGATTACACAATTAATTATTGATTCTAATTTTTCTATATTCGCTATGAGTACCAGTAAACTCGGACCAGGTAAACTCGGACCACTTTTGAGGTAAACTCGGACCACTTTTAAAGTAAACTCGGACCACTTTTTAAAAACATAAAGTAAACTCGGACCACTTATTAAAATAACTATATTTTGTATACTTATTTCTATAATATAATATGCTTTAACTTACTTCCACCTTATATAATTATATTATATCTGTTAAATAAATTATAAAAAGAGTCATTTAATATGATATTTTTGTGGAATTGTATATTTAAATAGGTAAACATTTAATTTGAACTCGCACCACTTTTGAAGTAAACTCGGACCACTTGTGAAGTAAACTCGGACCACTTGTGAAGTAAACTCGGACCACTTAATAAAAACATAAAGTAGATTCGGACCAACTGTATAAACTATATATTGTATATTTCTAACATATAACATGCTTTAACTTATAAGTTAAAAGTATAATTTCACTGTATATAATTGCGAGTATTCCGATATTACTACACATGCATAATTTATTATTTAATAACTTTAATAACATTTAATAACTTAACATAATTTAAATTGTCGTATATCACCACAGAGCTAGAGAGAAATTTCTCTCTAGCTCTATGTATATCACCGACGAGACCCACGATAGAAGCTATATTTATTATGATAGAAGTATACAATATATAAGTTATTTTAATAAGTGGTCCGAGTTTACTTCACAAGTGGTCCGAGTTTACTTCACAAAATGTCCGAGTTTACTTCAAAAGTGGTGCGAGTTCAAATTAAATGTTTACCTATTTAAGTATATAATTCCACAAAAATATCATATTAAATGACTCTTTTTATAATTTATTTAACAGATATAATATAATTATATAAGGTGGAAGTAAGTTAAAGCATATTATATTATAGAAATATACAAAATATAGTTATTTTAAAAGTGGTCCAAATCTTCTTTATGTTTTTAATAAGTGGTCCGAGTTTACTTTATGTTTTTAAAAAGTGGTCCGAGTTTACTTTAAAAATGGTCCGAGTTTACCTCAAAAGTGGTCCGAGTTTACCTGGTCCGAATTTACCTGGTCCGAATTTACTGGTATTCACTTTTTTTTAATATTTAGCTGATTCTAAATTAATTTCATATCCCACTCAAAGTTCTCTAATATCTTTGCCATAATATTTGATTTGAAATTGCCGGTGATACACATTAATCGATCGATGGTCGATTGATGGTCGAAGGTTAACATTGTAGATCGTTTCGGAAAATCTCCTCTATTGATAAACAACATTTCAAACATTATCAATGTACTTCCAAATATCAACTCGGCACGACTCAATATCAATTAAACATCCATTCAGAATCACTATTCATGTTTTTCGCTTCCCACATATGACATTGTAGTATTCCTACTCTCTTTGATGACATCCTTGAAAACAAATTACCCCTTAATCTTATTCCACTCGATCTATAGATACGAAGTATACTTCGTTCATTATTACCATATTTTATTGGACTTATCACTGAAATAATTCATTGATCTCTTATATTATCTATTGTTCCACATTCAATGAAATAGTCATAGATTATTCGGATTTAAAAAAAATACTTTTGACCAATCAAATTTATCAAGTTATCGTCCAATATCCCAGTTATCATCAATATCTAATACCTTAGAACGAGTTGTGTCCTCTAAAATTATTAATTACATTATATCCAATGCTATTGTTGATAAATATCAAAATGACTATCTTCCTCATCGTAGTATCGAAACTGCCCTTACTTTGATCATTAATGATATTCTCCGGATATTCTCATATCCCTTGATAATAAAACCCCATGCTATATTGTGCTACTTGACTTAAGTCAAGTAAGAAATAATTATCTAATGCTTTTGATACTCTAGATTACAATATTCTTTCCATTAGGCTTAATGAAATTGGTATATACGGTCAAGTCCACAGTTGGTTTATGAATTTTGTTTCATCTAGAACATCTTCGGTGAATATTAACTCCTAGTTATCTCCTCCTTATTATAACATGCATGGTGTTCCAAAAGGCTCTGTTTGTTGGCCCTATATTGTTCATTATTTATATTCTTCCTATCAAATATTCTTCCTATAAATCAATTTTTCACAAATATCCTAATATTAATTATCATCTGTATGCCGATTATATTCAGATATATAGCCATTTCATAGTTCTAGCAATTCTGGTCTGATTCAAATATATATGTTTAATTGTATTACTGATCTCACTCATTGGTTCTCTCATAACTCCATTTCCTTAAATATTACTAATATTTCCTTAAACTAATAATATCATATTCTCAAGACACAGTTCTCCTCTATCAATCACTCATATTGTTCTACTATCTCATCCAACTTCTCAATCTATAACTATCCTCGGTTTCACTATAACCTCTCAACTAGACTAATCTACAAACATTAATAATATGATACGCACTGCTAACTATTTTCTATATAATATTAGAAAATCTCGTTACAAGCTTACATTTGCCATGACTAAATGTTTAATTCACTCGCTAGTATTCAGTAGACTTATCTACTGATATTATTATTGTATATGTTACCTGTTAACCTGATCCTACTGATTTTAGTATTCTATTATATGCATATAAATTCCACGAGGTTAATTGGGTATATCTTACCACTCGGGTATCCCAGCTAACAGTAATGGCCTCATAATAACAACATAATATCATTTTTAATAGCCTCAAATGTTTACATTGTGATATTATTCTGCTAGGTCATATTATGATGTTGTTGTGTTGCTATTTAAAGTCTAGACTTTAAATAATAACAGCTGTTATGCTATTATTATTCTGCTATTAATTTTAAAAGTATATTATGCTGCTATTATAATAATATCAACATATATGTTGCTATTATTAGAATAGCAATGTAATATCAGCATAATAATAGCATAATTAACTTTAAATAGCAACATAACAGCAGTATAATAGCATGACAAATTAATATCAGCATAATATAAATTTAATGGCAACATAATATCAGCATATATGCTATAGCATATATGCTATATGCTATATGCTACAGCATATATATATATATTATAATAGCACAATGTAAAGATTGTAGGCTATTACATATGCTGTTATGTTGCTATTATGATCTCATAGCCTAGGCTATTTCCAAGACCTCCTATAATCTCGAGGTTATATATATCGAGGTCCTATAAGACGTCTTGCTATTACTGTTTGCTGGTTAAATTAATTACGAAATATCAAACACAATTAATCTCGTCTAATAGGTATGTCGTACTACTATTGTCTAATAGTATCAAGGACATGATAATAGCAAAGTACATTATTCAGTTTTCTCAAAGGGTTTTTCTAATAGAATGCCATTTCTATATATCATATGAAGTTTATATTATACGAAATGACGGGTACCTGGAAATGAAGAAATGTAGTATTGAGCCAGAATAGGCGAGTGAAATGTAATATAGAATAATTATTCACTAATATATATTAGTTCTATAATAATATCACTATCTATAATTTATTAAGTATATATATATATATATATATAATCTAAGATTTGAATATATAAATTAATATATTAATTATGCAAAATTTCTATTCATAATTGCTACTTTTTTAAATAATAATTTGTATAATTCTTAAATAATATAATTATAATATATAATTAATTAATTATAATTTATTTAACATTATAAGTGGTAGAAAATTATGTTTATTCTAAAAATATACAGAATTCAAAAATAGAAATATAAAGGAAATAAAAGCATATTCAATAATAAACAAATACAATATAACATGGCGGCATCTAAAAGATTATTGAAGGTAATTATGAAGTATATATATAATAATGATATCATGAAATTATAGTATAATGTGTATAATTTCATTGATGTGTGGTTATATTAAATATGTTAAAATAGTAATCCTATTATAAATAAAATAATAAATTATTTTAATATAGAATATAATTTAATATATTTTATATGAAATATTCTAGAATTTTGACGTAGTTGTCAATGACTCATATAATTCTAATAATTAATATTTATTTATAATATTGTTATATATTGTAATTAATATAATTTAATTACCACTTAATTATTTATATTTTATAATTAATAATACATATTAATATATATATACATCCGTAATTAAAAATGTATAACTATAAAAAAATAATAAATTTAAAACAACATATTTAGTAGCTACTCAAAAGCATTGATATAAAGAAAGTGGATAAACAATTGAATGTAGTGTATCATACACTGTGTATGGCACTTTGTGATAGAGGCGCTGCAGTCGCAGCCTACTACTTGACCCACTACTTTTTATTTAAAATTAATAATATTTATACATATATATTTATAATTACTACCAATTTTAATGTACTATCTGATTATCAGATAGTCTATAATCTATCTATACTAAAAATAAAATTATATATTTAAAATACATCATATGAATATTTCTCATAATGTTGTATATTTAAAGTGTATTTAAATTTATATCATTATGATAATCATACTATTTTATTGATATTTATAATCTAAATCCATTGATATAGATATTGTTAAGAAATAAAGCGTCAAGGCTTATGAATATTTATTTAGTATAGAAGTGCCTAACATGTGGCTATCGGCTGCTTTATATAGCAACGTGTCTAGCACGCGAGGCGGTCGTGCATGACGATCATGCAGGAATTCGCGGGGGTGCGCGTATGATGTACGTCGCTCCTTATATGGCGAGTGATAGTAATATGCGTATAATAATAATAAGACAATATATATGTTATATATATAGATAACAGATATAAGTCACTTTAATCTATTTCGACGAAAATCCTACTATTTTAATATTTGATATATATAATATGATTAATATCTAATCAAAATCAGTGATGCAATTTTGTTAATTTATCGATAAAAACGCCATTCACGTATCTATCTTTTACATGCAGTGCGTGCGACAATTGGTTATCCACTTTCTTTATATCGATGGTCAAAAGCTTCACGACTGGAACGCCCGCACAATTATTTATTCGAATTAGTGATTTTACAATAGAATATGATTGGACATTATAATTAGCGTATGTCTATTTATAGATTATCATCACGTGCAACGGATTATCAGTAACATATATATATATATATATGTGTGTATGGTTATTACTATTTTGATTTTTAGTTATTTTCACTGGTTTGATTTGGTGGGTTTAGTTTTGATATTTCCAGTTTTTTTAGCTGCATTACATCCCCAGTGGATTTAGGCTGTCATCCGCAACCAATATGTCTAACTGAGAGTTCAAATAAACAATGCATGTAGGGATTATATAATATTATATTAATATATAAGCATACGGTATTATGATATTTATGTATATATAGGACACAACTTCACTACTAGGTGAATAATTTACTGAGAAATTTAACACCCGCCGCGAAATTTTTACTTGAGCTCTCAGTTTGACACGTGACTTATTAAGGGACGATGTCAGTATTCATCACTAATTCGAATAAATAATTTTTCAGATTTTAAATCGCGAATATTTTGACCATATTCCAATATTTAATCTACAGAAATAGTCATAATAAAAAAATATAGTCATTGAGCGTATTTTTTATTTTATGATTATACTTATATTTACTTTATCAGTCAGTTATACTAAATTCATTATTTACTAGAATAAAATATAATTTAAATGCTTAAAGGGATCCTGCACATAACACGCAATTTGCCAATTTCGTGTATAAATAGATTCTATTATAGATAGCAAAAACATAGGTCCACTAAAAAAAATAGAACTGATATTCTATTCATTCAATTGACCTAATTTTTTTTGTAATGTATTCATAACATATACATGCATAGGAAAATAGAAAGTTATTTTTAATATTATTATTTATTATATTATATATATCTAAATTAAAAATTAGCAATACTAAAATGATGCCATTTCTATAGAAATTATCATTTTATACAATGACTACTATACATTTTATAAATTATCTCTCTATTTTACTATTCACGTAATTAAATTCTATGTAAAGCAAAAAAAAATAATATTATAATTATAATAGTTTTTATGTTCTATATTTTTGAATGCACTAACTAGCGCGAAATAATTATTCTGAGAAAACCGCATTTGAAGTTTGACAGCATAAAAGTGTAATATTGAATAGTATATAATATAGCATTATCTTATCGTCATAAAAGACATTTTTATGTCATAAAAGACTGAATTCATGTCTAATTTTTTTACAGATACTAAAAAACATTACAATAAATATTATTATATAATAAAAAAATATATAAAAAAAATAAATTATCATCACTTTAAATGTCCCCTTAAAACACTGTATCTTGATTAAAGGACAAATTTATAACCATCACTTAATTTTGAAGAGTATAGTTTAATTATAGAAGGCATCAATAATATCGTAATATCAACAAAGCCCAATATATACGTTCAATCAATAACTCATAAACAATATTTTATTCACGGTCTAATGATTTATTAATACAAGCCTATTTTGAATTGGTAATATTTATATTTGTATTCGTTATTTATATACAATTTATTTAAATTTTTCATTTATTATAATTTACATATATATTTACATAACCTAGAGACTAATTTAATACATTTAATGTTTAGTATTTATAATCATTAGATAAAATAATTAATTTTAGATTCGTATAATGTTAAATATTAAATAATGAATTTTATAAATATTTTAATATTTATTTAAAATTATTTTCAAATTAAACATTCGAATACAACATATATATATATAAATATATATATATATATATATATAAATAAATCAGATTTATCACTTCAGATTCCGTCATAATTTACTATGTATATAATATACGTATACATATTATATATAATAACACTGTATATTATATTATGTAAGGGTGCGTTTTTTTGTAACATACCAACGTACCAACATACCATCTGTAAGCTTATACCATCGATATAAAGAAAGTTGATAAGCAATTGAATGTAGTGTATGGAAATTTGTGATAGAGGCGCTGCAGACGCAGTGTGATAGTCACACAGCCTACTACTAAATACCTACTAAATTTTAAATTAATATTATTTATTTATACATACATATTTATAATTACTACCAATTTGTATGTACTATCTATACTAAAAATAAAATTATATATATAAAATACATCATATTCCTCGTCATTTTGTGTATTTAAATTGAAGATATCATACTATTTTATTGATATTTATAATCTAAATCCATTGATATAGATAGAAGTCACTTGAATCTATTTCGACGAAAATCTTACTGTTTTAATATTTGATTAACATCTCGTAATAATATTCATAATATATATATATAGCTCAATCCGGGTATTATGGTAATGCGCTTGAATTAATCAATTATATTTATAATATATTATACTTATATTATACATAGTTCTTACATTCTCTTGGAATTCATTTAAAGTATATTTGATTAGAAAAATAAATATAAATATGTTCTAAAATAATTCTATAATAAATAGTATTTATGAAATACTAATATAACATATATATAATTAAAGTATATATTAAGCACACCTATTTAAATTAATCGTACAATTATATTTTGAAAATTTCAAAAAATACTTTATTTAATAAAATATGTAAATTACATAATGTAATAATTATAAAAGTTAAATAATAATTTTACTAATAAAATTAAACTTCATAATTGTGTATAAAATCATTATTGGTCATTAATTGTTGTATGATTTATACTTATAAATATATATATATATATGTATAATATTGATGTTTGAAAAGGAACTGGAAGAAATAAAGTCACAAAAAAGAAGTTGTTTACAAAATATTCAAGTAGATGATTCGAATATATTACAATGGACTGGACTAATAGTACCAGTTAGTATTTGAGTAACTCAATACTCAATAGAGTAACTCCCATAAGATGTACACATACTTTACTATTTTAAATATTAAACTAAGCGTAAATAGTTATATTAATCATTAAAGTGTATATTCTACATTATTTATTTTAGCTTTATAATTAATAATATTTTAAATTAGTATTGACAAAAATTTTTCACCTACATAGATTGTTATTTCGGATAATTGTGTTGTTTATAATGTAAATTATTATCAACCTATAAACTTTTAAAATATAAAATAGTGTTTAAAATTATAATTTATATGATGAAAACTGTGTTCATTACTAATATATATAATAAATAAATATGATATGAGTTTTTAATACCATACATAAGGTGAGGCTAATTTATACTGCGTGTAATTTAATAGACTATTTAAAACATTGTATAAAAGTATATCAAACCTAAATATATTGCAGTGGTTTACTATTATGTTGGGTAGATAGGATGCATTTTATATTTATTTTGCAGTCTTATAGGGTGTTCAATCGATGCGGATTTTACTTGTCGTACGAACAAATACTGGACTGAAATTTTTCGGTCCAGCATTTAAAAAATACGAGTGTTCACACGATGCGGGTTTAAATTGTCGTAGTTACCAATAACTGACAGCGGAAATATAAAATAAAGTAAATAAACAAAAATTTCAAATTCGAATAATATTTTAATTTATCTATTACAATTACATTTATTATAATTATGGATATTTATTTGGATACTTATTTAAATAATTTATTATGTTTAATAATTGGCAAAATTGTATAGATTTGATTCGTTTAATTCGTTAGAAAATAACAGAACGAGAACTATATGGAAGCATAATTATTTACAACAATTCTAGATCTTTAAAGCATTAATTAAACTACTTTTTATTATATATTTACTTGAATTATTTAATTTTGTATATTCTATATAATTCATGTTTATATGTATTTGATATTGTAGTAATACTATTAATTATATAAAAATTATTCAGTATAACAATTTTATAAAATATTGTAAACATTACCAAAGAATCTTTTGGCAAAGATAGTAAGATATTTCGGTCCAGCAAAAAATAGGATATTTTCTATTTTTGCTGTACGACGAGAAAAATAGGAATCCGAGTAAATGCTGGACTGAATCTATGATTTTGAATAATTCGGTCCAGCATTTGTTCGTAAGACAAGCAAAACACGCATCGTGTGAACACCCTATTAGTATTAATATAATACATTTTGACATAAATACAGACAATTTCTAATTATATCTATATATCTATGATTATAATCTATTATGCCTTAATATATATTTATATAATACTATAAAATATTAGATATTAACTAATATTATAATTTATAGGATAATGCACCGTATAACAAAGGAGCTTTTCGAATCAGAGTAGATTTCCCAGCAGAATATCCATTCAAACCTCCTAAAATACAATTCAAGACGAAGATATACCACCCGAATATTGATGAAAAGGGTCAGGTTTGTCTTCCCCTAATTCAAGCCGAAAACTGGAAGCCAGCAACGAAAACAGATCAAGGTAATATCAATTATTATAGTAGCATAACATAACATATGGTAAAACATATAGGGTTAAATAAGTGATTTATATAGTCATAATACATACATTTCTTCAATTGTATTCATTCCTATTCTAGTTTTATGTAAAAAATTAATCAATTTATTTTCACTTTAAGGGGACGAGCGCCACTCGTTTTATCATAAAAAAATGTTGTATTCTATTTTTTTTTTATGAGAAAATATGTATAATTGAATACTTTTACATATATACATCTAAAAACTGTGATATAAATCATCATATAAGTATCTAAAAAATGATGTTTTATAGACCCTATTTTTCACAATATTATTCAAAATAGTTAAAATTATAAGAATATATATTATATGATAAAATTGTGAATACTCAATCGATTGAAACAATTTGAAAACCATTAGCAACTGTCATATTATGTTTTTTATTTATAATTTGAACTTATGAATATGTGAATACATAGGCGTCGCTACATGTCATTCATTAGCCAATGAATATTCAAGCTTTATACCTGTATTTTCTGATAGCGTCATTCAGTTCACAATTTATTATTATCATTTATCATTATCATTAATATCAGAGATTTTTGTTTACATATTTCTATATTATTATATACCTATCTATTACTAAATTTATTTCTAACTATATATTTACTAATCATGACTACATATATAACTATATATATTTTTTCATTATATCATAATTTTCTATTTTTATAAAAATAATATATTTTTTTATATATAACATCTGTGTGTATGTAATACATACTATATATATATATATATATATATATCAAAATTAGTGTATACATATTTATATTGATAATAAATATGTACTCATATATATATATAAATGTGTTTTTTATTGCTATATTATCAGTTATTCCATAGTATATTGCACAATATAAATGAAAATCACTATAAATTTACCATAAAAATAACTATTTACTTTGAACTCGATTATCTCAGAACTTTATTTTGTCATGCATACCAACATTAAAAACACTAAGGATATTTTTCCCTTCATTGAATTGTATTCAAATCTTCACCATTATAAAGATAATTAATTGTAGTTATATACAACAGTAAAACTTTTTAATTTTAGTCATAAAAAAAATATATTATATAAATAAATTAGCATAAAAAAATTAAAAAATAATAAGTTTTATAAAACATAAATATTTAATAATTGTTAATTGGAATACAAAATGTTTCACTGTTTTCAAATAGAATAGAATAAACTCTACACAATAAAAAAAAAATTAAATGTATAACTATATTGTATACAAAGTCTTAGGGTTTTTAAAACACGTACCAATTCCCTATCTCCTACATGTTAAAAGCTATTAATAGACCGAGTGGCGCTCGTCCCCTTAATGTAAACTACATATTTATTTAAATATAATAATAATTCATGATAATTAGAATTGTTACGATTCATTAATATCCAGAACTAATATTTCTCAATGTTTATATTGTGCAGTGTACGAAAGTACGGTTTTTACATTTATTCTATTATAACAATGAGTTATTGAGATTAATTACATACTTAAAATCACTAATCACATTTTATTCCATTCGCTATTTTGATTAGACTAAAATTTAAGTACAACATTATTGTCATAGTATAGTCATATACATAAACATATTATGTTATTCATATTAAATTATATTTTCAATTTATCAAATTTTTAAACTAGCATACATCATATGATATAATATTCTGCAGTATTACGGTCTCTTATCGCGATGGTGAACGATCCGGAACCAGATCATCCTTTAAGAGCAGATCTAGCAGAAGAATTCACAAAAGATAAGAAGAGATTTATGAAGAATGCAGAAGATTACACTAAAAAGCACAGTGAAAAACGGCCCTAGTCCAATAAATATTATATCTATGTATATTGGTTTATATATGTATATGTAGTTGTTGTATTAATACTAGATCACACATTAAATGATGTATATCACATTTATTTCAATTTTCAGTATTTTTTATTTAATCAACAAATTATTTTATGATATATTTTATACCTCTAGATTGATACTATGAAAATAAAAAGAAAAATTAAAAATATCTTTTATTTATAAAACAACTTATTATATGTTATTCACTATTATTAAAACGTTATATATACATATTCAAATAGATGAAAAATGGTAAATACAAAATAAAAAATAAAAAAAATACATTCTTTTTATTACATAAATTTATATATAATCTACCTTTTGTTACATTTTATTCATTAATTCCGTATATTTTCAAAGATCTATCCATACTAGTAGATGCAATATAGTTTGCGTTTTTACCAAATTTGACAGCCGTAGCTATGGACGTATGGTGCTTGAATGTTTTCAGGGGTAACCATTGTTTACATTGGTAAACTCTAACATCCCCTCCGGCAATAGCTAGATACGTTCCGCTTTGATCGAACGACACACTCTTCACCTGTTGATAGTAAAATAATAGAATAAGTTGAAATACATTGATAATTACAATATATATATATATATATATTCATATTAATATTATAGAATAAGTTTTATACAATGTATCATATATAGATTAACTTTACCTATCGATAGTAACATAGAATAACTGATACATTGCAAGTAAACTATATATATATATATATATTACCTCGTAGTCATCGTCTAGGGTGATAGTCTTAAAGTTCTTGAGTTTCCTCAGATCCCAGAGCTTGACGACGTTGTCGTGAGCCGAGGTAGCCAGATAGTATCCGTTCTCAGAGAAGCTGATACTAGAGATGGCGACGTTGTGAGCCTCAAAGTTAGCCACGTTGGTGCGTTCCTTCAAGTCCCAGATCTTCACGGTAGCGCTCTCGGTACCAGTTCCCAGAATCAGACCGTCGGGATGCAGTTGAGTGCACGTTAAACCTGAAATGGGAAATTATGAGTATATTATTTAATAGATGCTGGCATTAAAATTCAATTTTGTATCGTAAATAAATATATTAATTTTGCTCCTATAATATCATTTAATATTGGTAACAATATTATTAATATAATAGTATAAATTATGTATATTCAGAGTTAGGTTTTTGATAAAATAAATCGTACATAAATATATTAATTTCAACAAATAAATTATAGTATCATTTAATATTAATATATAACTAATTAGATATAAATTGTATATCATATTATAAATACGAATTACACTAGTCTAATATTTAGAATATATTTATATGTCTTATAATGTAATTATTAATATATTATAAAGGATTTTTATGATAAGATAAGATATGTAGCTCTAAAATGTTATATTATAATATAAATTAATATATGAATGCATTTTTTTAAATATATACAAAGATTTATTTTATATTATAATTATCATTTGGTATTCATTTAATAAATAAATGTGCTTGGATAGAATTAAAAATATAATTAGGAAAGAATTTACTGAAATAACTGATAAATCTTTTTTTAATTTAAATTAAATTTTCTAAAATGTCTCTTCATTCTACATACTGCACTGTTTATATTTATAGTAAATGTATATAAAAAGAATAGTGCAATCATATCACAATGAACACTAATAGTAGTGCGTTCTCGACTAACCACTTCCTGCCTTTCCGTTGACCTTGGTAAGTACGCGACCCACCCTCAGATCGGAGAACGCCCACGTTCCGTCGCTACTACTAGACAGTATATAGTCCCCGGTGGCGTGTAGACTCACTCCTGTGATGCTGGCGTCGTGTATCTTCATGATGTGCTTGCACAGAGACTGGTTGCTGTCACCCGATACGTTCCAGATCCTGATGCTGGCGTCCTGAGAACCACTGATTACGATATCCTGTAGGCAGTTGGTTGGTTACGTTAGGCTGCGTGTACAATTCATTAGATTAGATTGGTGTTCATAAATTGCTAGTATTACAAATGTTTTATTAAAATATATATAGTCAATATTCATGATTTAATTAAAGTCGTTTATATATCTATATTTTATTTAATTAAATTCCATACATATATTATATTTATTTTATATATCTATATTATAATTTAATGTTTTAAATTCTATAATAATATCTTTGATACCACATTAAAGATATAGAAACTAAGTATATGAAGATAACAAGATTATATGATATAGTGAGTTATGTCATTCTTGCTGGTACTTACTTCGGTGGTGTGATAGATGATGGAATTGATACGTTTAGTGTGACCTTGAAGATTAGCGATAACTTGTTCCGTAGACTTGTTGAATACAACAGCTGTTTTATCAACACCTCCTGATAACGTGTAGTAGTAGTAGTAGTAGTAGTAGTAATGGGGGTGGGGTGAGGGTGGGGCTCGTTAATATGGGTGAGGCACACTTACCGGTGACAATCTTACTCGAGTCTGTAGGACATATGTCCAGTGTCAATATTCCAGGTGTACCAGCGCTATGTAATCCCTGTTTTATTATTTACGGTGCAATAATGTGTGTTATCAAATTATGTTTCATTGTTAAATAATTATTCTTTTAATATTATACGCAATTATGATCTATAGAGAGATACAAATAAATTTCAAAATATAGAGTTTATTTATAATAATTGTATATATTTCCATATAAACTTTTTGTATTATACATAAATAGTATCAATTTGATACAATTACCTAATATATATATATATATATATATGGTTTAATTTATATAATAGCAAACCACATGAGAAGCAATCTGTTCAAATGTTTGTATAGTGTCAGCGGAAGTGAGACCCTCTGGAATGTTTTTACCTCTCTTCTTCCTCTCAGATGTCAGCATAGTAGCCTTCTCTTGTAACTGTAAGGGACGTAAAACTAATCACACACACATAGTATAAGTGATTCACACGATATCGAAACATTATAATTATTGATTCTATTAGAATCTACAAAATATGTAATAGCTATATTCCATTAATATACACATATACACTATATAGTAGAAAATGTATAAATACTGACATACAAGGGAGACTTTTTTTAATACTTAATATATATATATATTTCTAATTTTAAAATCATCTAAATATCATCATAAAATATTATCTATAATGAATATTTAGCTAGTAAATGACAATTTCTAAATTAGTATAATATATTTAAATAAATGTAGGGAAACAGTATTTATAACTAAATTCTAAATAGAAATACTATTCACAAGACTAGTTACAAATACCGACAGAGTACAAATCAACTAGGTGAAGATAGTTTCATAAAAACTCAACCAATTATATTATTCACAATTTATATAAAATGCACACATTTTGAATAAATAAAGATAATGAATAAATATTCGCTATATATCTTCTATAACTGAATAAATTGATAAAATGTAATATATCTATATGTTATTAGATACTATTAATTTATTATCAAATTTACATTTGTATATTCTTAATATCGTCTATATGATATATAACTAATTATTGTACATGAAATTAAAATCCTAGTTTTAAATTTCAGACATAAATGATTGATTTATTAGGTCGTGTGGGTATGGATATTTGTGATTATTGTGGTGTTGATATTTATAATTTGAAATGGGTTTATACTATGCATTTAAAAACGAAAACATAACGTATATTTAAATAATATCAAAGTAAACTCTTCTATTAATTATATTAAAATGATCAATCTATATTAAATAATCATTCAGTAAACATATTTTTTAATTTTTTTTATGAGAAATTATATATAAAAAATCTAAAATATGTACATGTTAACAGTATAGAAAACCATTTATAATGTATATTAGATTATTATATAAATATTATATTTATAATATGGATAAGTATTATGCATGCTAAATAACATAAGGAATACCTATGTATATTAAATAAATATAATAAAAACGAGCATATCAAATTCTAGAAATTAAATGGTTTTATAAGTCTAGAATCTATTTCTGTAGATAAATTCAAATTCACTCTATAGAATATGCAAGCTTCGATATATTTCATTTATTATATATAATATATGCTTATCTATATTTGAGATTAGGCAGTATTATAGACAATTATTTATATGTACTTACAAAACTACAACTTAGTGAGTGTCTAACATAGATAAATAATGAGATATAATATGAACCAAGCTCTATATATGTATATCTATTATACAACTATAAATTATTATTAATAATAGCCAATGAAATAGTAAGATGAAATGTAAACTGTACCTTAGATAAGACTTCTTCTGACATTCCAGCCTCTGGCATCGCTTGATCACCAGCATCCTTCTCATCTGCTGCGTAATTCTGTAGGTGGTGATCATGAATTTGAATTGAATTGTATGTGGTTTATTGAGTAGAAATAAAATATAATGCAGTATATATAATTTCTGCTCAATGGAAAGTACCGGAGATTATCTTGTAATCTATACTCACATCGTTGTGTAACGAGGGTACCTTCCAATAAAATAATAATACAATAATATGACATCGATAAAATTAAGAATAGTAAAACGTGAAAGAAAGAAACATAGTTAGCATCTGGTGGTAGTGGTAGGCTAGGGGTACAAACTGAGTGTATCTGCTGCCCATCTCCTATAGACGACTGTGGTTTCAGTGTAGCCAGAGCTGTGAGGTGTGGGTAGGCATGGTTAGGTGTCGTATGTGTGGCTATGTTGATATGCATTATCATACATATATCAATTATATGTTTAATATATTATATTATAAATTCAATATAGGATAAAGTGGAAGCGATAATTTGTTTAAATCGTAGCATTAACAATACAATATGAAATGTATGATGAGAAAATAATATTATAATTAGTGATGTAAAAAAACACATTTTATATTATGGTTCGTTTTAAATAAGTTTTAATATTTTGTATCTGTTTTTTATTCAAAACTAATATATTAATCATAATTCTATATAAGTTATATATATATATATATATATATATATATATATATATATAGTGATGGTATAGTAATATCGCTGATATATTTTCATGATTACACTAACGTCCGTACTTTGTTATATCTAATATCACTATTTATTATAGATATTATTATAGTATCAATATGTGTATATATTAGAGCTAAAATTTCATATGTTATCCATTATAAAATTAATAATATAACATAATAAACAAATATATTTAAAAGATGTTGAATTTCTATATATATTACATTTAATAAAAATAAATCCTATTATAGTATTGCATTATTTTCTTCATTTTTTCGCTTTTTATTAACGTTTATAAACTAAAGTTTAAAATGAGATTTGTATCACTCACATCACTAATTATAATGATACAGATATATTAATCACAATGCCATCTATTGTGATGAAAGCATTACAGTGCAATGAGTGCACTATGTAAAAAGTGAAGCTCATCACTACAAATTAATAATTTATAAACTCAGGAGGTAGATTGTATATTATTAATATAACAATATACCATATAGATGATACTGATGACAAAGATGATAGAACCTTCTCTGGCAGCGGTGACCTCCTTAGTAAGACGAGCGATGACACGGCAGGCGGCGTCGTGTTGATAGAGGGCGTGAGAAAGTTCTAGAACAATTGTGTATCATAGTGTTATTGTAGTAAGTCACTTACTGTAAGCGTATTAGAAATTGTTAGCTTTATTAGAGATTTCGTAATTTATGTGTTCTGACGATGTGACATTACTAGTGTATTAAAATATAAATACTCTACTTGGAATGCAAAGAGAAATATATATGTATTAGAGATGTAAATGTATACAAAACTTATATCACAATTATTCTAGATATATGGATATATAGATATATCTACTATCGTCAGGGTTTTTGTTTTTTTTTTTTTTTTTTTAAACCAAAAAAACCGGTTAATTTGGTTTTTTGAATAATTTTTAATAATAAATAGTTATATTGAATATTATTTGTAATACTTCTATAGATATATGATTATCATTAGATATTTCGTGTATATTATATTAAAAATTATTATAGTATAATTTATACAAGGATTCAGTAAATTCTATCCAAATTATATTTTTCTTTCGGCCAGGCTTTTTTTTATTAAATGAATACATTTATATAATACACATAATCTATACTATTATTAATAATATTGATACTCTGGTTGTTGATTTGTGTTTTTTGTTTATTTGATTTTTTTGGATTTTTTAAAAACCAACCCTGCTTTATATAATTTAAAATTATACAAACAACTATTTTATATATAATTTATAATATATACTCATTTACATTTTTCATATTAGTTTATTAACTTTAAAAAATGCATTCATAATATAATTATATTAATACAATCATTTACTAAATGCTTTGATCTATATCTAAATCATATATTATAATATTATGAAAATGTTCTATAATATATTAATAATTACATTATAATAAATATTAATATATTTTAAACATTAGACTAGTATAATTTTTATTTATAATATGATATACAATTTATATCTAATTCTTTGATCTATTTCAATAAAATATGAATAAATTTCATATAAAATATTTCCATAATTAATAATATTATTTTTGTTAGTAAATTGTTATTTTCTTAAATTTGTTGATATTATACATGGTATACTTTATATAATATTAAATAATAATATAGTATTGAAATTAATATATTTATCAATAATTTTATTTTTTTGAAGTAAATTGTTATTAATATTATTATATTTTTTGAAATTATACATTGTAACATATAATAGTATATATTATGTACATATAACATACACAATATATACTATTATTATTAATATTGATACTAATTTTAAATGATATAATATTTAAATATATTTATCAATAATTTTATATACAAAAATAAAAAAAATCATTCAAAAAATAACGAAGACCCTGACTATCGTTATCATAATTAGGTAATAATGAGAATACGAGTGTAATTTCGTACAAACCTTGTCTGGCAGTCTGTAGTTGTTGACGTAGAGTGGAGCTGTGTAACATGGTTGCATCCTATACGGGGGTGGAGTGGGGGGGTTGTGATGAGGAGATGCTTATCATGATGATGATGACAGTAGTGGTGCTAACCCATTCGTCTTGTAGTGATTTCAGTATGGCGGGTATACTCGTGGCAGTAGGAGGTTTAGGTTTAATCAGCGGGCTCGCTGTTAATGATGAGTGTTAACGATGATGATTACTTGTGATATATTGCGACTGTACACTATAATACTAATCTATTACGACTTTATCATATAGCGCTAATCTATCGAGACTATTTCCTATAACACCAATCTATGGCGACTATGTTCTATAATGCTATATAATAATAATATTCTACAATTATTATAATGGTAATATTCTATAATTAGTGTAATGATGTTACAATGTAATATATGTTTTAAATTAAAACTGACATAAAAAAATAAACAGACGGAATTGAATTATTCTAGGCATTATTAAGCGAGTAAACTTTTTATTTCGACTAATTGTTCGACTGTCAGTGTTTCTCCGTTGATGGGATCGGTACCGTTGTCCGCGATGAACTTCTCTATGAGTCGCTTCTCGAACACGCATCCCGATATGGGAGATACTACGGCTATTTCAGGAACTTCATTACTGACTGTCGAGTTTAGTATTTAATCAGTATAATGATGGTATCAGTATATAATATATACATATGGTATATAATATATATACATATATATATATAATAATAATAATAATATTTATTAGAAGAATTGTAGTTTTTTTCTGATAGTTTTCTAGTTATTAACTAATCTCACAGAAGGCCGCCGATTATTATTATTAGAATTTCAGAGTTTAATATGGGCGATACATATATATTTCACTCAAATATTGCTGTTACACTTTACTGCATAATATAAAATATTCCGACCGATATGATATATTCCATATTATATACGTAACGCAATATATATACAAGTCTATGTATTTTATAATATATAAATATGTGTTACTCACCGAGTAACTTACTCGGTCAAAATATTTTAAATTGTGCTGTAGTGCGTACCAGATGTATTTTAGTTGTATATATAAGTACGTTCTATATTAAACTCTGAAAATATAATCGGTGGCCTTTTCGAGATAATTCAATATAAGAAATATATATATATATATATTTATAGATACATGCAATAATATAATCTAATATTGATAATGTAGGTTAAATTATACTATCATAGTAGTACCTATATGTGATAAACGGACAAATTCTGCGGAGATAGATGTCCTTCGATCGTAAAGTTATTTGATATGCTATACTATAGATTCTATAGAGATGTCTACAGATGTCCGTCAATTGTAAAGTTAATTTTATGACTAATTTTTGACATCTGTATATATAATACAATACAACCAAGTGAACTTAATGATCGACGGATATCGATTTCTATAGTATATAATTATTATTATAACTGATATTATAATAATATCAGTTAAATTTTAAAGTTAACAGTCATCGTAAAGTTACTTTACGATCGACGGAAATTTATCTCATTCGAATTTGTCCATTGATCGTAAAGTTCTGTTGATCCACTATGATATATTATTAGAATTAAAGTGAATTTTGTTCTGAAATAAAAATTGCCGTTAGTCCGTTTATTAAATTGTATGAGATATATATCTCCAATTTTATCGCCTATTGAAAATGAATTCGAATTATAATACATGTACTTTCGAAATATAATTAAAATATTATATTAATATTTTAATAGTATACATTAATAAGTGAACTAAATATTTTGTTATCCTAATTATTGTTAATTACAAATATATTTAAAATAATATTTTATATTTATAATAGTATATTACATTATCGCTCACACTCTAATGTAATATTTAACATCATAATCATATTTATTTTAAATAATAACATACTATTTATAATATATTATTAATAGGTATTATATGTACTATATTATTTATAGAATTGTTACGTACTTGAGCAGACTAATGACATTATAATATACAATTAATTATAAATAATACGATATAAAACAAAACAAACGAAATTGAATTATGGGAAATTATCAGTTTATTTAATTTCAAATTTTAGAAAGGAGATAAATATAAAAAAATATTGAATAATTAATAATTATATAAAATTTATAATGAATGACTTATTTAGAAAATTAGGTGCTGGGGCAAAATTCAACCTTAAAAGATTTCATAATGATGCCGAGAAGTTAAATGTAAGTTAATATCATAAATATTGAAATAATTTATAAAATATTTAAATATGTATTGTAATTAATTTATTATTTTAACATGTGCTTTCATTATTCGTCCTATCTTCTTGTATATATAACTATATATTTTTTATTTTTGAATATAAAATGTAGAACTATTTAATAATTGATAATAAAAATTAAGATCAGGTATAAGTAATCTACTATTATTAGAAAATTAGATTCAAGAATAAATATCATAATAAATATGATAATTATGAAAATTATTATTATAATAATTATTATAATAATTATAATTATTATAATAATTATTATTATTATAATAATCATTATTATTATAATAATCATTATTTCAATCATAAGATAATCATTATTTAATAATCAGATTATTATCATAATTATGTCATAATTAAATTATGATAATACCTATGATACTTGGAGGGATAATATATATAATATTGGGTCTATCATAGAGTCTATGATTCATAGACTCTATCATTATGATAATCATAGAGTCTATGGTAACTAGAGGCAAATGTTAATAGGTAAAATATAAGATTTTACGCACTAGAAGCGCCAATTATCTATGACGAATAATATAGTTTAGACTCCCGTCTCTATATATGGGCGTGTCATATCTAAGTTATGAGTATTTTTTGTAATCAGTATATTCTGTGTACATGTATGCACAATGCCTTTACTCCTTACTTTCGAAATATAATATACGAATATACCTACATCCATTAGAAATTTAGTGAATTTTGTCTATTAATATTAAATTTAGGTACTATCAGCGGGATGAATAAGTAGGGAATGGTATTCGAAATATTACCCAAAAATTGAGGCTAGTATCGAGATCGAATTGTGCCTTGCTTTAGTCAGTCATAAAATGTATAATTTATTAATAAAGATCATACATTTAGATTACATTCATATGTTAATGAAGCTATTGTGTAAAATGTAAAATGTAATTAATATTTAACACATATACTATATGATATGATCATCGTAATGAAGATGATGATGATGATATACGGTTTATTGGCACTAAAATAGGGTCATGTAAGACCCCTTCGATCGTGCGGGAAGAAAATAATAATACGATAACAATTTAATAGTAATAATACGTTGAATGTAACATGAAACAAAATTAATAAGTTGGATTATTTAATGAATAGATATAGAGTTAAAAGATGAAGTAAGATTTATAAATCTGTTGTGGTATCTAATAGGACAATGGTATTAGGGAGGGAATTCCATAGGGTGGGACCAGCATTTTTAAAAGCTCTAGAATTTAGGGAAGTTTTATTAGAGTTTCTGGAGATAAGGAGATGAGAATATTTATATGGAAGAAAAGGTCATATTTTTCTTTTTTTAATTAGATCAGAGATACATTATATTTTTCGGACTATTCGCGAACTGTGCTTATAAAGCAATCGGCCGTCCATATATATTTGATGATAATGATTAAATAAATGGGTATCTAGTGTTTCTTGAAGTTTGGAGTTGATGGTGTAGTAGTCTTACAGTAGTACGCATGGATGTAGGGGGAATGTTCAAGGAGTATGGGACATATATTGGCCAGGCGCGAGTGTTAGTTGAATGTAAGTTGTGTTTAGAAGGAAATTGAAGTAGAAACGTATTGGTGGAGCGTGTAGTGGTACTATAGTTTGTAATTTAAGTTTGAGTAGGGATGCTAGGTAGTCAGGAGAGTCAATGTGGATTGCTTTATGAGCCACTAGTATAGTTTTTAAAGAGAATTATATGGAGTATAGGTAGCCAGTGGAGTTTAGCTAGGAATGGAGATATATGAGTATGGGAGTATTTTTGTATGTTGAATATACATCTAGCTATAGAATTTTGAAGAATTAGGTGTTTAGTAATATACGATGAGGGGGTATTATAAAGGATAACATTGCAGTAGTCGAATAGAGGTAGGATGTAGGTAGAAGCTATATAATAGTAGCGGTGGATATTGATATTGATTGACGAATAAGGCGTAGTGAAAAAAGACATATTCTGTAATCATCATTATAAATATTACTAATGAATTAACTTTATCTAATGAATTAACTATGTATAATACTGAATATAAGCATTCACCGAATAATCATATTAAATAATTCATATAACTGTTTATAGATTATTAAGCCCAAGAATTCCACACCAACAAATAAAAAACAGAAAGTTCTAAAAAAATCAAAATGTTCCAGTTCCGATTCAGGTAAGTGCTCTCAGGCAATGATTACATAATATTATTTATTAGATATCTTAATTACATAATATTACATCATGTACGATATTCAATAAATCCGGATATATTTTTCTCATATTTATTCTATAGAATTGTTAGCATTAAACCTATGTATGTAGTATTGCATTAATGTATACTACTACATCAATTAATTAGAAATCATATGATTATACTGATTATATGTCATAATTATTATATAATGTATTTAATAACGATATATTTGTATAGAACATAATTAAGTATAGTATACTCTATATATGTATATATATATATATATATGTATATATATATATATTTAGAGAAATCTATACTGATTGTGTAATTTTTTGTTAGTAAACAAAAAATCAATAATCATACACCTGATATATAACAATAGATTATCGTAGTACGTTAATTTAACAGATGAAAGTGATGATGATGATGATGATGATGAAGAGGATGATGAAGATGATGAAGATGTTGAGATGGTATCAGGTGACAGTGATGATGATCAGACAGAAGATATACAACTAATGGCAGGCTTCGATAAAAACGTCAAAGTTCAGAAGAAAAATCGAAAACTCAATTTATCCAAAGAACAAAGAATAGCTCAAATCAAACAAGAGAAAGTTTGACATATTGTGAATTATACTATATTATACTAATATATTTCATTAGTTAAACATGTTTATTTCATTAATATTCATACTGCGTTAACATACAATTCTATGACAAAGCTATTCTGATATATGATGCAATTAGATAATAAGGTGAACATATGCTCTCAATGCAATAATGGGTACATGTATATTATATGTATATAATTATGCTGCTACGCATTTTTTATATCAACTTTATATTTCTATAGGAATATATCATACATATAGCTGCATTTCATAAATCTCAGGATAATTTTTATAGTATAGAAAATCATCGTATATTTATAATATAAATAACTTATGTCAGCAATTTATAGCTCTATATTTGTTTAGTTCAGCGATTTCATTTGATTTCCTATATTCGTGTGCAGAATTGTGTACTATTATGCTGCACTATTACACAGAAACTTGCACGATTAGATAATCGGTGATTGCATAATAGTTAATTATCTCTATGAATTAAACTGTTAAATATGTTAAATTTATATTAGTGTATTATGAATCATAATTTATGATAGTATTGTATATTATTATATTTACTATATATATATATATATATATATATATATATATATATATATATATATATATATGTGGTAATAGTATTGCACATACATTTAACAGGTGAATCAAATAAGAAACAAATATCACATCAACGTGAAAGGAGAGGATATCGCGGCCCCTTGCGAAACATTCCAGCAGTTACGCGACGGTACAGAGATGTGTGTGTGTGCTACTAGCTATTGTGTGCCTTCTGTATTACGTCGTTAACTTTATGATTATACCTGCGTTCTGATGCGTGTAAACTAGATAATAGCTACTCATTTCTATATACGTGTATGACTGTGTATATCTGTGTACAATGACTGTAACTTTAGAAATGATTTTCGAGAATGTATGTAATAATATATTCGACAAGTCTTTATTTTAATATATACTTACCTATGTAACATAGTTATACATCACTTAATCTATTTAATTGAGAGTATTATGCATAGTTCTAATGATAGTTCTACTCTACGACCATTTCTTCAGCATTACGATATTGAATATTCTGACAATTCCCTCTAGAATACAAGCTGTCTAAACAACTTATCGACAACATTAACGAGATGGACTACGATTCGCCTACCCCGATTCAGATGCAAACTATACCTATTATGATGCAGGTTTAATGTGTCAGATGTGTCAAGTTACCTCTGAACGCAATGCTTATATCGATTAATTTCAGATATGTATATTTCTATTAACATTATGCGATACTAATTCAGTTGTATATTTCATTTCATTACGATATTCATTAATATCTTTAAAATGTTTTCATAAATATATTTTAATATTTGGAAAAATTAAGTTTTTTAAAGTATCTTATATGTTATTTTCTACATATGTATGCATATATTGAATAAATATAAACATTTAAAAAATGTAATGAATATATTTAGGTTATGAAGTATTATCATAATTTAAAAAAAAGATAATTTGTTCTCATCTTTTACAAGTAAAGCAAACACATTTAGCTCATACTGTAATCTTATTATAACGTATTCAAAGCGCTTAGATTATTGAAATCTATTCCATTACATAAATGTGTACGTCACTTAATTAAAATATCATAATTTAATCGTCTACCTATATTAAATACTATCTACTCCGCACGTAATTGTCTACCCACTCGTGTATTAATGTAATCCCACTGATAATAG
Source organism: Osedax fenrisi (assembly GCA_964019155.1). NCBI lineage: Eukaryota > Metazoa > Annelida > Polychaeta > Sabellida > Siboglinidae > Osedax > Osedax fenrisi. The sequence goes on along the minus strand of OZ025241.1, from coordinate 23,966,319 downwards.
AAACGTGACCTCATGGCCTGCGCTCCTACCGGATCGGGTAAGACCGCCTCGTTCATCCTACCGCTGTTGCAAACTCTGCACCAACCTAAGGCGGTCGGCTTCAGAGTTCTCGTGATTTCTCCCACCAGGGAACTAGCTAAACAAGTTAACCGCACTAGCATTCAATTCTAGCATTTATTAATGTACATTATTTATTATCGAATTTATGTATTCATATAATAGATTTATTATTATAGTTTATTCATCGAGTAATTTATTTATTCATATAATATATTTATTTTATAATTTATTTATTTTATAATTTATTTGTTTTATAATTTATTTATTTTATAATTTATTTATTGAATAATTTATTTATTGAATAATTTATTCATTAATATATTATATTTATTTATATAATATAATTTATTTATTTGATAATTATTTAATTAATATAATTTATATATAATAAATTAAAGATATCGCATAATTATAAGATGTATTATAATTGAATAGATTCACATGGACTTCAAGCGTTTATCAAAGAACCTAGGATTTCGCATACACTATCTAGACAATGCTATGAATGCTAATGATAAATTCGGACCTAAATCTTCTCAAAAATTTGGTTTGGTTAATAATATTATTAATAGAATATATTATGAACTAATAGTAAATAGTATGTATATTTATTTTTAATTATAATATTTGAAAATATATATTTAATAATTTTTATATTTTACGATTTCCAATTTATGATTAAATTAAATTTATTAAAATGATTAGTTATGTAGAATAATATTAATTATTAATATCTAATTATTTATAAATCTATTGTTACATTAAGTTAATGTATGTTTACATGTACAATCAAATAGTGGGTTTAGTTTGAACCAATCAAATTAATTCCGTATTCGTATTTCATCTACATTTTGGTATCGATCCAATACAGATATTTTGATTTCAACTCCAAACCGTTTGATCCATCTGATAAAAGAGGACAACCTGGTGATCAACCTCAAGAAGTTTGTATTACGTAATATTATACGTAACAGTATATCATTATGATACACTGTAGATGTTACACATAGTAAATGTAGGTTTTAGTGAATATAGCAATAAATACAGTGTTTATGTTATACCTTTTGAATATAGGTTTAATGTAGAAACGAATAATATTAACATTGACATAATATTTGACATTATATTGATAAATTATTGAAAACAATAGATTCAACAATAATAGATTAATATTATCTAAACTAATAAAATTTTTCTAAGGAAAAGTGTACACGGTACATAAATATACCCAAATCATGTTCATATTTTGCGCTTACTTTTACTTTACTTCTACTACCCAGTGAAAAGGTGGTGGTATTTGTGTGGACATTTTATCATCACAGATTAGCTAGTGGAGCGCCATAATATTCACGTTGTAAAAACACCCTCTCGACTTGATTTTATATATACCTAGAGATCTAGTTATTGGTTCATTTTATACATTCCCAAGTTTTGATTATAACCTATACTTATATCTATATATTATATACATTACCACTGAAATATATATTAAGTATGAAATAATGTTGCTATTACTGGTAGTAATTATTCACTAAATAGTACATGATTACTATAATATAATCATTACACCATAGCATCGAATGGCTGATCTTAGACGAATCGGATAAGTTGTTTGAATCTGGACTGTCTGGTTTTAGAGAACAGGTCAGTTTATTATGATGCCACTAACTAATATCATTCATGTAATATATATATATATATATATATATTTAGAAATATATATTTTAATAATCCATAAGTTATTCATTTAAAAGTAAATTTAATTTTTAATAATAAATTTCACACGAAACTCCAACTCGTGTAGATTTGCTAATAAATGAGTTCACTAATGAATATCAGAACTTAAAATACAAAAAGGTAATACTATATCTATAATGAACAATTCTTTAACGTAAATATCTCGCCACCGTTTCCCCCGCATCCTCTACTACCATCACCACTAACCATTACTAACCCCCCCGCCCCCACTAACCACTACTAACCCCCCCACCCCCACTGAACACTACTAACCCCCCACCCCCACTAATCACTACTAACTCCCCCCCTCCCATACCCGTACACAGCTGGCGATAATCTACAAGAAATGCGACAACCCCGGTATCAGAAGGGCGATGTTCTCCGCTACGTTCTCCTACCACGTGGAACAGTGGTGTAAAGTTAACCTCGACAACGTGATACAGGTTAGATAGTCAGGGGTCATAGTTCAATGTGTTAAACAACCAGGGGTCAGAGTTAAGTATGTTAGATAACCAGGGGTTATAGTTAAATATGTTAGACAGCCAGGGGTCATAGTTCAATATGTTAGGTAGCCAGGGGTCAGAGTGTAGTGTTCTATAGGGTGAGGGTAGTGGAACAGCGGTGTAAAGTTAACCTCACGATATGGTACAGGTTTGATAGCAAACGAGTTTATCACCATACCTATAGTTAATCCCCGAATGTAGAGGGTAGAGAGCCACGGCAACGAGTAAAGAAACACAATAATGTTTACGTAACGTGAAGTGTGTTAACACGATGGAGGGGAATCACTCTAGAATAGAACCTTTTATGATGTTTTCTATTCAACTTTGGCCTCTCTATATATTCAAATTCTTAAACTAATATTACTACATTCCACCTCTCATTATAGATATCCACGTTCTCGATAAGATACCCGATATTAATACACGTTGACCTCTCACCCCCACCCGTTGTAGATATCAGTGGGAGAGAGGAACTCTGCGGTGACCTCCGTTAAACAGGAACTGCTGTTCGTGGGCTCCGAGGCCGGTAAACTCGTGGCCATCAGAGATATCATCGTTAAGGTGAGTCACCCACGCATACTAGTAGTAGTAGTGACTCTCGGTACTCACTAGTGATGTAGATGATGCCAGTCAAATCTAAAGCATCGATGTAGTCTTAGTCTCAGTTAGCAAGAGTCTCAACTCGGCTCCGGCTCGTTTTTTTCCGAAAATGAAAGTCTCGGCTCGGCATCAATAACCAAAAGTCTCTGCTCAGCATTAAAAAACTTGACATCATTTAGTAAATGACATTTACATCACTATTACTCACTATACACCTACAATTAATGTATTATATTATTATATGTTAACCTTCCACATCGTTCCAACTAACCACTCTTATATTCATCTGTAATAAATTTTAACCAGATGCATAAACACTTAAAGTAACGCACGTCATTACTAACACCGCGACCTTTACGCTAATTTCAAGGGCATGAAACCACCGGTGCTGGTGTTCGTGGAATCTAAGAACAGAGCTAAACAGCTGTACCACGAACTGCTGTACGATAAGATCAACATAGGAGTGATACACGCTGATTGTAGTAGTGAACAGGTTAGTGTGTGGGTGGAGGTGGGGGTGGGTTGGTGGGGGTGTGGGAGTGAGTGGGTGTGTGAGAGTACATGTGTTGGAGAGTATGCGTAGTTGTTATTTCAGTTTAATTATTTATAAACATCTGAATTGTTTAATTAAATTCAATACTAAAATAGGGAAGATCATCACATTGTGTATGAAACTCTATAATATAGCTAATGTATAATCTGAATAGAACGATTTATATTGATATATTGATTTAGTTTAAATTTCGTAATACACACATAGAGAGAATTCGCGATGAAGTCGTTCCGGAAGGGTACGGTGTGGATGATGATCTGTACAGACCTGATGTCCCGAGGTATCGACTTCAAGGGCGTCAACCTCGTTATTAACTACGACTTTCCCAGCAGCGCCGTATCGTACATCCACTGCATAGGTTTGTATCGCGACTGGTGCCGATACTTGTGTTATCGGATGTGTAGAACACGTGTTATAACTCACATCTGACCTGTAGTCCGTGTCATACATACATTGTATAGGTTTGTATCTTCTCGGATAACTGGTGCCGATACTTGTGTTATCGGATGTGTAGAACACATGTTATAACTCACGTCTGACCTGTAGTGCCGTGTCGTACATCTATTGTATAGGTTGGTATCGCGTCGGTCGACTGATGCCGATACTTGTGTTATCGGATGTGTTGTAATGAAGTTCTATAGAAATATACATACACATACATTTAGTAATACAAGGATATCTTATAATACTCTCTTGCACTAGTAGTTATATATATATTAGATTTTTACGCTATATTTAAAACTTTATTATAATTTTCCACAGATTTTATTAAAATTGTTTATTTGAATAATTGTTGAGATATTTTTTGAATTAATTAATAATTCCATTATGTGTACAATTTATATATATATATATATATATATATGTGTATATATAAATTATATTCACTTCATTTATATAAGTTAAATAACCGCGTATTCTTCATAATTATTATATATATAATAATTTACACGATGATATTAACATTAATATATTTCAGTGTTTCATTTAATGTGTACGTATCGTTGCTTAACTATCTCTCTATCGCATGATTCATAACATCGATTTCCACTCAATTCATAACGCACAAACAACAATGATAACAGGCAGATCAGGAAGAGCGGGAAGTACGGGTGCTGCCATCACGTTCTTTACGGAGAATGACGCCATTAATCTTAGAAGGTTAGCACGATACACGATAACGTTAAGCAGCGCCGCCTAGAGTATTGCACCATGAACAATATGCATTAAAACAATCACAACATCGCGGTTTACACATGCGTGGGGTTCTAATTATGTAAGGTATATTATCTGACGCGAGATATACGATTCATCGGTACATTATGTAACTTATTGCTTAATATGCCTATCGTTGCTATCGGAGTGTTAGAATACACACACTGTAGTACATCATGTCACTACTATATCACTACATCCCTTCTGTATTGATGGTGTATGTGTGTTGTATACCTCCACATTGTATGTTGTCCCCCCCACTAAGCTCCCCTCCCTCTCCTCACACATTACCCCCACCCCCCACTAAGCTCCCCTCCCCCTCCTCACACAGTATAGCTAACCTAATGAGACAGGCTGGCTGCGTTATCCCCGACTACATGCTGAACATAGCCAAGCCCAGCAAGTTAGTAACCACTAGATCCTACCACGATCTCAGTGTATGCCTGGTCATAGGATCTCTGTAGGCATGTGTATATATCATGTGTAGAATATCCAAGTTCACCTACAGATTAGTATAGATAATCTCAATGTGAGAATAATCTGATAGTTTAGTAACCTAATTGATAGTTTTTTAATGTACATCGATAACGTTTCATTAAAGTATTACCTAACGTAGTACACACTTCACAAATAGGCGATATATTCAATACAAATAATTCATACATCACAACCTAACGACGAATATAGATCGAGAAGATCATTTTAATTCAATCATATGATCGTTTTGTAGATCGTTGCATATAATTGCGAGGAATAATATGTATATATCGATAACTAAATAATATCTATGATGAATAAAATGTTGTCGTCTGTGAATTCTAATTGATACGCATATTATTACATAACACATAGTATTACATAACACCTAGTATTACATAACACATAGTATTGCATAACACATAGTATTACATAACACCTAGTATTACATAACACCTAGTATTACATAACACATAGTATTGCATAACACATAGTATTACATAACACCTAGTATTACATAACACATAGTATTGCATAACACCTAGTATTGCATAACACCTAGTATTACATAACACCTAGTATTACATAACACATAGTATTGCATAACACCTAGTATTACATAACACATAGTATTGCATAACACATAGTATTACATAACACCTAGTATTACATAACACATAGTATTGCATAACACATAGTATTACATAACACCTAGTATTGCATAACACCTAGTATTGCATAACACATAGTATTACATAACACCTAGTATTACATAACACCTAGTATTACATAACACCTAGTATTGCATAACACCTAGTATTGCATAACACATAGTATTGCATAACACATAGTATTACATAACACCTAGTATTGCATAACACATAGTATTACATAACAAATAGTATTGCATAACACATAGTATTGCATAACACATAGTATTGCATAACACATAGTATTACATAACACCTAGTATTGCATAACACATAGTATTACATAACACATAGTATTGCATAACACATAGTATTGCATAACACATAGTATTGCATAACACATAGTATTACATAACACCTAGTATTGCATAACACATAGTATTACATAACACATAGTATTGCATAACACATAGTATTACATAACACATAGTATTGCATAACACATAGTATTACATAACACATAGTATTGCATAACACATGTGTACGCAACTAATGTTACGTCATGATTTCATATCGCAGAAACACCAAAAGACAAATATCTGTGATGTCTTCAAGACGAGAAGATATCGTGAAACTTCCCCGACACGACAAATCCAACAAGTTAGTAGGTCACATGTTAATTGTTTAGACCAGTGGTTTCCAACCTTTTTCATTATAACCCGTCTCAATACAACATTTTATATTTTTATTATTAAACTTTAGTTAAACGTTAAATGTTTAACTGAAATAAAACGTAGGCTTTTTTTTTTAAATTACAATCTTTTTTTTTAGAAAAAAACTAATTACCCAAGTTTGGGTAATTGACCCATAGGTTTGGGGACCACTGGTTTAAACTATAATTATTATGTAAACCTGACCATTAATACTATGTTCCTACTTATTGCCCGACTTATATTATATAACATTTATAATAATCGCCATTCTTTAAGAATAAAGAGAAAGAAAAACAGAAAAACAAATAATAAAAGTAAAAAGATTGAAAAAAAAGATTAAATTATATCAATTAAATATAATTAATGTAATAATCTAAACCTTAATTCAAACGAATATACGACTTATTTATATACGATTTTATTTAATAATTTATTTTATAATTTATTTATTATTATATAACCATTTTACATTTATGAGATATTTAATTCTATATGTTATATGATTGTGATGTATATAAAATATGAATTAATTGTTATGAGATGTTTGTTATTAACGTGATCTTTTATTATATAAATATTATATTTTGTAATATTTGGAAAACAATAAATAAAATATTGTTTCTAATAAATAAAATTATATAACCATATATTTAAAATAAGCTTCTCTTAATGTTATGCAGTTATGCAGTATATAATATTAAAATATAAATATTTATTAATAGTATAATTATCAATATATGTATTATGTTAAATTTACCATAATATTTTATTTATATATTGACACTCGAACAAATCTAAATTTATAAAAAAAATAAGCTATATATATGTGTTAACTAAATTCTAATGAATTAAATTATATTAATAATTAGTAAAAATAGTGGTAATTTCCATAAATTATAGCTACATATCTCACTATTTTATAAATTAAATTCTCTAAAAATATGAAATAATAATTTAAAATGATAAATATAAGTATATTGTTTAGATAAAGTCGTTTATTTGTTACTGAAATATACATAAATAAATATTATTATATATACATATATGATTTGTAATTTATAGGATACCAGATGTTATTGTATAAGTGATACACAAATGTTACTATTGCTCTAGGTATTCTCATTAGCATATTCATTAATCTATCAGCTATATACGACAATAGTAAGCCAGTTTACACAATATATTTTGTATACTTATATGTATATATATAATAATAAAATAATATTACTTATTTATAAGAAAAAAGTTTGTTTTCTATCTAGTCTTGTGATTCATTATATGTTTGATTACATGTATTAACTTTTCCTAAAGGGCTTCATAATAAGATTAAGAATCTTTTCTATTTTTAGCTACCCATTATAGATATATTTATAATTATTATATTTGAGGTGTATACATCATGATATACATTCTACAATATATTGTACATTTTGTTATTCATGAATTATATTATTATTTAATTATATATACGAATACAATCGCAAAAGTACAGTATATATTAAGTGATTAATCGTACTGTATTGGTTATATATGATCGATATATCGGGAACAAATTTAAACATTTATTTAATTTCTTACAACAAAACTATATTTTGTGAGCAGAAATAGACTTCAGTTTAGTGATATTCACATTTAAAATAGAGTCTATATTATAGATTCTCCTCATGTGTAATTAGGTTACAAATATATTAAGATGTATTAAAATGTGCACTGAATAATTTAGAAATTTATGTGTTAATATATATACTAAGAAGTATCGTTGGGGAGTGGGATAATAATATGATTAAATAGGTAAAATATGCAGATTGTGATAGAAAGAAGAGCTGATAGGTAAATAAACTAAAGGAGTTAAATACAACGTACATTGTATGTATATATTATATAGAGTATAAGTTCTATAAGTTGACAACATCATAAATTGCCAACTACGTATCGACAGTTTTGAAATAGTTTATTATTTTTCTTTTCATTATAATGTTATATACACATTTTTTCACCTTTTTTTTCTTATTTGTCTCCATTATTAAAAAACTATATAAACTTTATATAGTATATTCAACTACATTTATATGTAATCTATGTTGTGCCAATTAATAATATACTGCTTATTTCATTAGAGTTATCACTCACTACTAGAATTATAGACTAGTATGATTCATGTATATATTAACAATTAATCTATTTAACATGTCTAGAAAAAAAATATATAATATATGTGTTATAAATGTATTATAAATGGTATTCAAACATTTAAAGAAGATACAACCTAACAATATATTGCTGAAATGTTTATTATATTTGATTTAATCCAATATAATGCCTTAATATAAAACCTTAATATATTAATTATTGTATGCCAAATTTAATCATTCTACTCATGTCAATTTTATTATTTATAATATTGTTCATTTTTTACAATTCTATTCTCATATAAGATGACTCTATATATTGATTATATTCTATATTTTTAGCTAAATTAATATATAATAGAATAACATAAATAGTAATAATCCGTTATAAATATATATTAAAATATATTACAAGATTCAATAAATATATATATATAAATTAATTATAAATAATTTTAAATTTAAACAGTATACTGTAGTTATATAGTTATACAATTAAATATAAATGATTAGTATGAATCATAACTTATGAATCTTCTGTATAATCAGGAGTCTAGAAATTATTTTATTTAATTTAAAAATAATATATTTCAATGTATAGCAAAATGATGAACATATATTATGACTAACATGTAATCTCTCTTATACCAATACCTACTATAACCAGATAAACCGCTTATACTTTATAGTATAAAGTTTATACCCGGGTTTATACTAGGTTTTATTTTTAGATTTTATAATTTACTTGAATATGGAATTATAATTTAATGTATTTTAGTAAATATTATTTTTTTAATTTTATTATCAATGGTAAACAAATAATTATATTTTATTAACCAAATAATCAATTTAGATATAAATAAATTATTCCATATTAAAAAAAAATTATATTAAATATGCTTTCATCTATGGTAAAAGAACATAATGCAAAGTCTCAAAAAAATAAAGAATTATTAGGTAAAATACACAATATTTCAAAATTAAATAAAATAATTTCCTCACTTCAAAATGTTATGAAGATTGCATACGTATTAAATACTAAATTTGATTGACAGGACATTTAATATATAGTGCGATTTCTAAATCATTTATAATATTGTGTATTAATATATTTCCAATAATATGCTGTACTAATTATATATAATAAGAATGATATTCAGTAATTACTAGACTGTAGTTTTCTGATTACTGATTCGGGAATACGGACAGTAGGCAAACATTAAATAACTATAAATAGCAAAGTTGACGCGTGTCGCGTAATGCGTGTTTCGTACGAATTCATTATACGCTCTAGTGCACACGAACATAAAATATGAATGACAAAAAATATATATTATATACATTGTATATATGAAATAATTCCTTTATAAAAATATAAGTATAAAACATTCGTATTTTTATATATATTTATATATATTATATATATATATATATACATACGAATACGTGTAATATCCTATTTGCGGATATATTTTTGAGTTGTTTGATTTATGTGGTTTAGTTTTATTCTTCTGTTTTTTTAGCTGCATTATATCCCGAGGTGAGGGCGACGCACGCCTTGCGCATGCTTACGGGTGAACTTTGCTATGTATAACTATTTCAGTTTTGCCTACCGTCCGTACCATCCGTTACGTGATATGATACATCAGATCAGGGGATATTGTCGACGTCAAAGTCATGGGCAATTGTTATTTTTATGTGGAGTGCGTTATTAGATTCAAATCGATCTAGGTAGACTAGATTTGGTTACGCCTCTAATTGAATAATCAGATATACTATATATTTAAACGAAGCACATATTATATGTCATATAAGAACATATATATATATATATATATATATATATTAATATATTTTTTAATGATTGGTATTTGTTTCGCTGGTAGTTTAGCTGTATTTCATCCTGAATTGAGCTTATACGTTGTATATTATACAATATTTTTCTCTATAATTATCTCTCTCAAAACATCAATCTTTAATATACATATATATATATTTGTACACTTAACATATTATGCGTATACTCGTAGATAAGCGAGGCATGTCCATTCATAGACGCGTATGACCCAAGCAATATATATATGTGTATACATGTCAATTCATAAAATACAGATCTGTATATCTATATACGTATATAATACGGGTATATCTGATGACTAATTTATAGGCGTAACCAAAGCTGCTTGGAATCATTGAATAGAGAATATTACAATTAACTTCTTATGTGAGCGCCAACATTTTGTTGCCATCTAAAGAATCCGCTGATCAGTTGCATCATTACGATACCGATGTAACTATCAGAATGTAATTATTCTGATAATATTCTGAGAATAGCAGACAAAAATCTATTATCGTCTGCGTAATGATTATAGTATAATACTTACAAAGAAGCAGTAGAAAACCGGCACTCGTATATTTAATAATATGATATTGTAGATAATTAAGATCAATGCGCAGGTCATTAGTGCGATACATACGATACGTATAGTTCGTGCCAGTTTTACATATTATACATTCTACATATGCACACTATATTAGTATAGTATATTTATAGATTCCGACCCTTTGCTAAATATTTCAGAATAAATAAACAGGATATTGAGTTTAATCACTAGATATGGTATCCCACTACCAGTATTTCCGGAAATGTTTACTAGAAAGTAATTTTCTAGCAAGTTTTTATTAGGATACCCCTTTTAAAGTTACTATATTTCCGGGTAGTTGCCGGAAAGTAAGGGGTTATACCACTAAAATTGTAGTAAACTTGCTAGAAAATCACTTTCTAGCAAAAATTTCCGCAAATACCTGTAGTGGGATACCCCCTTAAGAGTGATGAATTGTAGGGCAAATTAAATAGAATCGATAACAATATTAATTTTCAACACAAATCTATTTAATATACCAGGACATTTTCCTGGAGTCAGTTGCTGCGATAAAATAAAATTATCCTAGAACGATATTTAACATTACGGAGATAGCTAAATATTGTCCTAGGAAAATTTTATTTTATCGCAGCAACCGACCCCTGGTCCCAAGGGTACATTGTATAGTAGGCTATACGTTTCATTTACTTAGATTTTCTTTTAAATGATTATTATTACTCCTTATCTTGTCATGTATTTAGACATTAGTAGATTCTCTATACCCTTACTGTACTGATATGAGATGCTATCTTTTTATACAATTTATTTTAATTTAATCAAATATCTATTTTGTATTTTAACTATATATTTATATACATTATAAACTTACATTAATATACCTACCAAATATTCAATGTATTTGTATCAAAGAAATACTCTATTTATATACTGTATCCTTATTTATATATATATATACTAGTGATATTAATACATGTAAACAATATTTGTGTTAATTATGAATGTGGCATAGAATATTATCCGTGTAAGATAATTATCAATATAAATATAATAACTACATGTACTACATGATGTATTAAGATTATATAAATATTAACTAATTAGAAAATATCGATTATTAAAATAATTATACCCTTTACATATCATTTTAGAAATATAGTAAAATATTCATCTATTATATTTATTATGTTATAATTGTATTTAGTATTACCAAAGGGCTTTGGTAATACTACCTGGTTGAGATTAATAAAATTCACAATTTGTTCACAAAATATCTGTATTAAGCTGCTTTCACACCATAAAAACAGCCCGAAATCGCTATGGTTACACAAATTATTTGTTATTTATTCGTTTTAAACAATTTACTAGATAGCGAGCAAGTCAAATATTTAATAGGTAATTTACATATAAGGCGTTAGTATACCTGCCCTTATCGGTATTGCCGTTCACCCCGGAACTACACACTTTTATTTTTGACGATATGATGATGGTGATGATGATATACTTTTATTAGGCACTAAAAAAGGGTCATGTACACCACTTCGCTCGTGCGTGAGAAAATAATAAGATAATAATAATATAATAACAATTTAATAATAATAATACGTTGAATATAACACGAGACAAAAATAATAAGTTGGATGATTTAATGATTAGAGGTAGAGAGAAAAGAAGAAGTAATATTTATAAATCTTTCGTGGGATCTAATAGAACGGTATCAGACTTTTTTTGGTGTGACAGTAGTGTTAAAAATGTTTACGCTATCATAGCATTATTATAGCATTAATGAATCTATTATACAACTAAATACATTTTTAATTAAGTTCATTATTGTTGTTATTCGTTAGAAGAATTACGTGAACTTTAATATTAACATGATACAATGATTTCATTAACAATTTTGTTAAATAAAACATATCTATATTATAAGATGTAAATTATGTGCGTATTTTTGTTACATAATTATATAATAGCATCCCATATATAAGAAGTATCAGTATCGATATCAAAACATCTGTATATATATATATATATGTGTGTGTGTGTGTATATTAGATGATATATTTAAAACAACTATTCAGTATTACCCTAGTAACAAGGGTATTTATATAAGTATAACTCATATATTAAACTTAGACTTTGGGTTGCTCCCTCTATTGATAATTAACATAACTACACCCGTTGATCAGAAATGAAGAAGAAACGTGCTACAGACTCCTCTATTGCGCTGACACATAAGATAGTGGATCACCTCAACATAGGGTAATGACCCCCTACTAATGCTACTAACGATACATATACTACTACTAATAGTATAGGTTTCGCTACCACTACTATCAATACCTATACTACTACTACTACTACTACTACTACTGCCATTACTACTACTACTAGCAACATCTATACTACAACTACTACCACTACTATTGACACCTATACTACTTCTACTACTACTACTACTACTACTACTACTACTACTACTTCTACTACTACTACTACTACTACTACTACTACTACTGTTATGTTATCCACATTTATTGTGATATCATTTCATGATAACAGCAACTACTAGAATCACCTATACTACTACTACTACCACTACTACTAACAACAACACCTATAGTACTACTACTACTACTAACAGCACCTATACTACTACTATAACTACTAGCAACACCTATACTACTACTACTACTACTGTTATGTTTACACATTTATTGTGATATCATTTGATATGACACCCCTTATTTATGTCGTATACATATTGGACCATATATAGACTATATGGAATAGTCCAACATGAATACGAAATACTTAAAGGGTGTCAAATGATATCACAATACATGTGGATAACATAACAACTACTACTAGCAATACCTATACTACTACTACTGTTATGTTTACACATTTATTGTGATATCATTTGATATGACACCCCTTATTTATGTCGTATTCATATTGGACCATATATAGACTATATGGAATAGTCCAACATGAATACGAAATACTTAAAGGGTGTCAAATGATATCACAATACATGTGGATAACATAACAACTACTACTAGCAATACCTATACTACTACTACTACTACTACTGTTGTTATCTATATTTATTGTGATATAATTTGATATGACACCCCTTATTTATGTCGTATTCATATTGGACCATATCCACAAAGATTTTCCGAAGGAAAGATATAAAACTAACGCGAAATCGTGTAATTCGAATTTGTATACAAAATACCCCAGTGTCACCTATAGCGGGTTACTTTTAGGAACTATGTGTTGTTTATAATGTAAATTCATATTTAACTATACACTTTTAAAATGTTAAATGTTAAATAATATGCTTTAAATTAATATTTATATGATGAAAACTAAGTGTTCATTACTAATATATAACAAACAAATATGATATGTATGTTTTAAATGCTATAAGTATATATTTAGTAAGTAAAAGCTAATTTATATTGCATGTAATTTAATCACAGAGCTAGAGAGAAAGCTTTCTCTCTAGCTCTGTGAATTTAATAGAGCAATGCAAACAGATCCGAACCTAAATCTATTTCAGTGATTTCGATAATACTGCTAGCAGCAGGGGATATTACTAAATTACGTTGCATGCATAGAGTGTATTATATCTTTGCTTGGCAAAATCTTTGATATCCATATATATAGACTATATGGAATGGTCCAACATGAATAAGATATAAGTAAGGGGTGTCATATCAAATGATATCACAATACATGTGGATAACAACAACTACTACTAGAAATACCTATACTACTACTACCACCACTACTATTAGTGACACCTATACTACTACTACTACTAATAGTAATACCTATACTACTACTAGCGACACCTATACTACTACTACTACTGTTATGTTATCCACATTTATTGTGATATCATTTGATATGACACCCCTTATTTATGTCGTATTCATATTGGACCATATCCATATATAGACTATATGGAATGGTCAGACATAAATAAGGGGTGTCATATCAAATGTTATCACAATACATGTGGTAACATAATAACTCTTAATACTACTAGCAACACCTATACTACTACTACCACCACTACTAGCAACACCTATATTACTACTACCGCCACTACTAAATAGAGTGGCCCAGGCGTACGTCAACCAAAAGAAGCTAGACACAGAGAACAAGATACTACACGCCAACACCGACAAGTTCATCAAACAAACACAACAATGGCTGAAACTAGTGGAGAGTTTCAGTGACTCACTAAAGGTTACGCAACGTTACCTAACCGGGGTATACGTAATATACCCCCTCCCGCTGATAATTAAGGGTTATAGTTAACACCCCAGCCAGGGTTCCATTATTTTCGGTAAAAACCTGTTTTTACCGGGCAAAACCGGTAATAACCGGTAAAAACCTATCCCTACCATGTTAATTTACGGTAAAAACCGGTAATAACCTAGTACTCATAAAATATAATACCTTAAAAAAAATGTATATTGAAAATTAAAGTAATATTGATTCATTTATATATAAATGTTATGGCTAATTAATCTAGCAGATTTATTTGAAAATTTGTCAACATTTGTCTGCTTTATTATGCCATTTATAGTACATTTATTATTTTAAATCCAACTGGATTTTGAGGTCTGCCACCCTTATATTGTAAAATTAACAAGTTGATGTAATTGGATATATTTTATAAATGAAATAAAATCATACTGTGTTATATATTCATAAAATTACACAATGAAAATATTACTAAATAGTTATACATTAGTATTGTAAAAAATATTTGTAAAAACTATATCTAATTTCATATATATAAAAATAAATATTCTATTCAGTATTTATATATATATATATATAAAATCAAATAATGAATATATTCAAATAATTTCTCAATGAAAATATTATTAGTTCTATTGTTTAATATATATATTATTTTTTACAATATTAAGTCCCTGTCACACCGAAAAAGTTGGCCGATTTTTCACCAATATCGTACGGATTTTTCTCTCTCTCTCTGTGCTATACCCCTACCGATATATCACCAATATATCATCGATATCGTTACAATATCACTATTCATCATTATAGATATCTCTAAATATTTAACTATTTCTCGACGATTTCGTTACTGCGCATATCCTTGAAAAATCGCTCGCTTTATTTGGTGTGAATGGGCTTTCCTTTTACTATGGCAAAAATAAATATATTATTATATTCAATATTTTATATATATATATTGACTTATTTACTCATTTATTTCAATATCATATTATTTATTTTAAAAATGTTTTCTTTACATAGAGTCAAAATTAATAAAGTTTTTTTTAATATAAAAAATCTTATAATATTGATTTTAATGTAGTATTATTTAACTTTATAATTGTATATTATCTATTAAATATAAAATCTATAAATAATATATAATTATATAGACACTAGTAGGTTTTTACCATGGTAAAAACCTGTTTTTACCGGACAGGTTATTACTGGTTATTACCATAGGCGGTAATAACCTATGGAACACTGACCCCAGCTGATAAATAAGGGGTATAGTAATGTCCTTTCTGGTTTCGTTATGGCAACTCAAGTATAGATTTACTAAGTGTATAATTAAACACGCCCAGATTACACATTACAATACAGAAGTGCTTAGTACTTAAGTTACATTATTAATACTAATACTAAATTGAATTAATTTAATCTATTATTAATAAACTATCGTATAACGCACTATTACGGCGTGTATTCAACTACTACTACGATATCTAATCAATGCATACATTCCTCAACTAGGAGATCGGTGACGTGGAGAATTGGGCGGAAAGTATCGAGAAGGACATGTACACGATATCCAGCACATTGGAGTATGCGTATAAAGGTTTATAACCCTGACAGTGCAGTATTAGCGAATACCAGTCACTTTGTACCAAGTCATTTCATGCCATTTCATATCATAACAAAATAAATTTTTGACTATATATATAACACTTTGTTATATTTGACACTATCATATTTGACTCTTCGTTGGTACAATTGACTTGCTAGCAGTAGTGACTGGTACCCCTATTAGTAGTAGTACAATGTAAACAATGTATAATTCTCTCCCCACAACCATCTCTCATTACAGACGCCAGCACTAAAACTTGAACAAAGCTACACGCTACTAGGAATATTCTATCCGGCAATTATAGGAGATTTTGAGTTTATATTCACGAAATGTATTAATTTATATATTAAGTTTTTATTATAACATAGTATTATTTATATAGGTAAATAAAAAACATCACATTTCAATGTAATTCTCTTCCGCGTTACTTGATATCTGTGAATTAATTAATAAATATATTTACATGTATATATAAATATATTTACTTATATATATATATATATGAATGATAGTTGAAGTACGTTAATAACCATCAAGAATAGCTGCTTTAACTCCTACCGGATAGGTTAAATGGAAACAGCTGAGAGGTTCTAATGGAGTAGATGACTTTTTCTTGCATAGTATGCATAATACTGCCTGTAAAGCAAGAGTAGAGATGACTGTGTATTGTGTTGTAGGGGGGGGACAAGAGATGGGGAGCTGGGCGGTACCTTAAAGAGTAGAGATTAAAGATAGATGTGACAAGATAGATAAGCTCTGTTCTATAAATATATTTGTACATGTATTAATATGAAATATCATGATCTATTAAAAGCATATTAACTTATTATTTATTTATTTATTCAATACAATATTTAACACTTTGATAGATATTATATTGATCTATAACAATGACAATTTGTATAACAAAAGAAAATATTTAATATAATTTATTATTTTGAAAATAATGGATATTTTAAATTTCACTAATTATTTAATTTAAAAATCTAGATATTTTGTATTAATTATATATATATTTAATTATTATATATCATCATTTTAATTAATATAAACCATTATTGAATGATTACATGATGTTTGAATGCAATTGGTAAAAATAATTAAATTGAGTAAATGGATTCTAAATATTTATAATATAATTATAAAAAAATATCACACTGCAATTAATAAATACCTATAAACTTATTTCATACATAACATATTTTACACATATTCATATAAAGTAATTATTTTTATTATTCTGACACAATATATATATATATTTATATTTATGAATAAAATAATTTATTATAAATTGGAAAATATTTGTTAATATATTAAATATATATTTATAAAATATAAATAGTTATTTGAAATCGTTTTTTTCTTCATTAATATACTTTTATCAGTAAGAAATATATTTATATATACTTAATTTATATTAAAGTATAATGTAATCCTTATAATTAATGAGTATATATAAGTTATATAAGTTATAAATTGTAAATAATATGATATGTAAATGTAGGCTGAACAAAATAGACAAAGAAAATATATGATATATATATATATATATATACAGATGGTAACTTATAATATGCTATTATAAATAAAGTTCCACCTATAAAATTCAAATTATTTAAATATATAAATATTAACTTTTAAATTTATAAAAATGATCATATATTCATTATAATATGACGAATATTAAATAATATTTTTATAATTTATTTAATGATATCTTTTTTAAGTATTCTTATTTCAGAGTTAAATTTTACGCAAACATGATTTATATATCATTTTTTTAAATAATATTTTATATTTAAAATTTATAATATTAAAATAAACAAATTTTGAAACACAATTTGTTGTTCTCAATTTCTGAGGTGGCAACTACCCCTAATATTAAGACATACACAGGGTGTAATAATGGGGGGTGGGGGGGTTACCGTACCTGTGCGGGTACCTTCAACAGGTTACTGGTCATACGGCGCAGGTGTTTAATGTGAACGCAGTAGGTGAAGCCGCAGTCGAGATCAAACACTTTAAACTTGGAGTCGCTAATGCATTCCTTGATGTAGACCCTGCGCCATCCGAACGGGTTGCCTACCGTTGTCTTCTCTCCTGGGGAGGGGAGTAAAGGGGGGTGAGTAAGGTTCTCGTGTCATACCTCGACGTAACGTGATATTGTCGATAGTTAATTAATAGAAATGTTGATTAAATTATATATTGATACCTAAAGAGAATATCTATTAATTAAAATCTCGTATATTTTTTTAATAAATCATTTCTATATTTCTGTATTTTTTTAATCGACAATACATCTTTACAAACTCTCTCCATTTTAGCCTAATAACAGGATGCGTGTTCCATGTTAAAAGTTAAACTTTACCCTCTAATTATTAGATTTAATAATTGCGTTCGAGTTGGTGTGAAACCCCTTTAAGCAATACAAACTATTCATGTTAGTCTACTGTTAGAAACACTCGTATATTAGCTAGCAAACTATAATAAGTTATATAGTTAATACCGGCAACAACATGAAAAGACCAAGGTCTAATTTTGAATCCATTTGGATAACGAAGAAAGAAAACTAGAAAACGAATACTAAATGAAAAAAAACTATTCCAATAAACTATATCTATCTATATAAACTATGTAATACAAACTCATGACAGCGCAAGCACAGAGTTCATCAACTTGTGGTACAAAGTTAGCCTTCAGGTTGCAACCGTTAAAGTACTGCATGGTAATTTCTTAGTATTAGTGTATAGTAGTGTATAGAATCAGAGTTGTAGCTTATTACTTGTAATTGTTGGGGCTTTATTTCTGGTGAAAATCTTCGCGATTTTAAAAAATAAGCACTAAACGCCCCCTTAATTCTTTATTCGAATTAGTGATTATATAAATTTATATATAAATAGTATACATTATTGTAGTCGTGTTATCATATATTAAAAGAATACTTGTGCATTATAATTGTATATCAATACTAATAAGTAATATTAGTATAATATTTAATTATTTATAAAATGTATACAAAATTAAATGTTATTTCAATTTTAATAATATTTATGATTCATAGTATCATGATTTTGAAATCTATAGATATATATGTAGTTACGTTATCATAAAATCACTAATTCAAATAAACAATTTTGCCGGCGTTCGAATCGCCCATCGAAAAAATCTCGAAGCTTTTGACCAGGTACTTTTATTTATGTTTAGTGATATTAATAAAAGTAATAATTACTAATGATATAGATTATATATATATTTCTAATTTTACTAATGATTATTTTGATATTATTGATATTTTAAATTATTCCTATTACTTAGTAATCGTTACTGAACTATATTAATAATATAGTATTAGTTGTGATAGTATAGATGTCATAAGTAGTAATAGTAGATGTGATAGTATAGGTGCTTATAGTAATAGTAGTAATCATGATAGTATGGGTGTCACTAGTAGTAACCAAATTCATCTGAGTTTGCAGGACGTATCGTTCCCTCTTGGTGGCCATCTTGTTTACGTAGAATTCACTTTCGCTTATCACATGAGTCACTATTACCTGTTACGTCATCATTGTAGTGTTATGTAATGCATTATTATTATTATGGGGGCACATAATCCATGTAGAATAGTATATATACATTATTTGCAATATCCATATTTTAATAAATAAAATATACCTATATATATATATATATATTATTACTTATCTTATGCAAACATACACATTTAAATTTATAACAGCAATATAACCTCATTTCTAAATTCTGAATTATTATACTTATATTTAAATATATATTATGATAATAATATATATATAGAAAAGTATAATATTAACTAATATATTAATACTTGTTAATTTAACATCAGCATACAGACTTATTACAGCTTGAATGTGAAACACAACTAAATATAAATACCATTAATTAGCATTACTTATCTTTTATATGAAATACCTATGTTATGTTTTAGAGATTTAAGCTGAGAAAACACTAGCAACATTCGCGAATAATAATCGTGATTTGTATAGAATTTTTTTGTATAGGATTTGTATACACATGTTAGAGGTTTGCGAATGTATACAAATGCGGTTTCCAGCTACTATTCACGTGTGAGCTCAGTAAAGCTATATATAAAAAGCCATGAATTAAATATCCGCGTATCTAAAATCAAAATTTAATAGACTAAATTGAAATTTAAACCTTATTTTACACCTATTAATATACTATAGTACAAACTATACGCGTATACTATCGTAAACGTACTACTATACTTGACGTACGTTCGTGTGAGTGCTGATAGTGTCCACCAGGAGGCACTTCTTGGTGAAGAAATCTTCCGGAATGTACACTTCCTCGACGTCACCAATCAGATCGTCGAGGTAGAAGTCAAACTTAGCTTCCATGTCCTCGGTGGCTCTGCAATGTTACGGAATGTCAGTCCTCTTGCGTGTATGTAGGTACAGTATTGTTGATGGCATATGCAAGTTTATTTTTTAAGGATATGAAAGTGGGGTGCAATTTACAAAAATACATCTACTGATTTGTAATTAATAAATATGATTATGATCAAATATGGTTTTTTTGGGCACACAATTTAAAAGTGAGGTGGTAATTGTCAATAAAATACCCATTGAAAAAGGTACAGGCATATACTACTACTACTACTACTATATATTATAGCTATATCTGATATATTTATAATAATATATCATACATAAAAGTCATACAGAATATATATTCACTAGATACAATTTATTAACATTTAAATAATTCTTACTCAAATATGTATATAGCAATATAGTATATAACAATATAGCAATATTAGTATATAACTAATAATAGTATATAGTAATCAAACACAAATATTGCATTATTATAATATACTATTAGAAAATAATTAGAATTTTATAATCATAAATGCTAAATAATTTCCAATGAAATAAAAATATTAAAACTAGTTACTAAATTTAATATAAATTATAAGTCAGGACTATTCGTTAATGATGTTAAAAGTGTAGGGTAACTCATAATATTTAATTATTATAAATTAAAATAGGAACAATTAAAAAAATAATGTAACCCATCAAGTGAGAGAGCCTGAAAGCATGCAACATATATTAACATTAATTTATTCTGAAAATATGTCTGTATGTAATATGTATTTAAATTTTTTCAACAATTAACACTAGACTTATTTTTTAATTACTAATTAATATAAAATTCCATAATTATATAACATTAATAAATTAAATTATAATATAAATTAATTATTTTTTTGAAATGATTTTATTGTGTCAATAATTTTGTATACTTATTATTTAATAAAAAGTATTTTGTATGTATAATTTTATATACATGATATATATATATATATTTTATATCCATAACAAACTTCTAAATAAGTTACAACTAATTTAACACATTCCATAAAATTACATTATTATTAATAATAGATAAATAGTGTTATTTCATTATTATTATAATTGTATGATAATTTAATGAATAGATTTAATAAATACATATATCAATGTTTGATATTAGATAATTTCAATTGAATTCTAAATATGAATCAATTATAATATTAATTTATTATTATATATTAAAAATATAATTATGTAATGTATAATTTGTTAATATTTATATTTTATTATATATATATATTTATATTAATTTATTTTATTTGCACTTTATTTGAAATTTATCAATATAAAAAAATATAATTAAATTCAATGTATATCTAGAACAAATATACTTGATAATTAAGTAGGTATACTAATATTTAGTATAGAAATGCATATTTTTTAAATTATGATTTTTTATTGTAAAGTTATACAGAATCAAGAGAAGTGCAAATTATGAACAGACTGTCCTATAATGAAATTCAGTTACATTATAATTATAGTGATTTATAGTTAATATTTGTTGATGTTTCTATTACAAATAAATAGTTATTATTATATATAATAATATTAAAGGATTTAAAATATTAGTGTATAATAAACAAATTATAAATTAATTAAATAAGTATATATATATATATATATATATATATATATATATATATATATATATCTAATGAATAGGTTATAATTACATGATAATACACATTATAACCAGTAGTAGGCTATGCTACTAACTGTGTGATCATCAGACAGTACAGCTTATGATTAGGCCAGGCTATTCTCTGACACTCTTTCGAACAATACCATTCATTCTTACATATCTTGCACGCTTTGTTTCCTATTGGTTAGCATCGGTTACATCATCACTATATATGTGTGTATATGATTACTATTTTAATCAAAGGAGTTAATGTAAAATATGTGATAAATATACGTTTATGCTATAGGATATATTTCTGTCTCTAAGCCATAGTTTTAATAAATCAGTGTCATTATATATATATATATATATATATATATATATATATATATATTAGGGCAGAGGTAACCTTCTATTTTATTTTTTACAACAACAATTTTGTATTAAAATATTAAAATTTAATTAATTATCTTTAAAATGATGTATATCATACAATTATAAGTGCATCAAATATGTATATTAATCATCAGCCTAGAGATAATTTTATCTACATATTTTAGTATTAGTAGAGATAATATTTGTATTTAATTAAATGTTACCATGTATATATTATATATAATAAATAGTGATATTATTTATTAGCCAGAAAATACAAGCTTATATCTCAAGACCATTTTATTTCAATTATTTTTTTTAGAATATACAAAATTTGGAACCCATTGATAAATATTTATAATATTTCAAGAGTATATAAAAATAAAATATTACTAATCCTTATAATTAGATTACAAAATATAAACATCTTTATAGATGTGATTATATTGTAAAATATTGGAAAAAAATCCATTTTAGAAATATAAAAGGATCAAATATCATGTTAATTTAAATATAATTTTGTTAAAATTTAAATATATTTAAAGTGTTACTTCTCTATAATTACACGATATATTAATGAGATATTTTGCTAGGTTTTAAAATAAATTAATTGATAAATTATCTAAAATATCTCCATACGCTAGAGACTCCACTAGTGCCACCTAGTAATAATAATAATAATAATATATTATAAAACATTTTATATTCTATTTTCTTTGGTAGTTTATATTATATAAGTGTTTTATTCCTCCAGAAGGTATTAACAATAATATTGAATACGGTCTATCGATGTCGTCCGTACTGAGTCTAGACTAACCTATATTATTGCAGACCATGCAGAAGTTCACCAGACTGATATCGCGTATCTTCGGCTGAACCATGCTGGGCGCCGGTGTGTCGTCCATCTTCTCTATCTCCTCCCTCGTGATCAGTTTACTGTCGGTGCGCGACGTGATGACTCATTGTTATTGACAGTACGTGACTCATTGTTATTGACTTTACATGAGTCATTATTATTGACTTTACATGACTCATTATTATTGACTTTACATGACTTATTGTTATTTACTTTACATGACTTATTGTTATTGACTTTACGTGACTCATTGTTATTGACTTTACATGAGTCATTATTATTGACTTTACATGAGACATCGTTATTGACTTTACATGACTCATTATTACTGACGTTACGCGACTCATCATTATTGACTTTACATGACTTATTGTTATTGACTTTACGTGAGTCATTATTATTGACTTTACATGAGTCATTATTATTGACTTTACATGACTCATTGTTATTGACTTTACATGAGTCATTATTATTGACTTTACATGAGTCATTATTATTGACTTTACATGAGTCATCGTTATTGACTTTACATGACTCATTATTATTACCATACCAAGGCGTTCTATAACGGAGACGTGGTCAACACATAATTATCGTACACGTATGCATAGAATACATATATGTCTATAGATACACGCAACGTATACAATGTAGGCATCATAGTGTAATAAACGTGTGTATACACAAGCGCACGAGAGTATCGTAATACGCGCACAATTATATGTGAACATAACCGACTGTTCGCTATAGAAATCGGGGCAATTTATTCGGAGAAAATAAATTGTTCTAGGAAAATTATAGGACAATCCTCAGCTATCTCCGTAATATTAAATAGTGTCCTAGGACAATTCTTAGCTATCTCCGTAATGTTAAATAGTGTCCTAGGACAATCCTTAGCTAACACCATGATGTTAAATAGTGTACTAGAATAATCCTATAGCAATTTACACTCTCAGAACAATTGGTTCCAGGGGTCTATTAAGATTATGCTCATAGATAATTAGAAAGGAACGTTCGATTAATTAAAGTGAATTAGGGTGAATACGCCTATTTCTATTATAGAATTTATTATTCTTAAATTATTGTGTACATCTATTGTGGTCAATGTTATACGCGATGTGTGTAAACAGTGACGAGGGGCGTGGCCTAACTCTTGTCTATTCTAGCCTTACCTCTTGTCTATTTTAAGTTTATTGGTGGTATGGGTCTTAGTTTCTGATTCGAATTCATCCTCGTCCTAAGGGGGGTGGGGCATCGATGAGACGAGCGTATGAGTATACATGTTAGTTAGTTTATACAAGTTAGGGTATGAAAGTACAGACTATTTTCTTAAATCCTATGCTTACCACTGATAAATAACTATCGAGTGAAACAAGATTGTGGAACAAGCTCGATAATGTAGATCAATATCATCATTCAATACATCATTAAAAACTCTCAAATTTATTTATAACTGCCTATAATTTTAAAGTATTTTTGTTATTAGTATTTAATATATCACTAGCATATATTACCATTTTATTTGTATCTCGTATCATCATGTTATTATAAACACTTGTTATTATCATTTAAAAAGTGTATAAACTCGCATAAATAATAATAATAAAGCATCGTGTATTCACAACGTCCATTGTAATTATAAAAAATGAATGCATA
Source organism: Osedax fenrisi (assembly GCA_964019155.1). Classification (NCBI taxonomy): domain Eukaryota; kingdom Metazoa; phylum Annelida; class Polychaeta; order Sabellida; family Siboglinidae; genus Osedax; species Osedax fenrisi. The sequence continues at coordinate 23,940,479 of OZ025241.1, read as the reverse complement.
TCTATATCTATGTATCGAGTGGGGCGCAGCAGGGGGATAGCGGATCATAGGGGGGTAGCGGAGGGCATGGGTAAATGTGTTGTACACAGGGGTATAATGTATTAATTGTGTATAGCTTATCTATGCGTCGGGTTGATCGGATACGTGACATTATAACAGTGAATACTAATTTATTGACCCTAAATAAATGGGTAATACACTAATACATGATAAACACCCGAGTTGTGAAGCTATCGTACGTATACCACTATGCAATTCTATTTATATCCGCAGTGTTATAGATAGGTCGGGTTATTTGTGGATATTTCATTATAACTCCGAAATTAGTTACAATTCAAAATTTTAAACTCCAAAATTTAGCTAAATTTGGAACGTTCAAATTAAATTTGGATAAATATAAATACTAAATTACTATTCCTATCTTCATAAATATGTTCTAAAAAGTTATAACTTATAGATAACGTCTATTTTAAGAGCGAATAAGGGGTTTCACGCGGGGTAACTGGGTTCACCGACCTCATTGTACTTGTTGTGGAACTCGGTGTTCCTGGCGTCGCGTTCCTCGCGCGACATCGACAACTGAACGCGAATCTTGCCGTACCGGTCAAACTCGAGGTTGTTGAAACGACTGATCGCTTCCCCGGCCTCGTCGGACTTCATGTAGCTTATGAAACTGTGTGGTATGTGCGTATACGTGTATGATCAATTAGTTAGCATTATAGTTAGTCTATTGTGTGTGTGTGTGTGTGTGTATCTATATGTTTTATTTATCATTGATAACCAATACAAAATTAAAATTAATAATTTTTAGTAAAAAAAAAAGTATTACATTATTTTATTGCCTACTTATAACGCAGACCTTTTCATAATGATAATTTAAATGATTACTAATGTCTACTAAGAGACTATTCATCGTGCAGCGAGTACCGTACCGTATAGATCTAACGAAACCGTTTCATGGCGTGACTACTAACTTGAGAGTATGACTACATCTAAATCAAAAATATAGATAAGTATTATTTATAAACAACACAATCATACACAAATATATATATATATATATATATATATATATATATATATATATATATATATATATATATGTATAAATATATATAGTAGTCACGCCATGAAACGGTTTTCATGTAACGTATATTATATATATATATATTACATACATATATATATTATATATTATAAACCCAACCCACTGCGATAACGATCGTTTATTATATACGTAAATACGGCATCTAAATATAGATCACACACACCTCTCTACTACTTAGGCTACCACGAACCCGAAGTTAGGCTTGCTCTCGGAGTTCTTGCAGATAGCAGCGGACTTCACGACGCCCACCCGCGAGAACAGGTTGCACAGCGCTTTCTGTACAAAGATCATAGGGTATGGCTAGCTAGCTGGTGTTATCGAACGTGTACTATATCGAAGATAGTTTATCGAAACGATACGAATTCTCGAAGGAGAATAGCGGAGATTATCGCGTAATCTATTCTCGCTAAGAGGGCGGTCTCCGTTATCGATGCGCGATAGAAACAAAATGTTGGTAGATGGCTATAATACAACCAGAAATATGTTCTATTTGAACATTCGTAATCGAGGCGAATAATTATTTTGAGATAAATGTGTCTACAGTCTAAAAGTGTGTCCTAAAGCTTAATCTTAGGGTGTGGTGTTTTAGGCATGGACAGTTGGACACACGGACATTTGGACACACTACTGTTGTATCTACGCAGTGTATCAACTGACCATCCATCTGTCTAACTGGCCATCTGACCAAATTCAAGTTTCAAAAATCACACCCTTAGTTAATTAGTACATAGTATATACTTTAGTTGTCCGATACTAGTTTTAATATCGTATTCATTATCTCCAGGGTTGGTCGGTTTTTTTAACGTTTTTTTTGGTTTTTTTGATCAAAAAAACCATTGGTTTATTTGGTTTTTTTGGTTTATTTGGTTTTTTTAACATTATAAAAGCGTTCAATCAAAAATAAGGAATCGATTATGCAATGATAGGCTGCAAAACTTGTTTTTTTATTTCTAGAATTAAATTGATTATATTTCTATTAGAAATCATCTAATTATTATTATTATTATTTTTTAAATTATTATAGTGTTACAATTTGTAACTTGTTATTTTATTGCGAGAATTATATTGATTATATTTCTAATTACTGTATTGTTATTTTTTTAATTATTATTTTGTTACAATTTGTAACTATTTTTTTTATTATATTTACTTTATTTTTATAATAAATATATTTTAATAAAATAATTTTATTAACATTTAATATTAATAATATATTATTGAAAATTTAATAATATATATATATATAATTAATATATATAAATAATATTCATTAGTGTTGTATATTTTATACTTACTCTATATATGTATGTTTTGCACAGACATTTAATAATCGATCTAGGTATATATAATATTTTCTAATTAATAATCTTAACATTTAATTATAAAAAAACCAAAAAAACCAAAATATCCACAAAAAAACCAAAAAAACCATAAAAAACCCTAAAAATCAGATTTTTTGGTTTTTTTAAAAAAACCAAAAAAACCGCCAACCCTGATTATCTCACATTGAATATCGATAATGACTTAATTTTAATGTGAATTTATCAACTGGAAGTGATTTATATGTCTGGCGACATTGATTTTTTACATAATTTTAGATTTTAAAAATAGGATAAAATTAATAACATTATTAAAATAATACATATGTAAATTAATATTCATAAATATATATATATTTATATATATATATATATATATAAAAAATTAAGTATACAGTAGGTAGTACATATAGATATATCTCATACTAAATATATATTAGCACTTAATAATTATATTTATAAATGACCATAAATAACCTCTGAGATTGCAGGTGGTATATTAGTTATAAACAATCGAATGTCTTGTTTCTCTTTCACTTGGCTTCTACAGACACAATATTATATGATTTATATTACAATAAATAATTAAATATAATTTTTTATATATTAAAATCATACCATAATAATAATAATCTATTATTATGATATACCTATAATAATAAAAAGTAATATTATAGATTATAATATTTTATAATTAGGTAAATTTTAAATAACTAATAATCCTTACAAAAATCAAAACATTTACAAAATAAAATTATTATTATTAATTTAAATTCTCATTCAAAAATTATAATAATTGAGAACGTAAAAAAAGTTTACCTAAAGTATCAATTAAGTGGTTACTATTAATAATAACAATTGATTTTCACTGAATGAAGAGATATATTTTCCAGGTCCCTTTTCGTACGAATTGAAACGGACGTCGTTGTATGCAGTTTCCAAAGGATTCCATTCGTCCATCCTAGTGAATATAAGCAATGCGTATACTAAAGTGTACGGTTCAATAAAGGTGGGATTAGGTAGGGGCGGTGGTCACGTATACTTTACATTACAAAGGTTATTTGTGTGTACTTACTATTAAATTTATTTATTGTTTTTTATATATTATTGTCACACTATAATAATTTTATAATTGAATTAGTGTTTAAATAAAATCATCATCATCATCATTGTGCAGTTAACATCTATAACATATACCAACAACGAAATCCAATTCTACTTTTATAGAATCACACCCAAAGTCGACATATGATACATTTTATTCGAGTTAACATGCTATCAAAAGTGACCTAAGGCTTTATTTAACAGGTTAGTGCGCTCAGATATTACGGCGTGACGTATTCACGGGGAAGAACGTACACAATGTCTACTAGATGTACACCGAAAAGCTGATCTGCTTCATGGCGGTTGCTATGATACGTACTCATGGATTGATTCGATCGGTCAATTTTAATAGTATTATGCCAATGCGTAACTAAATATACGGTAATAGATCATAGATATTTGCTTATTATTAAAAGCATTAATATACCCATACCAATTGAACATTTGTGAAACCATGCGATAGTTATGTTTTAATTGTTAATGTTATACTGTTATTATGGGTTAAACTACTTGTTATTAACAAGTGATCTCATGTGGATCGGTGATTTCGTACGTAGTTTAAATTCTATTATTTATAATCATTATTTATATTAATACGTATTATCATTAAGCCTCAAAAAATCACTTCGCACGAAATAATTATTATATATTATTCTATACTAATATAAACTATATTATATATATATATATATATATATATATATATATATATATAGTATACTATATTATGTTACTGTATTTTATTCACATTTTTGTGTTTATATTTTCATAATATATATATACTATATATACTATATATTATAATATAATAATTATATTGTATTATTTCATTGTTTAGAATCGTTTTCAATGTGTATTAATTTAAAGATAAACAATTTAAAAAATATTATAAAATAAATAAATTTATAGTTTAATTAAACAACAATTTTTAATACAAAATGTTATAAGAAATATATTTCTTAAAACAGTTTATATTCAAACATTTTTTGTTTAAACTATAAATTTATTTATTTTATGTATACAATGTATACATAAATGTATACATGTATAATAATTATACATGTATACATTTGGTTTACTAATATCATTTTAAAAATATGTTGAAATATATATTTTAATAAATAAATACAAGAATATAATCTACTATTGATAATTGATAAAGTAAGTTAACTTATATTATCATAGTAGTAACTATATGATACATTTTAAGAAATAAAATAAATTGTGTAATAAAATTTCCGTTAGTCCTATTATTATAATAATAATTATAGGACCTATATTATATAGGTATATAAGCTGTATATAGTATATACAGCTTTTCGAGTTATATTTGGCCCCTATTTCGTTATATATATAGAAATTAATCGATTTATAATGTTCTATTTTTACTAATAATAACTAAGAAATAATAATAATGATTATCAAAAATAATACGTAGTTTCGAGATATCCTAGGGCCTTTTTTGTTATTTATAGAAAGTAAATTACTAAGTCTTAGTAATCGATTAACAGGTTTCTATATTATCTATAATTACTTTACTGTATTATTATATTTATTAGTAATACTAATTTAGTTTTATAAATGTTATATATTGTAATCAAAATATAAAAATATAATTTATAATAACATATAAATATTTTCTAACTTTTTTCAAACTTCTTTTTTAAACTTCTGCTCAATAAAAACAATAATATCCAATAATATCAATTGCCAATTGAAATGCACTAAAAACCCTGCTAAAAACAGGCTGACAAGCACCAAAGATTTTGAATTATGAATAGCATTTATCCATTATGAAGGGCATTTATATTTGGATTTTTAATATTTAGTTTAATATTTAAATCGGGGTACAAAATTGAAATCCTGTATGCAAAGATTTAGTGGTACTACTCTAGATATAATCCCGTATGGTTATATCCATAGGGTTATATCATATGGTTATATATGCCTATATAGGATATAGGGCATAAGGTTATATCATAGATTTATAGTACCAGTAACTCCAAATAATGGTACTCTAAATCTATGGATTATATCATATATTTTTATTTTACGGTAAACTATAAATCTATGGGTTATGTATTTATCCGTTTTATTATTAGGTATTATCTATATTTATTCAGTTTTTATATTTTTAATATACTCGTTTATATTAATCATAAAGGAAATATATAAATGTTATTTGCCGAATATCGAAATCATTAATGTGAAATATATATTTACGTATATATAAACCCATATAAACCATCGATATAAATACATTTATTTATTTATATCGATGGAATAAATGTATGATATCAATACCTCCTATAATATCGGTATATAGGATGTATTTATGCTATTCATGTATATAAACTCACCATAATATATAAAAAACCGTATTATTAAACTAATAGACTATATAAAGTAATAGAAATTATTTGGTAATAGAAAATACCTTTGATAATAACAAAGCCCTTGTAATAGCAATACCTCCTATAACTGAGGTTATATGAGGTATTGGTAATAGGGATTTAGTAACAGCAAAGATTGTTCTAAGCTTCGCAAAATATTTGGTAATAATATATCTTATATATATATATATTTCTGATTATCGAATATATATATAATAGGCTACTCAGTGAGTAGTACCAATACCTCATATAACCTCGAGGTTATAGGAGGTCTTGTTAGTACCAGGGGTGAGTACTCCCTGGTAGTACTCACCCAACTTTAAACTCACTAATTTGTAGTTATTAACTATATATTCCTTGATAAATATAGAGAGAGTTATACAATATAATATAATAATCCTACAATATTAGGTATTCAATTTAATTAAAGTTTAAAATGAATTTGTCAAATAATTAGATGCACATCTTAAATACACCCTTACTTCTTAGCGCAAGAAAGTATTTTATATTCTTTTAGTACAATTCTTATATAATAAATATATATTGCATATATATATATAATATTTATATATATATATATATTGAATATTATATATATATATCCTCAACGAGGGACCCATGTATACCTTAATATGGGCCTATACGCGATTATATTTATTATATTTTATTACTATAGTATACTATATATATATATAGCCAAGACCTCCTATAACCACATATGTTATAGGAGGTCTTGATATTGCCTAGGATATATAATATATAGTTTATGAATATATATATAGTCATAATAGATTTGTAATAAGGTAAATAAAAATCCATGAGTCATATGCATAGATATTGAGTGAGTCACTCTAATGTCTATGGTCATATGTAAACAATGTTGCTGTCTTTGTATAACACGTGATACCCTATATAAATAAACAAGCCATTGTATAAACATCCTTCATTTTAATTTAATTTCATTTATTTATATTATTCATAAATATAAATTAATGTAAAATTTATTTCTTACCGTATGAAAACTAAAAAATACCAGGAATGGCTGGAACTGGAGAGCGATCCTGGTATTAATCTATAATATTCGACCTTTCATAATTAATAAATACATTTATAGATGAAATGTTATTTCACATTAAATATTAAAGATTACTAATTAATTGTTATTTTTAAATATCTAGTTACTATAATTACTATAATAGTACTCTTATTAATACTACTAAATTACTGTATAATATTATTAATCATTAACATTTATTATTAATTATTTATATTTGAATCATTTAATGTTATTATATTAATAATATGAATATTTATATATTTAATATTATTATAATTATAATAATTATATAATAATTATAACCCTTATATTATATAAGTTATAAGAATCAGGGTCAAAACTAACGCGCGAGAGTTAAAAATTAAACAATGCGATGCAATAGGCGGGAGTCGCGTATACACAGAAATGAATATATATATCCAATAAAGGACTTATGTCCTTTCTATAATATATACAGTGTATGACATAATTCAAATTCGAATTGTATGATCAACTTAAATTCACTTCAATGATTCAACTCCCGCCTCACGCGCTTGTTTTTTTAAATATTGCGCGTTAGTTTTGACCCGTCACCAGTTATAAGGCTTATAATAAGGGTTACGATCAAAAAGGACGAGTTGGGGGTTACATTTTAAATGCGAAATAAATTTGTATAGGCTCACTTTGTGATGTAATGCAGCTAAAAAAAACAAACAGGACAAAACTAAACCAATTAAACCAAATAACCCACAAATATCTATACAAAATACATATATATATATATACTTAGTATTATACTAAGTTAGTATATAATATACTATTAAATCGTATTTCAAATGTAACCTTTAACCATCAACTCGTCCTTTTTGATCGTCTCTCTAATTATAATATATTATTAAATTAGAGTAAATTATTGATTTAATTAAATATTAATTTATTATTTAGTAGATTCAAAAAATAAATAAAAATTTAAACAAATATCTTACTTAATAAATATGTCAGCCTCCATAGCTACCTGGTCAAAAGATTCTCGATTTATACTCGATTTGATCGCCCGTAAAATTATATATTCAAATTAGTTATTTTACAATAATGTATGATTTGCCATTATAATTAGCATATGTCTATGTACACTATAATACTGTATAATTCATACATGCAATGGCTTATCATTAACATATATATATGTGTGTGTGTGTTTTTTTATAGTCTCACTCGTAATGTAATGCAGCTAAAAACATGGAAATATCAAAACAAAACCCACCCAAACCAAACAAGTGAAAATAACTAAAACTAAATATTTGAAGGTTTGTTTGGTTTGGTTGTGTTTAGTTTTTTATTTCCAGATTTATTAGCTGCATTAAATTCCGATTGAGATTAAAAACACACACATATATATATATGTTAATGATAATCCAGTCTATAAATAGAATACGCTAATTATAATGGCCAATCATACGCTAATGTAAAATCACTAATTTGAATAAATAATTTTGCGGGTGTTAAAATCATGCATCAATTGCGAAGCATTTAACCATAAAATAAAATAAACCCTTTAACCGCCTCCATATTATTAAAATTAAAAATGTATACAAAATTAATAGGGTATTTTATTATTTAATATAGAGCATAATGTTTATGATAATAATTATATCATTTCATATTATGTATAATATAACGTAATAATATTCGGAATTACTATAATAGTTTATAAATTTAAATTTACGAACCCTACAGAGTTAAAACGTATTTATTATTTTAATGAATTAAATAATAAAATATACATTATATATTTGTTAGTTTTCATATACTATACTTAACATGATGATTATAGATACAACTTTATAATATAAATATGTAACAATAAAAACACACTATTATATATCGAATATACAAGTAAATTATAACGTAACCAGATTTATAATGATATTATAAACATCATAATGCACACATATATATTCCACTGAGAATATACACCAATGTATTAGTTTATGATATAATACATGTAACGTATATTAAATATAATGTAAGGTGCTTTCATACTAACAAAATAGCCCTCTATCGTCGAATATGAAAATAGGGCAGTCCCGATGTTAACAGCTATACTGATATCGGGCAGTACGACACACGTATTATGCCTGCTATATAAATTACCTATTAAATCTTTGACAGATAACTATTACATTTTTAAAAACAAATAATAATCGGGCCGTTTTTTGTTGTGAAAGCCCCTAAGATATGTTTAAATCTATACGGTTTAGTTCATTTATGAAGATGTTTAAAATTTTAAATAATACATATTTAATATTACTGAAATTTCACTCATATATTATAGTCCATAATATATAACAAATATCATAATAGAGTATTCGTAGATATTAATCTATAAATGTGTATTAGTTCACATTATGGTAAAAAAAAGTTTAAATTTTAAAATATTTATTTATTCAATATATAAATTATTAATATTTATTATTAGTTTGTTATGGAGTTGATTTGTTGTAATTTATATAAATATTTACCTCCACATACAGAATACTCAATATTTTTTTATTCGTATATTTTCAATATTAACAATAATAAAACCCCATTTATCAAAAAATAATCATAATACTTTATTTACCTATATTAATATGCAATGCATATTAATTTATAACCGATATGTCTATATTTTTTTACTAATCGAAATAGATTACTTTATATATTACCTATATCACGGATTTTATGAATTTAAGATAGACCATTCCTTATCTACTTAATGTGATTAATAGTGAGCCTCCGTTGCCAGTAATATCGCCCAAATATACTACATATATCTCTATTTTATTATTAATTACAAACAGAAGTATGTATAGGTTTGAAAGAGTGTTTAACATTTAGCTTGGTGTATGTACAATTGAGAAATCATCTTATAATAATTAAAGCATTAAAACTTGTTTATGTATGAATATTTGATATTACAATATGGTATATAATATATTATACATTATATATTATATAATGTTATTAAGATTTTTAATGTAAATTTATATATTTGATAATGATTTTTTATAATTTAATTTAAATTATATTCAATATATTTATTAACTATAATATTAAATTATTAACTTATTTCATATCATTTTATTTATATTTAAATCTGTTTTTTTTTGTAAATAAAATTAGAATATAATGCAATTCTGGCTAAATTTAATTCTGTCATTGTAATTATACCAAACATTTTGCGAAGCAAAGATATAACACTCCCTATCTACACAACGTGATTAATATTCAGGCGCCATGGTGCTAGCAGTAGTATTGAAATCACTGAAATAGATTTTGGTTTGCTGGGATTTCTATACAACACTGTTTTAATGCTTTATTAAATTACATGCAATATAAATTAACTTTTACTCACCATATAAATATGTATAGCATTTAAGACCATCATATCCTATTGTTTTGTTATATATTATTAATGAACGATTAGTGTTCATCATATCAATACTAATTTAAAAATTATATAGTTAGATACAAATTTACCATATAAACAAAACATAGTTCCAAAAATTGACCCTATATATGTGGGCTGTTAGTTTTTGTATTAAAAATCGAATTATGCCAATTAGTTGTTATATCTTTCTTTAGAAAAATATTTGATTATACAGATATTTTTTAAAACATTTTATTTTGTTCATATATCAATATTACTATTTACATATATCTATATATGTATATTTTTTATCCATTTTATAATTATACATTTTTAATATATATTAATGATATTATTACTTATATATAATATTATATTTTGAAAATTTAATTATAAAAGTAGAAACCTAATTTTTATACATTAAAATATTATTTTAAAAATCAGTATATAAACTATTTACAAATACACATGTAATTTTATATATTATTCATATATAAATCACATGTGTATTATCTCATAGTACATCTATTCATTTTCCAGATGCAAATCATAGTATTTGTTTGTACTGTTGCATCAGCTTACATGTGCTTTAACAGCAATAACAGTATTCTAAGCAGATATCAGCATACTACATACATCGTTTGATGTATTTTAATTATGCATAAAATATATCCCCATATGGAAACTAGCATTTAGGTGTAGAACCTAGAGTGTGGTTCCTTTCTGGATTATAAATACCCATCAATTGTATATATATTTGATACTTATATAATACTATTCTTAATAATTATACATAATGGAGACTGCCCTCTTTGTGAGAATAGACTACATGATATTGTCTGGTACTCTCCTCAGAGCAGAAATTGTATTGTTTGTCTGTACTTAATAAACTATTTTCAATTCAATATATATATATATATTATTTAAGATGCACATTTAAGATGTTAATATGATGCTAATCATTCACAGGAATCTTCAACTTATTATTGGAGAGTTTCGGTTAGTAGTGTGTGTGTGTTGCACGTTTAGTTAGCACAACTAGCTGGTCTACGCGTAGCTAGTCTATAGCAGCGTCTACCTATAGAGAACGACCTCGACCGAAGTAATCTCGTGGGGAGTGGTGTCTCGCGCGGTTTGCTTATTTCGCGCGAAGTGTAAATTCTATTATTTATAAATCATCATTTATATTAATATGCGTAGCGTAAATTCTACTATCTATAAATCATTATTGATATTACTACGTATTATCATTGCGCCGCACGAGATCACTCCCCACCTATCACAAGTTACCCCCAGTGTAGGTACAGCGCGATGTCAGTGCGCTTAGTTCCCTCCCATCAATACTAGCTCATTAGCTTCACCTGTATACGTCACCCGTATACTTCACCTGATATACACGCGTATACACTTAATGGTGCACTGAACACCCCCACCCACGCCCGCACGTGTGTGTAATAATACCCATACACAGGGGTCACCTCCGTACAAGTTGAAGAGATCTATGATTTGCAGACCTTAGTCGAGGGGTTAGTTGCTTGTACCACATACACACACATACTCACAATCACACACATACACACACACACACATACACACCCATACACACTCATACACACACACCCACACACACACATACACACACACACCATATAGTGACATTTCTATCAAAGTGATGTTACAGATAATATTTCATTACAAAAATGCATACTTTAAATTAGTAGTAATATTAATTAATTATAATATTTAATACATTTAATTAAATTTTGTTAGTTTCGAGATTCAAATTTTATTTATCTTTAAAAATTTATCATTGCCATTTGTTTAATTAATAATATATATAAAATTAAATTAATTAATATGTATATATTAGAATACATATTAATATACATTATAGCATATATGTAATTACAAGTATATTTATAATTATTATAATAATAAAAAATATTATAAAATATTAACTTTGTTACCTTTACAAAATTAGCCAACAATTCACCTATCTTATACATGTAAATCACTGAAAGTAATAGAGCACCGCACCTCGTGTTAAACGCGCGCTTCATTGCTGCTCGATACCTCGTAGGAAAGTTCACGGGTTCATATTCCTGTTCAAATGGATGGAGGACAGGAGATCGAGGCGATGTCAGAACGTCAACATGGATAACTTTGTCACCGACTCGCAGAAAGTCAACGATATCTTCTTTGCCCAACAGGTACGGCTGAATGTTAACATGCGTAATAGAACAACTCATCATTACAGTAAGCCGAATCTGATAAATAACCGTTTTTATTAATGTTCTTCATAAAAAAATATAAAAACAACATAAATAATGATATATTAGAAGTGTTAGAACGCAATATTATATGAGAGGGTTCTTTAGGATTTCAACACTAACATGTCGGATTTGTTTATTTTTATATAAAATTTTATTACTTCTAATTATGATTGTGTTATTGTTTATCAATATTCTTAGATATATTAACACGGATAGATAAAATAAAATAAGATAAAAGTAATTGTTCTTAACATTGTTATTTTGTTAATAATTAGTCTATTAAATACGAATAATTCATAATAAAAATCTTGTATAGAATAGTATTATAAAAATTTTGATAATAAAAGATATAGTTATTTCCATATTAATTTAGAATTACTTAAAAAGTGAAATGAAAATAAATTTTTAAATAATAACATAAATTCTTTTGATATCATTATCTTCTTTACAGTAATACAAAATACAATTATTTTAAAGAAATATATAACAGTAAAAATGATCTCGAAGAGTCATAACAAGATTTTATTAAATAAGATGTTCCCAGTTCATAATATTTATGAGTGACTATTATACTCTACTATAGAAACTAAATTATTGAAACATCGTGATGTGGCCTATATTCACATAGGAATATATCATTATTATTACAGTTATAATTATATACACACACACACACATACAGTGTATATCTCATCATACACTACCTATATCATAAACTAAAATTGATCGTATTATGATAGATTTATTAGACTTACTTTTAACTTATATTATTATGATTATACTACCTATGCCTCTTCACTTCTTTCCTCACTATAATGGTTAACTTTTAAATATCATTTCCTATTTTAACTTCTTGGCCTAACTCATAAATTATTATTTACTCACTAACCCATTTACCCATATAATCTCCTAGTTCCATTTCATATGCTGCCCTCTCTTATTCTACTAGTGCTATTCGACTAAATATATCTAAATATTATAAAAAGAGATTTGTAGGTAGATACTCTAAATTCTTGTCCCCTATAAATTTGAATTCCATTCCAATATAAGGAATATCAATATAAGGAATATCCAAAACCACTCCAGTTTTAAAACTAGATTACAAATATGTCTATCACTTAGCTCAGGTATATAACTTCAACTGATTATTATCGTTAGTTCTTGTTTCTTGTTCTCGTTCAGTATATTATTACATATATATATATATTTATTTTCATTAATAGAAATTGTGTTTGCCGATTATTGATATTATTATTATTGATATTATCTAACATTACATTTCATCCATACCCTTTGAGATATGTTTTATATATATAAGCAGCGCGTAAATACACCATTACACACTCACACACACACACACACACACACACACTCACACACACACACACTCACACACACTCACACACACTCACACACTCACACACTAACACACACACACTCACACACATACACTACTGTTTAAATGAACTACAAAACTGGCTAACAAATAATAACCTACTACTAAACCACAATAAAACTGAACTATTAAATATAACTAATGACCCAAATACTTACTTCCCTGACATTATTATTAATCAACACAAAATCATTCCCACCAATTCTGTTAAATACTTAGGCGTCAACTTCAATAATAAACTTAATCTAGATAAACATTACAGCTTACTTACTTAATCTACGACTGCACAGCTATTCAATATTAAAAAAATACGACCATACTTAAATAGAAATAGTACAAAACTACTGACTCAGACTCTCATACTTTCAAGACTACAATACTGCAACTCACTATTCACAGGAACTGAAAAACTGAAAATAGACAAACTAGACAAAATAATTAACCGCTCAATTAGAAATATATACAGACTACAGAAGACTGACTATACAACTAGCATTACTGATTTACGTAAAAAACTTAACTGGCTAAACACTGAAGACTCTATCAACTACAAAATACTTACAATACTTAAAAAGACTATTACTTATAAATTACCCTATAATTTACGAAACAAAATAAAACATAAACCAAACACTAGACTTTTACGTAATAACAATTCCACTATACTACACCAACCTATTACCCATTGCATCAAATACGAAAGGAGAAAATTCAGCTCTTCATCAACAATTAGATTGAATAAACTACCCCCGCAACTTAGAAATAAAAATTTATCAATTAATATCTTTAAAAAGAAATTAAAAAAATTTCTTATCGCCAAACATTGATGTTTATTCGTAATATTATCGTGCGAATTATATATATATATAATATTATATATATATAATTATACATTCGCTATTTTTATCTATATGTGATATATATTGTTAGATCCACATTATAGAATTATAATTATTAATGATGTGCTTTAAAATAAATACTTAAACAACAACAACAACAACTCACACACACACTCACACACACACTCACATACACTCACTCACACACACACTCACATACACTCACACACACACACTCACACACACACACACACACACACACACTCGTACACACTCACACACACTCACACACACTCACACACACACACATCATTGGATTCTGAATATAGTCATCTATTCTTTAGGAATAACTTATCCCCTGAGCAACTAATACTTAGGAATACTCTCTACCATGCTTTCAAAAATGGGTACATACCTAATAACACTAAAATTATATTTAATAAAATCACAAATACCTTTGAAATTAGATCATTTACTAAAAATAAAGTTGATTGGGTTTCCCCGCCAATAAAATATACACCTACTCAATATAAAATATGGATGGATTCCTATAAAAACTACATTTCCTCTACAAGTTTAATAAATAATGATGATATACGACACACATCGCATATACCCATACAAACTACGTCCCTACCTATAACTCGCCAACCCACAACTTCCAAACCTACTGATTCCCAAATAAAAATTCCACAAAATATGACTGCTCAACCTACATCACATGCCCAAACCACTATTATAGTACCCCCAATAATTACTAATTCCCAAAATAATGCAAATAACCTGACACCAATAATACCGATATCATCCATCATACCTATTTCAACAGAACAGCAATTACAACCCTCATGACAACCAAATTATAATAACCTTAGTATAGCTTTACTCAACGTCCAATCACTAAATAATAAACCTGACATTATTTACTCAATTATTGTAAATAACAAAATAGATATAATGTGTCTAACTGAGACTTGGACGACTAATAATAATTCTGATCCTACTTACATTGCTGCAACACCAAATACCCACTATTACATCCAACAATCAAGAACTCTACATGGTGGTGGACTAGCTGCTATCATTCACTCAAGCATTATACTAAAGAAAAAATCCACCAATACAATAAATTCCATTGAACTCTTACAATTACACCTAAAATTACCTATAAATACACAAAATGACCTACAAATATTACTACTATACCGACCACCAAACTCAACCAATCCTCTTACAACAATACATGACATTCTTCATGAATCACACGATGAACATAATTTGATTATACTATGTGATTTTAACATTAACCCTAAATCAAAAAATTTTGTTAATACGCTTAATGATCTTAATCTTACCCAACATATAAATGAACCGACACATAATAAAGGCAATACGCTTGATCTGGTTATCACAAGAAATACATTTACTCATATATCTACTGAGTTAGGGCCTAAAGTTACAGACCATAATATTATATATATATATCTAAGATACACTAAACCTCAAACTAAAAAAGAATCTAACATACCGAAATCTAAAAAGTATTAATAACGGAAATTATAATAATGATTTATATAAACTCATCATCCTCGACTATAATAATACTGACAATGCCACATATCAAATACATACACATCTTGAAATTATACTTCAGATGCATGCCCCTCTCAAAACTTTGATGTTCCAACAAAGAAAACTTAACTCTTGGTGGACAACTAAATTATCTGAAATGCATAGAAAACTAAGGAAAAAAGAGATGGATTGGAGGAAAAATAAAAACACAACAAATAGAAATACCTATAATTACTATAAAAAATACTACTTTAATGAAATAAAATTATCCAAATCACAATACTATCAACATATAATTTATACTCAAAAAAATGACATGAAACTACTTTATAAAACCTTTGATAGATTATTAAAAAGGAAAACTAAATATAATTGTAAAATTGACTCTGAAACTTTTGCAATATTTTTCATTAGGAAAATAAAAATAATCTTTGAAGATATAGAACAGAACACAGATAACCTTCTTAGATCAAAATACCTAAATGAACTAATTAGTCCGTCAATTATATCACTTCCAATAACTGAAATCACTCCAGCATATGTTGAAAAACTTATAAGATCTAAACATTTTAAAACCTGTATATACATTGATAATATCACACCTTATCTACTAAAGAGAAACCTTAACTTCTTCTGCCTCTCATATACTGACCTGATTAATAAATGTATACAGCATTCCAATTTCCCACTAATATTAAAACATTCCATCATTACACCAATACTGAAAAAACCATCACTAGACAAATCACTCCCTGAAAATTACAGACCAATTTCTAATTTGTTTCTTATCTAAAATTATAGAAAAAATAATTGCAAATCATATCACCCAACATATAATGAATAACAACTTAGATAATCAAAGACAAAGTGCATATAAACCAAATCATAATACTGAAACTTTAATACTTGACTTAAAAAAATACATATCTTACAACATCAACAATAACCGTTATGTAATTCTCATACTACTAGATCTCACAGCCGCATTTGATACCATTAATCATAAAATACTCTACGCTAAACTTCAATCCATTGGGATACATAAACAAATAATAGAACTAATACGATCATATCTAACAAATAGAACTTTCAACATAAAATCAAATACACATAACAAAACGTATAACTGTCCGGAAATAGGAGTTCCTCAAGGTAGTGTATTGGGACCTCTATTATTCAACATTTATGTATCTGATATCAATACAATATTTAATTTACATAATATAAAATACCATATGTATGCCGATGATACTCAATTGTATACGTCAACTACCTTAAATGATCTACCAGAAACCTTAACTGAAATTAACAATTTAACTACCGAACTTGAAGTATACTTTAACAATAACTACTTAAAATTCAATAAAATTAAAACAGAATGTATCATATTTCATACAAAACGCCTAATTCCCCCTCCACTATCACATATCAAAATAGCAAATTCTAATATTAAAATACAGACTGAAATTACTACCCTAGGAATAATACTTGATAATAACTTAACATTAAACAATCAAATTTCATCAATAGTAAAACAATGTAATAATAAATTTTACCAATTAAATCAAATTAAACATCTATTAAACCAGTCATCTCTCAAAATAATAACTTCCGCATATATAATATCAAAACTAGACTACTGCAATTCATTACTTACTGATATACCAAAAATACAAGAAAAAAGACTTAATAAAATAATAAATCAAACATGCAGACTTATATTTAAACTATCCAAACGTACACACACCATATACTACCGGAAAAAACTAAAATGTCTTACATTTAAAAATAGATCAATATATAAAACTCTTAATATTATACATACTGCAATACATTTAAATCTTCCAAAATACATTAGAAATTCAATTGAATATAAAGAAACTACCAACTTAAGATCATCAAATAGTATCCTACTGAAACACAACACATTGACTAACTACTCCTTACTATGGAATAAACTCCCTAAGACTATTATTAGCGAAAAACTACCACTTAAATTTAAAACAAAACTACACAGATACTTACTTGAACTTAACTAACTTTATTTACTAAATGTACATACCGACTAACTTTATTACTAACTTACTATCCACCCATACCTTACTTTACTACATTTATTATAATTTATCTAAATTATGGATGTCGCCATAACATTAATATTATATATATCACATCCGAACAATTTTCTGAAAATTGGATTTTTGTGAATAAATCAATTTACTACTACTACTACTACACACTCTCACACTCACACACACGCACACACACACACTCACACACACTCACACACACACGCACTCACACACACACACACACACTCACACACACTCACACACACTCACACACACACTCACACACACACACACTCTCACACACACACACGCACTCACACACACACACACACACACACACACACTCACACACACACATACACACACACATACACACACACACACAGATCATACCTAACTCGTGTGCCACCCATTCGCTGATCAGTCTACTGCTGAACTGTCCGACCATCGAGACCGGCGAAACGTTGACGAAACTCAAGAGTACCACGCTGAACATGACTCCATCGGTAAGCAGCCGGCTAACTACTATGTACCCACTGAGTACATTAGTTACTACTATATAACCCATTCAGTACATTAGTTACTACTATATAACCCATTCAGTACATTAGTTACTACTATATAACCCATTCAGTACATTAGTTACTACTATATAACCCATTCAGTACATTAGTTACTACTATATAACCCATTCAGTACATTAGTTACTACTATATAACCCATTTAGTACATTAGTTACTACTATATAACCCATTTAGTACATTAGTTACTACTATATAACCCATTCAGTACATTAGTTACTACTATATAACCCATTCAGTACATTAGTTACTACTATATAACCCATTCAGTACATTAGTTACTACTATATAACCCATTCAGTACATTAGTTACTACTATATAACCCATTCAGTACATTAGTTACTACTATATAACCCATTCAGTACATTAGTTACTACTATATAACCCATTCAGTACATTAGTTACTACTATATAACCCATTCAGTACATTAGTTACTACTATATAACCCATTCAGTACATTAGTTACTACTATATAACCCATTCAGTACATTAGTTACTACTATATAACCCATTCAGTACATTAGTTACTACTATATAACCCATTCAGTACATTAGTTACTACTATATAACCCATTCAGTACATTAGTTACTACTATATAACCCATTCAGTACATTAGTTACTACTATATAACCCATTCAGTACATTAGTTACTACTATATAACCCATTTAGTACATTAGTTACTAATATATAACCCATTCAGTACATTAGTTACTACTATATAACCCATTCAGTACATTAGTTACTACTATATAACCCATTCAGTACATTAGTTACTACTATATAACCCATTTAGTAGATTAGTTACTACTATATAACCCATTCAGTACATTAGTTACTACTATATAACCCATTCAGTACATTAGTTACTACTATATAACCCATTCAGTACATTAGTTACTACTATATAACCCATTCAGTACATTAGTTACTACTATATAACCCATTCAGTACATTAGTTACTACTATATAACCCATTCAGTACATTAGTTACTACTATATAACCCATTCAGTACATTAGTTACTACTATATAACCCATTCAGTACATTAGTTACTACTATATAACCCATTGAGTACATTAGTTACTACTATATAACCCATTCAGTACATTAGTTACTACTATATAACCCATTCAGTACATTAGTTACTACTATATAACCCATTGAGTACATTAGTTACTACTATATAACCCATTCAGTACATTAGTTACTACTATATAACCCATTCAGTACATTAGTTACTACTATATAACCCATTCAGTACATTAGTTACTACTATATAACCCATTCAGTACATTAGTTACTACTATATAAACCATTCAGTACATTAGTTACTACTATATAAACCATTCAGTACATTAGTTACTACTATATAACCCATTCAGTACATTAGTTACTACTATATAACCCATTTAGTACATTAGTTACTACTATATAACCCATTCAGTACATTAGTTACTACTATATAACCCATTGAGTACATTAGTTACTACTATATAACCCATTCAGTACATTAGTTACTACTATATAACCCATTCAGTACATTAGTTACTACTATATAACCCATTCAGTACATTAGTTACTACTATATAACCCATTCAGTACATTAGTTACTACTATATAACCCATTCAGTACATTAGTTACTACTATATAACCCATTCAGTACATTAGTTACTACTATATAACCCATTCAGTACATTAGTTACTACTATATAACCCATTCAGTACATTAGTTACTACTATATAACCCATTTAGTACATTAGTTACTACTATATAACCCATTTAGTAGATTAGTTACTACTATATAACCCATTTAGTACATTAGTTACTACTATATAACCCATTCAGTACATTAGTTACTACTATATAACCCATTTAGTACATTAGTTACTACTATATAACCCATTCAGTACATTAGTTACTACTATATAACCCATTCAGTACATTAGTTACTAATATATAACCCATTCAGTACATTAGTTACTACTATATAACCCATTCAGTACATTAGTTACTACTATATAACCCATTCAGTACATTAGTTACTACTATATAACCCATTCAGTACATTAGTTACTACTATATAACCCATTCAGTACATTAGTTACTACTATATAACCCATTCAGTACATTAGTTACTACTATATAACCCATTCAGTACATTAGTTACTACTATATAACCCATTCAGTACATTAGTTACTACTATATAACCCATTCAGTACATTAGTTACTACTACATAACCCATTCAGTACATTAGTTACTACTATATAACCCATTCAGTACATTAGTTACTACTATATAACCCATTCAGTACATTAGTTACTACTATATAACCCATTCAGTACATTAGTTACTACTATATAACCCATTCAGTACATTAGTTACTACTATATAACCCATTCAGTACATTAGTTACTACTATATAACCCATTCAGTACATTAGTTACTACTATATAACCCATTTAGTACATTAGTTACTACTATATAACCCATTCAGTACATTAGTTACTACTATATAACCCATTTAGTAGATTAGTTACTACTATATAACCCATTCAGTACATTAGTTACTACTATATAACCCATTCAGTACATTAGTTACTACTATATAACCCATTCAGTACATTAGTTACTACTATATAACCCATTGAGGTCATTAGTTACCACTATATTGCCTATTGAGTAAATTAGTTACTACTATATTGCTTATAGAGTACATTAGTTATATCTACTATATAACTGCTAGTCATTCAAGCCCACTACTATCATATCCTAAAACTAGACACTAACCTATCAAGTAAAATCTGTACTATCTCTTCGTCATTTTCCCTGGCAGATTATCCTCTTTTTGTTGATCCAGTTTTCAGCCCTTAATTAAATGCAGGCATCCCCCATCAGTATGTAATGCACCCTATTACCCTATCACAAGCGTGTGCCGCAACCTATTGCCCATATTGTTACGTATAAACTGCGTAGTTTAATCAATAGCGACTCGTCTTAATAGTTACGCTTCACTCCCTTTTTACGCCTAGAATATTTAGTTCCTCATTCCGGAATTATGTCCCAACATACACCACTAGGTATACACCCACACCATCCTCTATTGATATCCCTATTCCATCACCTCACTACATACACACACACACACACGCATACCACTCTCTTAGGTCTACTAGAGCCATTTGACTAAAAACTTATCCCTACAACAAAAAGAGATTTATAGGTAGATACTTTAAATGTATGTCCCCTATAAATTGGAATTACATTCCAATCAATATAAGGAATATCCAAAATCACTCCACCTTTAAAACTAAATTACAAATATTGTTATTACGTAGGCAGCCCCTAATGCTATATTCATCTAAATAATTACTATTATTATTTAATTATCATTCGTTATCGTTTCTTGTTCTCGTTATGTTTATTATTATATATATATATATATATATATATATACTTATCAATAGAAACTGTATTGCTGATTATCTCTATATTGTCTATACACTTTTGAGATATGTTTTATATATGTAAGTGTTTAAATAAACCACTATTACAATTACACGTATACACACACAGGACAAGGGTAATGCTATAGGTGATTTCCCCGAGATCGAAATCGTTCACAACAGTTACGCGAGCACCTCTACGTTAGTATTGAAAACAGTAGCGGTGGTAGCCGTACACCCGTTCTCGTAACCATGCGGTAACGGTAACACCTTACGTGTAACCGTTTGGTAACGATATTTCCTATGCTCGTAACGAAGATCTATAGGTTCTATTGTTCTATAACGTTATGATTTCGTACCATTTCAGTTATATATAAATCTAAATGTAATATTAAAAATTATAACTCGTACACCTCGACCATTATTACATTGATAATTGTAATTATATTTCTAGTGGTTATATAAATAGCATAATTGTGTATATAGATATCGTTATATTCATTGTTTTATTTACAAATTGTAAATTACAATCAGATTTTACATTAATTACTCCATAATAAAATAAATACTAAAATAAAATATTTAAATTTATTTTAATAGTACATGATAAATATTAAATTAGTAGAAGTCACACAAAGAAGCTTAGTGTCACTCTATAGTGCTGTCAATTCATCCCAACTCTATATCTCTGCTTGTGTAAATAAACCACTAAATGTCACCTACTGACATGTAGTGGCTATTATAATTCATTTATTGTTATACTTTAATAACAATTATTTCTAATATGTGGCAGAAGATATATACATATATATATATATATATATATATATTTTAATAGTTTATGTAATGGCATATAATAGTATATACTATTATAAACAAAATTAAAGTAATGTACATAAATTACTTTAAATTTTTTTAAACTAGAAATAAACATATATCTATAAACATATACGGTTTTTAAAATATAATCAACATAACACCAATGTATTATATGTGTTATTTAATACTCACGCATAATCGTGTAATTGGATTTTGTATACAATATAACCAACAGCGCCACCTATGTAGGGTAAATTTTCTAAACTATGTGTTGTTTATATAATGTAAATACATATAAAATTATACACTTTTAAAATTTAAAATATTATGCTTTAATTATTATTTATATAATGAAAACTAAGTGTTCAGTGCTAATATATAAATCAATAGGATATATTGGATTTAAATGCTATACATATCTATGTAGCGAGTAAAATCTAATTAATATTGCATGTAATTTAATAGAGAATTGAAAACATTGTTATATAGAAACTGCACCAAACCTAAATCTATTTCAGTGATTTAGATACTACTGCTAGCAGCAGGACGTATGCATTTTAATAACATTGTGTATATAGGATGTTTTATATCTTTTCTTCGCAAAATTGTTGTCTATACTATAAATATTTATATCTATATGTATATGTATAAATATTGAAAAGGTTGTTGATTATTTCATTTTATACTTGAAAATCAAGTATTTTTCACAAATATATTTAAATTTTTAAATTCCTTTGGAATTATTATTTTTGAAAACAAAATAATTTAAATTATTATGATAGAAAAAATAATAAAATATTTATCTATTATTTGATCTATACTTCAAATCGTCATATAAATATATAAAAAGAGTACTTTATTAGAAGTACCAATTGAATATATAATTTAAATTACCAGTAATAATTACTAAATAATCGGTTAAATAAATACTGTATAACTTTATGATTACTTTATCAATTTTATTAATTTAAATATATTTATAAATATCAAATAGTATTTATTTGTTTAAAAATTATTGTATACTATACCAGTAACTATGATATGCATATTGTCCAATTAAATGCAAGCATATTAGATCACAATAAATTGAATATATAAATATATATTTATTATACATATATATTATTCATATAACATACAATAATACATATAATCTTACTTTATATATATAAATATTATTTTTCATATCATATATTTTATATATTCTATATTATACAAATGCATATATGCATATATACATATATGTATGTAATATAATTTTATAAATGGTATTTAAAAATTTTATTGTAATAAACTTAACTTAACTTTTAAATGCTATTTACATATAATAATGTTTTTCATGTATTACTCTCACTCAAAGTTCAATATCTCATTGAATAATAGAAATAATGAATTGAAATTATCAATATAAGTAGACAATAAGGCTGTAGATAGAAATAGGCTTTAGTTTTTTTTTTTTACTAAAAATTATTCATTTTAATTTTTCATTGGTTATTAATAATAAATAAAACATATATATATATATATATATATATATATATATATATGTATATATATATATATATAAAGTTTATAATCTATACTATAGGAATAATATAATAATATATACATTATTTATTTAATTCAAATAGAATTTTATTAATATACTCTTTTAATATATACTATTAATAGATTTATAATTATTCAATTCCTTAAAAATCATTATTTATGTGGGTGTTTATATATTTGTATATGTAAGAATGATTATTACAAATAATTAACATATCTTAAATATTCTATATTAGGTTTCAATTTTCTTTATTTTTCTAATCATACATGTTGTATACAATCAAGTAAAACATATTAGTGTGATAATATGATATATCAGAAAATAAACAATAAAGTATATCGGTGTAATAAAATAGATGATGAATTTACAATAATAAGTTTATATATCGTTTTAAAAATACAACTTCCCATTTTATTTATTTAAAAAAAAAGCCTATATTTGATTGTTTTTTGTTGTTGTAATTTTAAGATCGCTTGTATACTTAACTAAGCATTTTACCTCAAAATGAGATATTTGCTATGATTATATATAGCAATTAAATACCTATTGTATAATTAATTATTAAACAAAATTAACAGATACCATTATTATGTTATCCATTTCTTAATATTACATACTTCAATACTATCTTTAGCGCATGATTATAATTGTATTTCATCAATATGAGATACCATTAGAGTTATTAAACTATACATAGTATAGACAATTATGTATATATAATGATCATAGCATAACGATAGAAATAAACGAATCAACAACTGACAGGTAATCGATGACTGCCAGCTTATTGTTTTAATCTTTTAAGGGGATATCCCACTACCAGTATTTCCGGAAATGTTTGTTAGAAAGTGATTTACTAGCAAGTTGTAGTGGGATAACCCCTTTAAAGTTACTATATTTCGGCAAGTTGCCGGAAAGCAAGGGGTATCCCACTATAATTGTAATTATCTTGCTAGAAAATCAGTTTTTAGTACACATCGTATAGGTTTTCACACCTTCACGGAGAAGACATACCTCACCATATCAAAACCTACCACAACACTTACAATTAGCACCGCACACACATACACATCAGCATCATCTCTTCGTATGATTGTTTGTTTATTTCAATAACAGATGCACTATAGTCTGCACATATTTCAACGCCATACTTTCCACTAAATATTTGCCCAAACAAACAATCAATCAATCAATCTCTCCATTCCGGCCTATATACTAAGATATACTACAATTATCATATATTAAGAAAGATATACTACAATTACTAACAACGCGCATACCCACATTATCTCCCCCATCCCCATATAGGTTTTACCTCTAGAAATAGATACTACAATTACTTAACTAATAGCGCGCATACATTCACACATTATTTACCCCGCCCCCTTCCCCTCGTAGGTTCGACCTTCTAGAAGAGGAAATACCCACGTTGGCGAAACGCAAGAAGAAATCCAAGCGTATTCCCATCGTACAGTCTCAGAGTATCGAGGCGTTTCACTTTGTCACCTACGTACCCATTAAGGGGCGCCTCTACGAGCTCGACGGTCTCAAGCCCTACCCCATCGATCACGGTCAGTTGCCCCCCGTTACAGACACATATAGGCGGGTGTTTACGCGATCTATCAAATTATTACTATTTCAAAGTTTTATTGTGTGAAACTTGCCTTGCAAAAGTTTTCACACAAAAATGCAGATTTCATATTTTTAAGTACCTGCGAAAAAATAGAATATTTTCTAATTTTGTCATACGAAACCATTATTTAATACTTCAAGCATGGTACGAGACATATACAATACATATTAGTTGTTCACACATATTCATTACTATATAAATATCATATATCGTATATACAGTGCTTTTATTTATTGATACGTGATTTGCTTAAAATCTTCATACTCAGCATAAAATCTAAAAATAAAAATAATTTTCTAATTTTTTTATAATTTATTAATAAAACTTTAAATATTATCTTTAAAATAGTCTAAATCTTATATCTTGAATATAACCTTTAAAATATTAATTTGAAAGCCACTTCAAACTACAAACTAAAATATATATCTTTTTATATTATTTTTACGTGATATATATTTTATTTTCTATCAATATAATGATGTATATTTTCATATTTTTATTTTAACATATGCATGAAATATATTTATATATTTCAAGAAATTATTTATTTGATCAATTTATTTGGAACTGAATTTATTCAAAATAATTAATTTATCTAATATATGTATAATTATTTCTTACATTTAAACAAAATATTAATTTGTAATTATTATTAATAATTATTTTAAATATAAAATTTGTTAATTTTGTACGTGTTTGTTTCTAAATATATATGCACCTGTATAAATCCATTGAATAAACTTAAAAAATGTACATTTAATTATTATATATTTTATAAAAAAATTGATGACAAATATGATAGGCTAATTTTTATATCTACACGTGTACACAAATATTGAACTATAGCATTAAATAATGGACTAACCCTTAAATAATAATATACTTATTAGGCAAATAAATAAAAATATAAAGATAAAGTTAATTCTTGTTTTGAACTGATTATAAACATTATTAATCTCAGAGGATCTGCGAATTTGTTCATTTATCATATATACTTTTATTTATAGTAAATTAATATAAATAGAGATACATATATATATATATATATATATATATATATATATATATATCAGTGTTCATTCTAGAGCTACCCAGATACCCAAATTGGGATTATTTAAAATCAACCATACGGAATACGTACTGCATGTTGATACATGAGCATGACATATTTTATATTGATTTTATTATGATAAAATTGGTATCACTGTAAAGCTAATTTAATTATATAATACAATTCATATAATTATTAAATTTATATTTAAACAAAAGTTATTAACACAAATGTGTAACAAATTATTACATTTTAATAATCAATAAAATTATAATATACATTCTAATTATAATTCTTTATATTATGACATTAAAATATCTTATATAAATTATATATAATAATGTGTACCAGTATAATCTAATAATATTAATATAGATATAGGTATTTTTGTATATTTTTATATACCTACCTATAAGTATTTTTAAGTATTTATAAGTATGAAATATTATATATCAATATTATAATTTTAGACTACATCATTTTCAATATTTTAACTTTTAGACTACCTAATTTTCAAAATTAAAACATATCGAAAACCTAATTTTCAATATTATAAATACTCGACGATCACATTTTTAATATCTGAATATCTCATGAATCAAATGTTGAGGAGATTGAATATAAAAAGAATTATTTGATATCAATGTATTAGAATTACAATTTGTAAATCATTTAATTGTAAACGAATAATAAGTAATCGAATCAAATACTTATTTTGCTATTTATTTACATCTCTAATTCAGAAATCTACTTAAGTAGCTTTTTTAAGTAACAATTATTACATGTTTAAATTACCTCAGGGTATAAGCGTCCATCTAATATATCATTTATCATAAATGAATTTATAAATACATGGCAAAATTACCCAAATATGTCATCCTATATTTTACTTAGTAAAATATAATTAAATGCCCTATAATAATTTTTTTTTGGTAGCTGCCCTGAAACCTAGGATGAACACTGATATATATATATATATATATATATATATATATATATATATATATATACAGGTCATAAGTGTATGTACACTACCCAACCTAAGAGCCTCCGATGCCATTACAACTACGCCCACATTCACCCACTCAGGCGCTATCAAAGATCCTGACAACTGGAGTGATTTCTTCAGGACGGTGATATCCGATAGACTGGGCATGGCTACCGGAGGGTTTGTATGACAGCTCGCTACAGCTTACCTAATCATCGTCATCTTAAGCCTACCTTCATTAACACCTACGAACAATACAACTATGTACAGAACACCCACGTTTAATTTAGAATTTAGAATTTTTAATATATTATAAAATGTATAATAATTTCCTGACAAATTTTATAATATAATTTTATATTTATAAGTATTTTTTATGAAAATATATATTTTTAATTGTTTCCATGTTTGTTTCGTATAGAACACACGTATGATTATGGAATGTGATACTCATTAGCATACCACCTTACTGTAAAGTTTATTTATTGAAGTCAACTGCAGATTTCAACGTTGGGAGTGGCTAATGTAATATATAGAATGACATATCGTATGAAATTACACTATTCCACACACATTTTTATTAACAATTAATGTAAAAAAAAACTTGCAAGTAATAACATATTTTATATGTAATATAATTAAAATTAAAGCTTACATAGAAATATTTATTAACATTTTAAATTTTTGTGTACACTACTGTCAAAGATTTTCCGAAGGAAAGATATAACACTTACGCGAAATCGTGTAATTCGAATTTGTATACAAAATACCCTGGTGCCACCTATAGCGGGTTACTTTTAGGAACTATGCGTTGTTTATAATGTAAATTCGTATTTAACTATACACTTTTAAAATGTTAAATAATATGCTTTAAATTAATATTTATATGATGAAAACTAAGTGTTCATTACTAATATATAACAAACAAATATGATATGTATGTTTTAAATGCTATAAGTATATATTTAGTGAGTAAAAGCTAATTTATATTGCATGTAATTTAATAGAGCAATGAAAACATTGTTGTATGCAAACAGAGCCGAACCTAAATCTATTTCAGTGATTTCGATACTACTGCTAGCAGCGGTTGGGGCTATTACTAAATTACGTTGCATGCATAGGGAGTGTTATATCTTTGCTTCGCAAAATCTTTGCTACTGTGTTTAAATTTAATATATTTTAATATTTGGACATTTTAAATAATACATATTCACATCGCTGTGTATTATATCCATGAAATAAACAATATAACAAATGTATCCTGCAGTTTAGTGTATTATATAAGTCTATATATGTGTATACACTTTCATTTAAATATTACAATATTTGAACATATATACCCGGGATTTATATATTTCAATATTAGAACTCGGAGCCTACCCTAAATAGTATCCTAATTGCGAGAACCCAAATTAATGGTTATACGAATCCTACGAAACGCCTATTAAAACCGTCACGTTTATACATCTAGTGAGCCGTATCACGACATCAGATTCAACCTAATGGCAGTGATTCCGGATCGTTCCTTCATCTACGAGAACAGGCTGGCCACGATGAGGAACAATAAACAAGTGTTGTACGCCGCCCTTAGACAGGTCCGTCTCCTTCCTACTCGCCTTCTCTCTATACGCACATATATTACAAAATAAAGAATAAAAAACTAAACTAAGTCATTGTAGCGTATTAATATCACATTTATCAATGGTACTACTGTACTTTAGGCATAAATGGATACCGTTTATTTGGTTGTATATATTATGATCTATTAACTCACCCGTCTATCTATCCAGTATAGACTTGGATTCACATTCATTCCGATCTATTAACCCAGCCACCCAGTCGCTTAATAACCGACTCTCGTTCCCAGTTAAGAATCAACGACGAGTTCAACAAGGACATCATGGACCGCGCCATACACGACATATCCTCCAACGACAAGGACGCCCGACCTAGGCCGAGCGTCAAGGTCGAAGAGTCTATCTACGTGCCTATCGTGAAGCCTAAACCAGTGGCCGCGGCGAAACCGAAGCTAGGCCCCGCTCCTCCGCATATTAAACAGGAGTACATAGAAGACGACGACGACTTCGAGGATGAAATTGAAGACGACGACTATTCGGACGACTATTCCGACGACTTCGACGACGACGAAATGGAACCGGATGAGTTCGATTTGAAGCAAGTACTCGACCTCGATCTCGACCTCGACATCAAGCACGACCTCGACATCAAGCAGGTTCTGAATCTCGATAACGACGATATGACGTTGAACGGAGGCGGCAACGACTCTTTGAGTTACCCCTTCGCTAAGAGAACTAAACTATCGGAGAGAGAAGAAGTAGCGGCGGCAGCAGGAGGAGGTGTGATTCCTGTGACTTCTATCGGCGAAGCATCTCTTTCGAAGGCACCCACTACGAATACAATCACTACGCCCAAGTCGAAACCGACCAACACAACCAAGTCGAATCCGACCAACACAACCAAGTCGAATCCGACCAACACAACCAAGTCGAATCCGACCAATACAACCAAGTCGAATCCGACCAATACAACCAAATCGAAAGGTCGCCGCATCGAGAAAAAATTCACCGCAGCTCAGGCCAGCATAATACAGATGTGCCAGTTGAACACGATCATCATGCAACAGTTAAACATCATCAATGCGAACCAGTCGAACACGAGTACGGTGGTCACTTCTACGACTAGCTCTACTCCAACAGCTACCTCTAATAACACTACTGCCACCATTACCGCTACTACAGCTACGACAACTACTACTATCCCCGCTAACTCTACTGCCACCACTACAGCTACGACCACTACTGCTACCACCGACACTAGTAACAGAGTGGCTAGCAATGCCACCATACAACTGTACGACACCACTGCTAGCCTACCCCCTATAGCCAGCGTGATATCCTCACGTGATAACACCTCAGTAACCGCCTCCACCGTGACTACTACTACCGCTAGGATCCAGCCTTATGTTAAGCCCGTCGGTATAGTAACCAAACAACGAATACATGTAGCGACACCTGTCCCAGTCGATACTAAACTAGTGACATCTGTACTACCCATACCATTCAATACTAAACTAGCGACACCTGTCACAGTCGATACTAAACTAGTGACACCTGTACTGCCCACCCCATTCAATACTAAACTAGCGATACCTGTCACAGTCGATACTAAACTAGTGACACCTGTTCCAGTCGATAGTAAACTAGTGACACCTGTCCCAGTCGATACTAAACTAGTGACACCTGTACTGCCCACCTCATTTAATACTAAACTAGCGACATCTGTCACAGTCGATACTAAACTAGCGACACCTGTCACAGTCGATACTAAACTAGTGAAACCTGTACTGCCCACCCCATTCAATACTAAACTAGTGACTCCTGTCCCAGTCGATACTAAACTAGTGACATCTGTACAACCCACCCCATTCATTATTAAACTAGCGACACCTGTCACAGTCGATACTAAACTAGTGACACCTGTCCCAGTCGATACTAAACTAGTGACATCTATACTGCCCGCCCTATTCAATCCTAAACTAGCGACACCTGTCACAGTCGATACTAAACTAGCGACATCTGTACCCTTCCCAGTCGATACCAAACTAGCGAACATGTTCAACGATATAGACACCCTAAGAAACTTGAACACTCCTGCGCCGCTCATTCAACCTACCGACCCCATTTCTGCCATCGCCACCACAACTAGTACTATTAGCACCCCAATAACCACTACAAGCACTACTATAAGCACAACCACCACTGCGCTGCATAACGGATGTACGCCGCTGGAGAAAGTTGTTGTTGATAGTTAGTATGTGTTTCTATATATACATTGTACTACTACTACTACTACTACTACTACTACTACTACTACCCCACTACTACTACTACTACTACTACTACTACTACTATATGCTATTAACTATTACATTATTTTTATTACATAAAATTAATAAACATTCACAAATCTTTTGTACATTATATACTATATATTGATGATATTTTAATTAAATAACATATGTATGTATTAATTTACTATTTGTTACATACAGATTCCGATCTAAATTTGTTAAAAGACTTGGACATAGAACAGGCAATGGAAGTCAAGGTTTTCATCATTATCTGACACAAAAACACACGCACGCATATATATATATATATATATATTTAAATGTATCATTATTTTTATATCTAAAAATTGTCTAAATCTTTATATAAACATGTTTATAATTTTAATTTTAATATTATTAATTCAAATCAATAATTAAAAACTACTTACTATCAAATATAACTATTTAGATAACTAGATTACTAATAATCCATTTTTTATTATTATCATTGTTATTATTGATATAATGATTATTACTATTATTATTATTTAAACACCGTCGCTAATAAAACTTATGAGAATATTAATTTATATATGACCTTAGAGTTTTATAAATAAATACAATATATATTAACACCGTATCCCTTTTGCAGACTGCCAACGTGACGTTCAAATGCGACGAAAACGACTCGAATACCGACAGCGCTTCGGAGACCGAACGACAAGTGTTCAAAGTTCCCCTCCGCGCCAAACTAGCGAAACGCTACAAGCGTACTCGATACGTTAGTGCTGACTCTCTATCCGATTATGTGTGTGTGTGTAATGTATCAGTCTTGCCTTCCCCTCCCCACCCCCCAGTTCTCGTTTGGTTGTGATTTTTATAGAATAACAGTTGTATTCGCTAACAGTGTTTCATGAACAGTATAGACTCATATATCTACGTGTATTTATATTTATAAAAGTTTATATATTTTTTTAATAATTCTTTTGTTAACATTTTCCACAGTATTTTATAGTTAATACGCGACGTTGATAATTTATTTTGTGATTTAATCGTGGTGTTTAATTTAAACTATAGGCTTTCGTCTTTATTCAGCATAACTGTCTTAGAGTAGGCTAGACTGTCCACAATAAAATCAAGGAAGGATGAAGTCAGTTGATAAATTATGTAGATATAACTAGACTAGAAATTCTATAAAAATCACACCCTACCTAGTGTTTCCATTCAAGCTCTAATTATGTAATGTGGTGTAACGCAGTGCCTTTTTAAGAGGTATTTTGTGGGCAACTTTCCCCCAACTATTATTTTTTTCCACGCAAGTCAGATTTTTTCATAATTAATTATATCATAACCTTATTTTTTTATTATAAATCGGTAGATGTATTTTATAGGTTGCTACAATTGAAAACAAAATAATTATTTTTGGAATTTGCCCCCACTTTCAAATCCTTAACAAATTAACTGCTGTAACGGTTTCACCTTTTCCCAGCCTAATGATGTGGTCCATTAGTAGATAATCCTTCTCCTCCCCCATATCTAATTACGTATGGTATTAATAACTATCCTCTCTGTATTTAATTATAGGATGAGTTAGTAGCGATTCTTATCTCTATATGTGTATGTTATTAATGATTCCCCTCTTTATAACTATGTGATATATCATCCTGCCTTCGTGTTCTATATAATCTACTAATAATTTTATGTAGCCCTGCTTATATGCTATTAAATTAATTTACATGCATTTTATATATATTTTCAGTTTTGGTTCAAAATACTATATTTTCGGGTATTTTAAAGGTTTGATGTTATATAATCTTTGTTTTAAATTATGGTTTGTTTGATAATTCAGGTAGATTTCTACAGTTAATGTTATATCTTAATATTATATATTAATGCTAAAGTATTATAAGATACCTATGTGCAATTTTATATATTGTTGATTAATAATTGTTATATTTGTTATATAACATCTTAATATGACCAAGAACATAACATATGCTATCTATCTCAGCAATTGTAACTTTTTACACTCTAAACTATATTTATTCAATGATTTCAAAGTTAACAAATATATTTATTTATAAAAATGCATTAATTTTGAAAACATTTAATTTTATTAAAATATGAATTTATTTATAAATTTGTTTTGAATGATGTTTTTCTATATCATTTATTTCAAAATTCTAATTAATGTAATGTGTATTATATAATAGTACTATTTTAATATAATATTATTGAAATAATTTAAAAAAAAATAATGTTTGCATTTATTTGAATATAAAATTAAAATTAAAATTGATTTATAAATTCATTTTGAATTGAATATTGATTTTCTATATTATTTATTTCAAAATTATAAATAATATAATGTATATTACATAATATTATTATGTTAATATAATCATATTGAAATAATTAATTTAACAACAATTATTTTTACATTTATTTGTATATAAAATTCAAATATGTACTCTTTGGACCATAATTCGATATGATAAAATCATTCAAGCATAAATTATTTTATTATATTAAAATATAAATTTATTTATTTTTGTTTTGAATGATGTTTTTCTATATCATTTATTTAAAAATTCAAATTAATGTAATGTTTATTATATAATAGTACTATTTTAATATAATCCTATTGAAATAATTTAAAAAAAAATAATGTTTGCATTTATTTGAATATAAAATTAAAATTAAAATTCATTTAGAATTGAATAATGATTTTCTATATTATTTATTTCTAAATTATTAATAATATAATGTGTATAATATAATATTACAATTTCAATATAATCATATTGAAATAATTAATTTAAAAATAGTTTTTTCATTTATTTGTATTCAAATATGAATATATTTATAAAATATTATGTATTAAAAAATTCTAAATAATATAATGTATATTACATAATATTACTATGTTAATATAATCATATTGAAATACATAATTTAAACAAAATAATTTTTACATTTATTTATATATAAAATGCAAATATGTACTCCTTTGACCATAATACGATATGATAAAATCATTGAAATATTTAATTTTAAAATAGTTTTTACATTTATTTGTATATCAATTTTGAATTCCTTTACCATAATTCGATATGATAAAATAATTCAAGCATAAAATAAAAGTTTCACAATATATGCATAATGTAATTGAATATTTATTTAGACATAAAAATAACGTTAAATATTCTCTATTGTCTGAACAAATATAAAAATAACAAAATATAAAAAAATAATTAATGTTTACGAATTAATGATAATATATTATATTTAAACGAAGAATAATTTAAATTAGTTCTTAAGGGCATAGGCAATGCATAGATCAGCTGAAGCTACACTGAATGACAGTTTACTATATCTTGCATGAGCAAATGTTCTGTACTTGGTATGTCCAGGAATTTAATAATTTAAACGCATTTTTTTCAAAGAATCGTTATTATTTTATATTGTATTAAATTAGTTCAAATTAATAAAATATGCCTTAAAATAAATAAATTAATTAATTTGTAGTTTATTTATTTAATATTTATAGTAACATTTAAATTTATTAAAAACATTTGTATTTTTTCAAATCATAACACTTAGATTTTAAGTTCCCATATTATGTTTACAATTGTTCAGTATTAATATATCAATTAAGATCACATCATTTTATTTATATTATAAATTGTTTACACGGTACAATATTAATTCTGAAACCTTCACTTAGGTACCGAAAGATTTGAACTGTCGACTCCGCGAGATAGCGACCGCGCGATTAGCCTCGCCCACTTCCTCGCCCACTTCCCCACCCACGTCGTCATTGTCGTCGATAAACCCTGCGTTGACTACCGCAGCACCCACCATTCAAACCATTAGCAGTATCCACAACTCCACTCTTCATATAGTCCCAATTCCTGCTAACCACGATACCACTATAACGAAAGCCATGCCAAACACTACTACCGCTACTACAACCGAACTGACAGCCGATCCGACTGCTCCCTCTTCATCCCACCTCCCCGCTGAAGACATAGCACTAACAGTGGCCGAATGCACGGCCGATGCCGTAGGGTCGATCATCGCCGACGACAACGAAGTAGTAGTGGGCGTCGCCGGCACTATAATCGACGACGCCCCTTCCTCGACGGGTGAAGACGTCGTAGGCTGCCTTACCAATAGTCTAGTGGCCGGCGCCGATAACCCCACTAGCACCACCGGCGGCGGCCCCATCACCGACGGCGGGGACCTGGTACGTATGTCTAACCAGTGCGAGCAACACTACGACGACCCGGTGGATGTCTGCGACGACGACAGCAGCGGCGTAGATCGCCCACCACCGCCGCCGATATCCGCACCCATGCCTCCTCCCTCGGCTCCGCCCCCTCCTTCGGCACCGCCCCCCCCGTCTCCGAAGCGTGACCGACACCAAAAACAGTCGTCGCGACGTAAACAACGCCTACAACTAAGCTACCAATACGACACGGATTCCGACCCCGAGTTGAGCGCGTTGCTCACCGACGATCGCGGAGATCCGTCTCTCCCGCTCGACATAAACATCGTGAATAAGTTCCTCGACGGTAAATGTTGGTACGACGAAGACAGCGATCCCGGCGCCGCGCTCAAGACTAAATGTCATCGCGTTCGGTGCCGGGACAACTCTGAAAGTAGCAGCAGCAGTAGCAGCGACGACGAGGAAGATGAGATCATGCTGGGGGAGACAATGCAGAAGGAGTTGGACGACGAATCTAAACTCACCGACCTTACGAACAACGACGACCTTAACGCCGCCATCGAACACATCTACAACGACGCCGAGAGTAGGGTACGCCTCGAAGAGTTCATCATCACGCCCCTTCACGAGTTAGCCGATGAAACGCCACTTCCAACGGATAGCCCCGTTCCCGAAGCCGAACCACCCGAAATTAAACCCGACCCAATGCAAAGTTCTATTAAGTATACACCAAAGGTTTATAGTATATATTATTTTAAACATATTTGTATATATTATTTTAAACATATATGTATATATATATATATTATTTAGATTTAGGCCATAGATAATGTTAGGTATATATATATATAACTTAGATGCTATAATCATCTAAAAACAAGCGAAATCCCAATATTTCTCATACTTCCCCATTACCGCATACACCACAAACCCGTACACACGCAATCATACACTTCAGCAAATAATCTCGCTGTTGATGCGGCTCGACACTCGGATAGAGACGGTCCAGCAACAAATCACCGACGAAACCGACAAGAAACGAAAGTACATGGTTAGGCACGACGCCCACCACCAACGCCACCTATACGCTATCATCGTTTTCCTCCTCTATACTCTAGATCGACCACACCCGCCGTGTCCATGATTATAAACCTTTTATATCTTTGTATATAAAGTCGATCGCCAAGGAACGAACTATCGTCAACCGGATAAATGAAAAGATCGCCGAGAAAAAAGCGGACGATCTAATAAAGGCGGCAGCAGCGGCGAAAGCACGGAATAACGCGTCCAGTACCGCAAACGAAGATAAGACTGGGTCTCACCAGGGGGCGGCGGCGGGTGCTCGCGCCGATAGTAAACAATCCGTTAACGTCTACAAGAAATACGATCAGAATGGATTCATTAAACCTCCGACTCTCGCCAAGAAGTACTACAAGAAAAAGTTTCTATACCTATACTCTCGTCGCGTAATCTACTTTTCTAGGCCTTACTTTATACCGTACTATCGTTGTTTCTGTAACATTATTTCATCTAAGGGCGACGTACTTTTCATGAGGAGATTAAAGCCGGTAATTCATTTAGTCGTTTTTCGAATAATATCACAAACAAATCACAATTTTCCCAAATTTTATTTATATATATATATTTTTATGAATACATTTATAAATTATTGAATTTGGTAGAGATTTTTTATACCACTTAATATAGTTATAATAAATTAGCAATACAAATTAAATATTGTCGTCGATAAAATTATAATTTCGATTTTTTTTTACAGGACAAAAAAGAAGAAAGAACAGACAGTTAAGAATCAAGAGAAAATTCTAATTGCGACGGAAAAACAAAAGGAAAAGAATAAAAAAAAATTTGAAAAGCAAGTTAAAAAACAGGAAGCCGATCGAATAAGGATGTTGAAAAGGGAGATGAGAGTATTAAAGACGAGAATGAGAGAACTCGACAGAGACTAAATTTTATACGATTATCTGATGTTATATATTGTTAATAATTTTAGATATATTTTGTAGTATAAATATAAAAATATATTTAAATATGTATATACGTATATAATTATATACCCGTGACTAGGAATTTTATAATATAATTATGTTTCTATAATTATTATTTTAACTTACGGCGAATTACCAATTACGAGACTCTATGTGTTGTTGTTGATATCTGATATTGATCGATGTTACATAGAATATAACTACGAACGCATATACACACATATTTCTATATAAAGATCTTAAATAAACGATCTCAAATAACCATCCAGGGCATTCTATATATATATATATATTATTACGCACTCGTTATTGATCTATGAGAGTGAAATGAGTGTGTAATTACTGTACATTCAGATATACAAGTATAATATATAAAAGCACGTCTTGATAATATGTAAATGTTAGTATTGACTTCTGCTATGAATGTTACCTGAAATTTAGTTTTGCATAGTTGCTGTATTAAAAATATATATTCCGGTAATAATAAACCATGTAATATAAATAATTGATTTAGCATTGCGTACATAGGAATATAGATAAGAAATTAAATCTTTCACGCTGCAATTG
Organism: Osedax fenrisi; assembly: GCA_964019155.1. Classification (NCBI taxonomy): domain Eukaryota; kingdom Metazoa; phylum Annelida; class Polychaeta; order Sabellida; family Siboglinidae; genus Osedax; species Osedax fenrisi. The sequence continues at coordinate 23,901,229 of OZ025241.1, read as the reverse complement.
GATGTAGAATTATATTTATAATAATACAATAATAATTAAAAATATGCTGTTACAGTTGTATGAATACTAGATAGACTCAATGATGATTACCTATGTGTTGTGTATTTCATAGAATCAAATAATGATAAAATCTACTAATTTTTAGAAATGATAAATTTTAATTTATAACTTAAGTAAGAGTAAGTTTATTACGGTGACTTATATTATAGTGATGAATCTTTTTGTTTCGCATGTCCAATATATTTGAAACAATGCATGATATATTATATCATTCATATAAAACATTCAATAGTATTGAAATTAGTAAGTAGTGCATTTGTATAATTTGCTAAAAAATAAAAATTATTTTGTTATGATAATATATACTTACTTATATTGTAATAGTCCTTATTAATTAGCTAATATCGATATCATTGATTAACTTTGCTAGCATCTCAGTATTGCACTCTCACTGATAGTTTATTCAATACTTGTATTTATTTCATAAACACATTTATCAACTTTTTAATTTAATTCAACAATTTATTAACAAGTTAATATATACAATGTTAGTAATGTATGGTTATAAAATATGACCTATATAGTTAACACTACGTTGATGGTTAAACAAATGTGAATGATCATTCACATATACTCGTATTAAATATAGTTGATTAACTATTTAGTATACTACTACATGTGATATGATATATTTTATTGTATACAAATATTACTACTTTCAGATAATATCATGTAGTCTATATAATATACAATACTCTTGATCAGATAAACTAAGTATTTGTATCGTATTCTATTTAATAAGTGTCTTATTTAAAAAGTATTATATATATATGTATATCATAGTATATATATTAGCGTATTATAAATATTATATTTTATAATTTGTCACATTCTAATCTACGTATTTAATAACATAGTTTTGCATTGATAGATAATTAATATTTATTCAACTAAGTTATCTTTATAATACGTATTATAATAAGTATGTACATACTGATTTAATATAAAACATAAATATATTATCAATATAATATTAAAAACATCTCACATTCGTTACATTTAAAGATTTAATAATATATGTTCCCTGAATATAAAAGCATACCTTTTACGATCTATGCACTTTGTATAGATTATGTTGTAATTACAACATAATATTAGAAATACAGAATAATAAAATTCTATTTATAAACATAATATTAGAAATACAGAATAATAAAATTCTATTTATAAATGCATACATAAGTGTATGTATTACCAGGGCGTAATACATGGTATTACTTCCATTTAAAAAACAATAATCTTGAATTTCAATCCATTATGTTTACAACACGTGTTGTGATATTGTACAATATCAAAGCTTTCCATATTTTCAAATGTATTGAATATATTATTTCTAAATAACTAAATAATTAACTATGCCTACACATTATCTAAACTATTTACTAATGCACATAAATTCCATCAACATCTATTGAAACTGGAAATAAGTAATACCAGTAACTTTTTGAATATCGATATGGTGCAATTTCTTTGTCAAGGATCCTTTACAATGAAATTCCACTATACTAATCATTAGTGTTTTAAATGAACCCAACTACTGGTGCTTCGAAGTTTCATTCAAAACAAATTATAGTTCAAAGTTCATTTGTAAAATAATTCAAGAGTTCGAACCTGCTTCATAAATTAGTGGAATAGTTCGAACTTGCTTAAAAACTCTAAAAAGATGAGTGAAGCTTCGAAGTCTTATTAATAATATTGTTATTGTTATTGTTATTCTTTTTGGTAGATTCCTTCCATCATATCCATGAACTTATATTACGTTTTCACTTATAACCATATGGCTCTATAGATTATAATGTCCCTTCGAAACCGTTCCCATGTTAAAACTATTATTAAAACCATTTATTTTTACAAAATTATATAAGATCACTTCTAAATATTATTTTAATACCTATATTAATATCCCGACGGGATTTACACCCGCAAACTAATACCTTTTTCTTTAATTCAATTTTAAAGTATTTGTCAAAGCTCTATTTTAAATAAAAATGATAAATATTGCTAATGATGTAAAATAAAACTAATATATAATACTTATATAATAATTCATATTATCTTTTCTATTGGTTTATAATATTTCCTGGTACCTTATTTATCTATGATAAAATATAATTAATAGATATATAATTGTGTTATTAAATTTTTAAATTGACAATATATATCAACGGTTCGGTCCAGGATTGTAATTAAATAATAGTTCGGGTTAGTTTTAAACAAAGCTTCAGTTCGGTTCGGGACCGTTATTTTTTTTAAATGTGAGCTTCAGTTCGGGTTCAAATAAGGCAAGCTTCAGTTCGTAATGCTTCGGTTCGGGTTCATTTCGAACACTACTAATCATACTTGCAAGTAAGAGCTCATGAGCTGTCCTCTTATTTCAATAAAATTTATAAATTATTGTATACAACATCATCCATAACTCCCACCTCGTATATATTGATATCACTGTTTCTCATAGTATACTATATATAAACTATATATATATACCCAAAGATTTTTCTTCGCAAAATCGTTAGTACGACTAGAGCCGCGTACGGCGTACATTATACAATGTAGACATGTCAACTCTTCTTATCCCCACCAACTATAGTTGTTATAACATGTACCTCAATTCACTTCTATCGTTCCACATATACGACGATGCCCACCAGCTCTACATTAAATGTAAGTACGATCCTCACTCCTAACCACTCTGTATGTCACCAATTATTAATACCCTCCAAAACTGGGTATCTTCCAACTTAAATTCATTAAATATACTTAAAACTGAAGATATATTCATCCATCTGTCTCCACATTTCAATATATCAATAGGATATCCTAATACCATGTGCACATCCACCAATCATTTGCAATATATAAAATATATTTCTTCAATATACGACATAACAGTGTAATCTTAGATACTTCCCTTTGCCTTGAAAAAAAAGTTTAGTGGATGTTTGAAAAATATTAGTGGAAATTAGTGGAAAGCTCAATTTTCTATAAGCCCACATTTCTTCATCTATATCCGAAATTGATGTGGTGATGATAACTCCAACCCACCGGCTCCCCAGGTTGCATATAGGGGAAGGGCCATTAGATATAATGGTTAGCAGCTCATAATCAATTAGCAGTTCCGGCCAAAATCCTGGTTGTCCTTTGACAAGGTAAAGTACCTGTTAACCACCCGCGCAGGGTAACGCAAAAGTGTAATGAGTGGCGACCGCACAATTTATCTAACCATCGAAAGTAAACCATGATCATACAACACGACATTCATCCATCCTGCATCGCTAGTCGCGCGAAACAAGGTAGCGGCATGCAATTCCACCTCAGGTTTCAGTCGAAAAGTTAATTACCGAGAAAGAGATAGAGAAAGAGAAAATAAAATAAAAATTAGTTAAAAACTACAACTATTAAATGCAACTAAACGATTTAAAATCGGATCATTGAATACCCAAACACTTCATAAAGTATATAAAATCCCAGAATTGATAGCTTCATCTGAATTAACTGGACAATATATTATTTGTATTCAAGAGCATAGATTCATACATGATGATACAGTCATTAAAGAACATGCTTATGATAATGGAAACTACAATCTCTATCAGCCCGGAAGAATAGTATAAATGCCGCAACTGGTGGAATCGTAATGCTCGTCAGCAACAAATCTTATAATACAATCGCTAGTGTCGAAATTATATCACCTAGAATTATGATAGTGAATTTTAAAGGACATCCTCAAACGTCAGTGATCTCATGTTACAGTCAAACATATATTAGAGAAGAACAAGAAACTGAGATATTCTATACCAAACTTACAAGTTTGACAAGACAGATACCAAAGCATGATGTTCTAATCATAGGAGGATACTTAAATGTGCATATCGGAAAAGACAGTGGATATAAATATGCCTATCATCAAACTAAAAATCGAAATGGTCAAATGATCACAGACATTCAAGAAAACACTATTCTATATCTAAACACTCATTGAAAAGACATGGTCAATAATGGACGCACATGATTTTCCAAATTATTTAAATCACAAATTGACTTTATAATAATAAATAATAAATGGAAAATATTGTAAAACTATAGAGCTTACATGTAAAAAGAGTTGCAACTATAATAATAACATTTATAAAATTGAATCTTATAAAAAGAAAAATAGTAAATGCATACAATATGACTAGACAAGATTTAAACATGATATTGAAATTAAAAATGTATTTATTGTAACAGTGAAAAACAGATTATTGAGCCTTCAAAAGTATGATGCAGTAACTACGTTATCCGAAAGTACAATATATAAACATTTTGAAAAAGAATGCAAATATGCAGCCAATAAAGTAATACCGTTAAAACCAAAATTAATGAAACGAATACCATGGGAAACCGCAAACATCTGTCAAAAACGTGATATACTGCACAAAGCAGCATAACTGAAAGAAAGCTTGTCTATACAGATGAATATCAACAAGTTTATAAATGCTCAGGAATATTTAGTTAATTCTTATGATTAAGAACAAACAAAATATATAAATAAAAAGATATATGAAAACCAAAAGGCGGCCACAAATAATAGCCTGGGAAACAATAAATGAAATCAGTGGAAGAAAGAAATCAAATAAACGAAACTAAAAGCAAACAGTGAGAATGAACAAATCAAACTATGACATAAACATTTCAAATAGTTACTTGGCAAGAATATACAATCATAGTTTACATCATAGAGTCTACAATTCATAGCAAAAATTCAGATCATATATTGAATAATCTTGATATAAAAATAGGCCTTTTCACGAAAGAAGAAGTTATGAAAGCTACAAATAATATATCATATGGAAAAGCATGCTTTTTACTGCAATACGTGAGGATGAAATACCAGCAGAAGTTTGGAAATTAGATGATTTCAAAGAATTTTTGTTAGAATCCTGTAATCGTGTTTATTTCCAAGAACCTATAGTAGTTGGACAAATGGATTTATACTTCATTTTTCTAAAAAAAAAGAAGACCTTTCCATCACAAAAAAACTATAAGGGAATTACTTTAACAGCAATCGCCTCAAAAATTATAACCTGATGGTATTAAACAGGATTAGACCAGTAATTGATCCAATCATAAGAAAAAATCAAAATGTCTTCCGAACAAATAGATCTACAATGGGACAAATTCTGACTATTATACGAATTTTTGAAAGAGTAAAAACTAAAAACATGCAACTAACTCTACTCTTCATTGACTTTTCAAAAGCTTTTGAGAACGATAAATCGAAAAAATATGAAAGAAATACTTTTAAAGTATAGTATACCAGAATAAACAGCTTATGCGGTTATGATGTTCTACAAGAATACTCGATCAATGGTTGGCGAATGGAGCACGCTCACCTGGAGATACATCTTACTTTTAAATCACAACTGGGGTCTTACAGGGTGATACACTTGCGCCGTTCCTCTTTATAATCTGTATCGACTATATTCTGAATACGTCATTGGATAATAACCGAGAGCTAGGTTTTACTTTAACAGAGAGAAAGAGCAGACGATATCTCGCTGAACAAATTACCGATACAGATTATGCTGATGATATCGTCGTAATAAGTAATACTCTGAAAGATGCCAATACAGTATTTTTGAAAATAGAATCAGCCGCAAAAGAAATTGGACTTTGCCTTAACACTGACAAAACGGAATATATCAATATCAATCAGAATAACAACATGCAAATGAAAAGTATCTGTGGAAGTGTGATAAATCAAGTAGAAGATTTCAAATATCTAGGAAGTTATATTAGATCAACTAAAAGATATGTTAATATAAGGATTGCTAAAGCCTGGGCAGCATTAAATAGTATGAATACAATCTGGAAATCAAAACTAAGTACAACTCTTAAAAGACATTTTTTCAGAGCGGCAGTCGAATCAGTGCTCGTTTACGGTTCTGTAACCTGGACTCTAACAACCTCGTTAGAGAAAAAGATTGATTATTGATACATACGCATGCTCCGAGCTGTAAAAACAAATATTGACGAGATCATCAAACAAATGAGCAACTATATATAGCATTATTCCAAAAATTAGCAAATCTATATGCATGCAAATGCTGAGGTTCGCCGGTCACTGATGTATAAGCAAAGTTGAATTAGCGAACGACCATAGTAGTACTCTGGCAACCATAGCATGGTAAACATTCGCGTGGACGTACATCGTACGACGTACGTCCTTATACTTCGTACAATGTGAGACATATGCGTACAATGTACGCATATTTCCCCATGGGGATATATATATTACTAATCATAATAAAATATAAAAAATAAATAAAAATATTTGTAATTATCAAGTATTGATATGAAATTAATTATTTATATGTGTTTATAAATTATCTAGGATATATACATCATAATATCTATATTATCTCAGATGAGGTAGGCTATATTCTATCATGTAGCTGCGTTAACGATTTTCTACGCTATATTATACGATCGTAATAACTCTAGTTAACTATTACCAAAGCATTTACTATTATAATAGTATACCTACAAAGTACGTTTAGTTATAAACAAGAATAGCCATGCGCATATGATATATACATGTAAGTACTTCGTATGGGTGTAACGTGGGTGACTATGTATACATAGTCTATAGACTTACATAGTATATATACATATATGTATACTATGTATACATGGTCGATACAATGGTCAAACATATTCAATGCGGGTTTGGGTTCATAAAGTGAAATAAGGTTCATTTTTAGATATAAATATTCGTGAAATATCCGTGAATATTCTCTTTAGGGAAGTAAGTTACTAGTAGTAGCTGCAAATGTATATACGACAAATTCGTTTGAAGAAGTCTGGTAGAGCTAGTGTATAACTAACTCATTGTTTGGTTGTTACACAAGGATTAATTTAATTAAGAGTTTTTTTAGAATATGGAAAGGTCGAATAAGGAATGATACTTGTTGAGGATCGAGATGCTGTTTATTTAGGAGGATTGTTATTTGTAAATATAAATAATTCTATCATTTCTATATATGTATATATATATATATATATATATATAGTTTCACATGTCCCATTACACATTGTTCTAGCAATTTTTCTAACGCGCAGACTCTACACACACATGTTAATTCTCATAAAATACGTGATGAAAATGTACCTGATACTTATTATAAATATTTTAATAGATCTTTTTGCCAATCATGTAATAAATCTTATTGTTTAGCACGTAATCATAATTGTAAAGGGCTAACTCAATCCCAGATGCAGCCAAGTATAGATGATTTACTAGATAATTCGGATCCTAATATTTCTTCCAACTTTAATATTCCTGAAATTAATTAAATACTTAATTCTAAAATTCAGATAAGAAAACATTTCCCAAAAATGTGTAGAGATCTTTGACTACTTTATTCAGAAATATTTCCCAAAATCCAATTGTAATGAACTTTCGCTTATTAACGCTATTTACAAGAGCTGTTTTACATCTCCCAACTCGGTCTGGTAAAAATAAAAAAGTTCAAAGCGCTCGTATCTTAAACGATCGTTTAAAACGTTGGATTTCTGGATAATATTATCTTCTCTGGTCTGAGACTAAGCGTGAAGCTGATAAATATTCAGAACATAAAAAGTCTACTAATACAAAAAACAACATAGATCGTGCGATTAACTTAACACAGGAAGGACATTTTGGTAAATCATGTAAAGCCCTTCTATCAAATGGTATGGCAGATGCTTCTCAGGATATTATATCAACTCTACAGGATAAACACCCTAAAAGACTTCATCCAATTGATATTCCTTATACGCAAACTAATTCGTCAATTCAGTTTACTACTAAGGAAGTGATGTTTATGTTGGATTCCTTTCCTCTAGCTAGTGGTGCGGGTCCAAGTAAACTTTCCCCTGACCATCTTCGTGAAGCTATTTGTGGTATAACCCCTATGAAACAGGAATATTTTATTAAGGCTATTACTGATACAGTAAATTTATTAGAAGCTGGAAAAGTTAATCATAATATTTCTGCGGCGCTAATCTTTATCCGCTGAAAAAAAAAGATGGAGGCATAAGAGCCATTTCAGTTGGTGAAACTTTAAGAAGACTTGTCTAAATGTCTAAATGCATTAGTTAAAAAAGAAGCAGAAATGTTGTTCTCTCCTACAAAGTTAGACGTAGGACCTACGTCGTAGGTGTGAAGGGTGGATGAGAAATTATTGTGCATTCGGTAAGATCCTTAATTTATATATATTCTAGTTCTAATGATAAATGTCTTCTAAAAATATACTTTAAGAATGTGTTTAATCTTATATCTCGCGAATCAATAATTAGCCAAGTTGCTAAATATTTCCCAGGCCTTTTAAATTGGATATTATTTACTCTTCTCCCATAATCTAAATTATTCATAGGCAATGAGTTTATTCTAAGCTCCAGAGGTGTTCAGTAAGGTGATCCTCTCGGCCCATTACTATTTTCATTAGCTTCAAAAAACTCACTGATATAATTACTACCAAATTCCCTAATTTGAACCTATCATTATTTTATTTAGATGATGGTATTATAATAGGAAATATAAATGAAGTGAAATTAACATTGGATACTATTCTACAAGTTTCTTCAGATTTAGGTCTCGAAATTAACATTAGAAAATGTGAAATTTGGTGGCCAAATTTCGATGACATCTCGTGGGATATATTTCCTGACTCAATTAATAAGATATATGGAGAAGGAATTGATTTACTCGGTTAATCAATTGGTACTTCCAAATATATAAATAACCACATGGATATTAAAGTTAATGATTGTATTAAATTGCAACAGGTAATTTTACAAATGGATAACCCACAGTGTGAACTAGCCCATGTTCGTTTATGCGCAGGTATTTGTAAAATTAACTATTCTCTTAGAACTTCTCCTACTAAATCCATATATAACTCTATTAATAAATATGATAACTCTTTAAGAAAACCGCTTGAAGAAATTTGCCAATCTAGCTTGGATGAAGACTCGTGGTGTCAGGCTACTCTTCCAATCCGTGAAGGTGGTCTAGGGATTATTTCTGCATGCAACTTAGCTCCAGCAGCGTATCTATCTTCTGTAATCCTAGCGATACCTTTTATTTCAAATTTATCAATTTCATTAGACATAGATGGTATTTTGAAGGATTCAATTTCTAAGATTACATGTTTGGGTTGTTTAAATGCAAAGGAAATTCTAGATGAACGAATTGGCTTACATAAGAAATGATGTTCTCCTATTTATTTAAAAAATAAAGGTAACCTACTCAACCGCTCCATTACTCGAAATAAAGCTAGACTACTTTCACTACCGGGAGGTCATGCAGGTGCATGGTTACTAGCCGTCCCAAATCCCTCAATGGGACTGTGTTTTAATTCCACTGAATTTACAGTACTCCTTAGACACATGTTGGGTCTACCTCTCTATAGCATATCTCGTACATGTCCAGCTTGCAACAAAGCACTACTTGATATTTATGAAGACCATAGCCTGCTATGTGGCGCTGGGAGCGAACGTACTAATAGGCATAATTATGTATGAGATACTCTATTCCATATAATGAATTCAGCAGGTTTAACCCCATCTTTAGAAATAGGCAATTTGATCCCAGGTACTATTCGAAGACCTGGAGATGTTTCAGTAACTAACTGGTCTTTAGGAAAATCAGCCGCCATCGATGTCAATCACCTCTCCGCTGCAGAACACTACTATTTTAAGTGCGGCAATTGAGGCTGGTTTTGCAGCTGGTGAGCGTGAAAAATCTAAAGATGAGAACAATTTTAATAATTGTCATGATGCAGGTATTATTTTTCTCCCTTTCGTTGATGAAACATTTGGTACTTGGGGTCAAATTGCTAAAGATATAATTAGCTATATTTCTAAACGATGGGCTGATAAGCATATGGAAAATATAGATAAATCGCTAAACTGGATTTATCAAAAGCTTTCTGTAGCCATGTACAGAGGAAATGATAATGTGATAATTTCACGAATCCCGATCATTGCATTTTATAGTTAATTTATTTTATTGTTTTTATTAGTTTTATTTTAATATTATTGTAATATTATTTGGCGTTTATTATATTTTATTCAGTTTTATTTTAATATTTTATTCATATTTTTATTATTAGTTTGCGTTTATTATATTTTATTTAGTTTGGCTCAATATGATGATGAAGAGGTCGAAAAATTCATTTTTAATATTCCATATATATTTTTTATTTTTACACCCTTCCGAGTTATATAAAAAAAAAAATATACATATATATATATCCGATATAAATAATGATAAATATATAGGTGATTAACTTTTAGTTTCTTTGAAGATATTACCCATGTCGGATGTAGAAAGCGGTAGAAAGGAAAGCATTATTTAATATTTATAAATAATATATCAAGAAATATATATATATGAATATATTAACCACCTAATATATATATATATACTATATAAGTATGGAATATTTTGGTTAGCCGATATTATCATATTTATTATTTTGAAAATAAATTTATAATATTCTACTGTTAATTTATTATTCAATATATTATTATGATTATTACTCATTCGAATGATATAGTGTATTTTATATAGGTAGGATTATATAAGCATACAGTATATAGTGCAAGTGTATTTATGTGGATTAAATCACACTCTTTTCAATGAAGGATTTAAAGATCGATATATATATATATATATATATATATGCGTACATTTTGTAGAATGGTACCTAGATAAAATTATAATATATATATATTTAATATTATTATCTAAATATATTTAACATAAAAAGTATGTAAAATAGATGACTCATATCTGGTTCATATATGACTAATAGGACTCCTACCTATGCGTCATATCTAGGTTATCTTATTTAAATATCATATCAAAGCTTTACTTGTATAGATTATAGAATATGAATTTGAATAATATATTTATGATATCAAAATCTAGTCCGTAATATATAATAGTGATATTATTCATTTATTTAATAATTAATATATATATATATATATATGTGTGTGTGTGTATATGTGTGTGTGTGTGTGTGTATGTGAGGGGCATTTGCCCCCCATTAATAGAAATTTCCCACCCAGTAAAAAAAAATTGCTCATTTAAAAATATTATTTAATAACCTATAATATATGTCATATATGTATATACATGTATTCATATAGATATATACTGATACACCTAAATATATAAATTATATTGTGTTTGTAGATAATGTATGTATATTAATTTGTATATATTTTTATTAGAAATATTTAAAAGTATTTCAGAAATATTAATACAAATTTTAGTTAATAGCATTCTTAATATTATTTTTACAGAAATTTACTGAAAAATATATTTTCCGAATAACATATCAACTTTTTCAATTAGAAATTTAAATATGTAATATTTAATGATTTTAAAACGGTTTTTAGCATTCTTGAATAAAATATTATGTAAATATAATGTATATAAACATCAAATAAAATATTATATTACATTTATATTTACAAATTTAATTTGCCCCCCCCCCAGTGAAAAATCCTTATTTCATGTACTGATTTACAGTACGTACTAATAAATTCGCAATTTAAAATCTAACCTATAAATTAAAGAATTTTCTACAGAATTTTGTATAGCTAATATTATGACTATTCTACTACTACAACTATCCACTGCACACATACATACATATATATTCCACTTTCTTATTAGTATTACGTACTAATAAACATAAGAAAGCTAAATTTAGCTTTCACTATCATAATGTAAATCTTTATACTTAATCACGAGTTTTAGTAACATACAAATTCTATACCTTATTATTATTGAACATGTGTTTTAACTCGAGTGGTTCTTGTACAGTAAAAATAAGCAACGTTAAATATCAGTAAATTTGTTAAGGATTTGAATTTGGCGCCATGTTCCAACATTAGAAATAATAGAAAAGATGATTTTTTCCATTGATGTGATATTTGTTTTTTTTGCAAACTTTGAAATTAAATTTCAATTATTTACAGAAATTTTTCGAAAATCATTTACAAACTTGGCACATAATTTTCAGAATTTAATAAACATTCTTTTTGCAAATCAAAAATAAATTATATGGAGTATATAATAAAAATAAAATATATTGTTATAGGAATTATATATATATCTAGAAAAAATATATTAATTAATAAAATAAATATTTTGTACTTCGAATGAATCAAAATTTAGTTTAACTGAATAAACAGTGGTTTATTAATTGGTATTTGCAGACCCCTCCTTTATTTTTGATTGAATAACCATTAATAAAGATGTTAAATATAAAATACGTATATCAATATAAATAAAAATTTATTTTAAAATAGAAATATTTTATCTATTTAATATTTATTTCGTTAATCATAAATAAAAAATAGAAAGTAGATATTTAAAAAAATTTATAACAATTTATCTGCAATAAAATTTAATTAAATCTATATAAATCTATTACTATTCTTAATATATTAATTAATATATATTAATATAGAATTGCAAACATAGTGGTTTATTTTCAAAAATGTTATAAACTTTGCGTTTTATTTGCAAATCATTTTCGTAAAATTTTCTAAAATCATTTGCGTATTATTTGTGAAAATTACCTCAAATATTTCGCAAACTTCGTGTTTTATTTTCAACAAATGTTACAAACTTTGCGTTTTATTTGCGTAAATTATTTTCAAAATTTTTACAAACTTTGCGTTTTATTTGAAAATTATTTTGTATTATACAACATTTGAAATTTTGTTCGAAAATTTTTGCAATTTATTTACGAATATTAAAAATTATTTACAATAATTTTCGAAAATTTCTGTATTTTTTTTGAAAATAAAACAAAGTTTGTAAAATATTTGAAAATAATATTTCACAATTATTGTTTAAAATTAAAATAATTATTTATGATATAAATAATTAAATTAAGGATATAAATAATTATTAAAAATAATTATTATATTTTCAATTGAATATGAAAAACAACCTAATATAATACATTTACAGATTTATACTAAATAAATCAGATTTTATAATAATTGATTATGAAAAAAACTGATTTTGTTGTGCTTAAATAGTTATTAAGTATATATTAAGTATTATAATTATAATTATAAAATAAGAAAATTATTTATTAAAATATAAATATTTGTGATAATGTGTTAATACATTATGTCGTTTTATAAATATGAAGATATGTATGTAATGTTTGTTATTTTTGATATCTAAGTGACTGAATGATAATTTATTATTTATAATTTGTATGATATATATATATATATATATATATATATATAGTCACTATAATAGTGTATATACAAATATCATTACATATATAATAGATATATTATATATATTATATAAGTAGATTACTTAAAGTATACTTTAATATTATAATACCGTATTAAATAATATAAGTAATAAGTTATTACTAATAACAAAAAATAATATCTCTATATATATCATTGACTTGTATTGGGTTTCAATACAAGTCAATGATATATATATATATATATATATATATCGATATAGCGGTATAACTAGATATTAAAACACCTGTTATTAACACATCATTATCAAAGATTTATAAAGTTAAATAGTACCAGAATATAATGAAGGTATATTATTTATATTAAATCTAAATATATAATAACATAGATATAATATAGATAAATATATTATTAAAAAAACTACTATATTACATGACACTATGACATAGTAATAAGATTAAACTTTTAATAATACATTTATTTACAATAGTTATGTTGTTAATATAAACAAAACATGTTCTATTAGTTATTATTCATATATAATTTTAATTTTTAGACAAATTATGTATTTCATAAAAGTAATTTTATAATATATATTAATAAATATAACATTTTAATATATTCCTTTATACATTAGTTCATTATATATACGCTAAAGTACAAATTATAGATGTTTATTATAGGAAAATTCCAAAATTGTAGAAAATTCTACGCGCCATGATTGTCGAACTATTTTCATAATATTTTTCAATAAAACATAAACCCAGCTGTCATTCTAACAATAATTATTCTTGTTTTCGTTTATAGTTTCATATTTCATAGATATAGTATTATATATAATAATAATTTGCTATTTTATAATCTTTATAAACGTTTTATAATTAAATATAACATCAGTATTTGCATATAGAAAGTATTTTATTATTTGTCATTTGGTTTATTTATTACCATTTTAAAGGTTCGTATATATAATATATTATTTAACTAATAATAATGATAAATAATCAATTAAATATATGATATTATATTTATATTAAAAAATATCTTATAATATTTTATATAATTATGATATTTAATTAACTGCCTGTCACTTTATTATTAACTATTTTATATTTAACTTTTGTAAATAAATTACATCAGAACCCTATTACCTAAATTAGGGTAAAGAGGAAATATTACTTATTAATATAATTATATTATAAGGATATTAATATTTTAATAATATTTTATTATGAAGTATTATTTATTATAAAATTTAAATATAACTTAATTATAGATTTAATTTTATAAATGACTTATAATTAAGATAACTGCGAATTATTTAATTAAATTTAATTGAAAAATTTAAAATTATAATAATTTATATGAATTTCTCCGCATATTTTATTAGTTATAATTGAAAATACCTTGGTATAGCTTATATCAGGTATATGTAATACACAATATAGTAGTAAGGACAGTACTTGATAGTTATAAAACAACATAACATTTTACAATTTGAACTCTATTACGCCTTTATTTCGGAATTATTCCTGGAATACAATAAAATACGATAAAATACATTTATTATTATAATTTAATAAAAATTATAAACTTTATACAATAAAGAATATATATATATATATATATATATTATATTATTATAATTATACATATACATATACATATTAATATGAACGTTTATATATTTAAATATATATATAATATATTATAAAAAAATATAAAATTAACTATAATGTATAGTCTATAAGTTATAGTCTATAACCAATATAATATTGAATATTATTATTTTACAGTTATTAAAAATTAATATTATTTGATAAATATTATAATAATATAATAATAAAATAGAGCTCTTTAAATATATAATAATTTTATAATATATATATATATATATATGATATATTACATATCTAACATTCATAAACTAATTGACCGAATTATATAATTTAAACTATATATTATCCAAAATAAATAACTATTAATAATTATATATCAGGTATCTACAAAAACAAATAAGTTTATATAGTAAATAAACAGTTTATATAAATTAAATTTTGCCATATTTGAAGATTAATAATAGAAACACCTGTTTAAATAAAATTACATATCTTAGTGAATAATACACTTAGTTTAGGGGAATGCGGACGGTAGGCAAAAATTAAATAACTATAAATAACAAAGTTTATGCGTGGCGTAAGACATGCGTCGGGCGAATTCATGATATGCTCTAGTGCACACGAAAATAAAATCTGAATGAGAAACATGTATATATGGAATAAATTATTCCTTTATTATAAAGGCATTATAAAGTTTATAATGCCTTTATAAAAATATACGTATACACCATTCGTATTAATATTTATATATATATATATATATATGATATATACACCTACGAATATGAATACCGTCCTATTTTCGGATTGATATTTTAGGGTTGTTTGATTTATTTGGATTAGTTTTCTTCTATTTTTTTTAGCTGCATTATATCCTGAAGTGAGCTTATAAAATATTGTGCTTAGTATACCATTTTTATTTTAATAAAATAATTTTTAAAATAGGCCTACTTTAATGCGGAACTCTAAATCAGTAATCAACATTTATTACTAGTATTTAGTATTTAATATACTATACTCAGGGCCGGCTTAAGCATATTATGGGCTCCGGGCAAAAAAAACGTATGGGCCCCATAATAATTTCATAACATATTAAATGGGCCATTTTAGAAATAACTAATATCCATAACTCTTTCATGTATTTATATATATTATATATATATATATATATATATATATTATATATATATATATATATATATATATATATATATATATAAAAATGATGTATTATTATTCCATTATGCGTGATCAAATTATGTAAAAATATTTATAATCTTTAAAAAAAAATCATATATATTTACATGTATTGTGTGAAGGAGACCCACTTTAATGGGTCTACTATATAGGGGGGTATCCTTCATGCTATGGATGTAAATAGATATTACGATACCCACTTAAAATCATTGCCATGTAATATTTTATAATTTACAACTTAATTAATACAAATGATACACTTATAGGTTAAATGATATAATTAATTAACATTATATTATTACATATTTATTTTACTCGATTTCCTCTTCTAAATCAGTATTATTTATTCATTATCAATTTAATTAATTAACTTTGATTCTAAATATAATATTACAGATTTGAAAGTATTTATTGTGTCAGATAATGTAATAGAAAAGCATTTATAAGTTTAAGTTTACTGAAGCTTCTCTCTCAAGTGTAATTATTTACCATTAAATATATTAGGATGAAAATGTCTACAATTGGATATATCTATCCCATCATATATATATATATATATATATTAATATGTGTATATTCCATTCCTTTGAGGTGTATATCAATATGGTATACTATATGTTTAATACTGTATTATCTTATATACTAATCATCTTAATTGCTGATTTCAGATGATATATAGGTATATACAATATATATATATATATATATATATATATATATATATATATATATATATATATACAATATGTATAATACATATTATTTATATAATTAGTAATAACTAAATGATTATCTTTTTTAGTATTTCCTATATATTTATAAGTATATATCAATTAAATTATCAAATATTATTAGAAAATAGTCATTTTTAACTCATAATATGATGTAAATTCATTAATTTTATCATATGTTATCATTATACTAATTATTTTGTAATTTGTTTTTATATTCTAATCAACTCCTCATAATCATTTATTTTATCGCCTATATATTTAGAAAGTGCATCAATATTTTTTATTACCACTTTCATCTCAATTTAACCTAATTGCAATACTTTTCTGATCGACTTTAGTTTACAAAGTAATTAGCTCCACGGTTTTCATAATATTGAAGTCACAAATTCTTGCATTTTATTGAATAAATACATTGACTCTAGTAATGTAATTTACGTAATATTTTAACATATATAATATCAGATATATCTTATGTAATTTTGGGAAATCCATAAGATACTGCTCTAATAAAATCTGCTTGTGATGACCATATTATATTCGATAATGCTTTTAATAGAATTGCATTAATTTATGTTAATATATTATATTCTTCTTTGATATATATGTTAATATATTCTTTATTTAGTTTGGCTAAATAAATTATATATATTTGGGATGAAAGCAAATAATATTGCTACAATTATCGAATATTCAACGGCATTTTGCCCAACCAGATTTAAGGAATTCACAGCGCAGATATTGAGGGATCCATATTGACAATGGACTATGGTATATTATGATATATTTTATTTTATTGAATCTTCCAGACATATTGCTGGATTTTTCATAACTTTGAGCTCTATAATCTATTATAATTATATTATTATTTGAAAAAATTCTAATAAATCGTAAGCTAAGTATTGTACAATGTGATAATGAATCTTAACGTACATCAATAAATACCTATATAATAATATCTAACTTGGTATATATGACGATAACTATTAACGTAACTACATGTGATATATCTGGAATTGAGTACACTGATATAATATAATAGTTTGAATTTTATATTTCTTCAATTATTAAGTTATCAGTTATAACTTATCACCTGTTCTCCAATAAGAATATCGCCACTGTGTGTATTTGTATATAAATATAGATGAGGTTGATGTAAATCTAAACATTCAGTTGTAAGTAGTCTACTAGTTGGATAATTGCAAAAATGCCTTTAGTATCATATTTAGATTATATATATATATATTTATAAATAATATCTTTTTCAATAAGTAGGTAATCCTATAGTAATCCTATAAATATAATTTCTTTCTCTAATAATAGGTAGTCTGTTACAAATATTATGAACAGAATTCCATTTCATCAATACTAATTATTAAAAATACTATAAATCATAATATTCCTTAATTCCATTAATTCTTTTGAGAACAAATATTTTGAAAATATCTAATTAGTTATAATTACTATAAAAATTATAAATCTATATAGAATATCATTTTTTTCGTAATTTATAATCAATATAATCCTTTACAAATATCAGAAATAATAGTTAAAATATATCTTAATTTATATCTCATATTTAATTTTAATATAAAGAAGTATACTTTTTTTTCGTAAACTAATTTTAGAATTATAAATTGTTAATATTCAACTATGGTAAATATCCCATTAATACATTTATCATTTATAATTTTCTACTTTAACAAACAATTATTTATCAATCCGTTTCATACTATTTTATCTGACAAGCATAGATGTATGAGATGATCTATGGTTATCACTATTAGAATGTTCTCCAATATGTTCATATATCTGTTTTCACAATATATCTCGTGTAAATTTAGAAATTTTTGAAAAATTCACTTTTCAAATCGGCCTAAATGACTCATATTTAATTAATTTATTATATTATTTTTATTTATTTAATTAGAATTAATAATATATAAGAAAAATACAATTAAGAATATTTTTTTTATATAAATAGTAAACTAAATGTTTCTCAAATAATTCATGGGCCCCCCAAAATGTGGGGCCCCGGGCAATTGCCCGGTTTGCCCCCCCCTTAAGCCGGCCCTGACTATACTAGGTTAGGTATTAGTAACTAATAATAATATATTCACGCGACGCACACCTTGCGCACCATGTGTGGACTTTGCTATTTATAGTTATGTAATATTTGCCTACAATCCTTACCATCCTTAATTTATATATAAGTATATGGAGGCTTTTTATTATGTTATAATTTAATCAAAAATATTAATATATATTATACTACTATATAGTAATTTTTAATATCATCAATTTAATGTTGTTATACATTTTTTGTTATTAATAATATATTTGAATTTGTATTTAATTTATTATACTTCTGAGGTGATTGGTTTATATTGTATACTATTTTGATCTTTAATAAATGTCAAAAATATCAAATATTAACTAGTAAAAATTATATTATTATTAATAATATATTGTAATTTACTATTTGTAAATATATAAATTATTTAAATTTTGTTATCAAATTGATATCAAATATTTCAGTATTAAATAAGTAAGTAAGTAAAATTCCATATTATAAAGCCCATGTCACATCAGGATAATCTTTCTATATTACTGAAGATATTATTGTTAAAATGTTCAAATAGTAAATTTAGAGATAATATAAATATTATTGTTTGTTTTAAAAACCACTACCTTGTTATATTTAAAACACTAATAAATGAATAAAATATTACATGATCTTTGATAAATAAATAAACTTTTTTAGATATTAACTCACTACCTCATATAATAGCATTCCTATATGATGACATAATATGATTCCATAACAATTTGTAGTTATAATTAATTTAATTAGTTGTAGTTTTAATTCCCTCCTTATTGCTGATTCAGATATTTTAATATTTTAATATTTTATTTTATATTTGTATTTGTTTATATAATAATCGATTGGTAATACACTGGAATATGAAATTTTAATAATAATATTTTCGTTAAAATAGTTGGATACTTTAGTGTGATGTGGATAAAATATAAATATCTAAGATTAACAAACATATATCATAAGTTATCATATTTACTTAGTATCTACACATCAGATTAAGTTTTTTATTAGATATTTTATTAATGAATGAATATATTGAATGCACAATAATATAATTAAAAATAATAGTTTAAACTTCCGCATGATTAGTAAGTTCATGGCAATAAATATTCTAACTTATCTTATTCTAGGTCATCCTTTGTGAATGAGGTTATTAATCTCATCGGTGTTATTATAATATAAAAGTAAAGGGCAATCACTTCCATTTATTTATTGTAGTTAATTAATTTATATATTTAATATTATTTTATTAATAAATTAAAATGTGTTCCCATTATAGGGATTCTAACAATAAAACTATGATTGGTGCATTTAGCATATTTATTTATATACCCTTAATATTAATTAATACAAAATAAAAATATATATATAATAATTATATATATATATATAGAATAGAATTTTATTTCATGAATATTAAAGATAATAAATAGAATGATATCTAGAAATTCATAACTTATTAAGGGAGTATTTTTTCGCATATATACCAATATACCACGGTACCATCTGTATTCATCATATGTAAAGGCTAATGGTACGTTCTTACATTTGTAATGGTACATTGGCACTACATTGTTCACATAAAAATATCATATATTATTGATATAATAATAATAAATAAGAAAAAATAAATATCAATAAGGAGTTCAATAATATCAACATAGAATATATACATACATACATACACATAAATGAAAACTAAACAAAGTAGAAATATATATATATATACATATATATATTTTTAGAAATATTTATATATATTCATATATATAATTCTATTTATACATTTTAAAATTATGGTCTTCAAATTTGTACATTTATAAAGATAATTAATTCTATCATTATAATAAAATGATTTAATGACAATATTAATTGTAAAAATATGTTGAAATTCAAAAATTATATATTATCAATATATTTATCTCAACATTTATGTGGTTATTTATATTTATATAAATTTATATATGTGTAGTAAAAAATTTAAATAATACTAAATTTATAATATTATTCATATATAGTAACAAATTTAAATAATAATTAATTTATAATATTATTTATTTTATTAATTTTAATAAATATACAATAATACAAACACATATTAAATATTTAATTTTTAATATAAAATAAATATGATAAAATATATATTATAAGATATAAATATATCAAAATATAATTGATATATAATCATTTTTTATAAGTACCATCAGACATGCAAGATGCGATTCCAATCCCTATCCGTACCAATAAAATATTACAATAAGTCTTTAATTTTATATAAACAAATAATTGGCTCTTGTTAAAACCATGGATGCCTTAGCATGAGAGCAGCTTTGAAGATACATTAAAGCCAATTAGTTATAAGTGAAAACTTCATATATGGATGGGATGAAAGGTCTCCATCGAAATAAAATAACAATATATATTAATGAATATATATATATATATATTCGTGTATTATAATTTATAAATCTCTATTTTAATTGAACTTATATTAATAAATAAATAATAATTATAAAATATATTAACTAAGTATAATTATAATTATATTTTACATAATAAATTATCATAGTGTGTTTCTTTAGTTATATAATAATTATATTAATAAATATTTACAATGTACTTGGTTTTTATATTATATTATGTTTATCAATACTGAGATGATATTATTAGTAACAATATAGAATATTCGGAATTGTAATTTTATTATTATAAACATACTATGCACATACAGGCATGTGCACACATATATATATATATATATAGATATATATATACTTATTTACATAATTATTTATAATGTCACTACTGAGCAAATAGTATATTGTTTACCATTTTTATTATCTAAAATTTACACAGTTGCATACATTTAGTTATTTATCCAAGCTTATCATATTGAATTTATAAATAATTATTTAGATACAATTTGTAGTCATTAGTAAAGACTCATTACAATATTTTAATTAAAATAATGTTAAAAAAATATGTTATATAAATATCTATAAAGAGTCTGTATCGAATATGGCCCTCGTTTGTTTTCAATACCATATATGGGGTCAAATTTAAAATACCCATTTCAGTATTTTACTCACTAGTGTGATTAACTAATATGAAAAATATAATATATATTATAAGGTATATATAAATTAGTTGTTATTATATTTTTAAATTATAAAGTGATATATATATAAAATATTTTAAATTTGACTTTGGTAATCATAATCAAAAAAAAACTGGGGCAATATTCGATATTCTCCCTATAAACTTGTATTTATGGTTATATATATATTTTCTAATCATCTATATATTTTTAATTTATCACTCTATTTTTATGTACACATTAATTATGGTCATTAACATTATTATTACTATTAAAAAAACTAGGAGGTTATTATTTAAGTTTGATTTATTAAGTTATAGACCAGAAAAATATGAAATGTAAATTATTATTATGAAATATAGTATTTATAATAATGATTTCAAATATATATTTATAAATAGTATTTATATACATATTTATTATATATAAAACTTTGATATATGTTAATTTTAAAATAACTAAATAAATCGTAATAGATATATAAACTATGTAAATTGATACTTAATTTTATTATAAGTGGTTAGATATTTTAAAATTTTAATTATTATAATCTATATACAATTTAGCCTTACAATTAATTAAATTGTAATCAATTTGTTAACATTTAATTTTATGTAGCTACTATTTAATTATTTAGATATACAAACAAATTTATAATAATTTTCTTTACATTTTTATTTTTTTAATTATAATATTTATAATTATTGTATTAGTAATTTTGTTTATATTTATTTATAATTATTTCTAATTTAAATTAATTTCTAGAAATGTTTGTATTTAATATCTAAATTATTTTATTTTATAATTACAAATATTAATTTATATTTATACAGATTACAATGAAAATTCAATTGCTCAGTGGTCGTTATAAAATATCAACACAAAGTCGTGACTTAATTAACCTCTATAAAGGTTATATATCAAGTGTATACCGGTAACACAAACAGATATGGAGGAAAGCAAACATGATAAACCTCTAAACCGAGTCAAATTAGTGAATAAAACTGACAATGGCGATGTGACTGTTCCTGTTAAAAGTGAAGAGAAAGTAGTAGGCACTGAATCACCGATTGATGAAGCAATTCCAAACAATGTTTCAGAAAATAAAGAAAAATCGATCGTTGGGCAAAGATCAAATGTGAAATCACAAAGGAATTCTCCTCAACGCATCACAACGAATAAACCTTTCATACGTACTTCATCCAGGTTCAGTCGTTTGAAGAACACGGATAACATATCTCTTCCACGCAAAGTCAATTCCAAAATCTCAAGAGGAAGATTCAGTGTTAGCTATATAAAACCATATCTATTATTTGCATCTCTACTTTAACTACTATATAACCATATATAACCATATTATATTTTCTATAATGAATTCTTCTAGAACTCTAGTACATGTAAAACACCACTGATTTTACTTATATTATACAAATTTCTCCATGAAATTAAAGTTTAGTTAATATATTCTCTAAACGTAGGTCACGATTGAAGAACCTCCAGATCATGAAAGACCTTCATTTGTAAAATCATTAAAAGAGGACAGTTCTGTAGCTAAAAAAAAACATAATAAAATAACAAATAACCTTGAAATAACAAAAGATGATATCGAAGATAAAGTTTGTAATACAATTAGATTTATTTATATTTTAATTTATTTATAAAGTAGATTTTTTTTATATTTTAGTTTATATTTATTTAATGAAATTATTATTAATTAATTACAAATTTAATTTATTTATAATAAATTTAATATATCATAAGTATATGATTAATAAAATACCTTAATAAACTAGGAACTTTAATATATCATTTACAAATTTTAATTATATTTTTAATCTTCTATTTGTATATATATATAATAGTATAAACAAAGCCCAAGATACACTTATTGTTAGCTTAATAATCATATGTGAATTGTAACATTCCAATGAATAGGAAATACCTGTAGGTATTTACTTATCTTCATAGATATTAAGGGGATGTCCCAGTGCTCAAAATGATAAAAAAAAAATTATTTTGTATTTAATTTTTATTCCATAATATTAATAAATGTAGTGTGTTTTAGAATATTTATAAATATCAGCTGCGAATTCAATCTAGAAATGCCATAAAATTGATTTCTAAATTGTTATATTATCAATAGATATGTATACTTTCAACTTTCAAATGCTGTTTTCTCAGAATAATTATTTCGCGCTAGGTATGTGTGTATAAACTTAAAGGTATAACAAAAACTAGTATATGTATTCTACTAATTTTTATTGTATTATATAAATAACATATATATGAATACCAAAGATTTTGCGAAGCAAAGATATAACACTCCCTATGCATGCAACGTAATTTAATAATATACCCAACCGCTGCTAGCAGTAGTATCGAAATCACTGAAATAGATTTAGGTTCGGCTCTGTTTGCATGCAACAATGTTTTCATTGCTCTATTAAATTACATGCAATATCAATTAGCTTTTACTCACTAAATATATACTTATAGCATTTAAAACATACATATCATATTTGTTTGTTATATATTAGTAATGAACACTTAGTTTTCATCATATAAATATTAATTTAAAGCATATTATTTAACATTTTAAAAGTGTATAGTTAAATACGAATTTACATTATAAACAACACATAGTTCCTAAAAGTAACCCGCTATAGGTGGCACCAGGGTATTTTGTATACAGATTCGAATTACACGATTTCGAGTAAGTGTTATATCTTTCCTTCGGAAAATCTTTGTGAATACTATTACAGGCGTAATTTTCTAAATTTGTATATGTATAGTTGCAAAAAATAACAATTTCTATAGAAATTCCGTAAATTAAAAAATTAAAATGTGTGCATATATATATATATGTTATATAATATATATTATAAAAATTACGTCCTGTAATAGTATGTGTATACATTTAATGAATAGAATATAAAAAAAATTAGCTCAATTCAATGAATAGAAATCTGCGCGCCTAGTTTTGCGTAGACACATTATTTGCTATCTCTATACATAGAGAGGCGGGCGTCGTGTGCCATCCTTAACAATATATCAATGTCTGGTAGAAACAAGATAAAAATTAATTTAAAAATCATATTATTTTATGTATTTATTACAATAGAAATATCTAATATATGCATACATTTACTAATAATAAATATTAATTAGAAATAGGTGCATTATTAATTTAGTAAACATTTAAGTGTATATTAGGTATATTTCTTGTTATAATAAATTATATTTTTCATAATTATACTTTATATTATAAAGTTTATAACAAAATAAATTTAAAAAGCAAATTAAAAAAAAGATTATATAATTTTAAGATCTTATATTATATAATTTAATAATATTTCTAAAAGGGGTTTTACACCAACTCGAACGCAATTATTAACTATAATAATTACGTAATAAATATATATAATCTAATAATTACGGAGATTTTAAATATTAGATAGAAATATTAGAGTTAAACTTTAACTTCTAATTATTAGAGTTAATAATTGTGTTAGATTTGGTATGAAACCCCTTTAATGATAATAATTTTATTACAATAACATCAATATAAACAATCTCATTCTCGTATATAATTATGATCATAATAAAAAAATGTCACAATCTAATATTTCACAAATTATATACTCTATTTATAATTTTGCACATAATTATATAAATATATAATTATATATATTATCATAAATATACATAAAATTTATATAAATTGTGATGTATTCGAATTATTAATTTGGAAATAATTTTAAATTAATATTAAATTATTTATAATATAATACATTATTTTAAGTATTTAACATTATACTAATCTAAAAGTAATTATTTTGTCTAATAATGATTTTAAATATTCAATGTACAAAATTTGTCTACGTTAAGTAATTATATATGAAATTGTATACCATACGAATAATTTAATAAATTGTATGTAAATAATAACATTATAAATATGAACAATTCAATATGGGCATGTCTCAATAAATCATTAGAATGTGAATAGTTATGACTTAACCGTATATATTGGGTTTTGGTATAACTATTTAAAATATAAAAACTACATTAATATATTTTCACACATCAATATAATATGACATACTAGTAGTATGATACTACATTAATGATATATATATTATATTAATAATACAATAATATACTATATACACTCTATTCTATATAGCCTATTGGGACATCTCCATCTGGTTTCTTTTTAAAATTTGATGTTGAAATTGGAAGAGGTTCTTTTAAGACTGTTTATCGTGGACTTGATACAGAAACCGGAGTTCAAGTGGCTTGGTGTGAATTACAGGTATGTAATATATAGTGATATTTAGTGATTTACTATATTGTTATACATTATATTAATAATGAACTACACAATTATCATTATTAAATATAATTATTAATTATATATACCTAAATTATATTAATTTAATATTGATTGTATATTTATAATTTCTGAATATAGAAATATAAATATAGAACATGAGTTACACAACATACTGAATGAACAATAGATCAATAGAATGACTGTGTATACATATAGAATGTGTATACATATTCTGCATGTTTGAAAATTGTAAAATACACATCTAATTCATATAAACTTTGTTTATTCATATATTTATAAAAACATAAAAATCTTATATATATTTATTTATATATTCATATATGTAGTAATTTCTATAAGTTTATATTTTTTATATTCATATTAAATATATATAAATATTGTATATATATAATACAACTCTTTTATTTATATAATATATATATATATATATATATATATATATATAAAGTATAATTAATATAGTCATTATTGATAACAATTATAAAATACTTATATTGTATTCTGGTCATTTACTTTATTATAATATTAATATTTTATATTTTAGTACAGTATTATATATTCATAGTTGATTATTATTTAATTAATATTTAATCAATACAAATTATATATTTAACGAAATATATGTTAATAAATAATTTAGAATCATACAAATATTGTATTAATTAGTATATATAGTATTATGCAATTTATCTCTAATGGTAACAGTTATTTATTCATTATGTAATATGGACCAATGTTCATATGTTACATTGAATTTATGAATAGGTATATTATGAATTCATATTATGTAACTGAAGATCATATTTTAATATAAATTCTAATTGGTTATTACATAATAATATTATAATAATATAGATTTATATAATTAGGGAATGTAAATTTAATTAACTTTTGTTATATAATATGTAATATCTCTGTATTGTTTATTCTATATATATATATATATATATATATATATATATATATACATTTGTATTATTTGTATGTGTATATATATTTATATATATATAATTATATATATATATATGTAAATTATATAATATAAAATATATTATATATCAATCAATCTTAAATAGTTTACATTCTTGTATATGACAATATGGAAAAATACCAGTATTTGTAGACTGTCTGTATTGTTATTAATTATTATTTTTAGAATATCATAAATTCATATAAAAAAGCTACTCTATACATGACCTATATTATATCATCTAATTTATTAAATTATTGTTTTATTATACTAGTACATATATTATAGTTGTATATATTTTAATGTGTGTCAATTATTTATACTATTAGCTAATTGATATTATATACACATTATAATTTATATTTATAATATGTTATATATTTATCTGTAATTAATTTATGATTATTATGAAATATAACTTTGTTAATTTATTATTGATTATAATTCATAATATATTACCTGATAGACTAATATTTGAAATAGGATAAGCGTTGGAATAAACAGGAGAGATTACGCTTTAAAGAAGAGGCTGAAATGCTTAAAGATTTACAGCATCCAAATATAGTTAGATTTTATGATTCTTGGGAAGAGTTAAACCAAAGAGGTCGTAAGATCATTGTACTAGTTACAGAGATGATGACATCCGGAACACTTAAAGAGTAAGTAGTATATATATATATATATATATATATATATATATATATATATATATATAATATATATATATCTTATTATTTCAATATCATCTCCAATCACTAGGTATTTAAAGAGATTTAAAAAGATCAATCTAAAAGTATTAAAGAATTGGTGTAGGCAGATATTGAAGGGTTTATTTTATCTTCATTCTAGGACACCACCAGTGATTCATAGAGATCTTAAATGTGATAATCTCTTTATAACCGGTATGTATTATATAATAATAATTATTGTATAATATGATTATTTTTCTTCTATTTATTCAGGTACTACTGGTTCTGTTAAAATTGGAGATTTAGGATTAGCTACTTTAAAAAATAAATCATTCGCTAAAAGTGTTATAGGTGATAACTATTTATTTATTATAATTATATAATTCTATTTAATTATGTAATACATTCTATATATATATACTCATCTATGAATAGGGACACCGGAATTTATGGCACCTGAAATGTACGAAGAACATTACGATGAAGGTGTAGATGTGTATGCATTTGGTATGTGTATGCTGGAAATGGCAACATCTGAATATCCTTATAAGGAGTGTTTAAATGCTGCTCAGATATATCGTAAAGTTACACTGGTAAATAATTATTACTAATTTACATATTTTATATAGTCATTCACAATAATATACTTATGTAATTTATATAGGGAGTGAAACCTGAATCATTTTTTAATCTAGAAGATGATGATATAAAAAAATTAATCGAAGGATGTACAAAAACTGTTAAAGAAGAAAGGTACATACTAATTTAATATAAATTATATATAATATTTATTTTATAATTATAGATATACTATAAAAGAATTACTAACAATGGATTTTTTCCAAGAAGAAACTGGAATCAAGGTTGAGATTGTTGATGTAAAAGATGAAGAAGAAGATGATTCAGTAAGTGAATCAGAAATACCAGAACTTTCTGAGAAAAATAGTGAAATTAACATTGAAGAAACTAACAATGACATAGAACAAAATATAGGTTTATACTTTATAGTTTATAATTTATAGATTTTATTTCATATATTTATAGATATATTAATTTATGTATACAGTTATTAATCATTATATTGCATAATGATAATTTTAAATTTATTAGATATTTAAATATATTTATTTATTCTAATCAAATTTATGATAACCTAATAAAAATACATCTATTTTTATGTTTTAAATGCAATGATAACTATTTTTAATCAGTAATTATAGTTTATTTTTTACTAGTGTTTATAATTTTAGATGTAATTTGTCATGCGTCATTTAAAAATAGTCATATCATTGTATTGAATAGAGCTTTATTTTATACCATTGAAATATATTTAATACAGTTTATAAAAATGTTCATTTTATAACAGTAATTAGTGAGAGTATAGAGTCAGAGAAGGATATACCTGTGGTAAGTAATACATTTATATATACACATACTCATCCATATATATATAAATAATATGTATGTAATAATATTATTAATTTATACTATACATATATTAGTATATTTTAATCCTAGTATATAATACATTTTAATATAATAGTTTTTAAATTATAAGTAATGGTATTGATAATATAACATAAATTAATTTGTATTAATATATATTTTATATGAAAATAATGTAAATGCTATAAAATAGTTTATATAATTATTAATAATATAATTTTGATTAATATTTCATTATAATTTTTATTTTATATTTTTTCATATTTATTTATTCATATAATTTGAATATAATTATAATTATATTGCTAATATTTCTTTTTTTATACTTTTAATATTTTTATAAAAATTAATAATATATAACATTTTTATTTATATCTCTATTTAGATATAATAATATTGTATGAATTATACTAATTTGACAAGATTTTATAATCCTACATTTTATAAATATATATCAAGAATGTAATAATGTTATAAATATTACATATATCTAGTATTAATAATGGACATAAGGGACATATTTATTATTAAATTATAAATTATTATAATTATTAATATTATAATGATTTATTTATTATTATAGTAATATAATAAATATATTATTTATATATAAAACTAAATTGAAATTTTCATTATATTTAGGAGCCTAAAGTATATTTGTGTATAATAGAAAGAGTTGTTAGTTTATTGTTTTAAATATTATTTATTAGATTGTTTATCAGCTTTATTGTTATTATATATGTTATAATCTATGTTATATCACATGTTATATCACACGCGTGAAGTTTGTTTATCATAAATTTGCTTTTTATAGCATTGTGAAATAGTTTAGTTTTTTATTACATTATGCATCATTACAATATTACATAATATAAATCAGGTATCAAGTATTGAAGATAAAACAAATAACGAAATAGCAACATCGGATTTAAGTACAGGTTTTTATTACAATTTTATAATTCATATAGAGTTACATTAACTTTATTTGTAATATTTATATTCTATATATACAATAAATGTATACATATTACAAATAGAGACCTATGTTGAAAGAGTTATTGGTTTAACTAACATAGAAGAAATAACAGACTCTGAATCCAGTGATACTTTAAATAAAGTTAAAATAACATCTGAAATATCTAAAATGAAATCTCACATTATCAAAATGAGGCTGAGAGTTATCGATCCTAAGAAACGAAAATCTCAGTACAAAGAAAATGAAGCTATTCAATTTGATTATAATGTAGATCTAGATAATCCTGATCAAATTGCTAAAGAAATGGTAAGTAATATATTATATACACATTCATATATATATATATATATATATATATATATATATATATATATATATATATATATATACAATTGGCATTAACCACACACACTCATACATACATATATTATGAGTAATATTTATTGCACATAATCAGACCACATGACTATTATTTACATTGTATATACCATTTCAATGGAAAGATTATATATAACGATTTATATATTGATATGCATTCATTGCTTAAATTGCATTACAGGCGAATACAGGTTTTGCTAATGAAGAGGACGTGTTAACCATATCTAGACAGATTAGAGATAGGGTTTACCAAGCTAAAAGAGAAAGAGAACACAAGAAGATGGCTAGAGAAACCACTTCCTCCTCTGATACACTGGTCACGTCTATTATCTCTACTTCAAGCACTACCACCGCATCTGAGACTACTACGACCTCTACATCGGACACTGTGACCCCTACTAGTGTTTCACAGTCGCAGCCGTCTACACTCCCCCAAGTTTGTCATCATTGTATGATTACTGATGGTTAACTATTGTTTATAAACCTCTGATGTAGGCCATAAATAGTATAAGTGACCCGGCTATGGCTTCTTATATTAATGAATGTCATATCTATGCTGCCGCACAACGGCAAA
Source organism: Osedax fenrisi (assembly GCA_964019155.1). Lineage (NCBI taxonomy): Eukaryota > Metazoa > Annelida > Polychaeta > Sabellida > Siboglinidae > Osedax > Osedax fenrisi. The sequence continues at coordinate 23,869,750 of OZ025241.1, read as the reverse complement.
TGTACGAAGTAGCTCAAAGATTACAGGTAACTTATATATCTAATACTATCTCTACTATATCTACTATATCTACTATATCTATATAATGGCATTGCACTTACCATTACCATGTATTTCTTTAGAATACCATGCCTCAATACACTGGTTTCCCTGAATCATCTAATAATGTATCATCAAGTGCATCAGCTCCATCAGCTACATCATTACCTCGGGTTCCTCCTTCTAGTCAAATATTTTATAACAATCAACCCGAGATGAATGCGGATGCAATGCTTAATTTACCTCAGACTATGCAAAATCAGGTATTTATAATCTACTCTAGTATTGTAATGTTTACATAAACTTATATATATATATATATATATATATAATCTATATATGTACAGCACTTATATGTCATCCAGGCATATGTGTGATATATTCATTTTATATAAATAATTATTTATAATAACCACTATATTGATGAAATATATAATTAAATATTATATATTATAAATATTGTATATTTGTAGTTTCTTTTTGTAACAGTTATTGTGTTTTCATATTGTTTTATTTGATTTTTTGTATATTATTTTTGGAATTTATCAAATTGTACAGTTGCATAACTTACACCAAAAGTGTTTATTGGACAGCATTAACAGTTCTCTCTATTTGCTTGATTGTGCCATAAAAGAGGTATCATGATGTTATATGTTTCCTGCATGCTATCTCATACTATATGTATTACTAACTTTCTTTTTGAACACTTACTATACTTAATAATGTCAATATTTCAAAGCATTGGTTAATTGGTGACAATATTTAATAATAAGTTAAATAGTGAGTTTTAGTATTCCATTTATAAGTTTGTATTTTATCAAATAAAATCTAAAAAGTATCTTAATAAATAATTATATTATATTCTATATCATAAATACTTGAATTATGTTCTATTTTTAATAAAATTATTAAAACCTATTATTTATATTGACATTATTACCGTTAGATGTTTAATGGATATTATCAGAATATATTAAATCAAGCAAACAATGAGTTTAATCAAAACAACAAAGTAAGTCTAGTAATAGTTAATTATATATTTAGTTATTTGTATTATATTAATATTGATAAATTGTACAGGGCACATCGGCAGATTTGTGCGCTCAAATGGGGACTCCTGCGATGGGTCAAACTTTACAAAGTGCTCAACTAGCAGCATTGCAACAAATTCAAACTATGCAACAGATACAAATAGCTTCAGCTCAAACGCAAATAAACAATGCAACAATGCCTTCCCAGAATGCCTTTATCAACAATCCGCAGCAAATACTCGCCCACCTTCAATCAATTCAAACTTCACAGAACCTTCAGCAAATTGCATTAAATATACAACAGGTTATATACCTTTATTATTATTATAATATTTCAATATATAGATACATATACAGTTATAGGATAATCATATTATATATCATTTTTAGAATGAATTAGAATTAATGAATTCCGAAAAAGCCATGGATCATGCAATACACAATGATATTGATGATAAAGCTAAATTGTCCTTAAGCACAAATTCATCAATAAAACGAAAAACCAAAGATAAAGGTAAAGCATATTAAATATATAATAAATGTATTTATTGATATGTATTTCTTTAAAGGAAGGAGTAAAAATTTGCCAAGATTATCAGTTATCAATTTGGAGCAAAATGGGGAATTAGTAGAATGTCAAATGGAAATTAAAAATGGTGGTTCATCTGTCAGTTTCAAATTCAACAGAGATAATGACCAGCCTGAAGACATTGCAGAAAATCTTGTTAGATTGATACTAACACATATATATATATATTATATAAAGTAAAGTTTGTTTGTTTATATATATGTGTGTGTATTTATCTATGTATGTATATACCAAGTAAACTCGAGAATCGGGTACCACCCTGTATATATGATCTCATTCGCTCACTCCTTAGGATTGACATACGACTGAGTTAAATTTTAGAGTTAGTCAGTTTGGGGTATCGACATTTTTTCAAAAAATTCCAATTTTCATATTAATCGTGTTGTCTAACTTTAAAGACCACTTTATATATGATTAATATATCAGATTAATGTTGATTTAGATTTTTGAAATTTGCATTAAAGTATTGTATCTTTTCAAAGACCATATTTTAAAATTATAAAATTTAGTTTATATTCATAAATAAATTAATTATTAAATGTAAACAAAGAATGTTTAAACATTGATTGTTTACCAATTTTATTTCTATAAATAAATATTTTGTCACCATAGTAATGAATGATTAGAAACATTTTATTTTATAATTACATATTTATATAAGTAAATAATTTATATATACCATACATAATTGAGTAATTGATTAATGATCCTACGTATCTATATTCATACTTATATTGGGATCAACAACAAAATATTATCAGGCAGTGACAGGTGGGCACCTCCCTATATATATATATATATATTTATAATTATAAAAATTAATAACTTTGCATCATATTCCCTATATAGAAAAAAGTGGTATTATATTTTAAAACAATGTATATATTTCATTTCAAAATTTATAAATACATACAATCATATCAATAATTTATAAACAGGCAACACCTACCCCTCTCTATATATATCTATATATAACACAGAAGGTGTAGCGAACTACTGGGTAGAAAAAAAGCAAAGCTTATCTAGTTCTACCCTATTAATTATTCGAGAATGGAATATATTGATACAAATATATATGATAAAAAATTATAGGCATTTAATAACCTTTTACAAAACTAAAAAAATAACTAAAAGGATTCAACCACATTTGACAAATATTATTTAAATAAAATAATGAGTCATTCAACAAAACAAAAAATTGTCATACCACTATCTTATATAGTCTATATACACAAACACACACACACATATACACACACATACACAAACATATATATATATATATATATATATATATATATATATATATATATATATATATATATATATACAATACACCCATTTATTGAGAAAATTAATTATTTCACTAGTATCATTATATAAGTTATATGAAATTAATATAAATAAACAGATATTAATGAACACATATTAACAAATTATTAAATGTAAAATAAATACCAATTGGAATATTTGATAAATAGTAATAGTAATCAAATATATCAAATGTGTTCATCATAAAATAAATAATAAAAAATAAAAAACTTCTATTTTCGAGTAACGTAATCATGTTTAAAATAAATTAAAGTAAATAAAATATAATAAATAAAATTAAGTATATAAAAAATTAACTTAAAATAGTTAAAAAAATATGTAATTGGACAATATAAATAAAATATATGTAAGAAATAATATAAAATAAAGAAGAAATCAGGTATATGCATCGAAATATAATTATATTTTAATCTTCAAGAAGATTCCATAAAAAGGATAATTGTAAGTTATGCAAACAAAAATTATATTTAGATAGAAAGAAGGAATAACAAATTTAAAAAGTTGCATTCGACTATATATACATTATTTAATAGAGAAAATATTGTTGATAATGATTGGTGTAAAATTATTAATAATCCTAAACATAAACAGTATTACAATAATATAGATGAGATAGAACAAATTATTTATGAATTAGATTTAATGATTTTATCCTAATAGAATATTTTAACGTATGTATATAACTAAATCGATACAATTTTAGAAAGCTTAATAGCTTATATTATAATCATATATTATATAATATTATCTATATGTTTTTCCAATTTAATTTGTCATCTATAGAGATGCCTAAAAATCTATTAATTATATTACCATTTATATGTAAAACAAAATTGTTTATATATTTGTTATCATTACACTTATCATGTATCATGTATATATATATATATATATATATATATATATATATATATATATATATATATATATATATATATATCTTAATGCTATATATATATATATATATATATATATAGCATTAAGAGTTATATTCAAGAAGAAGTTAATACTTTAATTTTTGTACATTTAATTTAATTATTATATATTCTCAACACTTATGAGATTTTGTTTACAATATACCTGTGTTTTAAATAAATGATTTACTTATATATATATATATATATATATATATATATATATATATATCGCTATTTATTTGTATCTAGGAATTTTCCTCCATAAATACTATTTTTATATAGTCAGCAGTAAAAGTAAACACAAATGTGATAATGACCATGATATTATATTCTAAAAATAGATAAATGAGAAACTATTACAAAAAGATCAAATAAAATTCTTTATGGATCGTGTTGTTGAAATAATTAAAGATGTTAAGAATGATGCAGAAGGCGTTATGGCTAAAGTTAAAGCAAAGTCGGCAAATAGTTTGTTTTATTGTTATGAATATTATATAATATTATTTTGATATCAATATTACTATTATGTAGAAGAACAAATGTCTGAGACTCTAACTTTATTGCAACAAAATACGCCTGAATGCAGCAGAAAAACATCTTGTGCCAGTATGTATTCAGATTCCAATATTGAATCTAAGGTAACGTTTATTTATAAGTAAATATCATATAATATATTATGAAATTTCAATATAGAAGTCTACAATTGTTGAACTAAATAATATTCCAGCAAAATTAATGAATCTAACATCTCCAACTCATATCAATTCTCAAAATATAATTCCTCGGGTTTAATAACTTATAAAACATATGATTATTATATAATATATTAAGTAAACATTAAGTAATGATTTATTTTATTTAATAATTTCATTATAAATAGTGCATATATTTATTACATTCTTATAAAAATTGAAAATATGTGTAATCATTATTCTAATGTTGAATATATATATATATATATATATATATATATATGTTCTATATCTTTTATATATACATATAATACAATTTAATCATAGTTTATAATGACACAGAATTTACAAACTACAAATGAGTTGATCTCTCCTCAAGAAGATATTTCTTCTCAGTCTATGGTGGCAAACTTTCGCGAACGTTCTAATTCCACATCGAGACAACATTCATTAGAACCGACCAGTGAGATTATTATTCATAATGATTCTTCAGACACAATTTCAATAAATCGTTCCCAATCATCTAAAAATCTTCAGTCTAATTCTTCTCAGGTTTTATTATCATTTTATTTATCTTTTTATTTAGATTATTTAATTTAACCATTTAATTATGATAAATGTAGATTTATAATAGTTTAATACTAATAGTAAGTTGTATTATATTCCGCTATACAGAATTCTGGAAGTGGTTTAACATCTCATGAAAGCACAGTTTCGAGACAAAAGAAAGCCGGAGATAATCCTATGGATTTTGAAAATCTTAAACAAAAACTGGACCAATTAACTAAGAAAGATATACCAATTGGCCAAGGTGAAAAATTGTCAAAAAATGATTTACAAAATAATGCAAATGCTAAACAAAAGAGTAATGAGAACATTAGTCAACCCCCCATGCATGATAACAATGAATCAACTGTACATATGTCACTACAAAATATACCAACTGAGGTGAACTGCAGTACCTCTGCATTACACAATATAAATGAACCTAATTTTACATCTCCTTTGCATAAAGTTGTGTCAATGCAAAATATGCCGATAGCAGCGCAGACAAATAGCTATGATGAATTACAAACTAATAAAGTGACGGTACAAAATAGTGAAATATCTCCTATAAATAGTGTACAAAATATTAATCAGAATAGTACTCATGTTACATATAATGAAGATATTATTACACAGCGCATCAATAATGTACCAAATACATTAGACTTGGATTGTAATATCTCATCACAAATCTCACCTACAAATTCTATAGTGGATATTAATCAGACTTTTTCGAATACCTCTATTCACGGATTACAGAAATGTCCTTCATTAGCTTCATTGAATAATGAAATGCACTCTAATAATATACAACATCAACAACAACAATTATATCATTGTTCTCAGATTGATTTATCTAATCAACAGCAATCATATATAGATCAAGAACAATTATCTCCAAAACAATTAGGTAACTCGCAACAGTTTCTGCAACAAAACACGAACCAAATAACAATGCAACCCTTGATTCAACAAACATCAAATCAGCCAAGTTCACAAATATTTCATCAATCGAATATACCAACCCAATTACAATCTCCAGTTCAATTAGCAACTCAACTGCAACAACAAATAATGCAACCCCTACAACAAGATTTACAATCACCTCAACAACAAGATATACAACCTCCAGGACAACAAATAATTACATCCCAACAACAAGATATACAATTATCTCAACAACTCATGACTCCTACACAGCAACAATTTCAACCCATTCAACACATTACTCAAAATCAACAAATACATCAATCCCAACATCAACCATCCCAAACACAATCTTTTCCACATCAACAAAGTGTACAAAAATCCCAATCTCAACAAAGTGTACAATCAACCCAATCACAACAAAGTGTTCAATCAACCCAATCACAACAAAGTGTACAATCATCCATATCACAACTAAGTGTACAATCAACCCAATCACAACAAAGTGTACAATCAACCCAATCACAACAAAGTGTGCAACCATCCCAATCACAACAAAGTGTACAATCAACCCAATCACAACAAAGTGTACAACCATCCCTATCTCAACTAAGTGTACAATCAACCCAATCACAACAAAGTGTACAATCAACCCAATCACAACAAAGTGTACTATCATCCATATCTCAACTAAGTATACAATCACAACAAAGTTTACAATCAACCCAATCACAACAAAGTGTACAACCATCCCAATCACAACAAAGTGTACATTCAACCCAATCACAACTAAGTGTACAACCATCCTTATCTCAACTAAGTGTACAATCAACCCAATCTCAACAAAGTGTACAACCATCCCTATCTCAACTAAGTGTACAATCAAACCAATCACAACAAAGTTTACAACCATCCCAATCACAACAAAGTGTACAATCATCCCAATCACAACAAAGTGTACAATCAACCCAATCACAACAAAGTGTACAACCATCCCATTCACAACAAAGTGTACAATCAACCCAATCACAACAAAGTGTACAACCATCCCAATCACAACAAAGTGTACAACCATCCCAATCACAACAAAGTGTACAATCAACCCAATCACAACAAAGTGTACAACCATCTCCACAAAATGTACAACCATCCCAATCCCAATTAAATGTACAAACATCCCAACAACCTTTCCAGGCTAATAAATCTGCATCTGTTAAATTACCACCTCAACAACCATTTGATAAATCACATAATATACATCATACGGCACAAGTTAATCAAATGAAATTATTGAATCAACAATCTTCAAGATTGATCAATCAGCAAATACCAAATTTGGCACAAACTTCTCAATTAAAGCAAAACATTTATCAGCAAGTACCGACCCAACCCAACCAGCCAATATCATCGATTGCACCACCACCTCAGCAGCAGTCTATTAATCTACAGAATACACATAATATTCCTCCAAATATTACATTGTCTCAGAAAATATTGCAACAACAACTAAATTCACAATATAACCTTCAGCAATCATTTCAACAACAAGTTCAGAAACCACCATATGATGAAAGTGCACATGCTAAACTCTATTCTCAAGTTAGTATATAATTTAAAATATTCTTACTTATATATCCATTTATTCTTTATAATTTTATTTTTGTGATTATTATGTATATAAATAGTTATTATTTATATTTTTGATAATATATTGTAATACGATAAAGTAATCTATACTATAATATAATTATATTGATAATAATTATTTTGGATACTATTGTATTAATTTAAGGACAAATAATAATTTGTATATATAATATTCATTGTTTGTTTTAATTTTAGAAAAATCTTAATTTTTCATTTAAATATTAATTGAATTAACAATAATTATTATAATTTATATAAATTATATAACTTTATATATTAAAATGTATAATAGTTTTAAATTATATTTCACATAGAGGAAATATTTAATAATTTAGAAATATAAATTAAAATATTTTGGTTATCATTTCATATTCTTTACTTTTGTAATTATTATCAATTTTTGACAATTTAAAATCATTTTGGATATCCTTTTAATTTACCAAATTATAATTTTCATAATTATTTCCAATTATTATAGGTTTATAAAAATGTATTTAAATTTGTTTAAGAGGATTGGCAACCTTCGAATATAATAATATTATTTAATATGTGTGCCGTGTAAATTGCTAGGGATTTCTTGCATATTGGGTAGTAAGTTATAAATAGCTCTATAATTTCAATATAGGTAAAACTATACTTTTTTTGGTAAAATTCATTCAGATATTATGTTGTTTATAAAGTTTAATGTGAAAATTATTTATTTTTTAATAATATAATTAATAATTGTATATAGTATTGTATTTATATTGTTATACACATTTTCTAACAACAACACAAACTGGGTATTATAGACCTAGTTATTATCTATGTATTCTGAAAATTCCATTATTATATTTTCAATATTGAATACTGTTGGCATTTTTGTGTATGTTATAGTAACAAAATATACTGATAAAATCACGATTAATTGGACGAGTGCCACTCAGTAAATATATAAATAAATTTTAACATATAGGAGATAGGAATTGCTTTGTTTTAAAAACAATGACTTTTTATATAATATAATATAGACATAGACATAAGATGAATATACAAATTAGACTAATTTTTTATTCTCTGAGTTTTATAATGAGTTTCAGATAACTGAGTTCTATTTTTTTTACTTCATTTACCAAATATATTATATTTTATTTTTTTATGAAACTTATGATTTTTTGACTTTTTATAGTTAATTATTTGTATTACATATTTTCATTATGGCTAATACAATAAAATGTCTTTATAATAGTGAAGATTTGAATACAATTAATAAAAGGGAAAAAAAAGGTGTAGAGTTTTTAATGTTGGTATATATGACAAAAATAAAGTTATGAAAAAATTAAGTTCAAAGTAAATAGTTATTTTTATGGTTAATTTATGGTAATTTTATTTATATATAGATACAAATTATATTCACATAAATTATATATATATATCTATGATAACAAATTATATGCATTCATAATATTTACTATACATTATATTGTGTATATATTATAAATTACAGTATACAATTTATACTATACAAATTATAAAATATAGTCATAATTTAAATTTCATATATTTATATATACTATTTATCGAATTATCTAAACACCTTTTAGTATATGTTATTTAGTAAATGATTGAATTGCTGTTTGCTTCTGAGCATAGTAATAATGTAATAATAAGAGATAGTAATAATATAGAAATAATGTAGTAATAATTGTAATAATGTAGAAATAGGTAAAATAAAAGTTTTATATAATAATAAACTGAAATGACGCAATCAGAAAATGCAGGTACAAACTAGCATGTATTAGCTTGAATATTCATTGGCTAATGTGTGACATGTAGCATCACCTATATATAAATCCATTCCTAAATTAATCTTATAAATAAACAACATAATATACAATTGATAATAGTTTTCAAATTGTTTCAATCGATTGAGTATTCACAATATTATGATATAATCTATATTCATAATATTTTAAATATTTTGAAAAATAGGGTCTATAAAACATCATTTATTAGATATTTATATTATGATTTATATCATACTTTTTATATGTATAGATGTAAAAGTAATTAATTAAACATATTTTCTTATAAAAAATAGAATACAAATATTTTTCATGATAAAACGAGTGGCACTCATCCCCTTAAAGTAAATATTTTATTTATTAGTAGGATTAAATAGGATAGAATTAATAGCTTAGAAATAAAATTACAGATAAAGGTATATATACAAAGATATTATTATTTCTATATATATAAAAATATAATGACATTTTAATAACTTATCTTATAAAACATGATTTTTCAATATTTATATATTAAATTAAAAAATAATTTGTACATAAATAGATAGATAATTGATTTATTTATATTTAAATGAAAAATTTAATAAAAATATATTAGTTAAAAATTATGTTATATAAAAATGAACGGTAACCTTACAAAATTGAATGTTATCAATGTAATATTATGTATATATCAATTCTATAATATTATTACTAATTATGTCTTAACATATAATTAATTAATACTAGTAAATGAATTATTACATGTGTACGATTATGCTAAATGTTGTATCAGTTTTATATATTTAAGATTCACTTTTGTTCAAAGTTGTAAATTTAAATCTCTATATGTTGTCTATTTAAATTACAGATTCTACAACAAACTGCAGCTTCTAATGCAAGTACGCCGCCTCATCTATTAGTTCAAGATGTATTGGATCCTATGAACAGTAATTATATGCAAAGTAGTGAAGACAATATATATGACAAAGAGTCCATGCCTCAACAATACAATAATTATCAAATGCAACATTTACAACAATTAAAATTTATGCAACATAATCAAGTATGGCATCCAAATTTGATGCAGCAATCATCAATTCATGCATTATATAATGAACAATTAATTTGGAGGCAACAGCAACAATTACAATATATGCAAGAACAGATGAATACTGCAAATCAACTTCTTAGTGAACAGCATCATCAGAAAGTTTTAAATCAGTTATCTAATGCAGGTATATCTTCAAAATGTCCATCTCCCACTCACCATTTTTCTAAATCTGAAGAGGATATCTCAAATTCAGAAGAGAATGTTATAAATAAAGGAAACATTGCTCCTACTTCAACTCCTTCTAATTATTACTTGGATAATCCGTCTGATATCAACAATTTACAGAATGAATTAAAGAAACTATTAAAAGTAGAACCCACATCCCATAGTTCTTCTATAAATAATGATGATATTCCAGCAAATGAATCTCATACCAATCATTCAAGTGGTTCTGCAAGCTCTATACAATTAGGTAGAGATCTTGATCACCTTTTTGAAAAAGCTCAAAATTTAACCGATGACAAGAGCAAGATTTTGCTTGACACTAAACTTTCAAATGATGAATGTTCGAGTGAATCGAATAATGATAACAATCCAACTGTAAGAAGAGGTAGATTTAAAGTTACTCAGGTATATACATTGCATTTGTTGTAATATACGTGTTTTGTTATAATATTTCTATTTTTAATTATTAAAAATAATCTCATTTAGGTTTCTGCTACGAGTACCGAAAGAATGGGATCGATGGATTCTAATATGTGTGCGACAGGAGATTCAATTCATTCGGTTTCATCGACTGCCTCAAATAATCAACTCTCAATGTCGAGCACTTCTAGTTTATCAAGAACATTCAATAGTGATGACCATTTTCAGGTAATATACTATATACTTATATTTTAATTATATTCTAAACTTATTAAAATTAATTAGATACATAATGAAAATCGACTTGAATCCGTACTACAAGAGATTCTACCTACAGATGATATATATCAAGAAATCGTTAATAGGTATGTACATATTATCCTACTGATTATATACTATTATTATACTGATATGAACTATGCAGACAACATAAGGAGATCAGACAAATGAAACAGAAACACAGATCTGAAATACAAAACTATCTAGAGAACCATCCCCAGAGATTTCATCACAACATCCTCAGAAGAACAATAATGCATCCTCCCATGGATCATATTTTGGATAACGATATTAAACATGATAATTGGATGGATCCATATTATCCCGATCATTTATATCCTCATATCTATAATAGATTAAATATGGATGTTAATGAAAGTAAATTGCAAGAATCGAAGACAATCGACGACATGCCGTCGTTATTAAGAAAGAACTATTTAGATGGAGATCCGAACAGTGTTTATCATCAAATGTCTGCACCTGTTCTCAATCAGAAGCTATTGCATGATTCGGGCATATCACTATTATCAACACCCCAGTATGCCTCTTCACCTTGGACGTTTAATAACAACGCAACCAATGAACTGCACCTCTCTACCACTACCACTGCAGCACCCGATACCTGACCAGCAACATCTAGCAGTATACAAAGATTAGCCTATTGTCTTTCCCACTAATTATCATTATATTATTATTATTATACAATTATTTTCTATTTCATTTATTTATTATATACACGACGACAACATTTTAGGTTAATTTACTGCGTTCATGTTTCCCACTACATTAAAAGTATTATCTATAGGCTTATTGGTTATATAACAAAATATCATTTATTATAAGACGTGTTGTTTTCATTTTGATTATAACAACTATTAAATTATATTATTAATTTAATTTCAAATCCTTGGCTAGCATACTAGCAGTCAAGTTGTGCATGTTCGATGCATATTTTTTATAATTATTAATAGCCAATTCTTTGGACTCTTCCCATTCATATAAGTCTCTGCATAATATTATATCACATTAATCAAATTTATATAGTATTATTATTTAGTGTATTTACTTTTTTATATTAAATTTAAATATATTTGTATAAATAGATTTACACATTTTTTTATACATATACATTACCTGTAAATTGGTCTTACAAATTTCATTCTTCCTTGTTCATTAACAAAATCTAAAGCTTTTTGAATGGCAGATTTTTGTTTAGTTTTTAAGCATAAATGTAGCCATTTCAATCGAATTTCACAATTACGAATTGAATAGAATTTATGTAAAGATTCCAACTTTTCAAGTTTTGCCTCTGTTACATTTCCCTAGATAATTAGTATTTAATTATTATAAATTCAAATGATTTGCACTGTAAATATATTAATAAATAATGACTTGGAAAGGAGACATAATATAAAATATTAAAATAATGGTAATAATACTGAAATGTATTTATAATTATGGGTCATTATATTTATTTAAGAGGTTCACACTTGTAGAAAACATTAAATTAAAAATACAATTAAATTACTTAATATAATTAAGTGGTGATATAGATAGATTTATAAATATATAAATAGAATTAATTGTAAAATTTAAATATGGATATTTTAGGTCATCATATAATTCCATTATCATATTTTAATACCTTATCCGAAAGAATTGATAAGAATTCTTTGACTTGGAAAGGAGACATTTCTCCCATATCTGAAGTTGTGAAATTAGACAAATCTTCTCCTGCCTCTGACCACTTATTGGCGAGAGACTCACAAGCATTTGCTAGGGTTCTATCATAACTACAATTTGTGAAACAATAGAATCATATTAATTAAGTATTGATAATCAATTACTAACTCAGCTTTCACTGGAGGCATTCCTGGTTTATAAAACCACGTGTTCCAATCAACTGTATCTAATATATCTTTCTGTATTAATATTTTCAGATTAAATTTTAGGTTTTCAAAATAATTTTACTAATTAATTTTAAATATATTAAAGATTTTAAATTAGTTTAATAAAATTTGTAAGTTTAAAATAAACATTTTTTTTATGAATCGTTTTTATATTTATATTAATGAAAAGTCTAAATATCACAATGTTATATTGTATTATTTTTATTTATAATAATTATGTGTAAATCTAATTTTAAATTAAATATTTTTTATATCTTTAATTAAATATATTTATTATGTATCAATTAAATTAAATAAATATATAAAATATACCTTATCAGCAAAGAATTTATAAAGATAGTCTTTCCAGTCTTGGGTAGTAATCGATTTATATTTGAAGTTGTCAATATAGGCTTTAATAAAAGCATCAAATACGGCTATAATAATGGAATAGATAGTTAATTAATTATTAATATGTTAAATTTGATTAATTATTTTATTATTGATTATGGGGTGGTTGCACTATACTAAATTATATTTCAATTGTATATTAATTTTTAAATTTAGTTTAGTAATTAATTATTCAAAATATAATCAATTAAAAAGTAACAATTATAATTAATTCTTTAAAATAAAATAATTATATTTCAAACCTAAATTAATGTATATAATACTAATATTTTGTATATGCATTTAGTCTTATAAAGTGGTTACAATATATAAACCAACTATAAACTGAAGAAATTATATAAATTGAGTCATTGAATAATTTACAAGTTATAGCGTACAAATAATATAACATATTTTTAATAAATAATATTGTAACAGATACTTCAACCAATTTAATATTATACGCAGGTTTTATTTATATAATTACGAACAAATTAGCCATAAATTATTTTTCGTTAAAAACATACAACATAAATAATTAATGGTATATTTATCAAACTTTTAATCAAATTTGTTATTTATATAAAATGCTTTTTATTGAAAGAAATATTTACTTTAGTTACTATAAACAATAAAATATTCAAGCAATTTTATATATTAAAATGAATTTATTATATAACACAAATGATATTAATTTTTCAATTTTAATTAATATAATTTATTATATTATATGATTAATTTTATTTATAAAAAAAACTTCATTTAATGTTATATTATATCAATTAACTTGAAAACTAAGATATGAAATTTATTATATCATTTCGCTATATAATTTTGATACATTTAAATAATAAACAATATATGATATGTAGTATACTATAGTATCATAAAAGTTGCTCAATAGAAATCAGAATTCAACAGATCGGCATTTTAACACAACAGAAATCAACAGCTCAGACGAAATGTGTTAATAGACAATAGATAATAATATTGAATGATTAATTAAACAACGAGTATTTTAAGGCGTTCGGCGAAACGCTAGCTTCGTTATTAGTGTCCGAACCCACCCCGTTAGTATAACCACGCGAACACACGTCTACCCTGCCCACCCCCCACCCATCCATAAAGGATTTTGGGCCAAGCTGCATTTCATCGAATTATAGTAAATGTAAAACACGTCTATATCGCCCGCCATTGATTTTAGTATTAAAATATGTATTCCTGGATCATATTATAAAAGAATAAAGTTAAATTTACCATATTTGTCATTACTATTTAATATAGTTTCAATAGATTATTTTCAGTTATTGCAGTACACTTAGTAAGGTTAGGTAGTGAGTGTCAAATTACATTATTAATTTTTTTAATATGTATTTGTTTCCATAGTATATCGGAATATAGGACATTCGATTGTTTAAATATGACAACATTGATAAATCATTATATAAATTTGCAGTATATATTATTATTATCATGTTATTTAGTGTCTATTGGTAATGAAAGTTTGCACAATTCCGCATATTCAACAATATAATTATTATGTATTGGATCTTATATAATTGGTGAAAATAAAATATAAATTATGTCTATTGTTATAAATGTAAAATATATATTTTTAATTTTTGTTGTCTCTGGAATTATATATTGTAATGTGCAATAATGCATAATATAACACCAATATAACTATATATTAACACCAATGTTTAAATTCAATAAATAGTTCTTTTTAGAAACACTCAATATACGGAAGAAATGCGTATATATATACTATATATATGTAAATTCAACAAAATGGTGTCCCATGGGGATATCCCCTTAAACAGATATAATAATCTCGGTGTTACACCGATGAATGGTTGACAAGGTTCTATTTATGTTTACATTGATCAATAAATAATGGTATTTCTGTAAATATATCGTAATAATCAGTGGATATATAAACAAAATACATAGAAAATTTTATTTAAATATATAAAGATTGAATTATTATTCTAAATGAATGAATATAATGATATTGTTATCATTGAATCAAATTAATTTATTTTATTTTTAGATTTTCAATTGATATAAAAATAATTTTAATATGTAAATTTATAAAATAAAATAATTTTTAATTTGTAAATATAAACAAAATGTTTAGTTGGCAGGTGTCAACTTATAGTCAATGCCAATATGGTCGACCATACATTGTTTGTTTACTAAATAGAAATAATAATATTTTATAAATATCAGTTATTAATTTAAAATCTGATGACGTAATAAACCTAATTCATAATAAAGGAAATTTAACAATACAATTATAAAAAATATGTATGTTAATTTTTATAATAATTCAATCACATTATTTTAAAAACATTTATATTGTTTTAAATCCACTGATTATTTGAGAAATGCCGATATTTACCAACCCATGTAAATATTATATAACACACATTTACCAAACATTTACCTGATCACTCCGATTTAGAAAATGGTCGATCTTATTTACATTACCGTTTCGTTTGATAGTAGATTTTTAATTATTTTTATCTAAATAAAATATTTTATGAGATCTTCACTAATACAAAATATAAAAATAATTTGTATGTAATGTTAAAATATAAATTTATATATATTTATTGTATCGATGGATCATAGATTCATATTATTATAATAATAATATTTACTAGAAAAATTGTATTTTTTTCTCTTAGTTTACTTACTTGTTTATGTAATTATGTATTATGTTCCTCCTAAAGGACTATATTTCTGATGTGTTCACCATTATAATTATAACATTACTATAAAGTTATCTAAATAACTAGATCACTAGTTAGCAACAATTAGTTATACGGTTTTACATTTGACAAAGAATTACATTTCGGTTATTTAGTCTAAAACTGTACACAATTACTTGTTATATTAGTAATTTAATAACTAATTTACAGCTTTTAATTTTTTTATAACATATTATTTTCAAAATTTATAAGTTTATAACATATATTGCCTTACATATATGTTGTCAATTTATATAAATGTCTGTAGTTTGAAGGATTTTTGTCCCAAAACTGAAACGTGCTATATTCGTTCACAGATTTTCATGAAATATTTTCAGATATTTGTAAATATCATTAATATGACCTATTATTATAGTTGTATATAATATGCGTATATAAAAATATTAATTATATTCGAATTTCTTTAATATAATTGTAGTGGACATTTAGTGATTTTATGTTCAGGGCTGTACAATGTACAGTGTACGTGTTACTACTACTAAATGATATCTATACTACTACTACTACTACTACTACTACTACTACTACTACTACTATACTACTACTACTACTACTACTACTACTACTATACTACTACTACTACTACTACTACTACTACTACTACTACTACTACTACTACTACTACTACTACTACTACTACTACTACTACTACTACTACTACTACTACTACTACTACTACTACTACTACTACTACTACTACTACTACTACTACTACTACTACTACTACAACTACTACTACTACTACTACTATACTACTATACCATGGTACTACCTGGTCCGCCGAGGATCTGTTCGAGGTACATGAGCAGAGCGCACCCCTTCTCGTAGGGTACGGTGGAGAAAGCGTCGTCGGGGTTAATACCCTTTAGGTCTGGTACTAGGACGGTGAACGGATGAGTCGGGTTGAATATGTTGTTAACCTGTGGGCAGACAGAAAGTTACCTTTAATAACGTACCGTATTAGGTCTGTTGTATCTATTATACTTATATATATATTATATTATATACAAATAGTTTTCATTATTAAACAATTAAATTTAAATAGTTTCATTATTATTTAAAAATGAATTAAATTCATTAGATTAGCTTTAGTCTACTGTACAATTAAATTATGAAGAGATCATTTATTTAAAGTTAATGTAACTCCTGTTTTATAAAATATCTTACAATATTTATATATATTTGTAATAAATAAAATATTTTTTCTTAATTAAAGAATAACATTTCTATACTGCATTATATTTCAATAAAATTTGTTTATTGTAATATATTATTACTTAATACAAGCAATTGTAAGTAAATTTGTTTATCTTTCGGTGAAAATGACGAAAAACGAATATCGTAATATGTAGTTTGAGTTAAGAAAATAAAAGAAATGAAAAATAATTATAATTTAAAACTCAATAAATATGTTCACTTCAATTATTCATTGATATCATTATATATATATATATATATATAAACATAATGCAATACAAAAATGGTTCCTATGATTTCAATTAAAGAATAATATTCTATATTAAATTATACAAAAGTATGATTATTGGAAAATAAGATAGTATTCATTGAAATATTGAATTAATAATGATTAAATCGTTACATTTAAATTAACTGTGATAAAGTACACAATCAGAATTAAAAACTAAAATCAAGAAAGAACGGAACAGCGATCAAATTGAATTTATAACAAACTATATAATATTAATATATAATAATATGTCGTAAATATAAAATAATTTATAAAAAATAATATAAAAGTTAATTAACAAATACATAAGTTTATCTTATATAGAAAATCTAAATGTTGGGATTATATTATATGTGACATTCTGTTCACATTATAAAATAGTGTTATCTCATTATTTTAGTTCATATCGTTAT
This sequence comes from Osedax fenrisi, assembly GCA_964019155.1. NCBI lineage: Eukaryota > Metazoa > Annelida > Polychaeta > Sabellida > Siboglinidae > Osedax > Osedax fenrisi. The sequence continues at coordinate 23,851,352 of OZ025241.1, read as the reverse complement.
ATACTTTGTTCATATTTATGTACTGTCCAATACTTTACTACAATTTAATATATAAATCTTTACATGTGTGGTTTGTAATCGTAACTCCTTACGTTATACATTCAAAATAGATTTACATTATATTTATTATAATAAATTATGATATATATATGTTATTAAAAATTATGTAAAATATTTATTTAATGTAAATTATTCAAAAAATTATTCAAAAATAAAATAATCTGTATTAGAATCGTAAATTCAACTAATACACAATATGA
>OZ025241.1:23768592-23846092 GCA_964019155.1 Osedax fenrisi | reverse complement strand
GATATAGGTAACTTACTCTAAACTCCACCCCATTTTCTACTAAATGTTGAAACGAAATAAAAAATGGTTTGAATTGATTTGGGTTGTGTTTAATAAAACCTAAAATATAAAATGTATCTTATACTTATTTATATATACATATATTGTATGTTTGTGGGGTACTTTCATCCCATCCAGGAACTTAAATAAAGTTTTTACTTATCAAATTGCTCTGTGTCCATTCAAGGCCGCAATTTTATATATATATATATATATAAACATTACTTTTAATTCTCTATTAAGATTATCTATGTAATCATTGTTGTATATATTTGAAGGTTATGCAATTCTGCGGAACACAAGTACAATTAATATACAAATACGACAGTGAAGTAATACCCATATTATATTATAATGGTGTACATCGCAGTATATAGGTAGTCAGGCGGATGTAAGCATAGATCGTATAAGTGCGGCGTAAATAAGTCACATATACCCAGTGATAGGCAACTATTAAATCTACTACGCACTAGCTCCTTGTGTACTACATTAATAGATCTAGTACTCGCTCTTTATATATCACGTAATTGTAGCCGCATTTACGTCAGAACTCGCACTTCACAATCAAATAGTACTGGCACTCGCACTATATAGAGCCGCCGCACTCCTCAACATTGTATACAAGTTGTATAATACAATACATTAGATATCCAACGCTAGTATAGGTGTTACCCTATCACGGAGACATGATAGATACACGAACAGATATACTTTTTAATAAAAAGAAAAGAAACGAGAAGTTTATAAAAAGTTTTTATAATTAAAATCTGCTAACTTTTTAACGGAGGATCCGATGAAAACTTCCAGTTTGGAACCGAAGTCAAGTTCAGGTTCGCAATGTTTGAACTCGAGTGTTGCGCCGCTGTCAGCATCCTTCACGTCCCCGATGATCAGGTCTCTCGTGTCCAATAACTATAATCGGTGATCAATAATCAAATAACTGATCAATAATAGATATATATATATACATTAGTATATGATAAATACATTACTTTACTAAACACAAAGCAAATCAAGGCTAATCACTTTATATTTTGATTTTGACTGATAAATGACAAGTGAAGTTAAGTAAATCGACGACATTATATATATATATATATATATATATATATATATATACATATATATTACAGTTGGCTTAGGCGTCAGATACACAGTTAGTTGGATAGTGGTTCAATAAATCGTATCATCAAAATAGGCTTTAAATAATATTTAGAGTATATATAAATAATCGGCTCTCATTAAAACACATATATATATATATATATATTATCATATTTAACTGCCTGTGTGGCTCAGTTAGCTAAGGCGTCAGACACATAAGTAGTAGGACAAGGGTTCAAGCCTCGTCCGGACCATTAAAATAAGTCTTCAAATATTATTTAGAAGTGATCTTATATAAGTGTGTATAAATAAATGACCGGCTCTCGTTAAAACCATGGATGCATTAACATGAGAACGGCTTCGAAGGGATATTAGAGCCACATGGTTATAAGTGAAAAATTCATCTAAGTTCCTGGATGGGATGAAAGAACTCCACCAAATAAAATAACAATATATATATATATATGTTTATATGTGTATGTTTATGCTGAGTGATGATTTAAGGTTGGCACTAAATAGGGTGATGAAGGCCCCTTCGCTTGTACGGAGGGAAAATAATAATAAAATAAAAATAACAATGTTTTGACAAAAACAATTGTATAGATGTTGAGGATGCCAAAATAAAAAGTATGTTCGTATTAATAGATATACGACTTCTACTATGACATATCTAGGTTTATATACATATATCATCGTTACTTGATTCATCGTGTGGAAGAATATGTCATTTCGTATAAATAATTGTATGCAAATTTGTGAAATCATTATTTACGATAACATAATTATTTGACAATAGTTCATTCTGTTTATTACTAATATTGTTATTAACAATATAATGTCGTTATAATAAGATAATTATTAGTTAAATTCTAATTTTAGAGAAGACACATTAATTGAAAAATAATTTAATAATAACATCAGATTTTGCACAATGTATGTTGGGATAAAAAAGTATATCTTGTTGTCATTCGCATATTTAAAATATGAGGAGAAAATTATAATAACTACCAAAATAAACGAATGAAATAATAAATATAAAAAGTGAATAAATTATACAAAAAAAAATATAAAATATATTATGTTATAATTACTTAATGACATACACTTATAGGTATATAATATATATCACTTTATACAAATACATTATTAACAAATTTACAAATACAATTTCCAACTTTCTCATTATCAGAAATTATTAAACATTATGCCATGCTACCAGTGATGTCTCAACTTTACGGACGTGGATTTATAAAATATAGGATGATAATTAGGATGATAATTGTGACAATATTAGATATACTGGCAACACTTATCATTTACGTACATATATATATATATATATATTTAATGCTATCATATTATGATTTTTTTTTAAATTGTTTATATAAATATCTGGGTTCATTATCAACAAACTAAACCAGGTATGTCCTATAATCAAAAACAACCAACAAATTATTATTATTTACACCCATAGGTTACAATCGCTATACTATTATGTATGTAGTACATGTATACTAAGTCTAATATAGTTCATATGCGCTTACACAAAACCACAAGCTAAATACATTGTTGTATTCGTTTTATTGCGATAATTAAAAAAATAAACCAATACAATCACCGGTAAATAAAATAAAAATTTACGCGTTCGATTCTATTTTTACGCGCGTTAATATCGTCCGCCCGTACAGATATCGCTGCCGTTTATGATAATTAGTTTCGAGAGTGTTCCGATTACGGCGGTTAGTGCTTTATGATACCTCACCTCACCCGATACACACACACACACATACACACACACACACGTATAGACTACGTAGCTCTAGATATAAATAGTTTTACAGTCTAACACCGCCGGCGTGCCGAGATCGTAAATATCGCCGCGATACACTCTTGAAGGTCACCGGCAGTCTATTTATAGATCGTAGCCGCGACCTAACTAGGGTGACGTACGTAAGTGTAACGTACTACAACTGGGGTCTATGAAACGTGTGCGTCTATCACATCGTGTGTACGTCTTAATACACACATTAGCTAGTCGTGATTCTTTCATAGCAGAGACATGGTACAATCGAACACAATGCAATACCCGTTATTTATTAACCCTCAAGCTAGGCTATAGATCGTTATGTAATTGATGTATCTATAATAACTGCTGATACTATTACGGATTTGTAAGAAATTTGTAACATATAATTACGAATACAAGATTTGAAAACCACTGACATATGTCACGATTATTATGTAATAAAGAAACGGTATATAAATATGATGTCGACCTACATGAGTCATACACATCCAACATTATTGAACAGCAACATGAATGATATTTCACTAGTCTACATACAATATCCATATTGAAGTAAATTCTCTTAAATATATGTTTAATAACGCCATTAACCATTAGTTGAGATATGAAGTAAAAGTAGGAACATTTTAACGAATTCGTCTATATGTTCAATATTTCTGAACTTAGATAACAACAATAATTTACAAACACGAGGTTATATAAGGTGTTCAAAGATTGTAAATAATAATAATTATTATTTATAGAAGACAAATTTATTTATTTTTCTCTTTTCTTTTGTGGTGTATATTAAATTTCTTTTTGATTAATGGCTTTAGAATAATATGGAATTTCTTTATTTGTGTCACGCACTAAATATAAAATCATTTTTTTAAATCGAGTGAGTAATTTATATTTGTATGAATAATAGTAGGAGTTTATCAATGGAGCCGATATTTAAAACATATTGTATTTATAATATAAATATAAATTTTTTATTATTTTTATAATGTAATAAATTTAAAGACATCATATCTCGGATGTTGTACATTTTGGATTGAAATAGGTATTCGAAATATGACCCATATTACAACTAGATACGTATTCCAACTTGAAATGTGTTTGAATATATTACTCCTTCTCGATGGAATATACTTTCCAACTATATTTGTAACCATAACTCACTTATATATATTTAAAAGAATGTTTATAAAAACTTACTTATATTACCATACTAATACACTAATACATAACTTTACTAACTTATTTAATTATACAAATTATCGAATATATAAATTATTTACATAATGTATATTTCATTGTTTATTCGATTTTGATTTCCATCCGTTGTTATTGCTATGAAATAATGTTTGTATATACTTTATTGTTTAATGCTTTGCAAACATGTATTCATATTATATTAGTATTATTATTGATATTTTTATAATTGTTTTTAACACTTATGATAATATATGTATAGCTGGCTATCTATGTATAAATATCATACAATAAAATACAATATAATATAATAATCCCTTAGATAGTAATTCTGATTAGAAAAATAAATCATCTCAGAAATAATTTGTTTATGTGAGACATAGATTTATAAAAATTAAAAAATTAAATAAATTTACAATTATGATTTAAGGACTTATTATAAAATAAATGATAATGAAATTTAGACTCTAAATTAAAATATAGAATTCAAATAATTAAAAAATAATAATAATATATAGATATATATCTAGATTATATAAATCAGGAATAACATAATATTTGGAAATATTAATAATTTGTTTATTAGTAATTTCAATGGAGTTTTAAATTTAGTATTAGCCAGTTATAAAATTATTTATAAAAGAATGAGATATATCATATATTATTATAATAATTATAATTTTATATGTTAATTAATGTATGGTATTTATTATAAAACACTTCCATACTATTATTGGAGGTGATATTATAGATTATGTTAAAATAATAATAATAATAATAATAATGATAACAATAATAATAATGATAATAATAATAGTAATAATAATAATAATAATAATAATGATAATAGTAATAATAATAGTAATAACAGTTATTACAATGATAATAATAACTAATGAGGGTGACAAGGTATAATGATAATAATATAGGTTAAATAGTTTGATTTAATTATAAGTGGTTTAAATAAATAATAACTGGAGTCGAGTTTAATATTTGGCAAACGGTTCTAGAGATTATATTAGTGTAAAACTTCGGCTACAAAATCTCACAAAACCATATTGTGGTTTGAGCAGAGGGAGAATGTCCGAGTGAGTATTCAGTCAGTTAGTTCGGATATAAATGAATTATGAGATAGTAATGTACAGTGGTGGTGATGATTTTATATAATGGACGGAGAATTTTAGAGTCTATAGTCTGGGAGATGGTAAACCAGTTTATTATAATATACGTTACAATATAGATGAAACGTAGACGGTAGGTATCAGTCCGAAAATAGGTCTGATTGATCTACCTTAGTAAGTGGTCGAGGGCAGTTAATATAGATACTTGCGTAGCGGTTAGCGTATGGTTGTTGTAGTTGAGTCGGGAAATTATAATTGAGAAGTTTAGTCGTGGGTAAGTCGAGATGAGATCTTACTTTGCGTATATTACATCAATGCCGTACGATTGATTTTGAGTAGTTTTATGTGATCAACCGAGGGAAGAATTGTATGGTGAGGCCAAGTTATTTAACTTTATTTATGGGAAGAGAAGATCGGCGTTATTAATATAGAGTATTGGCATATTAGGGACGTCACCTTTAGAAAGTACGTCGAATAGTTCTATCTTAGATGAGTTTAGTAAATGGTTGTGCCAATTTAATCTAAGAACACGTGTAGTTCAGTAGTTAGTTGTGTTAGCATGATGATATTGTCATGACGAGTACATAGTATATTGGAAGTTAGGGCAAGTGTTAATGAGGTTAGATAGTGGAAGCATGTAAATCAAGAGAAGTATAGGTTAAAGTACAGAGCTTTGTGGAACCTGAAGTTGGTTTTATGCGGTGTGGATAGTGTATTTTTATGTTTCCAGAGTAGTAAAGTTGTGAAGAACTAGTATCATTTTATTTATTAACTATTATAATGTAATATATAACATTGATAGTATTAATTAAAATTATTAATTATTTTATCAAATTGATAATCAATGTTTATAAATTTAAATATAACTTATTATTAAATAAGTGAACTTTAATGTATGAGGACATACACTTTAGTTTAGTATACTATCATTATAATGATTACTTTAAAACTAATATATAGATATACATTATAATATTATATAATTATAATAATATAAATTATATTATATAATTATTATTATAATTATTATAATAATAATAAAATGTATTACTTATTATTAATATTAATCATTATTAATATTAATATTTATTATTAATAAATATATTAATAATTATTTAATTTTCATATTGTAATAAGTATTCATATATATACATATATATATATATATATATATATATATATATATATATATATATATATATAATATATTATTCTATTAAATATAATTTTAATATAGTATATTTAATTGTCTATATTAAATATGTATATTTTAACCAAAGATTTCGCTTCTTTTTGTACTTGCTCGATTGTTAAATCAACATAACCATCTAAAATATGTTCTTCAAAATTAACATTCAGGTTAAGGTGTATTCCTGTAACTCTGCATATATCTGGTCTCGAGTAAGAACTAGGATCAGCTGGACTCAACGCCATGTTTAAATATAAAGATCTATTCTACAAAAGTAACTATAAATTATATATTATGTTTATATATAAAAATATATTCAAATATTAATCACGTGCCGTCTTATTAACCACGTGTTCTATATTTTGACAACGATATAAACAAATATAAAAATGGCATAATTTCAAATTATATTTGATATGTTACGATATTAATTTGTTATATATTATACTTTAAAGCTATACTAATTTTATTTAAATATTTTATAATAAATGTATATATAATATTTTATAATAGCTTTTATTTTAAAGTTCTGTTTCTTTTACATTACTATATGATTAGTATATCAATTGTATAGTATACAATTAAAATAGTAGATAATAATTTATTAAATTTATTAAATAAATTAAATAATAATTATATTTGTTTAATAAATAATTAATATTATCGTTATCAATATAATTCATATTTCAATATGACGATATTAAAAATATTGTGATAAAGGTATTTTCATTTATTTTATATTTTATCAAATTCATATTTAATAAACAATATTTTTTGACAGTTTTAAACTGAGTTTAAAATGTACAGTGTATGAATCATACACTGTATAGTTAATAATAGTTAATTAATAATATAAATATAATAATTATAATTTAATAAATATCTATAAGCCACCTATATACATATTAATAATTGTTCTCTATTTAGAATAGCATATTCAATATGTGAATACTATCATCATAGATACCAACAAAATGTCTTCATTCTCTAAGATTATCATTATGATTATTATATGATTATCAATTATTATACGATTATTGTTAAATCCCATATTAATGCGATAACATACCAATTAAGAATAATGTAATAATGGTTACAATTAAATATTATAAATAATATTATTAAATACTAACTAATATGTAATATATTACTTATACAATTGTATTCACTTGTATATAATTTAGTATAACCAAAGCCCTTTGTGGTACCAATATTATTATTTATACCAAAGAGATTTGGTATAACATAATTCAAATTAATTATATATATATATATTAGAGTATAATATATTATGTATATTTATAATATTTATATATTTAAAAATTATATCTTGGTTCGACTTAGAATATTATAATATAGATAATGATGTTTAGTAAGGGTGTATACATTAATGATAATTTGTTATATATCAATTGTGATATAGTAATTTGTATTAATATAAATCCTGATTCATTTACAATCATGTATATATTTACATATATATATATATATATATATATATATATATATATATATATATATATTATTAATTAAATTATTAAATATTATATTTAAAATATAGTTATTTTTAAAATTATACAGAGGCTATATGTTAGTGCGAATAATTATTTAAAGTAGAAGTATAACTATATTTAACTGCCTGTGTGGCTCAGTGGCTAATGCGTCAGACACACAAGCAGTAGGACACGAGTTCGACCCTCGTCCCGACCATTAATTAATTTTATAAAATGGGTCTTAAAATATTATTTAGAAGTGATCTTATATAATTGTGTATAAATAAATGATCGGCTCTCGTTAAAACCATGGATGCCTTAACATGAGAGCGGCTTCGAAGGGACATTAGAGCCATATATGGTTATAAGTGAAAACTTCATCTAAGTTCCTGGATGGGATGAAAGGACTCCACCAAATAAAAATAACAATAACAATAACAATATGTTTTTCATAAATAATATATATTGAAAGTATTTTATATCTATATAATTATATATATCCATATTTTGTGCTTTACTTTTAGTAACTATCAAATTTATTAAAAAAGACTAACAAAATATGTTCTTTATTGATTTCATTTTTTATGTTCAATATAATAGTTTATATTAACAGATATATGTATATATGAATCAAACAATAGTTTTATATGTAATATTGAAAATTTAGCTTTATGATTATATAATAATTGGATACACTGTTTATGTAATGATCAAACTAATTTCACCTGTCACAAATACAATTAATCTCATGCCATCAGTGTGTGATATTTACCATTAATGCCCATTTATTATAATTAAATTATAATCTGAGGGTATCGCTAATATATTTTAAATTTTGTTTATATTTCTATAGTTTTCATATATAATATTTTATGTATCAAAACTCTTATGTATCAAAACTCTATATGAATTGTATCCTCCCTCATGATAGGTTAACATCTTAGTTACTCTAACATAATAGTAACGCAATAGAGTTTTGTATTACTGATTTATTAGAAAATATAAGTATATTGCGATAAATTAATGACATTAATTTGATCCTAGATTCTACTGAGAAAATGGGAAATTTACCGTTCGGAACAACAGCGAAGGAGAATTGGGTCGATCAAAACAAACAAGAGCACATCATATACAGTTACATCAATCTTTATAAAGGTAGTATACTATATATGAATGTCAGTCATTTAGTACATCGGACGTTTCGTATAGATCTTTCCTTCGAGAAATTCAAATGAAGTCGACTATTAACTATTAAATATCTACGAAACGTATCAATTTCTATACGAATCGTCTCATAGGAATCGTCTATCACCCGTATTATCACCCGTATTATCACCCGTATTATCGCGCGCTTACGGATACGCCTATATTACGTGTCCCTAAGGTGGAAAGTTAATCGATGTGCTGAACGGAGAAGGAGGAAGTTACGAAGTCAGGAGGATAATACGAGAGGAGATTAATCGCTTCATGTACAACAACGGAGAGGGTAAATTTCTCAGTAAACTCGAATTCATCAAATGGAAGAATCGAATAGTCGAACAAAAAGAGGTTTACGCAAAGTATAGAATAATTATGCGCGACGATAACATTATATTAATTTATAATAAATATTATATATGTATATAAAATTATGAACTGCGTATATATATATTTGAAAGCATTATATACAAATGATTGTTTGTGTAAAGTGCCTCACTTTCGCCACCTACATCAATACCACTATCACGATTACCACAACCGCCACCAATACTACCATCCCTATCACAACAACCATCACCGCAACCACTTTCACCATTTCTGCTACCACTATCACTACTAATACTACCATTAGCACTACCACTACCACCACTAATACTACCACTACCACTATCACCACTATTACCACTGATACTACCACTACCACTACCATTAATACTACCACTACCACTAATACTACCACTACCACTAATACTACCACTACCACTAATACTACCACTACTACTAATACTACTACTACCATTAATACTACCACTACCACTACCACTAATACCACCACTACCATTAATACTACCACCACCACCACCACCCCTACCCCTAGGGTCTGACGTACGTAGAAACGCGCACCGACACGGCCATCATCTCTGACTACCGCGAGGACCGCGTCGCTAAGTACAGGCCGCACGACATCTGCTGGCGTCTGGCGGCGAGGGGAGGGGTCGGTGAGACCATCCTTCACCTGTGCATCCTGAACGACACGCCCGCGCATCACGAGATCGCTAAGATCCTGCTGTCGGAGTTCCCGCGTCTGTCGCTGGATATCTACGAAGAGATCGAATACTACGGTAAAATTAATATAAAAATAAGATATTAATTCTAAACAATATAAATTTGGTATAGATATTTTAGTGCATAGATATGATATCAATTCTTGACACATATTTTGTAAGTATAGTAGGGGTAGATGTGGTATATATTTAATGATTAACTAAATGAAGTATAGGATTAGGGGAGGCTGAGATTTTTTTATAATATTATTAATATATTAGTATTATTATAGTGGTATATTATCATATAGGATAGTGGTGGAATATATGTGACTATTATCTCTAGCGGTGTTCACACCGTCCGTAAAATAATGTATGAAACCTAGTGCGCGAACATTTTATCCCGATAAACAACATATTTCCTACGTATTATGTACTTACGGCAAAAATAGAACGGGTTCTATTAATCAAGTTTTATACGATATTTTACGGATCGTCTGAGCGAAGTTAGGCGCGTTGATATCGATGATGGTTATGTGTATCTTCAATATACACGTGTTACGTTAACGCGTACAACGATTATGATACCGATATACCTAGAAACGACACGCCATTTTGTTGACTGTACCCAATTCTAACTTAAATTAAGTTATAAAACTAATAACATATTAACTAACGATTAATAGCGTACGGTATGAATGAGTAAACACGTATTGGAGTAGTGTACGACGAAATACGAAGATTAATAATTAAAATTATTAAATGCAGGATTACGAACCACGTATAAGTCGTATGCATTAAGTAAATATGACTACAAATGGTGGTGACCAGTAAGTGTTCGCTGTCGTAAAGACTGTTCGATTCACCCGTATATCTGTATACCGATACTAGCCACGATGTAATATTTATTTATTGAAATCTCATATATATATATTGAATATAATATAAATAGCGGATATAAATGGATCTCTCAAGAAGTCGTAGACTTATACATGTTATAAATAACTGCGAGGGGCCCCATACAATACAAATAATAATATTTTTTTTCTCGTGTTTCGATTCATCATTTATTAAGTTATCGATAAACACGAGCAAAATCAAGAACTGCCTGTAGTCGAACCCGTGACCTCCGGCTTTCTAGCTCTCGGTTGTCCCATTGACCCCACACGCATATATATGTAATAACCACACCACTACAATCACCCGCAGGAGAATCGGCCCTACACCTGGCGATAACGTACGGAGAGTTTGAGATGGTTCGCTGTCTAATAGAGGCGGGGGCGGATGTGAATCAGAGAGCCACGGGTAACTTCTTCCTGCCCGAAGATCAGAAACTCGAATACCCTTCTCCTGTCACTAACTACGACGGTTGGGAACAGTCACAAATTATCGAGTATTTAATCACGTAATTAAACTGCCTGTGTGGCTCAGTGGTTAAGGCGTCAGACACACAAGCAGTAGGACACGGGTTCGAGCCTCGTCCGGACCATTAATGAATTTTATAAAATGGGTCTTAAAATATTATTTAGAAATGATCTTATATAATTGTGTATAAATAAATGATCGGCTCTCGTTAAAACCATGGATGCCTTAACATGAGAGCGGCTTCGAAGGGACATTAAAGCCATATATGGTTATAAGTGAAAAACTTCATCTAAGTTTCTGGATGGGATGAAAGGACTCCACCAAATAAAAATAACAATAACAATAACAATTATCTTAATGAATATAGCATATATATATATATATATATATTTTGTAATATATAATCAAGATACGCATGTCTATGATAAATATAACTTATATATATACAAGCTAGCATCGATATTGATTAACTAAGACATACACTTATCAATTGATACCGTACGCGCATATAATCTGAAGCTTACGTCGCCGACGATAGGTTACGCCTATTACGGGGAGTATCCGCTATCGTTTGCGGCGTGTTTCGGGCACGAGGAGATCTACGACTACCTGATTGACAGGGGGGCGGACCCCAACCTTCAGGACAGCTACGGCAACTCTGTGCTACACATGCTAGTCATCAACGATAAAATAGTTTGTACTATCCGGCGTATTGACTTACTAATACTTACCACTATATTGATGTTATTCCCGTAATGCATTCCGATATTCGATTCGAATAAACGCAAAAATTCGACGAGTTGAATTTTAAATTTGATTCGAATATAAATAGGACTCTACGAATATTCGAAGGTAATTTCCCATAATGCATTATAATATTATATTCGAATATATTCGAAGGTAAATGAACTATTCGAAGCAGTGTGAAACCTGCTTTATTGTTGCTATTCATTACTGTTGACTCATTACTGATGACTCATTACTGATGACTCATTACTGATGAGTCATTATTGATGAGTCATTACCGTTAACTCATTAGTATAGCTCAAGCTGCTATGTATTAGTATCTCAGACGGGATGTATTAGCGGCACTGATACATTAGATCTCCTGCTGTGAAGCATCTGATTGCTGGTATCACTGTGATGTATTATATTTAATTAACATACTATATTAGGAGATATACAAGGATTATTTTCATATTATCTTTATATTTTATTGTTCAGTTTTTAAATTAAAATTTTATCTTTTAATTTTTTTGATAATATATTAATATGATAATGTGATAATCTTTTGGAATATTAGATATAATGGAAATAAGAAATTTTACATGAGTACATTTCTTGTATAATTTTATATAACGATATCATTAATAATGTGTATCTTATTTCATATAGTTTTCAATTTAAATATAAAAATAAAAGAATAAGACATTAATTCTAAACAATATCAATTTTGTATAGATATTTTAGTGCATAGATATGATATAAATTCTTCACATATATAGTAAGCATAGTAGTGGTAGATGTGATATATATTTAATAATTCATTAAATGAAGTATAGGATTAGGGGAGGCTGCGATTTTATTAAAATATTATTAATATATTAGTATTATTATAGTGGTATATTATCATATAGGATAGTGGTGGAATATATGTGACTATTATTGTGTATCATTATATTATTGATAATTATGATTATATTAATCATATAGAGTTGCAATATATATAGTTGGTATATTGTGTTTTATATTTTTTCAAATCATATTGAAAAATAATAAAAAACCTACATAAATATGTTATTTTTACGATTATAAGTTTGTATTGTATTATTATTGATTAAATCGTGGAGAAAAATAACAGATTTAGCTATAGTAACTGAAATAAACAATATATATACAAGGAAACGAGGTGATCAATTTAAAAAAAATCAATGCCATATTGATTATCGTGAATTAGTATTGTTTTCAATATCCTTTCATCGCAGCACACTATCATTGTTATATTGAATATTAGTTTTTATTTAGTGTAATGATTTATATAAATAATAAAGTGATTCACTATATTTTATGTAGTCTAAAATAAATGTATGTATATATATATATATATATATATATATATATATATATATATATATATATTAAATCTATTAAAAATATATACTTTTTATAGAGGCAAAAGAGTAACAAAATTGTAAGTAAAATATGTATATGATAAATAGTAAATTATAAATATATATAATATAATGTATATTGAATGTATATTATTATCAAATTATTATCGTATTACTATTATTTTATTATTATTTTCTTCCCGCACGAGCGAAGGGGTCTACATGACCCTATTTTAGTGCTAATAAACTCAATATCATCATCATCATCATCATATATATATATGTGTGTGTGTATACGTTTGTTTTGTTATAATCAATAGATGCGTGTAAGCTTCATTAGTAAACAGTACACACATCACACACATGTCCAGTCGATGTTTAGCTACGCGTTCCGTCACCACGCCAAGAAAGCGAACATGGAACTGAAGAATAAGCAGAAGCTGACCCCGCTGTCTTTGGCTTCTGGATTAGGACGCAACATCCTGTTCAAAGAGATCATCGAACTGCAAAGCATCGTTACTAATATCCAACGATCGTAGTCATATGTTTATGTCGCCTCCTAATATCTCCTATATATGTTAATATAATATAACACGCAGACATATCTGTATACATATCTATAGATGTTCACACATGTTAGCATCAGATATCATTCCTACATAGATTAAGACAATATCATATAACCATAACTATTCAGTAGCTGCTATATTACTACTTTTTATGTATGTATATATAATTGATATATAATAATAAAATATATACTATTTTTAATATAATATTAATAATTGTAATAATTCAATTAATATATAAAATTGTTTATATATTTATATATATATATATAATATTTATGAGCAATAGCTATTAAAATAAATATAATGATAATAGTTGTTAATACCTATCTTACTTGTGTGTAGGAGAACTGGCGCTACAGCAACATAATCTGCTCGACTTATCCCCTGGCTCCGTTAGACACTATCGGTGAATCTGGAAGAATCAGTAAGTATATTTATAAACTTTTATATAACCATGCTCCTACTTCTTTCTATGTTTCTCTCTCTCTCTCTCTCTCTCTCACTCTCTCTCTTTCTCTATCTCTCTCTTTCTCTCACTCTCTATCTCTCTCTCTCTCTCTCTCTCTTGCTCTCTCTCTCTCTCTCTCTCTCTCTCTCTCTCTCTCTCTCTCTCTCTCTCTCTCTCTCTCTCTCTCTCTCTCTCTCTCTCTCTCTCTCTCTCTCTCTCTCTCTCTCTCTCTCTCTCTCTCTCTCTCTCTCTCTCTCTCTCTCTCTCTCTCTCTCTCTCTCTCTCTCTCTCTCTCTCTCTTGCTCTCTCTCACTCTCTATCTCTCTCTTTCTATCTCTCTCTCTCTCTCTCTCCTTCCCTCCCCTTCCCTCCTCTCTGCCTCCCCCCCGCCCACACTGACCAGTACAGTGTTGCCCAGACTGGAGTTCAGCGCTGATGTACTTGACTGAGGGACGTACGGACGATCACCTCGAGATTCTCTCCGGAGGAGTGATACGACAACTGCTCGACGAAAAGTGGAAAACATTCGCCAAGGTAGGTATCACGATGATTCTGGTGGCATGAGTGTGATCCGTGATGATCTGTGATGATGTTTGTATGCTCGTCTATACACGCTATGTAACAATATACATATTCATTACATATATATGTTTATTGAATGTTGAATTCTAGTTCACAAATAATTATTTAACAATTTCAAGATATTTAAATCACACAATAGCTTCTATCGAATATTTATAGGTTGATTTACAACATAATTTCTATTTATAGAACTTGAATTTAATTGTACGAAACTTTTATTAACTTTGCATTTTAAATACCATTTTAATGTCATTTTATTGAAATTAATATATTCATAAAGATATTTAAAAAATTTGAAATATAAATATTCAATAAAAATTAAATAAATTTGAGCGACATATTATTTTTAAATATATAGAAAGTATATGTCATTACTCTGCCCTCTCCAAACCTGCACCTTAACCTGAATAATAATGCCTAATCTACCTTTTTACTTACACCCACCATCGATATAAAGAAAGTGGATAAGCAATTGACGCACGCAATGCATGTAAAAGATAGACACGTGAATGACACTTTTATCGATAAATTTACAAAATGGTATCAGTGATTTTGATTGGATATTAGTCATATTATATATGTCAAATATCAAAACAGTAGTCTTTTCGTCGAAATAGATTTAAGTGACTTCTATCTATATCAATGGATTTAAATTATAAATATCAATAAAATCAATAAAATAGTATTATATCTCCAATTTAAATACACAAAATTACGAGGAATGTTGATATTATGTATTTTAAATATATCATTTTATTTTTAGTATAGATAGTATATTAAAATTGGTAGTGATTATTAAAATATATATGATAAATACATATTATTATAAATAAAAAGTAGTGGGCCAGATAGTGGGTTTCGACTGCAGCGCTCGTAGCGGATAGTGCCATACACTACAGTCAATTGCTTATCCACTTTCTTTATATCGATGACACCCACATCCGTAAACAAATATAAACACTAATTTATATTATGTTATATTATTAACAGATATTGCAAGATAAATATATTATTAATTTTTAAATAATGGCATATATTATGTATATGATAAAGTATTAGGCCAAAGTAATTGGTAAGATTTTATCTGTCACCAGCATAGATTTATAGTTAGGTAAAATACAATTCTATGGTCACTATTATTGAATGGTTTTTCTATATCAAATTATTTGATGTATTTACCATTGCTATATTATCTTATATCTATTAATGATATATTGTAATCCACATATGTATTACTAATATAAATTATAGTTTGTAAATACATATATAAACTATAGGTTTAAATATATGTAATTAGGTATATTTCTTAATTTACAATGTATAATATAAATATAATTGCAAAATAGTGTACTTGGTGTATAATTGCATGATTCTAGTGCATAGAACTAGAGAGAAATCTTTCTCTCTAGCTCTTGGTTCTAGTGTGAGGTGTGCCATGTAAAGTTACAACACAAATATTTTAAATATTTTAATAGTTTCATAATTAATATATATATTCATATTTCCATGTATTATATGACTACATTATTTATTTGTATTAGTATCACATTCTGTAAATATATATATATATATATATATATATATATATATATATATATATATATATATATATATATATGTATATATATACCATATAAAACTAAGATATATGTATGTAAATGTTATCTTTTAATTAAATATTATATAGCTATTATTATAAAATATATTTAAATTTAAATTCTATTTGTTGAAAACACCCTATGCAAGTAGCATTATTTATGAAATTTATATAATTAACTATTAATTTATTAATTAATATATATATATATATATATATATATATTCAATATAATAAAAATCTCATTTATAATTATTAAAAGCATATACATATCGGAATAAAAAGCGAAGTACCAACGATTATATTCGATAACAACGGACTTCAAACAATGGATGAATCAACTAGTTACAGTTCATAGTTGTTCAGTTTAGCCTTTGTTTTGTTATTTGGTTTTAGTTTTGAGTTATGTTATATTTTAAGTATGAATATATATTGTGATATTGTGTTATTATAAATATATGATGATATTATACATACATTTACGCCCAACAGAAGAGATTCTTCGAGCGTCTCATACTATCAGTGCTGCACCTGCTTACGCTGAGTATCGCTATCTACACGAGACCCGACGACGTATCAGACAACAGCGGAGCCTACACTCGTAGAATAGTTAGTCACTTTCGCAGTAGTAGTTGTGACTCATCGCTGTGGTGGTGGTGACTCATCGCAGTAGTGGGAGTGGTGGTCCTAGACTATAGGGGCGTCGCTCTGACTCATCTATTATATAACACCATTATATGATGTAAAGTTTGTTTGTTTATATATATATATATATATATATATATATATATATATATATGTGTGTGTGTGTGTGTGTGTGTGTGTGTGTGTGTTAGTATGTAAATAAGTATATACCAAGTAAACGGTGATATGGAGAACTACCCTGTCAGTATATCGGACAGCAGTGGGACATACACGCATGGAATAGTGAGTCAATATCGCAATAGTACTTATTAAATAATAGTGGGTATTCGGGGTTGCAGCTGTATGTGGGGGTTGTAGCTAGGTATTCGGGGTTGCAGTTGTGTATGTGGGGTGAAAGTTTTCATTATTCATCAAATTTCAGTGAGACACGTATATCTATTGTTGTTAGTAATACTTGAATGATTCAGGTCAGGTTTATTGTTCAGTGATTGCATGTTAAGAATCACTAAGATATCGATAGCATCGTCGCTCTAGTTAAATAATTCATGCGCACATCGTATCGAGGTTAATTACTGCATGCTTTACCACACTGTATTAGAATTGATCTTATGTTATTGTGTATAATAAAATCAGGGCTATCATAAAAGCTGATGACTTGGCATGAGAGTTTATTCGAAGGGATATTAGAGCAATATGGTTATAAGTAACAACTTCGTCTAAGTTCTTGAATTGAATTAAAATACTCTTCCAAATAAAATAACAATACATATCTATATATATAATAACTACAATAATAATAATATAATTATCGCCATTATTTGCAAACAGAATCACAAATAAAGTGCCTACCATAAGCAATGAATAAATATGCCACCATCACCATCCTTCCTACCACTACCATTATACCCTACCTACCCCTACAACCACTATACCCTACCTGCCACTACCACTATACCCTACCTACCCCTACAACCACTATACCCTACCTACCCCTCAACCACTATACCCTACCTACCCCTACCTGCCACTACCACTATACCCTACCTGCCACTACCACTATACCCTACCTACCCCTACAACCACTATACCCTACCTACCCCTACCTGCCACTACCACTATACCCTACCTGCCACTACCACTATACCCTACCTACCCCTACAACCACTATACCCTACCTACCCCTACTACCACTATACCCTACCTACCCCTACAACCACTATACCCTACCTACCCCTCAACCACTACCACTATACCCTACCTACCCCTACAACCACTATACCCTACCTACCCCTCAACCACGCCCACTACACCCTACCTGCCACGCCCACTACACCCTACCTGCAGGTAAGATACATAAGTGAGCTGATCGTATGCTGCGACTGCATCACTAACATCGTGTTCCTGCTCGAGGAGTTACGTTCTCAGGGCTTCAGGAGCTTCATCACTAATCAGGTCGGACACATCAACTCACAGATCATCTTCTTCAATCATAGTCATTCCGAGTCAACTATATACATTTGTGTGTATTATATTGTATTGTATTATAATATTTATAGTATAATATTATAATGATAATATGTATATGAATAATTTTGTTTATTTTCTATTTAGTTTTCTAATTTACAATATTAATATACTTTTTCCCCATAAAGGGTTACATAATAATATAGCATATTTTCTGTATTTGTCACCCATAATATTGTAATATCTAAATCAATTTATATTAATCAATATTTAGTACAGGTATGTGTCGAAACAGCAAATATATATTATCTCTAATTCGTGTACATTTATTTTTAATTGTCAAATATTGAACTAAGTTTTCATTCATATTTTATTGATAATTAATTCATGAGTGTTTTCCGATGATTATAAATTAGTCATTGTTTATATCCTAGTGCGAACCATGCTAACAGATAATAACAAATAACAATAGATAACAACGGATAACAACAGTTAACAACAGATAACAACAGATAATAACAAATAACAATAGATAAAACATTATATGAGATCTTATGAGAATCAATAATGCTTTAAACATTTTAAATCTCATGAAACTTTACATTATCCTTAAGCTGCTTTCACACCAAAAAACCATTCCTATATCGGCCCGATTTCGTCGAATATAGAAATCGAGCGGGTTCGGTATAAATGGCTATTATATTACAGACCGTTATCATATAGGTCAACGCCTGCCATATGTATGTGTTTATATATAATCTAATTATCAAATAATAAATGATTTGAATAGCCCTAAATCGGGTTATAAAAAGCGGGTTGATATCGGACTGCTTTTTTCGGTTTGAAAGCATCTACACCCATTTCCCTCATCTCAACACATTAAAGCTTTAATACATTAACACATCTATCACATACACGTATCAGATAACTGCCCCGGAGAAGTTCTGTTTCCACCTGTCGTGTATCCTGATACTGACGGTTATACCGATACGTCTGTTGGGCCTTATAGAGGCTGAGAAAGTGATTCTTAGTCTGGCGGTACCCATGGCATGGGGCTTTCTGCTGTTCTTCGCTAGGTACTACTACTAGCGACACATATATTACACTACTAATATCTCTACTACTACTACTACTACTACTACTACTACTACTACTACTACTACTACTACTACTACTACTTCTACTACTACTACTACTACTACTACTACTACTACTACTACTACTACTACTACTACTACTACTACTACTACTACTACTACTACTACTACTACTACTACTACTACTACTACTACTACTACTACTACTACTACTACTACTACTACTACTACTACTACTACTACTACTACTACTACTACTACTACTACTACTACTACTACTACTACTACTACTACTACTACTACTACTACTACTACTACTACTACTACTACTACTACTACTACTACTACTACTACTACTACTACTACTACTACTACTACTACTACTACTACTACTACTACTACTACTACTACTACTACTACTACTACTACTACTACTACTACTACTACTACTACTACTACTACTACTACTACTACTACTACTACTACTACTACACCTATTACAGGGGGGATACACTTCTGGGTCCGTTTGTTTGCATGTTTTACAATATGTTTGCTAATGATCTGTTCCGCTTCGTCACAATCTTCCTGATATTCCTGTTTCAGTTCTCACAAAGTTAGTAATGTAAATACATACATATACATATACATACACATACACATACACATATATATATATATATATATATATATATATATATATATATATTATATATAGTGATTACATAATTGTTGTAGTCTATTAATGACTTAACACATTCTATTCACAGCGTTTTTCTTCATGTTCAAAGATATCGAGAATTCAAACGTTCTCTCGTACAAAACTCCGGGAGGAACTATGATGAGACTGTTTCAGATGACCCTCGGAGAGTTCAAGGTCAGACTATGTGGCCACATCTCAGAAGGGTACAAGCGAATATAAAAATATTAATTGTATTTATTGAAACTCACCGTTACCACAAATAGAACTTATAAAATAACAATCTCTCCCTCCCCCCCACCAATAGTACAACTCCGCCCCTACCCCACCAATAGTACAACCCCACCCCCCACCCTATAAATAGTACAACCCCGCCCCCCCCTACCCTATCAAGAGTACATCCCCCCTACCCTATAAAATAACAACCCCGCCCCCCCACCCCACCAATAGTACAACGACTTCGACAGCACGCGCTATCCACTGATCACTAAGTTGATATTCTGTTTGTTCGCCATCCTAGTCACCATCCTCCTATTGAACATGTTGATAGCGATGATGGGCGACACTTATCATCGTATCAGTCGACAGTCGGAGAAAGAGTGGAGGCGTCAGGTTAACGTACCGCGCCAGTAGTTATAACGTATCGTATAGCTAGGTTATCGCGCTTTAGTCAGGATGTTTGTTTCTAAACAACACTATTGTACCTATACATACATATATAATACCGTAGTAGTTCATACAACATTAATACGTTAATAATTACGTATATCATTTAATAAACAATTATAAATGAATCGATACCCATGATTAATACATTATTATTACATTTATTATACTGTAGTAGCTACAATATGTATCATTTTTATTTTTATTTCATATCATTAATAACATATTTCAAAATCATACGTTATTTCTAGCAATATTTAAGTATTTTGATTATTCCCCGTGGATCTTAATGTAATATTTCTAAAACTATCCGATTATACCTTTATGTATATGTAGCCTTAACGGATGAGTTCAGAATATCAATATGAAGTATTTAATTGTATACTTTATTTAATTAAAAGATCGCTCACAGGCCTTCAAAGTATGATTCAATCCTATAATCATACAGATATCAAAGATAGTTTTCAAATTTGTGATGTTTTAGTGGTATATGTATTCTATGTTCTACCAAAACAAGCATTATCTACACGCATACATGTGTATACTAAACACTGTCAAGCTATATTTGATACATACACACATGTAAGCCATTCTTTCACCGTCGCACTTGAATACACATCCACAGAACTATTCACAAATAGACATCACTACATTCATTCTGTCTCTACATGTAATCCGTATATCACACGGTTACACTCATATATCACTAATTTCATTAATATTAATATGTTTAATTAAATTAATTTTAATTAATATGATATATAAATTAATATAAATGTGGATGAAATCGGTTTATACTTAATATTTAAGGAGTACCATTGAAAGCGATTAGTGTTATTAATATAATATCTCCAATCACTATGAGTAATGTAAACATTTATATTTTATATAGGTGTGTGTTGTACAATAACAATTAGTTATTGTTATTTGGTTGAGTCCTTTCATCCCATTCAGGAACGTAGATGAAGTTTTCACTTATAACCATATATGACTCTAATGTCCCTTCGAAGCCGCTCTCACGTTAAGGCATCCATGGTTTTAACGAGAGCCGATCATTTATTCATACACAATTATATAAGATCACTTCTAAATAATATTTGTATACACATTTATATAATTAATTAATGGTCCGGACGATATTCGAACCCGTGTCCTACTGCTTGTGTGTCTGACGCCTTAGCCAACTGAGCCACACAGGCATATATGTAGTTATATATATATATATAGATCTTAATAATAATAATTATCAATAGAAAAAATAAATGTCCAATTTAAAATATGAATTACATATAATACTATTTGATTTTATTAAGAATTCATGATTATTTAATTTAGATCTATACGATTAGTTAATAAAGACAATATTCCGATTATTATTCCCAACATATATTACCCGTGACGATATTAACGTGCATCACCTCCGCCAACTCAGTGGGCCCAGATCATCGTGATTATAGAGAGGTCGTTCTCGTGTAAACAACTGCTGATGTTCCAGAGGGATTATTCGGTTAAACTGGTGAAGGCCGGAGAGAAGGAGAGTCGCGGTCTAATGGTCATCAAGCTGACGAAGAAGACGAAAGCGAAACAGAAGAAGGCCGCCATTAATAATTGGAAGGTTTCCTATCCGCCCGCTCGTTTAGTATCGTCGTATGGTTTAGCCATTTAGCCATCGAATATCTTCTTTCATAAATCTAATATATTGTTAGATATTAAAATTAGAATCTAGTATAAAAATATTTATTTTATTTTTTAGAAACTTTTCGTTATAAATACTTGTAGCACCATCGGACATTGATTTTCGTCGAATGTTTCCGTCGATCGTAAATTTCATTTGATCCACATCATTTAATATTATATTATAATTTTAAATTAGATAATTAAATATTTATATATTTAAAATTAAAATATAAGATAAATTTTAATAAATATAAATTAAAAATAAATTATAAAATCCGACAAATACATAATTAAATTAATATATTTTAAATTAAATTATATTATTTTATTACTACCGTATAATTATATTATATTATTATTTTAATATTATAAAATTTATCAGATTATTTTATCCTAATTAAATAGATATAATGAAGTATAATGTATACATTATACCCAGTACAATTTTATGGAGATTCTTAAGGGCCGGCGAAACATATAATTTTTGAAATAATATATTTTTTATAAAAAATTATATATAAAATCAGTAAATTTAATATTTATCTAAAAATCATATATAGCTTGATGCATAACTACAAGTTTTATAAATACGAATTTATAAATACAAGCATATACTGATAAAGATTAAAATGATAGTAACATATTTATTTTTAAAACTGATATTACTGATCCTTTTTTTTAAACTTAATTTGTAATCTTTGAAGCTCCATATATTGTGATTTACTTCATAAATTTATATACAACTTTCAGAACTTAATCATAATAAATATCTCTTCATAAATATCAATTATGAACTAAAATTAAAACATAGTTACTGGAAATTTTTTATTATTTTTAAATTAATGTTTTGTAGGTCTCATTCTCATCGTCTTATAATTATCATTTGATTCTATAACTTATTTATATAGAGATATAAATGTAATTAATAATATTTAACAAAATGTAATCATTCTCTTATTTATTTATAAAGTTATCATACTTTTAGTAAAACAATATCTCCTATCTTCACCATGTAAATATTCCAACATGGCCTATGCCACAACTAGAATTGCGATGAGGATACAACGGAGGATATTACACCTAATTATGTAATACTTCCTGATGTATCTTCATCAAAATCATAGGTAACACTTTGGTGTGTTACTTGAGTTATTAAGTTATAAGCTATAAACTAGTAAAAAATAATATGTTAGAAAAAATAAAATATGATATATGTATAAAGTTTATAAAAATAATCTAAAATAGAAATAATATACATTCTTTTGTTAAAGGGAATAGAAATATTCAATATTGTATGGCATGTTTATATATATATATTTAACAATTACTAACAATTAATGAATATATATATATATAGTTTATGTAAATTTAGTATATTACATATATATTTATAATTATTTACATATTATATGTTAAAAGTGGTATATAATTACAATTATTATATATTAATTAGAATACTAGTTTAATTTTAAATAATATAAATTATTAAATTTGTGTAAAAAGTTGATTTTATTCATTATATATAAATATTTTATTGATATTTTAATACATATATATATATAATATATAAGTAAATGCGATATTAATTAATAAATAAATAATAGTTATTGGTAAACGAAATAAAAGTATTAGTGAAAGACGGCGACGCATTGTTGTCGTTGGTTAAGAAAGAAAACATCATCTTAATTAAACATCGTATGAAGAAGAAGAGAGAACTGCGCGAGATGCTCGAAACAAATCGTAGTTACATCGGTGACCCCCAGGTGGGGGAGCTGATCAAGTTCCACATGAATAACTACAGGAAATTTAGCGAAATCTCAAAACTAGAAGATATAAGTTTGATCGTGTAAAATAAATTAAGTATTTCATTCGTAATTTGATCATTATTTATTCCTTTATATGAAAATTAATACATACACATACATATATATATATAATATTAATATTTATTAGAATAATTTTTTATGATTCTGTTTTATTTTCTTATTTGTTCTTATTAGTACTACAATATATATATATATAAATACATATTTATAACCTGTAAATGTATGCCATATTATTTAATTTTAATATTAATTTAATTAAATAATTAATTGTGTATATATATAGATTTAAAACTAATTAGACAGTCGTTTGCGAAATAAAAGACATATTGAAGAATGACTTTTACGAGAACCAAACGGATAGATCTACCAATAGCGTATCGTCGAAACCCCACGAACATTCCACATCGGACGAAGGAAGTCAGAGTTCATCGCAGAAGTTAACCTCACGCCACAGTAAGCTCAAACGCATGGAAAGTTTAAATCAGGGTTCTCATTTATTTATTTCTATAATTTTTCTAAATTATTTATAATAAATATATTATATACGTCTATACCTATTATATCACATATTATATCATATATCACATTACAAAGCATGTATAATTCAGTATTAAGATAAACACTAATTATTTCATTCTTGTTTCGTGTATAATTGTATTATTAGTTTTCTACTTTGTACTTGATGTTATGAAAATTAATACATACACAAATATAGAAATATTTATTAGAATTTTGTTGATTCTGTCATTTTCTCGTTTGTTATATCGGTATGCTTGTTCTTCTTAAGGGCTTCATAATACTATTGCATATTTTCTATTATCGTTGATCGTATATATATATATATTATTTAATATTTAATTATGTATATTTTTGATAGGAAACCACGGATTTCTAAAGGCTATAGATCAGCTAGCGTGGCACAAAGACATCGCTACTTGTGCCAGTGATAAACAAGACGGAAACGATGCTGCCCCCGCTAAAGTCGTGGAAAAGCACGACTTCTCAGCCTTAAAAGAGATGCCCTCATTCCACTCGGGTGAGACGCGACCTAAACACATCGGCCTCATCAGCGAAGAGAATGCCCTCACCACGAAGAGAAGGAGGACTAAGCTATTAAAGTCTGAACGTCTCAGCCTGAGTGATTCTCCGCCGCTACAATCAGTGGAAGATGACGACCCTGAAGGTAGTGAAGGTCACATAGAGGACACCGTGGATTCAGCTCGTAGTCAACCTCTGAAATCAAAGTCGACGATCGTGTTCCCGTACCCTCAGATAGTGCCGCTTAAAGAAGACGACGCCAGGCATAGATCTCAATCCGATCTCGTGCACCCGGCTGAAACTCTATCACCCCCTTTGAACCCATCCCCCCGTTCAGGAATGCACAAAACTCTACCACCACCGGCACCCCCTGTTGACCCATCCCCCCATTCAGGAATGCACGAAACTCTACCACCATCCGTACAAATAGTGGAGACTAAATCTCTACCCACTATAGAGCCTATGACTATTCAAATCAAACCCAAGCGCCGAGATCGGGTCGGGGAAATCGCGCCGGTGAAACAGGTTACGATGCCCGCCGGCAAAGATGATAGAACGGAATGGCGCAGGACGCAAATGTCCTCTACAGATTCGCCGGCGTCTTCTTCTCTGATGCCTTCGATTGAGACGATTCCGGCGGAGAGGGTGCACGAGTTAGTATGAGCTGATGATGATGTGGATACACACTGTACTATGTTTACATGTGAACTACTGTTGTATTGTAGGGAGGAATGGTACTATTCGAGTAATCGGAAAGAAATCGGCATCGATAACAAAGCCTACCGCGACGACATGGTTATTTACTTTTATACAAAGAATCTAGAATATATATATTTATATATGCTTATTATGTGTAATTACGATTCGATATTTTAAATATAAAATTTGAATAACAGGAAATGAAAAAAGAAGTTAAAACTAAGAAGAAACACCGACATAGAAGAAAGAAAAGTTCAAAACAAAGATCCGGTTCCGAAACGTCATTAATTTACGAATAATCATTATTTTTTTGTGATATATTTATTAAAAAATAAACGATATATTTATAGAGTATAAAAGTTATGATAACAAGTTAGCTAGGTC
This sequence comes from Osedax fenrisi, assembly GCA_964019155.1. NCBI lineage: Eukaryota > Metazoa > Annelida > Polychaeta > Sabellida > Siboglinidae > Osedax > Osedax fenrisi. The sequence goes on along the minus strand of OZ025241.1, from coordinate 23,819,034 downwards.
TTAGATAGTTTGAATGATGATTCTCTTCTGTTTATCCAGAGTAAACCTATTGTTTATGAATAAGTCACTCTTGTAGAAGTTGTTCAGTTGCAGAATGTTGATCTGTCTCGCCTGTAAGTTAGAGAGTATAGCTTAGTAATAGTAGATAAAGGGTGGTATATAGGGTATGGGTCATGGGTACAGAATACAGTCAACCCCATTATTTATTGAATAAAAAATTAAATTAAATTTTAAATCACAATAATATCTATAATTATATATGATTATATAATATTAATATATTGTAATGTTTGGGTGTGGAGGATAATTGTCACCTTATCCGCAAGATCTTGTTCCGCAATCTCCAGCACTTCGATATCTTGAGCTTCAATAGCCCCGTACCTATTCCTTTGGAACACCATCTGATCCATAGCCAATTGTTTCAATATGAACAGAAGTAGTTCATTGTTGTCTCTCTTGAAGGACAGGTAACGAGAGAATGTCTGTGAACATAGGTTTAGTTGAATATAGCGTTAATTAGTAACACAATTAACATTCATTCATTATTAGATTAGATATATAGATTTAAATAAATATAATAATTGGTAATTAGTTGTAATAAATCAATGATTACGTTAATATATAATTCAGATTAATTAAAAATAAAAACAATAAATAATTAAATACATATATAATAATTTGTAGTTAATAATTATAATTAATTGATTAATTATATCAAGATTTAATTGATTACTTAAAACATGTAATTGAATAACAATTATATATTGAATCAAAAAATATAAAATTATTTTAAGAATTATTTTGATATAAAATATTTGAATAATCATCTCAGTATAGTGATAGTTTATTATCCAGTATTACATAGCAAAAAGTGTACTACTACTACTACCACTACTACTACTACTACTACTACTACTACTACTACTACTACTACTACTAGTACTACTACTACTACTAGTACTACTACTACTACCTATACTACACTAACCTTCTTCATGGTCTTCATGATAGAGAACTTCTGAGTGGCCACAAAGCTCTCGAGCATAACGCGTATAGCCATGTTCACGTCATCCTCGTTGATGAAGTCCCTCAGAGACATCTTCGCGTTGGACTCGGCCATGCGTATCATGGACTCGATGTGACGCACGGTGATCGGAATACTGCCGGTAGCCTGTCACCAGCAGTAGCGTTAATATATGGGTAATCGTAATGTAATGAATCATAGTTTAATACTAAATATTAGTTTTAAGGAATATATCTTACTTTATACAAAGTGACACATATAAATATTGAATTTGTGTATGGTATTTGAAGGTTCTCATTAAGTATATTTATTTACATGTATTTTTATAATAATTTTCTACATAATTTAAAATACTAATACAAAGAGTTACAATTTTTCAGGATATCCAAATAATATATTGTATTAAATGACACATTAATGTATTATGAATATACAATATAATACACATTAATCTACTAGTATTATATTAATTGTATAATGGCTGATAAAATAACAATTATATTAAAATCGAAGCTAAAAACATATTATTTTGGCTAGATTCGCTTATATTTTAAAAATAGAATTATCGCGTAGTTAAATATTATTATTAATGATATACGAGTGTGAGTGCGAGTGTGAGTGATGTATGCAGTGCACACAAATTATAGAAGTATAGTAACCATGGACTCGCGCCTGAGTTCCGCGTACATCTTGGCAACTTTATCCTGATCCATACCGTTCAGCTTAGGGTGAACCTTCTCTCGGGCGTATATAAGGTACTTCTTCAGCAACTCCTGAGGGATCAACTCTATGTCTATCTGCTTGGCTTGCTCTGAGTCCTGCGTAGCCACGGTGAGGACATTAGGCATGGACATGGACATTTAGTGTAGCAATGTAAATATATATATATGATCTGTAATTAAATAATAATAATATATAAAATAATAATCATAAGGTGACAGTAATATCAATTATCTTCAGTGGAGTGTAACACTTACAAGACATACACCTATACTACAAACACACACCACCACACTCCAGATACACATGCACACACACACACTTACCACAGTATCAATCTGTTCTCCGATAGAGCCGGGATGATTCTTAGCGTGAGAAGACACAACAAACTTAGCGAGACGTTCGTCCTCCACAGGGTCAATGATGTCTCGCACCACGCACAGAATGTCAAAACGTGACAGTATGGGTTCGGTGAGGTCAACCTGGCGAGAGAATTAGAGGTGAGAGTGGAGCGTAGAGGTCGAGTTACAGTGTTTGTTAATGGGAGAGAGAGAGATATGGAGGAGTAACTGGTATTATTGGTGAAAGAGAAACAGGGAGATGAGTTACAGACTGTGTAAATAAAAAAGAGTATGGGGTATGTGAGTTAGTGAAAGTTTTAGAGGTTGAGGAAGAAGAATATTACAGCGGCATTAGAAGTAGAAGTAACTGTAATATAGAGGGGTACATGTAGTAGTAACTATAATATAGAGGGGTATATGTAGAAGTAACTGTAATATAGAGGGGTATATGTAGTAGTATCAAGGAGTTCGGTTTTGTATGAAAAGAAGAGTGATAAATATAGTTTAAGTTAAATTATTGGCTGATTTACAGAGTGAAAGGTTAAGGGTTATAGGTTGGGAAGGTATGCTATACTAACGTTGTCAGAGAAGGTCAGGGAAGGGTCGTACTGTCCTCCAATGGGATTAGCGGCGGCCATTATAGCGCAGCGAGCCTGTAAGGTGGTGACTATGCCGGCCTTCGAGAGAGATATCGTCTGCTGTTCCATGGCCTCATGAATAGAGGTTCTGTCTGATTCACTCATCTGGGGGTTTCAGGGGTAAGCTTTATTATCACGCAATTAGAACACAGGAATAATTATAAAACGACAATTACAAATAAATAATTTTGGAGTGTGTGACCATTACTCATAAGGAGTCGTGGTTGTATTCCGATTGGTAAGTAGAAATAACATTACGACTCAGGTCAGGATGTTTAACATTTCCATATTATTCACGTGAAGGCCATAGATATAAAGAAAGTGGATACAAAATTGAATATAGTGTATGTCACTTATAACTTATATTATGTAAAGGTGCGTTTTTTTGTAACATACCAACGTACCAACATCCCATCTGTATGGTTATACCTTCGATATAAAGAAAGTGGATAAGCAATTGAATGTAGTGTATGGCACTTTGCGATAGAGGCACTGCAGTCGAAGCCTACTACTAAATACCTACTAAATTTTAAATTATTATTATTTATTTATACATATATATTAATAATACGATCAATTTTAATATACTATCTTTACTAAAAATAACATTATATATTTATAATAAAACTATCAACATTCCTTATAATTTTGTGTATTTAAATTGAAGATATTATACTATCTTATTGATATTTATTATATAAATGCATTGATATAGATAGAAGTAACTTCTATCTATTTTGACGAAAAACCTACTGTTTTAATATTTGACATATATAATATGATTAAAATAATATGATAAAAATCACTGATGCCATTTTGTTAGTTTATCGATTAAAGTGCCATTCGTGTATCTATCTTTTACATGCATTGCGTGCGTGAATTACTTATCCACATTCTTTATATCGATGGCGAGGCATGTGTTAAAATGTTTATCAAGATCGCTTGCTTTTTTATCAAAAACTGGTAATAAATTCAATAATAATGATTACTATTATTAAATATATTATTATATAAATATATAAGTATATTTATATTGTGTATTTAATTTTTAATTTTCTAATATAATCTATACATAATAGTAACAAATGATTACAAAATTCCAAATAATAGCACATTAGCTAGCAATAGATATAACGAGATAGTAATCTTCATTCACTTTACATGTAAACATCAGAAGTGACAAGCTAGCGATATCCTAACTAATGCATTATTGCATACTGTATATATACTGGACATAGTGGTCAATTGTTCTCTTGCCCAATAGTTGGTAGTGTATACAGTAGTACAGAAGAGACGACATCACTGCTAAAGGTTAAAGGTCACCAACCTTATCGAACTCGTCGATGAGACAGAATCCCTTATCGGCCAGTACGAGGGCTCCGGCCTCTAGCGTCCACTCTCTGGACACGGGGTGTCTCTGCACATAGGCGGTCAGTCCTACAGCCGACGCTCCTTGACCGGTGGTGAACACTACGCGGGGCGCTGTCTTCTCTACATACTGTGTGGGGGGTAGGGGGGATAGGGGTGTAGGGTGTAGGGGGTGAATGGGGGTAGGGGGTGAACACTGCGCGGGGAGCTGTCTTCTCTACATACTATATGTGTGGGGGGGTAGGGGTGAAGGGGGAGGGAGTGAACACTACTTGGGGCGCTGTCTTCTCTACGTACTGTGTGGGAGGGGGGGGGGGTGTAGGGGGGATAGGGGTGTAGGGGTGTAGGGGGTGAATGGGGGTAGGGGGTGAACACTACGCGGGGCGCTGTCTTCTCTACGTACTGTGTGGGAGGGGGGGGGTATATGGGGGTGGTGTTTTGGGCTGAGTATGGGTAAATATGAGCTAGTATGGTATGCCAACGTTACTAGCAGCCTTAGCTAAGATCATTAGTAATATACAATACTCGTCTTATCTACATACTGCGGTAATAGCAATAATCGATTGTTTATTTAGACACTAGAATAATAGTAGAGTAACAATTCTCTAAAGAGCAATACTATATAGGAATGTAAAACAGTGTATTATTAAAAGATATTTATTTAGTGTTTTCCATAAGAATGATTTTGAAGGAGTACTTATTACAACTAGAGGCAATGAGACACCCTGATGAGACACCATGAAAGATCTCTCATCAATTCGGTAATAGGGGCTTTATGGGGGCTATATAAAGAGGGAGGGGCAACAACTGAGATCATACTGACCTTGAGGAACTGTGACTTGGCAGTACCCGGGTCTCCGCACAGCAGGATGTTGATGTCACCTCTGACCTTATGTTTACCACCTGTTAGGGGCGGAGAAAAGTTAGTTAACTCTTAATAAATATAGAGTTATTCGATGCGTTTAATAGTGAAATGCAACTGTGGTTTGTAGAGCTCCACTTAATGAACACTAGTAGAATTGTGATATGTTTACATATTATATGTGACATGTTTATATATATATTGATGCGGTTATTAGTGAAATGCATATTTAACTACGCATTATGTGGCATAGTGTAGGAAAGAGTTGTGGATACCTGGATTCTTGGGTTCTCCTCCAAACATGGACATCGCGATAGCTCTACGTATGTCCTCGTGTCCGTAGATTGAGGGTGCGATACTGGCGAATATCTGAAAGGGGTATTACTATTAATGCGGTTATACTATGGAGATATGGGGAGAGAGATGAGGATAGCGAGGGAGAGCGATAGGGAGTTAGATGGATACGATTAAGACTAGATGTTGGTATACTGTTTAATATTATACTATCTGTGTTTGAATTAAACTTTAATTTAGGTTATAGATTATTCGACTATTTATTAATATCGATCAATGACTAATAATTTAAGTTAGTTTACCTTCAGAGAGAGAATTGATGCCTTATATTCTAGATAAACACAGAAAGAGTGGAGTGGGGAGTTTCGCTAAGCTATATAGTTAACGACGGTAGTGGGAGCGGGGCGATGGGGGGCGGGGCTAACCCTCTCTTGGATGCGTTCGTCTTTAGACAGCTTCACGATGGCCTTGACGTCGTCGTCTGTAAGGTTAGACACGGCCATCTTGTCATCGCGTTTAGTGATGTGATTGGCCGCGATGATGGTAGCGAACACGGGAAACCCGTTGGTGGTGTTAAGGGAACCGTCGTAGTTGTTGTGGTACACTCCTGTCAGCTCCTGCGTTCAGGGTGTTGTTAGGGAAGTGAGGCGGGGCGATTAAGGGGGTGAACAGTATTGGTTCTATAAATAGATTTGTACGTGTAATATTATTTATTGAAATCTCATATATATATATATATATTTAATACGGAACCAAATAGCGGATACAAATGGACGCACATTTAAGAGTAATTATGATTTATAGGGAATCATGATTATAATTTAATTACGATTTGAACTTATTTTTAAAAAGTTCCACAGCTAATATAGTAGTGAGATATATCTGGACACTAGTAATAAGCATTACTGGTATCACTAACTATTTCATCACCAGGTTTGCAGGTGTCGACGAATTCGTCCAATAGGATGGTGTCCTTGCTACGAGGCAGACGGCCGGGGGGAACCTTACCCGGGGACTCCTGGATAGTCAGACGCTGGTAGTTCTTGTACAGGGTCTGGTGGGAGGAAGGGAATTAGTAATATTTTGTGTATGTGTGCAATGTATGTGTGTGGTGAATATGTGTGTTCATGTGATTAAATTATACATAGAATAATAGATATTTAACAAATGTTCAGCACAGATAGATGTACTACATAATCATTTCTCTATTATATGACATTTTTATAAATAGCATTCTCTATATTTATATTGAAATACAAATTCATTGATCGGTTCCATCGATTCGAAAGAAACCAGGATCATATATAATCCACCCAGCTCACGAATGAGATAGGATGACATCGTTCATCAATGCCTATACCCAGATCCATTGTGTGAAACCTGTTCCATGTTGATTTCGAAGGGTCCGTTACTCTGACACTCTGGGCAACAGCCGGGCTTCACTTCCTGAGTCTGTGACTGGTAGAACGGGCCTAGCACGTAGTTACACTTCACGCAGTCGTACTTGATCATCGACAGCTGGGGTAACACCCCCGTACACGAGGTAACCACGCCCGCGGTTCTGATCAACTGGTTCAGGTGGAGTTGTCTGCGGGCGGCGGGGTCAGAGGTTAGTGCGTGTGCGGCGGGAGGTTGCGAAATGTGAGACTAGTCATTAATCACAAATATATAAATTTAAATTTGTCAATTATTATTTTTTTATAATTTATATATACATAAATAAATTCTTACAAGTATTTATTGTATATTCTCATTGTATGTTTATATTTTACGAATAAAAAACTTCATTTTCAATTTATATAATTATAATAGTATTTATATTATAAATTTTGTAATAATTAGATAAATTATTTGATTAATAATTGTACTAGTAAGACACACACACCTCAGAGATCTGATTTCCTCAATCAGTGGCAGGTCGGATATTCTCACGTGAATCTCCTTCACAATCTGAGAGTAGCGCGGGTACATGCTGAGTACGACGTCTTTAGCCGCCTGGTGGTGGACAGTGGTAGTAGAGAGTATAGGTGGCGCTAGTAGTGGTGGTGGTGGCGGGAGGAATAACTAAACTAACCTCATTAAGGATTTCAAACATTTCAGTGGGTGCTTCAGGCAGGAAGTAAGCCAGAACGTGTTCCTGTACGGCTAACATGTTGTAGTCGACTACTAAACTAGCTTTGTTTGCTGTAGCGGTGGTAGTGATGGTGGTGGTGATAGTGGTGGTGGTGGTTATGGTAGTAGGGATAGTAGTGGTGGTAGTAATGGCATTGATATTGGTGATGCTGATAAAATTGTAAATTGATTATCATTATTTAAAAAAAATTAAATTAAAAATATAAAGTTGAAATATTCCCAAATAATAACGAATCAAATGATTTAAAATTAGAAATATACTATAAACCCGCTAAATATTGATTTATAATATTTTCTAATAAAATTATCCTATACTTACTATAAATATATATATATATATTTACAGTATTATTAATATTGTAGTGAAGTGGTTAAATTATTAAAACATAACTGATGGGATAGATTACATATAGGGGTTACATAAAGGTCCGATGGGGTTTAAATAAAGTCTGAAACAGGGTACACTACTGCGGTGGTGGTATGCTACCTTCGACCATCTGTCTGATCTTCTGTTTGTAGACGTTAGCGCCGGTGCTGTCTACGAACACTCGCAGGAAGTTCTTGAACCTGTTCAATATCTCGGTGCGAGGAGCCAGCATGGTGACCCACTCTCTGACGGAGTGACCCTTCAAGTCCTCCAAGTTCTCTATGCTCTCTATACCCTGAACGTGTGTGTGTGTGTGTGTGTGTTATTCACAAATAAAATCCATTATTATGATCAAATATAGATTTTTAGTTTTAGATGTTTAGATGTAGATTTTTAGTTTTTAAATATACAATCATTAATCAATATCTACATTGATCTTAGGTCAACTTATTCCCAATGCCATTAAACCTCATCGTAATCCATTTGACCTTCAGCAGCCTGTTCAGCTAGGCGACGTCTTCTTGAAGGTCGTTGCCCTTCATCATCATCATCATCTTCCTCTATAGTGTATCATTATCATTAGATATGTAATGTAAAGGCATACAGGTACCACAATAATTTAGGGAGTGAATTAAAAATGATAAAATAATAATATAACTAATCAACAGCGATAATTATCGGTAATTATAATTAATCAACAGCGATAATTATCGGTAATTATAATTAATGAACATTATAAACTGTGAATTAAATGATTAGATTCAAACTAAACTATTAAAAGGTATATTTACTAATCATTAAAAGTTGTTACCGTTCATTAAAAGTATGAACATATATATATATATATATATATAAGAGATGACTTCATTTCGATCATTTGTCTCAATAGTAATATGTAATTTTATTTATTTCATTTTTTGTATCATAATTTTTTTTTCGTTTTTCTTGTTTATTATTCTATATCATATCATTATTTTTCTTGTTATATCATCGAAAAATATCCTATTTTCATTAAAAAGGATTTTAAGCATTGAGGCTTAAACTAATAATACTATATGTTTATAGTAACAGCAAGAAGGTGGTATCTTACCATAAAGAAGTCCGGGTCTGACGCGACCAGTAGAGGCGAGTTCGTCTCTGTCCCGTTGCCTCATGTCCCTCTCGGCATCCATACGTTCTCCTATGGACATGTCAGAGTAGTCACCAAGGTCAACCTGGCGAGAGTCGTACACGTCTAGCTCGGGTATCACGCGGTAATCTCTACGGGGGCGTTGTGGGTAATGGTTAGGTGAGGTGGTGAATTGTGGGTAACGATTAAGTGAAGTGCATTGTGGGTAGCAGTTATGAATGGTATATTATGATCGCAGTAATATATTCTGTGTATTGTGGCCAGGTTTGATGAAGGTTTTATTTTGTTGGTTAAAATAGTTGAATTTTATATATTAATTTTGTAATCTATTTAGAGATAAATAATGTAAGTGATTTTCTGCTAATATTATATTTATTTATTTATGATTGATTGATTAAAATTATCTATTGTCTATAATTAATCATATATCCCTAAAATATTCACTCATCTTAAATATTTTATTAAATTAAATTTTATTTTTAACTGATGAACCCACCCAAAGACAGTAAAATTACAGTAAAACCTCTAGATTAAATTCTAGATTTGTTATGTATTTTTTGATTTTATGTAATCATTGTGCGTGAGTTTTAATTTAATTTAAATGAGTCATTTAACACTATAATGAAAACCATATATTTATATTCGTATTAATTTTATTATAAACAACGACATAAAATCTAATAATTAATTACTATTTATTATTATTATATATATATATATATATATATATATATATATATATATATATATATATATATAGTATATAATATATACTATATATTATATACTATTTATTATCATTATTATATAAAACTCTATAATGCCCTCACCTTTCCAGATTATCACCGAACAGTTCCTCTCCGTCGTCCTCCTCCTCGACGATGTCGCGACCGTCGGTGGGCAGGGCGCCCAGGAGCTCCGACTCATCTTCGAATGGCGGCAAGTCTCGGCCCGGACTCGAGCGACCCGTGTTGTTCAGCGTAGAGTTCTGGCTCAGCACCGAGAAAGGATCATCCCCTTGAGACTGAAATGTGGGTGCGGGTGAAATAGAAATGACGGAACATTTGAATTTGTCTATAATTATATATATACACAACTGTGATACTTAAATACAAATAGATAGATTATATATACATAGAGTATTATAATAATTTAATACGGAGGCAGTATGTTGTAAGTTAGATTTGCTTCAGTTCAAAATAGATCATAAAATAATATTTTGAAACGATATTATATATTAATTACGAGAAAAAAATATCGTTTCTCATTACAAACTGGATGCCTACACATAAGAGTAGCTTCAAATTTACATACTAATTATTTGGTTATACATAACAACTTCATATAAGTTTATGGATGGAATTATTGGGCTCCAACAAAAAATTATGTTATAAAAATAACAACATAATATATATATATAACAATCTAAGGTAATATATATGTTATGTGCACCAATCAAATAATGCTTAACTTTAGTGGTATCTACTAACCGCGCCAACATATCTTAAGAATGTAAAAACGGTATATTTAAGTTACTTTCCAGTCCATTAAATATTTAATTATAATTTTATTAAATATAATAAATATTTAAAATGATGGTTTATATTAATAATACATGTATTGCAAATTAACTGAAAGAATGTCGCCGATTATTATTATAAGGGTGTCAGAGTTCAATATGGGTGGTACTTATATAATCACTACTGAACATTAATAAGATATTTTATAGGCTCACTTGGGGATATATTGCAGCGGTATATGATTATAACAGACAGGTTACTAATGTAAATAATCGCGAAAAAGGACGAGTTGAGTTTTTATTATAAAACTTATAAAAACTTTTTATAGGTTCATTTTGGGATGTAAATTACATCATGTAATGCAGCTAAAAAACAAAGTAGGATAAAATTCAACACAATATATATATATTTACATTCTCAACCCGTCCGTTATTATCTGACACCTAATCACAGAGTTAGAGAGAAACTCTAGCTCTAGCTCTGTGCACCTAATGCAGCTATAAAAATAGAAAAATAAAACAAACCAAAGAAATAAAACAACCCCAAAATAAAATTGAACTCTGACATTCTAATAATAATAATCGGCGGCCTTCTTCGAGATTCACTATGTATTACATATTAATAAATATAATTTATATATTATTATATTTTATTATTATTATATTAATATAATAATAATTATAATAATTATATTACCTCATTTTATTAAATTAATAATTTTAAGATAAATTATGTATAATAAATTTAATAAATAATTATTATATAAGATATATTGTATTTTTTATTTGTATAAGATTATATTCATTTCAAGAATTATATTTATTTTAACAATAAAAATATGATGATAAATGAAAACATGGTTGGACTACAAACAATGGTGATAATAGCTACATTTATAATATATATTATCTAGTTTAAATTTTGTTATTTTATACATAATAGGTATTAAATAATATCATAAAACACATAATTTAATAATAACCGTCATATTATATGTTATAAATCCGAAATAAAATGTGTTTTCAAATTGGAATAATGAATTTCACACTTATTGGCGCCTAAAATAATCAATGATTTTAGAAAGTATTTACATATCATGACATATGACCTTTAAATATAAATATTTAAAATTAATATTTTTAAATTATTTCTAATTAAAGAATAAAGTCAAATTTAAGCATTTTCATCTTTAATATTAATTACAAATTATTATAGTACACTACTATCATTCAAATAATAAACATAATTCCGTATTCAAATAAGTTTGTTATTTTATAATTTTAATATTTAATTAAATTAATAATATAAAATGTTTTCATTATATAAATATAAATTACCTAATCGAAAATATATAGAGATCATTACTAAAAATATTCATACATCAAATAATTATAATATTCCAAATATTAATGAAATACCACAATCTTTAATAAAAATGCGTGAAAAAATGCGAAAAATACATAACATTGAGAGCACATCATACACCGATTCTCATATAGATTCTATTGTTGATTATAAAGATAATAACACAACTAATAAACTTATAGTAAATAGCGATAGCATACCTAATGAAAAAATAGATGTCACTAAATTAACGAACAAATATTTGAATTCATCTACTACCAATACAATTTCTCAAGAGAATATTATGCCATTCCCATTTGGAACAATACGTTTAGATGCTGCTAATAAAAATAGAATTTATGATAAAGAAACAATTGTAGAAGAGGACAATAGTTATACATCTCCAGAGTTAAATGATACAGAAATAAAAGAAATTCCCGAAGTAATTTCATACGATCAATTTGGAATTTATGATTCCTCCCCATTAGAAAATGTCCCACAACGTACTGATATAACCAAAATAAAAGGTGAAAATAAATTTGGAGATTACGATAGTTCATATAATGGTATTAGTAACCAATTTAATAAAGATAATTTAGAAGCGAATAAACTAGAAAAAAGTTATACTCAAAGTACATTTACAAAAGCAAGTTCTATTGATACATTACAGGTATCTAATAATACCGATGAGTTAAATTACTTTGATCAACAGATTTCAATTATTACAAAAGATAATACAAATAAAATTCATCAAGAAAAGAGTGATTTTAATTCGGAAATAAAGCGCGATACAAAATTAAATGCATTCGATGAAGAATATTTTTCAACTACATCGAATATAATAAATGAAAAAACAAAAGAAGATATAAATTTATATCCAGTAAATTATACACCAATTTCTGTTAATATAAATAATGATACAAAAGTAAACGCATTTGATGAGGAATATTTTGCTATAAATACAAATCCAATAAATGAAAAATTGAAAGAAAATAACAATAATTATCAATTAAAAGATACATCAAGTTCTGCTTCTATAAAAAATGATAATAAATTAAATGCATTTGATGATGAATATTTTTCAAATAGTTCTAATTTAAAAAATGATATATCGAGTGAAAATATTCAAAAAGTAGATATTTCTATTAATTCTGGAATAAAAAATGATATTAAATTAAACGCATTTGACGAGGAATATTTTCCTATCAATTCAAATATGATTGAAAAACCGAATGAAAATAAAGTTACACTTGATCAAGTAAATGATTCCACAAGTCCTGTTTCCGTAAAAAATGATACAAAGGTAAATGCATTTGATGAGGAATATTTTACTATCAATTCAAATCCAATAAATGAAAAGTTGAAAGAAAATAAAAATAATTATCAATTAAAAGATACATCAATTTCTGCTACTATAAATAAAGATAATAAATTAAATGTATTCGATGAAGAATATTTTTCAAATAGTTCAAACGTGACGGATCTAGAAAATAAAGATAAACGACAAGATAAAGCATCGCTAAATTCTGATACAATAACTCTGAACGAAGATACAAAAGAAGAAAGCGAAAACCTAATAAAAGTGTCTCATTCGATAGCCGAGAAGAATAGAATCGCGTACGACCGCAAGCACAGTAAACTCGACCACAACGATAATAAGGAGAAGTCAGCTTACGACGTGGCTTTAGAACTCCGACGTAAAGATCACCAACAAGGTATTACTCATCGCATCCAACATACACTTTAATATCTCATCCATCTACGCATTATATCCCTAATGTCATTCCTCCATCTCATAATCTCTTCCTTTACATAGTATAATCAGTGAGGTATAATTAACATTTTATTTATATCTACCCGATAATATGATGTTGTATATATTATTGCATGAGGTTAAACATTCATCAATCTATGTCATGTACGTAATAAGTCGTATATCATCAGTGGTGGGCTACGATTAACTATCTAATCTATACTTGCATTAGATCTCTATATACTGTATAAATAGCACTCGCACTAGCTCTCTATACATTATATAAATAGAACTTGCACTACTTCTCTGCATACTGTATAAATAGCACTTGCCATATATATAATATTTGATTTTCCGTCCCATACTCCTGAAACACTCTCCCTACATCCATCCGTACTACACCATCAACTCCAAACTTCAAGAAATTACGGAAAACCCATTTATTTAATCTGAAACATTAACATCAAATATATATTGACAGCCGATTGCTTTATAAGCACGGTTCGCAGTCCGAAAATGTAAAATGTATGTAATTTTATTTGTATAATTTCGGCCGCATTTATTTCAACACATGCACATTGAAATAAAGAGTAATGTATCACTGCCCAATACTATGTATATGTTTATCTATATATATATATATATATATATATATAATAGCAGATATATCTCTATTATAGATAATGTTCAACATCGATCGATAAAAACGAAATGGGACGGTAAACTCGACCAGCAAGGTTTCAGAATATTGACCAATCAGGTGCCTTGTTTCGATTACAAAACCGAAGACGAAATGTTCAAAGTAATCAGAGACAGCATGATATTCGAGAACGGTAAGAGTGGAGATGTGATAGCTATGTGTGATAATCAATATAAGTTATATATATATATATATATATATATATATTATATATATATATATATATATTTATTATTAATATATATTAACTTAATTTAAGTAACTATATTATTAATAATTATTATTCAAAACGATTATCGCACACACCTCGTCGCGCGTATTAACAGTGTGATCACAGTACGACACCTCATTAGCTCCATCTGCCACTATAGTGGCTATAGCTATAGCTCCATCTGCCACTAGCTCCACGTGTTCTCTAGCTCAATCCTTCGCTCACTCAAGGGGAGAGTGTGCTATACATGTTTACATCACCTAGCTATAACCACATCTACGTATGTAACTATGCATGTGTTCCCTTCGCTGGGGTTAGAGGTTGTGTGATATAGTTGGATGGTTTATAGTCTTATACTATATGAACTTTAAATTTCAATATACATTTTTTAAGTTATTATATTTATGATAACTAGGTTATTACCAGTTTTTACCGTGAATTAACATGGTAGAGATACGTTTTTGACGCTTTTTGCCATTTTTGCCCACAAATAATGGAACCCTGTCATATAGCGTTATGATAAACTTAGTTAATGGCATCCGCATCTAAATAAGTATGTATCATGTTGTAGAGATAAATATATAAAAATATATGTAATATCGGAGGTTTCAAACTAATAAAGCTATTAATTATAAGGATTCAATGATCCTACTTAAGGTGAAGCCTCACTTCAGACAAATAATCCCTCGAAACACACGCATCCGCAAATATTCACAAATATATCATATATTTAATCTATAAAAACACGATTTGCAAATTTGTGCTAATAATCGTAAGCGTGACTTCACATTTTGACCTTTGACCTTTGTCTACCAACTGACACCTTCACTCATTCATGCACATATACGTACAGCCTCGATTACTACTAACATTCACCGTCATCCACCAGATGACATCATCGCTATCAACAAACCTTACGGGCTGCCCTCTCATGGTGAGTACTTGTAACGACTCATGGGAGCTTTAAGTCGCGCACCAACAGCCAATCAGATAAGGGGTGGGGCGCCATTGTTATCAGCCACGCACTAACATCCAATCAGATAAGGGGGCGCCATTGTTTTAAGCCGATTCACATTGTGCGTTATTTGAACACTCACTAAGTAACGGGCAAGTAATTCGAAGTCGATAATAATAATTCTAAGCAGCCGATATCTGGTTATAGAAGTGTTCTAAGGGAAAGCTCGATTTGTTCGATCGTATATATATATATATATATATCTATATAGATTTTTGAGTGTTAAACACACAAAATGACATGAAACAATAGTTTAATAAGTAATAAATGACAATAAGATGGTTTACGCACGTGTACGAACGCATCCACTGTCCCATCACCGCCGTAACTGTTATATAGTTATGTATATGAAATAAAGCGTCAAGGCTTATGTATATTTATTTTTCATATTTATTATTATAATGCGTCTCTCTATAGAATTAGTGTCTTTATATATGGAAACTCGGCCTATAGAGAGGTGGTCGAGCATGACATGCATAAATGGACGAGTCCATTTTCTACGTGTCGCGAATACGGGGGTGTCATATCAGATATTTATAACAGTAACCACGGTAACCATGACTCACTCTCCGCGCGCGTACAGGAGGCCCTCGAGTACATCACAACGTCGCGAAGTATCTGCCGAGACTACGCGATCACCTGAACCTACGGGGCGAAGGGGTCGGGGGTCACGTAGATATGCTGCACATGGTGCACAGGATAGACAGCGATACCACCGGAGTGCTTATATTCGCTAAGTACGTGTGTACTTATAGTGTGTGTGTGTGTGTGTATGTTACTTATAGTGTATGTGTGTTACTTCTAGTATGTGTGTGTGTGTTACTTGTAGTGTGTGTGTGTTACTTCTAGTGTGTGTGTGTGTGTGTGTGTTACTTCTAGTGTGTGTGTGTTAGGCTGTTACTTCTATTGTCTGGGTGTGTGTGTGTGTACTTCTATTGTCTGGGTGTGTAAAATGGAGATGTTAATATTTCCCCCATTTAACCTATTAACTATCTATATTGATTGATAATATATTTAAGCAAATACATAATCAAAATTATAAATTTTTGCTATCGATATAATATTATAGAATTTTTATTAAATTGATTTCTCTGAAATTTAAACTATAACATAGTTCATTAAGAACATATTTGTAAGAATTAATCAATCCTACTTAACTCAAACTTTGGTAATACACTAGGATTAATGTTAATACACTAGGATTAATGTTAATATACTAGGATTAATGTTAATACAATAATTTCCTGAATACAAGGAATCAAAAGATTGCCGCTAAATTAACTAAGCTATTCACGAAGAGAATTGTCATCAAGAAATATCTAGCCCTGACTAAAGGCACTCCGAAACCTAGCGAAGGTTACATCTATTATATAACTAAGATTGCAGGGCTATCACACATTATCCATATATTGTCAACTAACATGTAGAGTGCATCGCTATAAAGAAAGTGGATAACCAATTGACGCACGCAATGCATGTACAGATAGATACGTGAATGGCACTTTTATCGATAAATTAACAAAATGGTATCAGTGATTTTGATTGGATATTGTTTATGTCAAATATTAAAACAGTAGGCTTTTCGTCGAAATAGATTAAAGTGACTTCTATCTATATCAATGGATTTAGATTAGAAATATCAATAAAATAGTATGATATCTTCAATTTAAATTCACAAAATTACGAGGAATGTTGATATGGTGTATTTTAAATATATAATTTTATTTTTAGTATAGATAATACATTAAAATTGGTATTAATAAATCTTAATTTTAAATAAAAAGTAGTGGGCCAGGTAGAGGTAGGCTGGGCCAGTAGGTTTCGACTGCAGCGCCTCTATTGCAAATTGCCATACACTACATTCAGTTGCTTATCCACTTTCTCACTATATCGATGGTAGAGTGTTATCCTAACATATCATGAGGTAAAGATAAAAATATATCTTATTTTATAAAGTTATAATAGTTTATATGTATATATTTTTATATTTATTTATATTTATATTCTATTTTAAATTTACAAAACTATATATTTAATTAGTTATAACAATATAGTTGACTTTGGGTTTTGATATCTAGCACCGCATCTTAAATATCGCAATCCTTACGCATGTAACCCTTACACAGGAATCATTGATATCCCCATAGCCGAGAGCACAATCAACGGCAAGTATAGGGTAAGTCGGTATAGTCGTACGTAGCGATTCATTCGCTCTGTTTAGATACACTTACGAACCGATATTATTATCTATATTGATTGATTGATTGAAAGTTTATTTAAACACTTACATAAATCATAAATGATTTCTCAAAAGTGTATATATAGCGAATATAAATAATAGATTAGGTAAAACAATATAAATCATTACAAATAATAAAATAGAATAGAATAAACCTTACGGAAATATTCATTAATATATGTTTATTTGTATTAATTTTATATTATTTATTCGCTATTGTTTATTATTTATTGTATTAGTCACTCTATGTAATATACTCACAAACACTTACTATAAATAAACTTGTTAATATCACGAACATTACAACGCATACTAATATTTACTCACTTATCTCCTATTTACGTATAGATGGCGCTACGACCGTCGTACGACGAAAAGACAAAACAAAAACTACAGAATCACGTCTCCACTAAACATAAGACGCGCTCCGATGCGATCACTAACTACAGAGTTATAGACGAGAATAACGGCGTAGCGTTACTGGAATGTCAACCAGAAACCGGTTAGAACTCGTTTAAGTGAATCGAATTGAATTCATTTATTGTGAATTATACTAATGTGGTTTTAATACGAATGCACACATAAATAATACAAAATAAAAATGCTTGTAACTAGCTAAAACTGGAATTATCTAGATTCATCTTCCCTAACTAGATAACACTGTTTGTTTAAAATAACCAGTAACGCGAAAAAGACCACAAACGTAAACAACAAATATTGTCAGAGTAGTATGAATTGAACGCGAAAATAAGTGAAATATATTTATAAGTATAAATTGAATAATATAATACAGTTATGGTTATCAATATACTTTCATAGCATCGATGTCATTATCTCTAGTCGCATCCAGTTACAACTGGTTATTTTAAACAATCAGTGTTATCTAGTTAGGGAAGATGAATCTAGATAAATCCAGTTTAAGCGAGTTACGAGCGGTTATATCATGTTAACAGTGGCTCATGCGTTACTATAGATTACCGTAATCTATTATCTTACATTAGTTTATTACATAGAAGTATCTTACATTAGTTTATTACATCGAAGTATCTTACTACTGTGTAGCGCTTACAGATGTGGCTATGCGTGAACTGGCAGCTATTGTAATAGAGAATGTTACAGAAGTGGAGACGTTCGTAACCAAAGTAGTTGTGATTGTAGTAGTGATTAGTACTAACGACTAGTGATTATAACTTAAGAGTTAGAGATTGTAGTAGCAAATGTAACCAAAGTAGTTGTGTTCGTAGTAGCAAATGTACGAGAAGTGGTAGTTATTGTAACCAAAGTAGTAGCGAACGTAACCTAACCATTACATCACAACTAGGTGTCAAGCATCAGATCCGATGTCACTTAGCATTCGGGCTCAACGCACCGATACTAGGAGATCACAAGTATTCGCACTTCACGAAACTAGCTCCTCAGGTTTATATGTACACACTACAAGTATGCATTAGGAACGCGGCACTACTGCATGCTGGGTAATGAGTGGGTTGCGGTTAATTTACTTGGATTTGTTCGACTTACTAGGATATGTGCAACCTCTTAAAGTGAGAAAAAAAATTGTATTTCAAATTGTTATGGTATTATTCAAATATTATCTAAAAAATTATTTAAAATCATGTTTGTAAGTAGAATAGAACTATAAAATAACCACTTTTAAAATATAACATTTAAATAAATTATAATTTTAAATGAAATTAATTTAATAATTATCATAATTTATTGAATATAATATGGTTTTTAGAATTTTAAAAGCACAAATAAATAATATTATATATAGATTTAAATAATCAGCATTCATGTGTGTCTATTTAGTCATAATAACATAATGTGATAAGTTATCGTCTGTTTATAGTTTTGTAAAATACAAATCTATGGTTTATTTATTTCATACATTTTTCATTATTTTATTATAAATCTTTAGAATCAACTCATAATTATGTTTACCAATTTCATTCATTCAAACACTATCAACTAATTGAATAATGCTTTACATTTTCAGATAATTTATAATATATATAATTACATAATATTTGCATTTTTTAAAATTTTATAATTAAATTTAAAATATTCATAATTTTATCGGTTATTTTTAAAATAATAATAATTTATTAGTTAAATATAATTTCTATCAATTATTTTCTTTCATATTCTATAAAAATGAGATCTATATAATAACTATCAATGTGTTAAATATTATATTGTATAAATAAATAATAGTAAAATAAGTTAATACACTTTTAGTAGACCACTATTTTTCCTATTTTCCTACATGTAAAAATCTATTTATAGAACAGAGATATTGCACCTAGCCTTCATTATAGCATATTGTATATTTATTCTTAATGATAAGTACAATACATTACGATATTTCAATATTACTTAATATTAATATTTAATTTTTAACATAATTAAAATTCATAATAGATAACTAAGTTTCTTTTGAATTATATTCTTATTATAACACATTTTTAGTATTCTAACATAAATAAATAAAATTATATATATAATATTTGTAGATAATAGAGTGTTAATTTTATACAAGAGATATTTGTTTGTAATCAAATAATTAAACCAAATTTAATTTATATATATATATATAAATTTATTTATTTAGTTTTTTTTTGAACTTGCTTTAAAATTAAGGGTAATTGTCTCGATAAGCTTTAGCTTCTACAAAAACCCTGGTGCAAACCTAAATCTGATAATAATAATAATAATATAATTTATTTAATATATATATACATATATTTTGTAATATTATATATATATATATAATTTATTTAATATATATTGTAATATTATATATTTAATATATATATATACATATATTTTGTAATATTATTATTTATTATTTCATATTTTTGAATTGTATGTATTTATTAAAATTAATATAAGTTAAGAAAATCAACATTTACATCTAAAGTTTTATTTATATTTTTAAATATTCACTAATTACATAATTTCTATTGAAGTATTTTTGTTTTTGCATTATTTCTATATAAAAACATGTTTTAAAAATTACCGAAACAATAACAATTCATGTGAAATAATCATTGTTTATAAAAAATATTATAAATATAGATAATTATTCACTAAAATGTCAATTATATTTTTAAAATATCATCTATTATATATACATCTATCATCTATTATGTACATCATATAGAATACATGATAATCCCCCCCCCCCCCCCCCCGTGTATGTAGAGATTATACCCCGAGACGCTGCAACGACTGGGCATCAGACAGACGAAAGTGCGTCATCTGGCGATGCATCTTCACGCCAGCGACGTGATACTGCCGCAGTTCGACGAGGGCCGCAACGTGTTCATCAGAGCAAAGCTGCCCGCGCACTTCCTGCAGAACCTCAAGTGGCTGAATCTGAAGTTGGCTAAGAACAAATAGACGGACGCCGAGAACTTAAAATCAATTTATTCGCGCATAATAAAAATACTCATAAATTATATACTTATTATATACTTATTATACACTTATTATACACTTATTATACACGTTTATACGCGATACTATACATAAACATAAGAGCGCACACACACACACGCACACACATATATATATATATACGTACGTATAAACATATAATACTCTACAATATTATGCGCGTGTGGGCATGGTCCACACTGAACTTAAGAACCTTTAAAATAATATATATATATAGTGTTCACACACGCATATATATATATATTGCATGTGAATTAGGGTGTGATTTGTGCAGCATGTAAAGATGGACAGACGCGCAATGTCCTGCCCTCTTCCCTGGTACCTAAGTCACACCCTTAGGTAGCTGTAATGTACCGCACGTACCCCGATATCCTAATACACGTAGACATCGACGGGGCGAGCTCGTCGACGCAGCTTAATACTAAAAATATAATTAACCGCTTATAAAAAAATAATAATAATTACCGCCGTCGCGTATGATTTACGTGCGTTTCTCTTTCTCGTTAAAATTGTAGTAGTACTAGAGTAGTAGTAGTACTAGTGGTAATAGTAGTAGTACTAGTGGTAGTAGTACTAGTGGTAGTAGTCATTGAAATAATAATAAGAGCTATATTATAATAATAGGTACGGTGATGATGATGATGATAGTTGTTGTTGTTGTTGTAATAATAGTAGCGGTAATAATGACATTACACTTCCGACTGGTAGTGCATGGAGGTCGTAGTAGTGGTGGTGGTAAATGCATTCGTGAAATTGTAGCCGTATCGTGTTGAACTCAGTCTCCTCGGCACCACTCCGGTCTGGCGGCAGTTGGGTATCAGATGAACCTGGAATAGGCGGCGTTCGAATCTCTCAGCGTCACCTGTCAATCATTGGCGGGCGGTGAATGTACGCGACCAATCGGAGTCGAGGGGGTGATGGTAAAGCTATGTAATCAATGCAGTAGATAGATGATTTGTTTATACACAAATGGAGGTTATAGTTTATGTTTTAACGACATGATAATAATACATAAATAAGTGATACGATAATTTAAAAGTAGAAATATAATATAACCTATTTAAATATATATATATATAATTTAATATAAATAATGAGTTCAGTTATAAATGCCATTATTAATATATCTACAGACAGGATGGTATTAATAAACTATTATTATCTATAAATACATCTAGTGGATGACAACTGAACCTAGACTCATGTGTGTGTAACAATGAACAGCCCCTGATGTGTAATACACTGTGAAGCCTTCATAGAACTATAGGCTATTCACAGTTATGTAATTACTTTTGATAATAGGCTATTGTTGTCAGTTGGTTACATGCTAAAAATAGATCCCAACAATTATATACATATAAATCATCATATTAAAATTATGACAATAGAAAGATATAATATCTATATATATATATTAAGTTATAAAAATCTCACACTAAATTCTGCACAACAATGATTTATAGATATTGATTGACATATAATTTATATAGGTCATGTATGTTTACAACCTATAGTCAACTGGGTGGAATACAATATTTACTATATAATTTAAGGTCAATATTTGAGTGCAAATCTAGATGCTATATATTATAGTTAAACAAAGCAATTATAATATTGATTATATGTATTCGTATACACACACAGCTTACAGCTAAATACATGCATGATTCATCTATTGCACTGAAACTATGTAATGTACTGCTGCATATACATACATATAATGTTGATATAAGTGCTAGGGATAATGGTCGTTATTTATACACAATAGATAGAAATATCATCTCTCACGTTCCCTGGATATTACTATATTTAGAAACGATAACAAACTATGATATCTGTATACAGAACGTATATGTATCTTGTGTTTATTTTATTATGAACGACAACAATACACAAAACTTGCAATAATAATCACTACTACTACTACTATTATGATGATGATGATGATATCTCCTGTGCACTCATGATGCTAGCTACACTAGTGTATATAGCTATAGATGTACTAGTGGTATGTGTGTGTGTGTGACAAGCACACTGAACACTGTGTGTATTGATGTAGTGGTCCCCCCCAGTGTGCCAATAATCAATGCGTATATCATTAGATCATCTACACAACAAAGTGGATATACAACTATACAGCAAGTATATATGTGTGTGTGTGTATATATATATATATATATGTATTGAATTTACATATACATTTCACGGTTATTATATGGTTAATTTCTAATCCGAAGATCATGAAATGTGTAGGGCATCATTATAAGAAAGTATATAAATAAAGCGTTCTTTATATCGATGGTGTAGGGATGTTATTGTATTATTATTAGAATAGATATACTATGCCTAAACAGTAAAAGATTTGTACACAACAAAACTAAATCAACAACAGTGAAAGTATATTGCAGTAGATGGGGTGCATAACAGGTCTGTACGCGTGTGTTATCATTCTTAGTGAGGGTATAACGCATAGGCTATAGTGTCTAGTGTATTGTTCTGGATACTCCATCGCTTATAGGGGTCACGCGAGAGCAAACCCTTGAACACGCTCTATTGTGCGATGAGGGGTTGCATTCTACGCAGCGACGCCATAAATATTGATTATATTTATTTACTCGCCACGAAACAGCTTTATTTACTCTAGATCCCCAGCTACCCGTGGCACTACGCGCTTAATTAACGCAGTACTAAATCATTTAGGTTTACTATGTACAGTTAATTCAAATAAATGTGAACATTTCGTATATAATTTATATGCATATATATATATTTATTTAATATGAACAAATTTAATAGCGTAATGATAGGGTAAATACCTATTTGAATAGCCAATACTAAATAATATGTGTAAAACTGACAATTATCACTAACACTACAACTACTAGCGCCACCTATACACCACCCGGCTAACCTCCCTCTTATTGTGCCGAGGACAGAAACATATCCTAAGCCGCGCCTCCTCCACTACTACTAGCGCCACCTATACACCACACGGCTAACCTCCCTCTTATTGTGCCGAGGACAGAAACATATCCTAAGCCGCGCCTCCTCCGCTGCGCTGATCGTGAAGTCTTCGTAGCTGTCCGAGTCGTATTCGTTACAGGAGTATCTCCTGATTCTGTTGTACTTCTCGCGAACCTTTGTGTGGCGGGGTAGGGGGGGGTCATTCGTAATGCATGGGGTAACGTAGCGTGTGTATGATATACATGTATATCAACACTAATGTAGATATGCTACTATATAAGCTAATATATATGTATATATGCTATTATATGTGTATACTAATATATAGATATGTAGAACCGGGGAGATAGAGGCGCATTACGCACTCCTGAGAATCATGTATACATAACCACAAACTGATATAGCTTCTTTACGGTCATTACAAAATACATATATATATATTTTAATTTGGATTTGGATCCTCCCTTTTACAAATATTCCTGGAGCCCCAACCACCGATATATATATATGTATTGTGTTAATGCCAGCTAAAAGAAATGATTGATATATTTCTAAATATTTACTATACAGTAATAATGGTAGAGAGACTGTGCATTCATAGATAACGCATACACACACACACACACACACACACTGATGCTAGCACAAAGAGATGTCATAAACAACCTATAGGCTTATCTCTGCAGATAAGAGCTAATGCAATACCACATGCACTAAGTGTAAAGTTTGCACTAGATAATGCAATAATATCACTAACTTTTGGCTTGATGCTAACATTAATAAGTAATATTATACAAGTATAATTAAGTTTGAATATTAAAAAAAATAATTAAATTTATTCAATTCATATTTACTACAAATTTATATATCAATATTTGGAATGTATAGTTTATTATACACACCTAAATATCATATTATTATTATCATCATCATCATCATTATTATTATTATTATATTAAGGATTACACCTTTTTTAAAAGTATATTTTTAAAAATAAGAGTATTTAATTAAATATATTAATGACTACATTCTGTTTATTTTTATTTGTGATTTCATATTATAAATAATTTATTACATTTATATTTCTTGATGCGAATAATATTATATTTTAAAACAAATTTTAAAATAATATTAAATTTAAATTAATTTATTAAAAAATATATCATTCCATTATATAATAATTTAATTAATCAACCAAATACACTTTTTATGTAAGTTACTTTTTAAATATTTAACATTTAAGGGATTGCGTAACCTTACCGGCGTTTACATGTAAAATATAGGGAAAACGGCTATTTTTTAACAGGTAATAACTTTCTTATTTATGATTATTTTTTTTCAATTTTTTTTTTAATTATCTAGATTACATTCATCTCTAGTTATATAGGTACATCATAAAATAATAAATGTATTATTAAATAAAGAAAAGATAATTATAATATTAAAATTATTTAAAAATACATTTATTAACAATTTTTTAAATTATTTTTCAAATAATTATATTAATAGATTTTATTTACTTAGGCTTACCTATATAATTAAACAATATATTATATATATAATCAGAACATTTTGTAAATATTCATAAAAGAGTTTAAAAGTTTATTAACATTTAAAAATAAAAATCAACAAAAAAAACACCAGATATAGGAATCTAAAGTTTTACTTGCATGTTTTCTAATAAATAATAATATACTTATCAAATACCACCATTTTGAATAGGTGTATACTTAAACTTCGTATTTGAGGCACTTATGTTTAATTTTATAAGATATATTATACATAATTTTAAAGATAATGAATTACATATTAATATTTTAATATAACAACATTTTCCCTACAAAATAATATCGAATGTTAAGCCAGCCCTTAAAGGCTTTTGATTTATAATACAGAACATTAAACTCAATGCTATTATTTCCATGTATTAGAGGTCACATGAACATCATGCCATACTGATTATTCGATCTGTCCTGTACATTATTCTAGAACATATTTACTCAAGATATTAGTAGATATACACACACACACATCTAGTTAATATTTAATCAAGTTCTTATATATTACATATATATATAAAGTAGCGATAAATAATGAGAATATGTATGTTGTTGATATAGGTATTAGCAATGCTAAGGGAATACTATCGAGGTAGGCAAGCAGGCAGGCTAGTTGATGTTAATTATTCATCTCGTCACTATATAATTACAATTCTATAATCGGTGTAAGTCATCGCTTCTTTACTATTGTACCAGTAGCATCATCATCATCATCATCAGTATCATCATCATCATCATTATAAAAATACTACCCCAATAATATTGAGAGAGAGAGAGAGAGAGAGAGAGAGAGAGAGAGAGAGAGATATAGAGAGGAGAGGAGAGAGAAGTAGAGAGAGATAATACAATGGCATAATACTACACCATATTACAATGAGATATGATGAATAGTTATATAATGACCTATTGAGAACTAGTTATATAACTACTACAACAATGGTGGACACATGAGTGACAGGTTACATTAAAGTTTGCTATCACATAGGGCTGTGAATATTTAATTATATTATTTATATATATATATATATATATGTGTTATTGAGTGTGTGTGTGTGTGTGTGTGTGTGTGTGTGTTGAGAGAGATGAGAGTGTGTGGTGTGTGGTATGTTTGTGTGTATGCACATTATTTATATAATAATATAAGAATATAATATATAATATAAATATGAATATATTCGATGTGTACTTTAATATTGAACTTTATAGGTGTGTTTAAATATAAATAATGTGCTAACAACTAATTACAAAACGCGATAACGAGAATAGCTCTACGATATCTCGTGTGATATTAACAGCGTAATACGAGAGAATACATACACAGTTTGTACACACACTCACGTATACCATTACGTTATTAACATATATTACATTACAAAGACCAAGGTACTGATGTGTGTAACGTAATACAGCTAGAATAGCCTAAATCTATAATATCATGTCATATCGTATATATTATATATATATATATATATATATATATATACGAATGTATGTATTTGTATACGTTTGTGGTTGGGCAGGTTTGTATATATTCACATGATTCACAATTATACACTCGTAATAAGAGCAATTGTGTTTATTTATTGATTTGTGTACGAATTCCCTAGCAGGTTTCCTTTCGATTATTATTTAATTATTTATGTATCGGTGACTCACTAACGATGAGTCACTGAAGATGAGTCACTAAAGTGAGTCGCTGAAAATGAGTCACTTTTCATTAACGTAATAATTAATTGTATTCGGTGCAGGATTATCGTAGTGTTGTACAGGTGTGTGGGTACATCGGACGCACACACACACTAGTATGTCACACGGTGGTAGTAGTAGTATTACACACTACTACTATAGTATGCGTTGTTAGCTACGTATTACTAGTGAAGATATAGATTATCACTTAGCGTATACGAGCGTACTAGATGAGAGCGCAGTACATTCGATATTCACATTATTACGTAATAAATAATAATAAAAAGTATGTAAAAAGATGATGTAAGGTGTAATGCATGTACTCGTAATGTATACTAAGTCTATTAATAGATGTGTAATCAAATCTAAATGACTCTAAATTGGCTGCACATATTAGTGGTTTAGTTACTTTTTTTATGTTTACGAGTAAATAACATTTTAAGTAAACAAAACAAAAATCTCTAATATATATGTATATATATATATTTTAATATATATATTATAACTATTATAGTATTGATATCGAATGTAATTACTCGTAAACAATATGCAATACTCATAAATAATAATCACATTTCGTTATTATTATCATAAATAAGCCGATATATCCGAATTTCATACATAGTAATTTTTGTGATTGTAACCTAGTTCTTATTTGAAATAACAATGACATCATCCTACAATTACACTGACTATATGTCGCACAGTTTACGGTGACAGATGTCTACTTATTGATTAGTGATTACGTGTACTAAAACGTGTACTATATCGGTATTATTCATCGGCTCGGGTATACGCTAAGGTCAATAAGTATACTAGCATCGATGTAGTGGAAATAGTTGGGAAAGCAATATTTAAAAGTAACCACGATTTTTACTTTCTACAAAATTATTTCTTATTATTACATATTATTTTAATTTTATAAATATGTATTCAAATGATATACAATTTTAAACTCGCAATAGTTACATTATATAATTAGTAATTATTTTACAAATAAAATATAATAATGATACGAGAAATTGAAAATTAGAACAACTCAAGGTGTAATTCTATCTAGATGAACACAAACTCAACACTGGTAATAAACAACACTATTTAATGTTGAGTAATATTACTATTATTTAGTAATATATATGATTTATTATAATATTTAATTAGTGGGACATTATTTAATATTTAATTTTAAGGACAAGAGCGCTAATAAATATTATTAGAAATGCTATGTTATGGCTCAGTGATTTTATCGTATTGCATTACTGGTAGTGACGTTTTTTAATTAATTAATGAAATAGATATACTTGCTTTATTTATGATTAATTATTAAAAATCATAATATATCACTGAAAAGAATATATATATATATATATATATTGAGTACAAAACACACAATTAACAGTGAAACTGATACATAGTGTGAGATAGAAACAGAGAAATTAGTATTTCCTTGATGATATCATATTTACAAAAGTAATTACATTAAATTTAATATAATCATTTAATCTAATCATTGATTACAAATTTTCGAAATGTAGGTATTTTTTTCACAATATCTATTGTTATATCTATTATAGTTAATTAGATTCTATTCATTATAATTCGATAAACAATATTATATTATACGTAGTAATGTATCAGGTTACATCGGAAAGATCTAGAAACAAAGTATTAATAAAGAAAATCTCATTAGTGTGTAGTATTAAACATGTTATAAACGATGTTAATGATTTCTATTGTTTATCTATTGTATGCTATAATCACACCAATCTATTAACCTATTTAAGTGCCTGGATATGGCATGTGTCATTAGGTGTGAGTCATTCATACCATATGTATATGTATAACATTGCTATTGTCTGAAATATGGAGTGTTTATTTTGGGTGCATTCATATATTGAATAAATAAATAAATAAATAAAACATGAACAAATAGTTGAATTGATTTTAAATAAACAACTATGTAATGAAGTATATCCATAATTATAAAGTATATATTACTTATAATTAATTGATTAATTAATTGATTTTTTTTATATAAAATATATTTGTATATAACATATTTAATTTATTTTACATGATATTCAAATTTAATTATATAATATTATATTATTGAATGCAAAATATCATGTAATTTCATATATATATATATATATATATATATATATAACTAATAAAAATGCTTTACAAATACATAAATACAATTTCATTAATTAACAATGGGTTATTATTTGATTCAAAGTATATATTTTTTGAATATTATTATTCCACCTAATAATCTAGGCACATGCTGACATAATATAAGTTTAAAATGTTATGAACTAATATAATTAATATAATATATTATTATAATCATCAGCATTAGGTATTGCACAGCATGCTAACGTAATTATAGATATATATTTATATATATATATATATTTTTTTTTTGCCGAGCAAGCTCGATATGGTATGGTAAGGTATATATATATATTTATATACAATCAATTATTGATATTTCAGACACTATATCACATAAACCCCACTAGGTAAGACTTTTTTTTACAAATTCTAGTTTGGTTTTGTACCACTGTAAATACATGTAATAAATTATTACGAATAAGAATTTGATATCTTAGAAACTCTATATCTCAGACACATTTATTCAGTGCCACGAATCCTGAAGTATGGAGAGTTGACTATATATATATATATATATATATATATATATATATATATATATATATATATATATATATATATATATATATATATATATATATATATATATATATATATATATATTATACATAGATATACAATGTACAAACTATATATAATGTAAATTTGATAAGCTAATAACGAGACGGTGATTCTACAAAATATAATTATAGATTTCGAGGCATGCATTTTCTTTTATATTATAAAATGGACTGCGTAGTAAAACTTTGTAATATAAACTCAATATTATAGTGTAGGTGACGACAGGGGCGCTGGAACGATGGTGTGTATGTAGGGGGACCAACCAATCAAAATAAATGTTGTGGTAAAAGTGGGCGGGGGGGGGGACCGATACGTATGAGGTCCCCCTAGATTTGAAAGCGGGGGGGGGACATATCCCCCACCCCCCGTCCCCCCTCTGCAGCGCCCTAGTGACGACCGACTCGAAGTCAAATTCTACTATTGTAGAACCGCAGAGAGGACACCCGACGCAGCTGATTGGCTGATACCGCCTCCGCCGCTAGGTGCTCTACAATAGTGGGGGGATATGTCCCCTCCGTCCCCCCTGTTAAACACCCCGCTTTAAAACTAGTGGGAACTCATATGTATTGGTCCCCCCCCACTTTTACCACAACATTTATTTTGATTGGTTGGTCCCCCTACATACACACCATCGTTCCAGCGCCCCTGTCGTCACCTATACTTATAATATTGAGTTTATATTACAAAGTTGTACTACGCAGTCCATTTTATAATATAAAAGAAACGCATGCCTCGAAACCTATAATTATATTTTGTAGAATCACCGTTTCGTTATTAGCTTATCAAATTTAGATTACATATAGTTTGTACATTGTATATCTATGTATAATATATATATATATATATATATATATATATATATATATATAAAGTCAACTCTCCATACTTCAGGATTCATGGCACTGAATAAATGTGTCTGAGATATAGAGTTTCAATAGCCGCCGCCCGCTAACCATGACGTCGTTGATCTTATCGAGTTGTTGGGCGCCTCGTTTCAGCACGTCGAACATGCAGAATCGGCTGTGCGCCGGCACGCAGTTACGGTGACACATGACCCCGCGAGCGATGTACCTCTCCAGAAGGGGCGTGTCCATCACCGCTATCAGGAAGTTCACGCAGTTCGAAAGGTTGAGCACGCGCAGCGAATGCGACCGGATGAAGAACGGCCGGATGTTGTGCGGTTCTATGGTGACGGTTAGTTCGAGGACCTGGGGTCGGAGCGGGGGGTTAATCGGGGTAACGGTCATTTAGTAGCGAGTCAATTCGTTCCGAGTTACATCGTACCGAAAAAAAAGTAATTTTGTGACAACAAAAAGTTATATCGTACCATATATATAAGTAAAATTGATTTTGTTTTGTTACGAAATGACTTGATGCGAATTAACCCGATACTAAATGATTGGTATTCGTATTTTGTAGGTAGAGAAGTCTATTTAATATGAACGAACTATCGTTATCGCTACGTGGGAGAAAATATTGTTATTTACATAGGATGTGGACACGACTTACACGTTCTGATAAATATGTACGCGTTGGTGTGAGTCAATATTTACTGTAAGGGGGTATGCAAAGTTCATCGATACGCAGTGAAGGATTAGGACGGATTAAATACACATAGGTCAATTACGTTCATGGATAATTTACAAACGATATTAAATAGAAATGTTATTATAAAATATAGTTATAGTATATTAAATGAATATATATTTACATACGGAATTAAATATTTTTATATTACATATTAGATCAGTTAATGTAACATAATAATATAAATGAACGGGAACCTGTAATCTATTCAGGTTAGCTAGTAAGGTGCTCATATGTTTATGTGAAATATGTTGCACTCTGGGAGTGCATCTAATGACAAGTGTACTGAGGTTTTGAAACGAAGTGATGTAGGGAATCGACTGATCAGTGAAGTTTAGCTGGCAGCTCAACGACCGCAACGATTTCTCGCAGTGTTCGCTCAGCAGGGCTAGAGTGGAGAGGAAAAACGCAAACGAAGACGTAAAAATGTGAGCTTTATCACCGCTGAACCGTGTCTCGTACCATTCTAGCTTCACGTCGCTGAGGCATTCGCAGCAGCCTCTGTCGAATAGGTTGTTCAGCGTCTTCAGGTGTTCGTTGTTGAAGTAATGCATGTGTATCGCCAGGTAGCGTAGACGCGCTTTCCTCGATATTAGACAATCGACGTATCTTCTCGTTTTGTCTAATTCATTTTCGTATACGTATGATAGGTAAGTACGAGCGGGTGGTTTTGTAAGTGATAGTTCGGCAGAACCCCATAACACCGGTGAACCGTCGATTATTTCTTTCCATAGTTTGCAAACTCTTGACGCTTTTATGAGATGGTGAATTTCAAGTTTCTTGAAAATAAGTAATATGCATTCTTCAGGAATATCATTAAAACCAGTATATCGCGGTGTATCTACATCGTATTCTTGTACAATATTATTATAAACTAATAGATTTCTTATATCAAAATATTGTGCCTTAAGAAATGTATAGTTAAATATATTAAAAATCCACGAAACGCCTGTAATATGACATATTCGGCGTAATATTTCTGCCATAATTATTATTGTTATTATTTTCAACTGTTTATATGAGATTCTATTGGATAAGTGAAAACTCAAAACAAATATTTCATAGGAACTCATAGGTCACATGACATAACAAATATGTCAAATTTTTATTATCTAAATATTGAAAATTTATAATTTATATAATTTATTGTAATAATTATAGTAATAATTAAATTCATGTATTACATTTGAAATTAAATAAAGATTAAATTAATCTAATTAATAATGGAAGAGCTTAGAGCTGAAATATCTCGATTAGAATGCGAATTAGATAAAAGTTCAAATGATAAAAAATTAGCAGGTGAATATGGACTTGCGGTACTTCATGAAAAACAGGAGCTACAGTTAAAGTTTGAAGAACTTGAAATAATATACAATAAAACAAATGTGGATTTGAATGAAACAAAAAATGTTAATTTTAAATATTTAAATAAGTAATTATTTTTATAAATTAATATGATTCCTATAATTATTATGGGTGATCGATATTATATATCAATATTATATATTCATATTAATGATATAATACTAATAATTACATTAAATATTAATATTTTAAAAACATTATTAAAATATATATTATATAATCTATGTGTATGCATACAAATAAGAATCTTTTTTTTAATATAAAATCCCAAATTTACCTTTTTAAAATGTTTCGTGTATTAATGATAAAATTACAATTACAAATTAATTATAATTAATGTTATATAAATTATAATTAATAAGTATTTCAATACATATAATCCATTATAATGTATATCTCATAACAAATATTAATTAATTATAATTAATAATATGGATAAGATATAATAAATTATAAAATATTCAATATTTAATATTTAATATATTATAATTATTCAATATAATTATTCAATATAATTATTCAATATAATTATTAAATATATTATTATTATAATAATTATATTCAATATAATATTGCCATGTTATATCATATATTATATGATATAAGTTTAACTTTAGTTATATGATATAACTTATATGGGTTAGCGTAAAATATGGCAACATTCTTAGAATGATTCTAAACGTATAAGTTGACATTGGTATGTCTGGAGTAATAGATGTTCAATATTATTTTATTATATTTTAAGTTTAAGTAGTTCACAAAAATAGTCGTATATCATATATTACATTCGTAAGATTACAACGTATACAATGATTATAATCTCCACAGGTAATTTAAAACCACTTTTGAAGTAATGTAGGACTACTTTTAATGAAATGATTTTCGTAAATCACTCATTATATTTTATAAATCACAGGAAATACAAATTAATAAGTAGTCATGGAAAAGTATATCATAAATTCGATTAAATAGATATATAATAATAATATTAATATTTATTAGACTATTTTATAATAATACGCTCCTCGTAATGGGCTTCAAAACAATATATCATATTTTCTGTTGTCGTTATAGAATATGAGTGAAGGTAAGGTAAGGTTACCAGTAATCTCGTACGACTTATTTAGTAATCTCGTACGACTTATTAAATGTAATTTAGTTCATAATTATACAGTTCTTATACGAATATATATAATACAATATATTATATCAATATTTAATTAGTTATTATATATAATCGTATAAAAACTGTATTATTATGAAATAAATTAAATTTAATAAGTCGTAAGAAATTACCTTGTACGAGATTACTGGCTACAGAGTGTATCTAATAACGTTCACATTAAATAAGTTAACGGAGAGGCAACGTGGTAGGCGATAATGTATTCTTAATCTCGTGGCTCACGGTTTGTGGCTGTATGGGTTATACTTGATTGTCGCCTCCTAATGTATTTGGTGGGAGGCGTGAATGCGCGGTTCATTGCGCGCTAAGTTTGTATAGGCTCACTTTGGGATGTAATTCAGCTAAAAAAAGCAAGCAGAACAAAATTAAACCAATTAAACCAACTAACCCACAAATATCAACGAGCATTCACGCCGCACGCCAACTAAATTAGGAGGCGACACTCCTAATATACCGCTTTAAGTGTATCTGCGAATGTGGGTAACGGCATGCATGGCAACTTATATGTTTCAATACCGGCGTATGTTGGATAGCTCCTTTAATGTGTAGATCTTACGCGATACGTATATATCTCGAATAGAGTACAATAGTGTATTAGTAATGTAACGTTTCTGTACTCTCTATTGTATACACCCATTTACGCATGATATTTAGATGGTAAGTTACTATCTAGAAATTAATTTATAAGTAACCTTACCAAATGCAATGAATACTAGTGTGTATTTATCTGTATACAATATTATGTTAATAATCATTACTAATAGTAACGATTATTTTATAGTAATCTAATATGTTGTACGCATAAAAACACAAATATAGTGTAGTAGAATTATGTATATAATATATACTATATAATATATAGTATATATATATATATATATATATATATATATACATAGTAACAAATGTTACTTACATATTAATTTATTATTGTACTATTAATAGAGTCCTACATATATTTAATATAATCTCTACCCCTATATGCATTCAATACAACTTTATAAACGAGAATATAATATTAGGAAATATTTAGCATTTGTGAATTAGCTGAGTTGTGTATATAATGTATTGGTATGTATTACTACAATTAGTTTGTATTAAGAGTACAATATAAAGTAATGTTTAAGTAACTATAGTTACTATACTATGTATTATATTATATATTTATTGAATCGCGTAGTCGAATGTCTATTATTATAATTATTACTTAATAGACAATACGTAAAAAAAAATTAAAAGTTAAATACTTTTGATATTATTCTAATAAACTATCTGAAATAATTTTATATGAAAATCCTATATATATATATATATATATATATATTTATTTACATCTTTCAATTAATTTTCGATTCAAACTAAATAATTTCATATTAAATCTCCAGTCAAATATAATTTATATATGGAAATATGTGTAGAGCTTAGTATAGACTCTATAGTGATGTTTAATTTTGTTTCTTGAAACAGATTGAGAAAATATTTAAACTATAACTTTTATAATAAATCATAGATAAATTCACTAAGGAATAATTATATTAAATATATATATATATATATATATATATATCATATTGTTCACTATTTATCATATATTTAATAGAAATCAGTAGTTATAATATAATGTAATTTAAAATAAAGCAAAGTTAAGATTCATTATAAACAGTAGTGATACGGTGTGTTAATGATTCACAAGTATATGTACATATGTTGTGGTATTTAATGAACAAATGTACATGTATTGTGTGCTTATGTTGTTACAATTGAATTGTTCTCTTTATATACATGTATAATAGATCAGTGTAATGATATACATTCCATGTTGAACAATGCTCACTGTTAATATTAATAGTTATAATTATACATATATGTATTTGAAAAAAAGATTGTTTTCATTTTTATTTTGTTCTTTATATTTTAGTTATGTGTTGATTCTCCTAAAGTGCTTTAAAGTAAGATTGTATCTTTTCTATTGTGGTCGCCTATAGAATAAGAAGAAACAACATCATTTAGATGCATGTGATCACATACATTAGATATAACTTATATTCATTGCCTTCTATACTGGCTAAAACGGATATATTAACTATTTGTCAAGTATTTCAAGTATATATCAATTAATATATATTAAGTATTTGTCGAGAAGTTGATACTAGTTATATTTAGATTACAAATGTAGTATTTAATATATATGTGTCGGCTATCATTGTTGCTTAGTTTTCACAAAACTTAGCCATTAAACCTTACAGTGTAGATCGCTGTACAACGTAAATCAGCAATACATCGTGTAGTATAGTTTGCAAGTCGGATGTATAATGATAGCATACTAATACCTCAGATGAATAATAGCATTATAGGGTGGTCACACGATCTGTAAACTATATTGGTTTCGCACCACGAAAATAGAACGCGTTCTATGTTTGCCTACGTAAAACATCGGAAATCTGCGCGTGAAACTTTCACCGGGCCAGTTTCACACATTAAAACTCTGACCCGATAAGTATTGTGCGCATCACGTGAATACCCTATTAAGCGTATAACCTCTGATTCTCACGATGAACAACAGCTACGATGAACCTGATCTAGACACGCTAACACCGGGGATCATATCTACCTGTGTATGATTATAATACATGCATCATGCATCATGATGCTTAAACACTATCACTGTTGTATGTGATTTATACATCATTGACTATGTATATGGGTTAAGTTTATACTTGAGTATATGTATATATATATATAAGTTTGTGGTTTACTTGTATAGGACTGGTGACTGTGACAGATAGGTTACAGTGTAACACAGCGCTTAGTTCACACACACACATAGAGAGAGTGGAGGTGTGGAAGGATACATTAACAATATAGTTTACACAAGCAGTAGCACACAGTACAGAGACCAGTATCAGAGACACTACTATAGCATGATTAACTGTGATAGATTAGTGCAGTATAAGTGGTAAGAGAATAGCAACAATAACATTAGCAGCGGGTGTATTAATCCACTGCTAAGGACTAGACCAGTTAAGCTATCATTATAATCACAGTCCTTTAATCACCATATACACAAACAATAACGCACACACACACATACACATACACATATATATATATATATATATATATATATATTAGAATATGTTCAGCATTACTCATTTATAGATTTTTGTATATATACTTATTATATACAATGTATATTCTACATGTATGTAATTATATTAAAAATTTATTAATACATGTTTTCTGGAATGGGATCAAAATTGCCCGGTTATTGATTTGTATATGATTATAAGTACACACATATATATAGAGTGTTTCCAGTATAGAAATTGTAATAGTAGATATTATACCTCAATGAAATCTACCATATTTTATAGGCATTAGAAGTATTAAATGTTTATTATACAGATGTGTAGAAGGTACTAAAATCCTCCCCTCCACCTCATTGGCACTGATAACCATAGATATTAACTATAAGCTTGCTAATGTGATAGGAATAAGGGTATTAACAATACTACGATGCATATTCACATAGATGGTACTAACCCCACTATCCTACCCCCACTACCCACCCCCCATTCCACCCCACGGGTGCTGGTAGCTATAGAAATAAACTCTAATTTGAATAATTTAACAGTATTAACAGTACAATGATATTACTCTACTAACCT
This sequence comes from Osedax fenrisi, assembly GCA_964019155.1. NCBI lineage: Eukaryota > Metazoa > Annelida > Polychaeta > Sabellida > Siboglinidae > Osedax > Osedax fenrisi. The sequence goes on along the minus strand of OZ025241.1, from coordinate 23,781,163 downwards.
ATTCCCTTCCCTCCGCCCCACTCTACCCCACATGCACTGGTAACTATAGGCGTTGCTAACCCCCCACCCCCTAACCCCCCGCACACATAACTAGGCAGTACTAAGCTAGCTAATGTTATAGACATACTAGTATTCAGTTAATACTATAATACTATTAACAGTGCATTGATGTGCCAGTGCTAACCCCCTCCCCCCCGCCCACCCCTCAGGCACTAGTGACAATAGAAACAAACTCGAAGCTTGCGAACGTGATAGGGGTACGTCACGAAGACGAACTTCTCAACGAGACGTCGGAGACAATAGCTAAACTCATTCAGAACATCGACGTGATTAATGTTAGTGTGTTGTCGTGGTGATACCGGTAGCCTGCACTTATGTAGGCTAAAGTACGGGGGCGGAGTAACGCTTTCAGAGATTTGCATACAAATTGTTTAATTTACTTTCAATTCGAAAAAAATCAATAAATTGTGATTCTAAATAATATCGCAAAATTTAAAAATTAATTGATTGAAACACTTTAAAAAATATACATTTAATTTATTTTATTCGAATACAGCCCTCAATTCTATGTATTACATTTACAATGCTGTGTTCTAGTTCCTAAACCATTCCTTCTACCTAATTGTCTAATAAAGAAAAGGGTCTCTCTAGGTAACTCCCTACCCAGATAACAATAACTGCGTATATTGCGTAGTTTCTTTATGCAAATAGGTTACGATGTTATGCAATAGATATATATACTTCTTTATATGTGCGTATGTAAATCATATTAAAAGGGTAATCGTAATTGTAGCGTAGTTTCTTTAGGCACATCTTACCCGCCCGTCCGCCCTTCTAGTATGTTTTGCGCGAGTTGTATATTTGTCATCGAATTTTATATCCTATATCGTAATCGTAATATTTGATTTAGTCTACATTTAATTCGAAAGAAATCAATCTGTCAAAATTATAAATATATTATGAAATATCAATATTATTGAATTTAACTAAATTTAAATATGTATATACTATATACTATATAGGACTATCTCTACGAAATAGTAAGCGGAAGCATGAATAGTCATATACAAATAACTCATTCTATCTACGATCGCGCCTATACTGATTTATTGCAGCTAATGAATGCATTCATTGTTTTATATTCACTCTATACTAGCAATGTTAATGTATCCGGTCAAATAGTTTTGCAGTGAAATTATGTTGTTTTTATTAACCGATATTTAAAATATAACTTAATATATTAAATAATATAATATATAGCATAATACTTATTTAATGTGTAATAATTATCACACTTATTATATAATATACAAATTAACGAGTAAAATAATATGTGTTAATTATTAAAGTATTATAAAGTGAATAATAATTATTAAATTATAATATTTTAATTAATGTTTAGGTTTTTTTAATGATTAATATATAAAATATGTCTTATGTCTATTCTAATGTCTAACATACAAGACATTATATACATTACATTTGAATATTGTAAGGTGAGATCAGAAATAAATTATCATTTGTATAGATTAAAGTTTGGTTGAAATTGTTAACCAATTTGCATTCATAAAATACTATAGCCAACACAAAGTATTCAATATAATCACATGACTTATACATTGTACTATTCAGGTTATACTTATAAGGTGATCTTAATTTGAACTGAGCCATCACAGCATGAGATTTATCATCATGGATATAACAAAGGCCATACTCTATAAACACACACATATATATATATATACACTAGAATAATACATTGAATTACTGTGCTAAGCAGGTATCATGCTGAATGCAATGTATCATTGAATAGTGATTTCTACATAAAAACAGCACACAACATAAGTACACACATACACACACAGGTATTCACTGAGGCTCCTATTCTAATATCTCACATACCTACTGCATTAGTTGTATGCATTGTTTATTGATAAAAGCACCCCACCCCCTTTAGGCCTTATATGCCCCCTATATACCCCCTATATACCCTATATGCCCCCTATATAAACACAGCCTACAACAGTCAAGGTGTTCTGAGGTGTAATCATTCATCATGTAAATATAGATCTATTATTTATGTGTGTGTGTGTGCATGTGTGAGTGTGTGTGTGTATATGGCACTGGTTATATGCTCAATCGTATTAATCAATCTATTATGTTAATGATCCACTTGTATTCCACTGCGATTGCGTTGACCTCTACTAGACCTCTACTTGACCCCTCTCTCTCGCACAGAAAGAGAACGTCGATATCACTAAGAAACACGACTACGTAGCAGGAGAACTCGACAAGCTGACCACTTCGTACGACGAACTCAACGGCAAGGTAACCTACTACCCCGTACTGACCTGTACGACCTTGTCCTCCGCGTCTACATCGTAGTGTTCAGTAATGCTAACTGCGAGATGATACCGGCATTCTACACATGCTCATACAGTGAATAAAGGCGTATCTAGTGGGCTAAATTGCCTCCCATTTTTAAATTTTGCCCATAACAAAATAGGATTTTTTCATAATCAATTATATCATACTCCTATTTATTTATTATAAATCAGGAGATGTATTTTAGTAGATTGTTTTTCGTATACGATTGAAAACAAAATAATTATTTTGGAATTTACCCCCCACCCTCTCACACTTTCAAATCCTTAAAAAGGCACAAACCTATTTATACTGCTGCTGATACATTCCAATACTGAGTCATGGCTACATAGGTGGCAGCGCATGCATTATATAGACTGGCTTACGTGACATAATCAATACTGTTATCAAAACAATTGTTACGACTGTATTTATGTTATGATCAGTCAATATAATGTTAAAATTCAACATAAATTATTGTAATATATTTTTAAAATTTACCTAATACAGGTAGAGAGACGTATTTAAGATGGATAGATTATTGTATATGAGAAAATATAGACATTTAACTATTTCTATAATGTATAATCACCAGTAGTGAGATTCATTTACATCCACGAGTCATAGAACATGTCTCTATGACTCATAGACATTAGAGCCATACATGGTTATAAGTGAAAACTTCATCTAAGTTCCTGGATAGGATGAAAGGACTCCACTAAATAAAAATAACAATATCAATAACAATAGTACTTCTGATTTAAATCATAATAGTCAAGTTCTCTGCGATGACATGAGAACTGTTGTCATGAAGAAAGTTAACCCGAACAGCACACAATAGAGTGGTCGTAATGATCATACTAAGGTGTCAGTGTAGAACCCAGTTCTATTACATCACATCACCTAATACGATGCTCGATAGCTTAATACACGATCGAATTAACTGTTACAGTAGTAAAAATCAAGCGATATCAATTGAATATTTACGTAAATATCGAATGTGATAATTTATAATTAATGTTTTATTCGCATTCGAACGATATCGAATAATTAATAATCAATCACCTCATGCCCTTAAACAAGTGCAATCAATATATTATCACATAATCTGTAGGGTAACTATTGTATACAGGTAGTGATTGGCTAATGACAATACAGCTGTCGTGCGTTATATAACAAATATCTAGAATATCAAATTCACCCGATTTAAATCATTAGTTTCAGTATAAATATTTGCTTTTTTTTCAATTGAATTAACCAACCTAACTCTATGAACATTACGTGTTATGATATATGATTTTAGGTAAAAGTGCATTACGATATTCCATTATATCTGTAGAATATGACGATTGATATGTAAATGATAATATTAACATATAGATTACGAATATTTCCCTCAATTTATATAAAATTCCATGTATATACTTATATATTTATATACTTAATATATTCTCTCAATACGGATCAGTTAGTTTATGGGCGTGTTTAGATGGTAACAAAGTATCAGTAGCAGAAAATGGTTGTAACCACCAGTGTGTGAGGATTAAAACAATGAATTCATCAATGCGACCACATTGTGTCGTTACTCTATTCCCAATAATGATGACACTTTCGAGCATACATATTGACCTCGATATAGACACGCCCTATTTCTAGTAGAATCATGTAATATAACCTTGTAATACTAGGTAACTGAAACTGTGAACACTGAGTCTCATAAGTGGTAACTAAATAGACACGCCCCTCAAAGTAGAGGGTAGTGAAACATACCCAGGGGTCAGTTGTTCTGAGAAAACAAATGCACCTAGGATTATCTTAGGATAATCCTTAGCTATCTACGTAATGTTCACTATTGTCCTAGGACAATCCTTAGCTATCTCCGTAATTTTCAATAGTGTCCTAGGACAATCCTTAGCTATCTCCGTAATGTTCAATATTGTCCTAGGACAATCCTTAGCTATCTCCGTAATGTTCAATATTGTCCTTGGACAATCCTTAGCTATCTCCGTAATGTTCACTATTGTCATAGCATAGTCCTAGGATAATTTATATCCACCGCTAAGCCCTAGATAGTAATAATAAAGTAATAATATTATGAGTTTTATTTACTACTTGAGAGTTATCTAACTCTCAAGTAGTAAATAAAACTCTAAATACAATCATTGCACTCAATAAAAGCTAACCTATGCACATGTGTGATGTGAACACTATTGATCACTATGTATAACATGAACACAAAACACGCATTGCAGTTAGACAATGTCAATAACCAGCGCAAACAGCTGCGACACGACTACAAAGAAGCTAAAATCAAAGAAACCAGAAATCTGTCCGACCTCAATGAACTCGAGGATGAGAATGTCATGCTACAGAAGCAGAACCTCAAACTGCGACAGTCTCAAGTTTGTAGTAGTAGTAGTAGTAGTAGTAGTAGTAGTAGTAGTAGTAGTAGTAGTAGTAGTAGTAGTAGTAGTAGTAGTAGTAGTAGTAGTAGTAGTAGTAGTAGTAGTAGTAGTAGTAGTAGTAGTAGTAGTAGTAGTAGTAGTAGTAGTAGTAGTAGTAGTAGTAGTAGTAGTAGTAGTAGTAGTAGTAGTAGTAGTAGTAGTAGTAGTAGTAGTAGTAGTAGTAGTAGTAGTAGTAGTAGTAGTAGTAGTAGTAGTAGTAGTAGTAGTAGTAGTAGTAGTAGTAGTAGTAGTAGTAGTAGTAGTAGTAGTAGTAGTAGTAGTAGTAGTAGTAGTAGTAGTAGTAGTAGTAGTAGTAGTAGTAGTAGTAGTAGTAGTAGTAGTAGTAGTAGTAGTAGTAGTAGTAGTAGTAGTAGTAGTAGTAGTAGTAGTAGTAGTAGTAGTAGTAGTAGTAGTAGTAGTAGTAGTAGTAGTAGTAGTAGTAGTAGTAGTAGTAGTAGTAGTAGTAGTAGTAGTAGTAGTAGTAGTAGTAGTAGTAGTAGTAGTAGTAGTAGTAGTAGTAGTAGTAGCGGTAGCGGTAGCGGTAGCGGTAGCGGTAGCGGTAGCGGTAGCGGTAGCGGTAGCGGTAGCGGTAGCGGTAGCGGTAGCGGTAGCGGTAGCGGTAGCGGTAGCGGTAGCGGTAGCGGTAGCGGTAGCGGTAGCGGTAGCGGTAGCGGTAGCGGTAGCGGTAGCGGTAGCGGTAGCGGTAGCGGTAGCGGTAGCGGTAGCGGTAGCGGTAGCGGTAGCGGTAGCGGTAGCGGTAGCGGTAGCGGTAGCGGTAGCGGTAGCGGTAGCGGTAGCGGTAGCGGTAGCGGTAGCGGTAGCGGTAGCGGTAGTAGTGGTAGTGGTAGTGGTAGTGGTAGTGGTAGTGGTAGTAGTAGTGGTACCTGTTACCTAATTGGTTTAGGCACTTCCATCAACTTCTTTGTTTAAGTTTTCGGACGTGCTTTCAATGTATTATTGGGAAAAAAGGTATTTTTTTAGCTTTGACTTGAATGTTACAGTTGAGTCAATTGATCGGATATGGTGAGGTAGATCATTCCAGATTTTTGGAGCATGGATGTAGGAAAGATTTATGTTGGGAAGATGTTAAATGTAATAGAACTGGAGTTTTTAATTTGAATTTGTTTATGTGTCTTTGTTCGTAAATAGTTGTATTGGGAGTTAGTAAGTTGGCGAGATAGTCTGGTGTGTTATGATGTGTAGCTAAATGTATGGTGAGTGCAATTTTGTAAATTATACGGGATTTTATTGGCAGCCAATGTAATTTGGTTCTCAAAGGGGATATATGTTGTCTGGAATATTTAGTTATGTTGAATATAAATCTGATAGCTGAGTTCTGAAGGCGTTGGAGTTTTTTTATTATAGATCATGAGGAGGCATAGAGACAGGAATTACACTAATCAAGGCGGGGAAGAATGAGGGATGTAGCTAGAAGTTTTGCAGTATTAAAATTAATGAAGGGTCTTATTGTTCGTAAGTTGTGTAGTATGTAGTTAATTGACTGTGATAGTGATTTAGTCTGAATGTGAAATTGTAGTGTTGGTTTGATTAATATACCAAGATTTTTTATTTTATTAGCATAAGAAATACTCAGATTGTTAATGGTAATTTGTGGTGGAAGGAATACAGTGGTAGATGTTTTAATATGCAGTGATTCAGTTTTAAGAAAGTTTAGTGATAATGAGTTGTTGGTGAGCCAGTTATGTATATGAGTAATACAGTTGTTAAGTACATTTATGTCATTGTTATGGTCTATCAATCTACAGTGTAACTGTATGTCATCAGCATACGAGTGATAGTCTATAGTGGGGTATTTATCAATAATTTTAAATAAGGGAAGTAGGTAGATATTGAATAGGAGTGGACCAAGTACAGATCCTTGAGGTAACTTTACGAGGTTTATAGATTAGTGAGTTTATACTAATTTGGTAAAAACGATCAGTTAGGTATGAGATGAACCAATCGAGTGCGGTACCAGATATTCCGATAGAAGTGTCGATTTATAAGGATATTATGGTCAAGGGTGTCGAAGGCAGCTGATAAATCAAGGAGAATGACCACTGAACCATGTGGTGATGCAGCATATATGTGAATGTGATTAAGGATATATATCATTGCAGTTTCAGTACTTTTGTGCTTGGTATAGGCACTTTGATATGGGTTTAATTTATGATTTTTATGTAGATAAGAATTTAATTGACAGGCAACAACTCGTTCTAGGGTTTTGGAGAGCGTTGATAAGTTGGAGATTGGTCGGTAGTTGGAGAGGATTGATTTGTCAAGGTTTGGTTTTTTTATGATGGGTGTAACATATGCTGTTTTCATGTAGATTGGAAAAATGCCTGAGGTAAGTGAGTTTTCTATTATTTCTTGGTAATAAGATGCTAGATAAATGTGGTACTTATTTAATATAGAATGAGGAATTGGATCTAGTTCGGAAGATGTATTTACTGCACTGAGGAGTTTTTCAATGGTAGTAGTTGATGGTAATGTGAAGGAGGAAAGGGAATATAGAGGTAGATTATATGGTTCATTGAGTGGTGTAGGGAGTGATTTAATTATATTCATGACTTTAGTATTGAAATATTGGTCAAATGTATCTATTAGCGTTGATATGGGTTCATTTGGTAGGACACGTTGTGATATTCTAGTAGCTGGTTAGAAATGGAGAAAATTTTCTTAGAATTAATTGATGCTTCTTTTAATAGATTATTGTAGTATGATTTCTTGGACTTCTTGAGTAGGGTTCTATATAGGCTACGTTGTTTGATAAATATATTATAATTATTGAGAGATTTAGATTTTCTCCAATAATTTTCATATAGTCGTAATTTGCGTTTTGATGATGAAAGTTCAGAATTAAACCATTTGCAATTTGGACGTTGTGTTATATATTTATATTTGATGGGGGCAAGTTCGTCAAGGGTTTTTGAAAATTAGGAATTGACTGATGAGATGGACGATAGATAACTATGATGGTGAATTTATGTGAATTAGCCGGGTGAAATGTACAAGAAATTGATTATGAGTTTTCTAGTGCGAGATCAGTGTCGTTTATTAGATTAAGATTTGTCTTATATAGGATGCCAACACCACCACCAAAATGGGGGCCGAGTCTATTAAGTTGTGCACAACTTAGATTATTAATATTAAGGGATGCAGGTATTGCAATATCATTATCCTTAAGCTACGTTTATGTGAGACAAATAATATCAAGGTGAAGGTCATTAAATAGGTTAAGTGTGTGGTCAACTTTATTGCGTATGGAGGAAATATTAAGGATGGCTGCATTAATCTGAGATTGTGATGTGTTGTGAATAAATGGTGGAATTGATAGTGCGGTATCTATTGAGGTGCTACGAATTGAGATTGTTCTGAGATAATTAGGCCGAGTGGTTGAAGGTCATTATGCAGATTGATGTGATGACTGAGAATCACTGATTGATGAATTCAGTGATTTAATATTTAATTTATATGTATTGTAGGATGTAGACCATGTATTGTATGTATCATTTGAAATATAAATTGGGTTATTATTCCAGTCTATATTAGAGTTGGTAAAATGGCGAAGTTCAAATGAGTTAGTATAGTTATTGAAGGTACATTTAACATTAGATGGGGCTAGGTTAGATTTTGTTGCATGGAAAAGAACTCTACCACGTGTTCGCTCAGTGATAGATCGTTCAGCACGAATGTATAGATGATTGTATATTGAGTTACTGCGGATGAATGGAATTTTGGAGTAGAAGTAGGAACACTGACTTGGTGTATTAAAGAACATAATAACAGTTGAACCAACAAAATTATATGACGAGAGAGCGTATGTAGTTGTATTAGTGTAGGTGAGTAATTCTAGAAGAATTCACGAGATTTTTCGGATGGTCGAATATGCTCAATAACTACAGAAGAGGGAGACTGGTGGTTAGATGAGTAATGGCTGGTAGTGAAAGATGGATTGGAGACGATGCATATTGATGGGTAATTCTAAGAGGCTAGGGATATGTGTAGGTGGTGGGGGAGGGGTAGGAAGGGGGATTGAAGAAGGAGGGAGAGGTGGGGAAGGGGGAAGAAGGGGTATCGAGGAAGTGACAGGAATGTTGGTTGAGTACTTGTAGTTTAGTTTATTGTTTTTTAATTGTGATGATATATTGAGTAGGGATAGGTCCTGTTGGTCAAGACGGGTAGATATATATTTAATAAGGAAGGAAATAGTATTTAGTAAGTCAGTCATTGTAGTAGATAGTGGGGGGATTGTAGGTGATGGAATGAGGGAATGTTTTTGGAGGCAAGTTTGACATGAGAATATAAATGAAGGAGATTTCAATACACTCACAACATGCTTAAGTACAGCACTACTTGTTATCCAATTATAAGGCAAGCTGTTGTGAGCATTGAGACATTTTAAATGTATAGCTGAGTTACATGAACAGGTGACAAAGTTTGTACATGTAATTATGGAGTTACATTGACTGCATGTATTGATGTTAATGTATTAAATATATTGAAATTAAAAGTAAAAAGTTATAAATAGCTAAATGTAATGAATACGAGAAATGAGAACAAAATATATTAGAAGAAGTGTAACGGTTCAGTAATTTTGTAAATTTATTATATATAAATGATATAAATGTAAATAAGTGGAGAAATTATGAATGAAAATTATAAATAATAAGTAGAGAACAAAGAGTATAAGTTCATAAACAATATATGTGATAGTTGGATTATGATGACTTATCTTATTGTTAGATTAATGGGATAATATTGTAAGATAAGTTTATTAATGTTGACAGTTTGTAATCAGGAAGTAAAAGTAGTAGTGGTAGTGGTAGTGGTAGTAGATATGGTAGTGGTAGTAGAGATGGTAGTGGTGGTAGTGGTAGTAGTAGTAGTAGTAGTAGTAGTGGTGGTAGTAGTAGTAGTGGTAGTAGTAGTAGTAGTAGTAGTAGTAGTAGTAGTAGTAGTAGTAGTAGTAGTAGTAGTAGTAGTAGTAGTAGTAGTAGTAGTAGTAGTAGTAGTAGTAGTAGTAGAATTGGTAGAGGTAGTGTTAGTGGTACAGTAGTGGTAGTGGTGGTAGTAGTAGTGGTAGTGGTAGTAGTAGTAGTTGTACAGTAGTGGTGATTGTAGTTCTAATAATGGTAATCGTGGTACTGTATGTGGTAATCCTATGTATTATAATATACAGTTTATAGAATATTAATATGAATATCGCATATTATACTATAACTTAATAATGTAAAGGTAATATCTAGGTTCTTCTTCTCTTAAGTTATTCATTTGATCATGTAGAAGATAACCACTTTATATAATTATTATTTCCGATATAGTGTTTAGATATTTATAATTTATAAACTTTATTTTGTTCCATAGATTCATTTTTTAGTTTTCCCTTCTTTTTTTTTAATCTATTAATTTTGATATTTATTTAATCTTAACAAATTCTACTTTTTGATATCTTTGCATTGTTTTTTTTAAATATACTTTGAAATTTAATTTTTAATAATTTGATTACTATAAATATATCATACCAAGTGGAACATTATTGAAGGGGTATTAGAATTGCGTTGTCAAACAAATTATAAAAGAAAAATTAGTTTATAATTTTAATAAAATTACATAATATAATTATTATATTAAATCTATAAATATAATAATTATTTATTTATTTATTGTGGATATTAAACTTACATTAATGGTTCCTAGTTATCAATATTAAATTTATTTTGTTTTATTAATATTTATTAAATATAGCAGTTTCTTATACTAACATTTCAGAGTATATTCGCATATTTTTTTAAAATATATTATTATCTTGAAAATTATTTTTTAAAATGTCTATACATACTATTACAATTAATTGTTTCTGAATTATGTTATAATATTAAATAATTATAAATAAATATAAATACATACAATATATATATTTATAATTATTATTTTTGATTTAAGTGCGGTTTTATGGATCGATTTCTACAAGTTATAAAACTTGAACATTTTGAATAAATTATAAACAGAATGCTTATATAAATCAATACATATATATATATATATATATATATATATATATATATATATATATATATATCAATAAAAGCCATTCAACGTCCTATGAAATAAAAAACAATATATTATATAAAATACTTCCATCACATAAATATTCTACACTATGTGAATCATTTTTAATTTTGTAATAACTATAATATAATCATCATATATATTGGCGTTACAATTTTGACAAAATATAGTAATAATATTAATAAAATATTCTATGTATAATTATTAGAATGTATAAATATTTAAGTGACATTTTATTATTTAATTAACTAAAAACTATTAATTTCAATCTAATCAAAATCACAACAACAAAAATTCTATTTCAATATATTATATTTATATTATTAATCAATCTACATACCTACATTCCCGCTATTCTAACTACTCTCCCCGTACCTATACCCTCCCCCCTCCCCGATGCAAACTCTTCTAACATACACCACTATATACCTATCGTACATCGCTGTGGCAACGTTGTTTATTGTTTACCATGGTTACCAGGTGGAAGTGGAGAACACGCTCTACGAGAACATACAGCTGCAGGAGAAACAAGAGGAGAACGATTCCGAGATTAACGAACTTAATAAACTGAAATCTATGGTATCTTATCAACCTATATATATATTGTTATAGTTATTTTATTTAGTGGAGCAATCCATGAACTTAGATGACGTTTTCACTTATAACTCTATACTTAATGTCCCCTCGAAGCCGCTCTCATGTTATGGCATACATGTTTTAACGATAGCCGCTAATTTATTTATAAACATAAGATCACTTCTAAATATTATTTTAAGACTTATTTTAATGGTTCGGATGGGGCTCGAACCCACGTCCTACTACTTGTGTGTCTGACGCCTTAGCCAACTGAGCCATACAGGCAGTTATATATATATATATATATATATATATATACAGTGCACTCTTGATATACCCACCTTGGTGTACCTCCATCATTTATACAGCATCGTTTAGCGCTGGAACAGATTTCCAGTTTATCTATTCATGTCTAATTTTCTCTATGTGATATACCTCCCAAAGATAGGTGCTGACCTATTCGGTATAACAAGTGTGCACTCTATATGAACACATACGTATACATATACACCTATAGGAGTAATATAGATATTCTAACACACCCTACCACCACCTCTAATACATACAACACCCCTCCCCTCACCCCTCGCATAGGTAGAAACTCAACTAGAAGATGCCCTCTTAGCACTGGCTCATGAAAGAGAACTAAAGTTAGCACCCTCGTTAACCCCCTTCACCCTCCCCTAGCTAGTAGTCTAACCTAACCTAGGTCTGGTTAGCAACCTCATTAAGCTACCCTTATCCCCCCACCTTCATTACCCCCATCTCCCCTAGCTAACAGACTAATAAGTTGACCCCGATAACATACAACCCTCCACTTTAGGATGTCATCAAAAGAGAACTAGATCAGCAGATCTCTGCTAACTCTAACTTCGCTCTCAAAAGTCTAGCTTCTTTGAATTTCGGAGGTTTGTTAGAATTTGTATTGTTAGAACAAGTATTATATATATACACATATAATATATATATAATGTCAATATTAGAATATTCATATTCACTAACTATGCACTACATACACATTACCATACAATACAATGATAGGTGTACACTTATTACATCATACTACGTATTAGATCATAGTAACAATAGTAACTCCTCCTCCTCGTACTCCCTCT
>OZ025241.1:23493317-23768392 GCA_964019155.1 Osedax fenrisi | reverse complement strand
ACTGACCCCTACAACTGAACCCTACAGCTGACCCCTACAACCGACCCCTACAACTGACCCCTACAACTGAACCCTACAGCTGACCCCTACAACTGACCCCTACAACTGACCCCTACAACTGACCCCTACAACTAACCCCTACAACTGACCCCTACAACTGACCCCTACAACCGACCCCTACAGAAACTACAGACGGATAACAATGAGCTGAGGCAGGAGAACGTCAAGCTCGCAGCGACTATCTCCACTAAACGTGAGCAGATCACCACGCTACGTCGCGTTCTCAAGGCTAACAAGGCTACGGCGGAGGAAGCAGTCGGTAATCTGTTAGTACAGTAATACTGCCCCCTCGTATTAGCCAATCATCCGTCTCCTCACTTCATATTCAAGCCACATTACCTTTCTCAACATTCTTCTCTTTGTCTTATCTACTTCTTCCTCCTCATTACTCCGTTCAATGTTATTCTCCGAATCCTCCTCATTCGTCCCCGATAAGTTATCCTCCTATACAATATCATTCTTCCCTCTGTGATATCCTCCTCCGTATCCTCATTATTCCCTCCTTGATATCCCCCACCACCTCATCCTTTCCCCATTTCACTTCACAGCAAACAGAAATACAACTCTGAGAAGATCATCGTTAATGAGACGATGAACAAACTGAGGTCAAAGTTAAGTCTCCTAAAGGTAGGTGCCCCCACTGCAAGCTCCTCCCCCTTATATCATGTGTTCCTGATAACATAGCTTTTATAACATGTACTAACATAACATATAATCAGACTTTTTTTGGTTTCCAATAGAATAATTATTATAATAGTATATTATAATATTCACTAAAATAATGTTATAAATAAATATATCTGATGATATAATTGTTATGAATATTTTATATATTTTTATTTATTCAAATAAATAAATAACCCTGATGTATATTTTAGATTGAAAAATTAATTTCAATTTATTTGGTATATATATATATATTTGGTATATATATATATATATATATATATATATATATATATATATATATATATACATCATCTATATTTATTTAGTAATATAATTTTTAAAGAAACAATATTTTAAACTATAATTTAATTACATTTAGACCTTACAATATATCATAATTATTACCCGTAATACATTGCGAGTGATTTTCAATATATTCAAATTCCTCAAATATATTTCCGAAATTAAGTAAATAGATTAGTGATCAAGCATATAGATGAGTACACCCTACACCTACACATCTCAATGATAACCCTCAGCTCCCCGCAGAAGTGTATGCATGGAGATGTAGGCTATTCGTTTGCACAATAAAGAGACGTATAGCGTATATAGTGTATTTATTTATTAATAAAAAACGATTTTTATCGACTCACTTATCATCGGGTTCAATTTAAAATTATACAAATATAACTTTGATATCAGAAGTTATAGTTTCGATATTGCCTATAGACTAAGATAAGCCTAGCGATATTGCCTATAGCCTAAAAGAAGCCTAGCAATAGCCTACAGCTCAGCCACTAGCCTATCCTCGATACCATATCACTACCGAGAGATACGCTACGTTTCACAGGAAGACTCCGTTACGTTCGTGTCGCTGAGGGCCATGTTCGCTCAGAGATGCGACGAATACAAGACACAACTGGAGACCACCAGACAAAACCTGGTCTCTTCCGATGAGGTTATGTCCTTGACCGTTGTACGCCTAATAAGGGCGCGGGGGCGGTAATGATGCGCCGGTATTACTCTGGTACCAGCTCATCGTATGGAGAATCTCTTATCCTAGCTACAGAATGATATTCAACGATAAACTAGTAATTTAGTTATATTATAGTAATATTGTATGTTATATTAATATTACCGTAATTTGATTAATATTAATAATGATGATGATCACCATTAATGCCTATGCCCAGCAATAGGATCATAATAAATATAGAAGAGTGAATATTTCTGGGAAGAATATAATAGAACATTACTACTAACATTGATGTACACATTCAATGTATAGTTCTCACGTGATACATGTATATTAGGATGGAGTGTCAGTAACTAAACGTATTCTTTCACTAAACACTATGAACATATTATGTATACAAACAGTATTACGATGACCACAACAAATGTGTGTACACATTGAATCGTCAATTTGATGTTTAATTATCTTTTGAAGAAAATACCTGTTTTTGTATTACATTTATCTGACCTTGAGACATTGTATTACCCGCCACCATCACCCCAGCCCCCAATATTATTATACATTCACTTTCATTATTATACTCAATTATTGCGATTGAACCCCCCCCCACCTACTATCCACGATATTAACAATCTATCCCCCTCCACTGACAGCGATATCAACATTGTCACCATTACCCCAATATAAACACCACACTCTCCGCCCCAAATATAATTACATTCACACATCCGCACCACTCTTCTTATTAAATTCACCGCACTATCCTGCCCCGCTATCAACATCAGCCCCATTATTAACACCATCCCTTCCCTCACGCCCCCCCCTCAGGAAAAGAAGACCCTAAACAGCCTCCTCCGCATGGCCATCGGTCAAAAGCTGCAGCTAACCCAACGCCTCGAGGACATGGAAATGGACAGAGAGGTCGTCCAGCAGCGGTCGTCCAGCACTCGAACTCCTAGTCGTCACAAGGTTAGCAGAGCTGCCGGAGGTGACGAGGTCAGAGGTCAAGGGTCGGCGAGGTCGATGCAACGAGGTCGAGGAGGCGGCGGAAGAACCGGCAACTCGAAGAGAGATTTCAATAGGGATTGAAGCGCTCACGAATGCGCGCGCGTGTGTGTGTGTGTTCGCGCGCTCGTGTAACTGGTGTTAGCGTCTACGTGTGTCTACGGATGTGGTGTTTGAAGTGGTAACTATGGTCAGACGGACACTCAGTTGATACGACACCGTAGCCGATGTCCGTCTATCCAACGTTCCCGCTACAAACACCACAGCCTACCGTTTGTGTGAGCGATATGTCCTATCGTCGTGTTCGTATACTATTTATATTCCCACCGACACACACACACCGCCGTATATAAATACTAATCTTCCCTTCGCAGACGTAAAGCGGGTTTCTGCGAAGGCGAACGGTGAATGTCGGACGATTTTTACGCGGATTTACGATATTCTTATCATTGATATTACTACATCTATTATTATTATTTCACGAGCATTTACTACTATTATATATTCTACTATCAATACATACATATATACGTGTGCGTCGCAATTTCACGTTTTTCCTATACATGATGTCAATGTGATTATGCAATCATTATTACTATTACTACTACTACTACTACTACTACTACTATTATGATGTTTTATGGCGGTGTTTTCCGTGCACATCTATACTTGATTTGACACACTTGGCAGCATATTGCAGCGCGGGTGTGATACTACCACTACCACTACAACTACCACTACTACATTAGATCAATTACACACACATGCACACACACCCACACCACCACACACACACCCACACCACCACACCCACACCACCGCACATTACGCTGGATTAGATGTGCTGATGATTCTTCGGTTTAACTATTTATTATGTTTTGTGATATATTTAATTTATTAGTTTTAATTTCTATTTCGTCGCTAATAAATTTATAATATTTTTCAGAAGCCGTTTCTAATGATTCTTTATTTAATAATTCATTTCTAATAACACGATATTTAATATGTAACACCTATATATACGCTGCCATATTTTAAATGTGCAATATTTAATATATTAAAAACATAATAATAAATATCTATTTTTAATATGACAATATTTAATTATAAATATCTATTTAACTAAACTACAAGTATATAGGTATACATATATAAGTTTTAAAGATCAGATTTAATACTAGCACATATATACATATATATATAAGGTCTAAACTACACAATAAATCAGTGACATGATCAACACTGATATTTCTGCGCACATCTATTGAACACGGCCTTGATATTAGCGAACATAAACTGCCGATCTCGCCTGTAGCCGGGTATGTCTAACAGGAACAGGCCGAACAGTTGTATCGCTACCAACGCGTACATTACGCCGGCGATGATCGCGTGAGAAATGGGCGTCGCCAGCGGGGGAGTGGTCTCGTACGTTGAGTTGGCGAATTCTGGGTGGAAACGGACGCGTTATTAATAGCGGGGGCGGCTTTGTTCTACGCTTCTAGTGCGCATTAGTGGTTTAGATGGTTATCTTTAGGAAATACATGAATAAAAAAGTGACGTTAGAGATTTAGAAAATCGATATATATAAAGTTGGTCTCTTTTTTCGGTCAATTAATCTCTCATTTATATAATGATAGATAGATATATATATATATATTATGACAGATATATATATATATATGTGTGCGTGTGTGTGTGTGTGTGAATATAATACATCATACTACGTAGAATAAGGAAGCGTACGGTTATAGAGTTTCTGACAGATGACCGGAAAGGCTAGATCACAAGACACCGTCGTCCAGCCACAGTCACTCGCTGATGAGTCACCATCCACCACCGTACATTGTAGATAGGGCTTCGTTAGCCGGCGGTGACCTATTACGTAAGACCCGTTGTTCGATAGGGAACACTCGTTCAGTAGGTGTTGGTGGGCGGGATATACTTTGCCTGGTAACGTATGGTGGGCGGGGTATACTTTGCCTGGTGTTGGTGGGCGGGGTATACTTTGCCTGGTAACGTATGTGGTGGGCGGGGTATACTTTGCCTGGTGTTGGTGGCCGGGGTATACTCTGCCTGGTTTATGTGGTGTTTGTTTAACGCTTGCACTGTATCACGTTATGATAGTTATAGTCTAGTTACTGTTACTACGTATGATAGTTATAGTCTAGTTACTGTTACTACGCATTTATACTACTATTATACAATTAATTATACACAATTTTTTATGCACTTTGCTATTTGAATTTAATATCATTTTTAATTTAATCATGATCGTTCTAATATTGGTGCAAATAAACGTTAAATAACAAAAATATATATTAGAACAATCAGTTAGTTATAATATAAACTTATTCTAACTGATGTAATAGACGTTTTAAAAAGTAATAACAATTTATTGAATTCTTCGAATTTGAAGTTAATAATATAATTAACCATACATTGAAGCTTAATATGTATGTTATCAAAAGGGTTCAACATTAATGCAATTTATTATCATCATTCCAAATGTAAATAATTATTCTAACAACACAATGTGTAATCATACCTATTAGTTATATATGTTATAAAGTGAAGTCTACAGATATATCAGTTTTACTAATGTAATATGATTATTTATTAATGTAATTATAGGGTAATTAATGTAATCCTATAAATTTATATTGAAATTAATTAAATTCAATATATTCATTACGTAATCTATATATCTGTAAACATAAATTGTTTTAATCTTCACGCTCGCTTGATGTCATAGCCATGTGTTGATTCTATTTTTGTAATAAAATATTTTATTACTTGCATAAGTTGTTATTCGTTTTGTATTAAATATATTTTATCGTCTGTCAATTTCGTGTAATTTATTTTATTATTTGTATAAGTTGTTATTCGATTTGTATTAAATATATTTTATCGTCTGTCATGTTCGTGTCGTTATTTTCCTATGAAAGGTGAGGTCAATACACTCTTGGTTCTGCGTCTCACCGCGTTGGTATGTACTGTCATTGTAAGTATTATTATTATTTTTATATTTATGTTGTTATAATCAACAGGTCTTTGCCATCAATAAAGTTATACGAACATTCACTTTGTTACATATATATATATATATATATATCTAATATGGGTATAATTGTAAGTTAATTAAAAGTATAATTTGAATATATATATACAAATATACTTCATTGAATTAAACAAATGTGTTCTTTAGTATAATAAGAGATAGGTAAATGTTTAACTCAATATTAGATAGTTGTAAAATATTTTAGATAATTCATATATAATTTATTATAATTGATAATATAATAATAATAGAAAGGTTTATTGACTCAATGAAAACGATAGACGTTTACAAATGCCACTGATATTTTGTGAAGTTTATAATAAATAATGATAACATAAATATATAATTATGTATATATATATGAACATTATAATGTTATTGATAGGAATACAAATAATATTTACAAATTAATTATTTTGTAAAAAAAAATATATTTACCTGCCAATTCGCCTGTAAGTATGGAATGTGGGGAGAAGTTGACATAGAAATAAGTAAATAATCTTACTGAATATACATTTTACATTTATATTAGGCTTAAGGACTGCAAACTGTGCTAATAAGGCAACCGTCCGTAATTCAAAGCCATAAAGAACTTATTTAGTTATAATTATATATATAATTTATATTAAATTATAATATATTACAAAAGATATCACATATTCTTAAAAATCTTGTGTAAACATTTATTTAAAAAAATAAATATTTTTTAATTTTGTTCATATATAATCTAAAATGTAAAGATATGGCTATATTTGGCTATAGTAGCCCCATATTTGATGTGTCACGCTTAATTGTTAATAGTGTTTTAATTATGTGATATAAATATATATATATACATATAATAATATTTATAATAAGTAATCGTAAATTAATATAGGTAATATAATAAAGCTAATATAAATAATATAATGATAAATTTCTGCTACAAATAAAATGAGTGGTTAGAATTGTATGGAATATTACTTATACTTCACATACAAAAATATGTTTTATTATAATTGAAAATAATATTTTCAATATATAGAACACTATAATGTATATACATTTATGGATATATATTATATAGTATACAATCTATAGTATGCACTGTATACTAACAATTAAATAATTGTACAATGAAATGGTAAAATATGAGAAAATGTATAGAAAATATGATATGTCTTATCTATATAGTGAATATAATGATCTATATTTAGAACTAAGAACACCCATCTTATAAAGGTCATCGACCTCTACTAAACACGTGACTGGCAATATCAGTTGCCAGTGTACCGGAAACATGCCGGATTTATTGTTAGATTGTTATATATATATATATATATATATATGTGTGTCTGCATATATAACTAGTTATTTATGATTTAACTTTTATATAGGTCACGTTATATAACCGCGGCCTCGCTGTTAGAACTAGGTCATAAACGTGTGAATAAACTTGATTTCTCTCATCTATATGGTTATGTGCGCACTACATGGGGTGTAATGGTGAAGAGCACCTGGCGGTAAGGGTGGGTAATAAGTTATTAGTAATAACCCTATATAACCATAGCATTTTATATTACCTATATACTATAATATAATGGCAATAATCACATATATATATTAGATATATATTTTGTAATTATATATCCTACTTATATATATATATATATATATATATATATATATATATATATATATATATGTATGTGTGTATGTATCATCGATATAAGTCTTTCTTTATATCGATGATGTATGTATTTGTGTGAGCGTGTATGTTTGTATGGGTCATCGATATAAAGACAGTTTCTTTATATCGATGTGTGTGTGTGGCATAAATATAGAGTACCATGGTACCAAAGATTTTCCGAAGGATGCTTCGCAAAATCTTTGATGGTACTCTAAATCTATGGTGTGTGGTAATAACTGATACGCCAGTACTGTTTCACTCCGTATATCTCGTTCAGGTGACTCAACTGATAAGACAGCCACCGATAGTCCGTAGCGGTACCGATAACGCAGACATGGGCACCTGTCAGAGTTATGTAGGGGGCGTGCTTAGTTACGGTGTGGGCGTGGTTACGTGACGCATTATCGCGTAGATCTAGATCAAATAGTTTACGAAGTAAACCTTCGCACAGATATGTCTAGACATTGACATAGATTTAGTTTAAACTGGTAATTACCGGTAAATAAAAATATACATATTATCATCACACTATCACAGATTAACTAGAGCAGTGTATACGTGAATGCCCTTATCGGTACTATGTTTGGCGTAGGGTATACCTTATAAGTATCACGCATGCATCCCCCATGGGGCATATCCAGTATTATTCAAAGGGGAAGGCAAATTCAAAAATACATTTAGGTCAATAGAAATATAATTATGAAGAAGATGATTGTAAATATACATATATATATATATATATATATATATATATATATATATTATATAAATCAATATTTTGAATTACATCTTGGACATTAATGTTGACCAGTAATTAGATACAGGATATCCTACTATTTCAAGTGTATATAATATATACCCGGATATATATACACCTATAGGTGTCACTAGTAGTGGTAATAGTAGTAGTAGTAGTAGTAGTAGTAGTAGTAGTAGTAGTAGTAGTAGTAGTAGTAGTAGTAGTAGTAGTAGTAGTAGTAGTAGTAGTAGTAGTAGTAGTAGTAGTAGTAGTAGTAGTAGTAGTAGTAGTAGTAGTAGTAGTAGTAGTAGTAGTAGTAGTAGTAGTAGTAGTAGTAGTAGTAGTAGTAGTAGTAGTAGTAGTAGTAGTAGTAGTAGTAGTAGTAGTAGTAGTAGTAGTAGTAGTAGTAGTAGTAGTAGTAGTAGTAGTAGTAGTAGTAGTAGTAGTAGTAGTAGTAGTAGTAGTAGTAGTAGTAGTAGTAGTAGTAGTAGTAGTAGTAGTAGTAGTAGTAGTAGTAGTAATAGTAGTAGTAGTAGTAGTAGTAGTAGTAGTAGTAGTAGTAGTAGTAGTAGTAGTAGTAGTAGTAGTAGTAGTAGACATACCTGCATATACACTGTTACAATGGTCGATACTTCCCGTGTTGTCTAGTTGTATATCTGGATCCATTGCGTAACACCACCCTTTCCAGAACGTCATTCGATGTCCGCATTGTTCTAAGTCATGTGATATACATTACTATAGTCAAGGACACGGCCTTGGTATAGTATTATCTACCATAACCTATAGGTTATATGCTATATAAGTGAAACGTATTGTCCTGGTATACGATAAATAAATCAATTGTTTGTATAATTAATTCATAATATGGAATACTTGTTTATTGCAGCTCAAGTCAAAATAAAATCTCACCTCCACACAAATAGGATATTCTACGCTATTGAGAAATATACTAAGTTACCTATGCATAGTATTTGATACCCGCGAATCTTAAATATGTTAAATCAACATCCTTAGGGTACTACCTTCGGCCGGAAACATGTAAATAAATACGAAAATTACCTGTTTATGAAACTCTCCAACTTGAAATAGTTTAAATATTTTTACATACTTTTTGTGTATATGAAATAATAATACTTCATTATTTTATACATAATAATTTTTTTTATTAAATATATTACATTTTATAATAGGAGTAATTCGATTATAAAAATGAAAAAAATTAAGAAAAACAGATATAAAATTGTAACTATTAAGCCCCTGTCACACCGAAGAAATCAGCCGATATCGCGCCGATATCGTAGCGATTTTTCACCGATTTTCTCTCTCTCGGTGTGACACCCCCACCGATATCTTACCGATATCACTATGCATATCGATATTCATCATTTAGAGATCTCTAAATATTTAGCGATTTCTCAACGATATCGTTACTGCGCATGTGTATAAATAAAATACATGTTTTAGGATAATAAACTATAACGATTTTATTATTAAAAACATATAATTATTATGTATTTGAATGTTTTCTAAATAAAATGAAATTTATAGCAATTGATATAAAATATAAGAACATAATGCCGGACTTATGTAAGCAATATTCATAAAATTAACATTATGAGAAAACAGCTATCAGAGTTTATTGAAATATGTTCATGCAATTATAAGAAATCCAGATTTAGTATTTTTACATCATTATAATATTATATATATATATATATATTAATGAGTATATTATATGAGTATACTCATAAATATAGCGAATTTAGATATAATCTTTACTTGAAATGATACATAAATGATTATGAAACTTAGTTTCTATATAATTTTTTTTTTTCAAACAATGTTAATTATCAAGGTAGTGCTTCCCTTAAATATCCTACTTATTTCGTAATTCTTATACTTTTAATCATAATACTTGTGGCATACGTCTACTTGGATTATCAATGCATATATACCATAGAGCTAGAGAGAAATTTCACTCTATGATATATACATATTATATATTATAATATGTAATATGTATACAAAAGTATATTATGAGCGTGTATCTATGGATGCATGCATGGATGTCTACAGGACTTTATCCAGTACAGACAAACATCGAAAAGCGTTAACCGGGAGAGCCATGTGCGAAATAAAGAATCCTGTAAATCCAACATGAAACTATAGTTTATATATATATATTATTATTATTATCAGATTTAGGTTTGCACCGGGGTTTTTGTAGAAGCTAAAGCTTATCGAGACAATTACCCTTAATTTTAAAGCAAGTTCAAAAAAAAACTAAATAAATAAAATATTATAAAATATTAGATGACTTCCTGTTTACATAGATACAATACAATGAATAAAATAGAAAAATAATATAAATGTTTGAACTTGCCATAAAATTATGTAATCATCATTTAATTATTTATAAATAAATAACTAAAATAAATAATAAGTACTATAAAATAATACACTAAACAAAAATATAGATGTATTAGTATAAAAGAAGAAAAAAATGAAGTAAAATGAAGTAAAACTGAATAAAACTGAATAAAACATAACAAAAAGAATATCTAGAAAGATGGTAAGAACTGTATGTAACATTTTTTTTTTTTTTTTTTTTTTTTTTTCAGTAAATAAGTTTTAGGAATTTTTTTGTAATACTTTATAATAATGTAAAGAATGTAAAATATTTGTTCAAACTGAAATGTTAGTTTAATTACTAATTTGTATATAAGTGTTAATAAAGAGAAATAAAACAAAGAAGTATAATCAAGTATACAAGAAAAAAGATTCAATACAAAATGTTTATGTAATTAAAAATAAAGTCAAATAATATTATTAGTCAGAGGGAAATAAAAAATACTAAAGAAAATACTAAAGAAAAAAGAAATACCTAACAGTTTTTTTTAATTTTATTATTTTTATATAAACGTAAATTAAAACGTAAAATAAATGTAAATTAAAAAGAAAGAAAACATGAAAGTAAATTCAAATATAAAATGCAAAAATTCAGTAAAATAATATTATTAATGTCGGGGAAATAAAATATTGTAAAGTAAAACACTCAAAAGTATTAATTTTTTTTTAATTTTTACATAAACGTCAATAAATTAAAATAAGAATAAAATGTGGATCTTAGTATATAATACAATATTAGATAAAAGACATGATAAAAGATATAAAATTAGAAAAATGAGATTTAGATTATAAGTATACTGAGTAAGAAGATAACAAATGTGTATACATACGTTTCCTGAATAATTTATAATTTGAAATATTTTTTAAAATATTATCAAGCTTATTCCAGGTAATTGGTCCAATGTATATTAATGTTCTTCTGCATAGTTCTTTTTTGAAATTAATAATTGAGAAATTATTTATGCTCCTAGTGTTGTGAGATGATGAAGTTACAGAAAAAAATGCATTTGTTATAACAGGATGAAGATCATTGAAAATGTTAAACATAAATTCACATGTACTTATATATGTAATTTCATTTATTTTTAATAAAGAATTATCAATAAATAGTCCATTAGTATGATGTAAAAAATGTTTTTTACATATAATTCTTATCATTCGCTTTTGAAGAATATATATGCATGATACATTAGATTTATATGTATTTCCCCAAAATATGTTACAATACTTTATATGAGGCAAGAATATGGAATTATATATATGAAGTAATGCTTTTTTATTTATAAATTTGGAAATAATGTTGGTAATCCATATGATTTTTTTTAGTTTTGATTTTAAAAACAAGATATGTTGTTTCCAGTTTAATATATCGTCTATAATTACGCCTAAAAATTTATAAAATGTAACTCTTTCAATATTTCTGTTATTTAAATTTATATTTATAATAGTTCTTGAATTAATAGACATAAAGCAAGTTTTATTTAAATTTAATGATAACCTATTATATATTAACCATTTATTAATATTTTTTAATTCAGTTTGACAAATATAATTAAGTAATTCGGCTGATGTATTTTCAAAATGTGCGAAATAAAGAATCCTGTAAATCCAACATGAAACTATAGTTTATATATATATATATATATATATATATATATATATTGTTATAATACTATTATATAGTATACTATAAATTCATTTCGTATATGTTAAAAATAAGAAAATTCAAAACTAAAATAAAGACAATATTATTATATAGATGTTATTGTTATTTGTTATTTTTATTTGATGGAGTCCTTTCATCTCATCCAGGAACTTATATGAAGTTGTCACTTATAACCATATATGGCTCTAATGTATCTTCGAATCCGCTCTCATGTTAAGGCATCTATGGTTTTAACGAGAGCCGATCATTTATTTATACACAATTATATAAGATCACTTCTAAATAATATTTTAAGACCCATTTTATAAAATTAATTAATGGTCCGGACGAGGGTCGAACCCGTGTCCTACTGCTTGTGTGTCTTACGCCTTATCCACTGAGCCACACAGGCAGTTTTATATATATATATATATATATATATATATTATTATAATACTATTATATAGTATACTATAAATTCATTTCGTATATGTTAAAAATAAGAAAATTCAAAACTAAAATAAAGACAATATTATTATATAGATGTGAAACCTAGATGGTGAATAGAATAATTGGGAAATTAAGCGAAGGTTTCTATATACGTATTCTTCAAATGGTAACTTAAAGCCGTGTACGACGTACAGTGTACGTCATGTATGAGTTACATTTAAATAATACTACCTTACAGCGGAATTCTAAAATCATTGAAAAAATCTCTGAGAGAATAATACGATTAACAGGTTAATTCATATTAGATAAAGATGATCATATTCACTTAATAGTAGGAGATAATTCTTTATTTAATTTTATAGACACAACAAATAGGTAGATGAAATAGAGGAAGATGCTTAGGCAGACTAAAGGGAGTATCCCACTAATAGTATTTCCGGAAATAATGTCAGGAAATATTTGCTATAAAGTGATTTCCTACCAATTTAATTGTAGAGGGATACCCCTTTACTTGCCGGCATCTTGCCGGAAATATAGTAACTTAAAGAGGTATCCGTAGTTTTAATGGTGTATACTATAGTTGTAGTATACTACAACTTGCTAGAAAATCAGTTTCTATCAAACATTTCCGGACATTATTTCCGGAATTACTGGTAGTGGGATACCTCCTTAATATATTATGTT
Organism: Osedax fenrisi; assembly: GCA_964019155.1. Lineage (NCBI taxonomy): Eukaryota > Metazoa > Annelida > Polychaeta > Sabellida > Siboglinidae > Osedax > Osedax fenrisi. The sequence continues at coordinate 23,755,028 of OZ025241.1, read as the reverse complement.
ACGTTATTAAAAATGATTTCGGCCACTAGAATGTTGACAAAATTCGTAATTGTATAATATAAATTAATTATAATATCTGGTTGAGCGAGAATTTTTATAAAAATGAGTTCAAATGTTTTCTAAAATCTTAAATGTACTCTTATCACTTATCTGATTATAAATATATATGAATGTACAAATAATGTTCTTTATATTCTTCTTATTTACTAAATTAAATATTAACTTAACTTAACTAGGCAAGAGTCTCCGATTACCGACCCTCTCATAATAATCTCAGTAACTATAATACCAAGCGAATGTGATTTATAATATCCAAACAAAATAGATCCATGTACGAAAACTATAGTTTAGTTTAAAATATGTCGTAAGTTGTTTGTGTATCATTAATATAAATTAGGATTCAATATTCCAGTTGATTATATACATACTGCAGTATGATTAATAAATAAATATTAAATAATAATATAGACTATTTTAATATAATTAAAATATTAATATAATATAATATATTTAATATAATTAAGGTTTGCTATAAGGTTTAAATTGTAATTTAATATTACTATTAAAGAATAAATGCAATAATAAATAGCGTGCATGTTATAATTAATTATATTTATGTAGTATTATATACCCTATATCTACTATTTTTATTGGAAATTATAATACTACAATTATTTATACCAGTATTATTTTAGGGGGTCGGTAAAAGGAGAAGGGCGTCGGTATTAGGAGAAGGGAGTCGGTATTAGGAGAAGGGGGGTCGGTATTAGTGGAAAGGGGTCGGTATTAGGAGAAGGGGATCGGTAATAGGAGAAGGGTGTCAGTATTAGGAGAAGGGGGTCGGTATTAGGAGAAGGGGGTCGGTATTAGGCACATATGTATCCGCGGATACCGACCCCCTGTTTATTATTGTAAATATAATTATATCAAAAATTTAAAATAGCTATATTATTCATTGCTATAATATTACCCTATAGGGCAAATATACTTGCAAAATTTCAAATAAATATATTTAATATTGATTAAATACACATAATCATTTAGAGGTCGGTAATCGATGATTTTCCCCTAAATATTTTTAAATAGTAGTTATATATCTTTTAAATCCTTACTCTGGGAAAATGTCTTATGGATAGGTTATATATATAAGTTTTATATATATATATATTTGACATGTACTAATCCCATTATATGTTATTCTTAAAGTAAACTTCTACTCGATAATTAACTTTCTTTTAAATGAACACACGTGATTGTGTGTTGTAGGAAGACCTCCTAAAATATCGGTTATAGGAGGTATTGGTTTGTAGGAACATCGTTAATATAAGCATGCGCGTGTGTTCTGGTAAATTAATAAAACATATTATATATATATATATATATTATATATCTAACAGAAAATACAGAAAATATCAATTAATTATATACTTTAATTATACATTATTTACGAATTCGATGAATTAATTAGGATATACCATTTACAATATTTACTATTAAAAATTGCTTTTATTATTATATTTTGAATATATATATATATATATATATATATATTACAATATTGACATGAATACGTTATAGCTGCGAACTCTATTATAATATGTTATAAAACCTTTAGTTTTGTATTGTGAATCGGCGTTTGTAAACAGATACACTACTAAACCAAATATAATGGAATTCATTTGATAATAATCGAGTTAATAATAGCGAAGTATAGGTGTTATTATAATATAATATTGACGCTTACTACTATAACATTAAACTCGACTACTTAACATAGTTTACAATAAGCTATATGACTACAGATGTACAGTAACGCCGTCTATTGTCGCGTACCATATACGATATGTACACAGTTTACATTGTATAATAACCATTAGCGATAGTAACACGTATTCTAACTAAACAAACTATACATATCGATATATCAATAAACCATGAATATGTCAATATGTGATTAGAGTGGAATAATAGAGTTGTATTATGTTAACGGTTATAATGAAATAATTATTTGTATATAGGTGTATGTGTGTATGTGTGTGTGCCTATGTTCATATTTTCATGTTTGTATATGTATGTGTGTGTTTGTGTGTATGTGTATAAGTTTATTATTATATCATTTGCATTTGATAAATTTATAATTGTTAGTATTTCTAGGATAAATATTTATTAATAAGTTATTTATATTAGTCTTATATTTATATTATTTATCTATAAATATTCTTCATACATTCATATTCACATCCCAAGTGACGAATAAACTAAATCTAAGACACCCATAGGGGAAAGTAACCGAATACGGACAGTTCCCGAAAACGGACACTCTCGGTATCTCAGAAACCATAAATCCTACAAAAAAATGTTTAATTAATAAAATATTCATAATTATATAAATAGTCTAAAAAAATATTTTTATTTTTTAATTATTCAAAATATTGCTGATATATCCATAAACTGATTTTTTTATTACTTTTTTAAATTTATGAAAAAAAAATCAACTTAAAACCTTTTTCAAGAATATACAAATGTATCGACACTATATTATTAAAAAATAAATCATTCTAAAAATGTTATATTTAATTTCTATATTTGTTATCAAATATTCATTAAGTTATAAACATATATCTAGAGGTCATATAAGTCCCTAATACGGACACTTTAGATGTCTTAATACGGACACCCTATAGGGTAACCCTATATATAACCAATCAGCGCGCAGCGTATGAACTTTTCTGATTTTCATAAAAATCGCGTGAGTTATAATATTAATATCACCAATAAAGCTAAATCTAAAATTTATATTATTTAGATTCATAAATTGTATTATTAATTACAATAATAATTGTGATTTTAATTTTATTTATTCTTTTAATTCCGTAAATAATGATAACTATAATCATATAATATTAATATATTGCAATTTTTGAAAATTTTGAATTAATGAGTCATAAAATGTTAAGACCATTTATTGTTAAAGTGTCCGTATTACGTTACTTTCCCCTATACGATAATTATTCATATTTATAAATATGGCATATATTTATAAATATCCCTAACTATGTTTTTATAAAAAATACTTATTTTAATAGAATAGTCGTGTTTTACATCGTTATACTGGGGTGAGTTGGGTTTTGGGTTGGGTTTGGGTTTAGCTATACAGTTAGTAGGCCCCGACGTTGTTGTGGTTATGTTGTCCTCGCCTATCGAATAGGTCATCTCTCGTGTCCTACATGCACACACACGACCTGCCTACTGTTACTTATAAATCATATATAAGCTAAAATATAATATATAGTATCAATCATAAATAGTAATTGATTATGATAATCAATGTATCAATGTATCGATCATATAAACTGTATTGCTTAATATATATATATATATATATATATATATTTGGTATTATCAATAGGATATATGTGTCAATATATATAATTATATTTAAAAGCTATAGTTGTTATGTATACATTAAAAAAAATACACTAGAATTAAAAGTTAATTGTCTTATATAGATTTGGAATCATGTATCATGCCTTCCATATATTATTAACACATTCAATATAGATATGCAAAACGAGGTTTTATTTTCAGATAATATCATAGAGTTAGAGAGAAATATGCATCTCTAGCTCTGTGGATAATATACACATATGTATTAATATTTAATAATAATATTCACTCATCCACACACAATTTAACCCTTATTATGTATAGGTGTATTTTTGTAAAAAAAAATTATCCTGAATATAAGTAGCATAAATCTATGATCCCGAATTTCTAACTTTCTATAGTAATATCATCACGAACTGCATGTATGATATCAATTATAAAGATATGTAAATGGCGTTTGTTAGATATATTTTCAAAGCTATTGTATAATATATTATATTATGGTAGGAAGGTTTACCTCCTACGTGAAATCCTATATGAAAGTTTCCTACTAAAGGAATAACCTATATTTTTTTATTATTCATCAAATATAAATCAATGTAGATACCTACATTGAACTTATACGTATAAGTTAATAATATATGTTTTACTTATTTACGTATTACTTAAGTTTGTTATCTATATATATAGTGTTCCTCGAAATATTGGTATATTGGTAAAACTCAATGAGAATAACTATAGTTGTAAGATATTTTGAATAGTATTTTCAATTAGTGGACAATTTAAGACTGGCTGTGGTGTCGTATACGTTGGTTGTAATAAGAATAGTATATATATATATGCAATACCTCCTATAATCTATACGTTATAGGAGGTATTGATATATTACCCAACCTCTTTAGTGCTGTATAACTTAAAGTATTGTCATTATGATTTGATATCCTTGTTATTACTTCGTGGCGTTTTGTTTTGACAAAATAAACTTTTTAATTTATAATTGGATATAGGTATATACCTACATATATATTTATAATATTTGTATTTATTATAAGGGTGTATTAATATAATACCTGCAATTACGTATTATATATATATGATGATGATGATGATGATGATTTATTTAAACACTAATTCAATTATAAAATTCTTATAGTGTGACAATAATATATAAAAAACAATAAATAAATGTAATAATAAGTACAGATAAGTGTACAACATGTCGAAAACGAATATATTTCAATTTCAAATATCATGGTCGAGGAGGTACTTCTTTAGTTTATATATGTATATATATATATATATATATATATATATATATATATATATATATATATATATATATATATATACGTATTTTAGATATTAGATAAGCCTAACGTCATTATATATGTTTGCTTATTATACATATTATAACTTTAATAATTTATCTATGTACAATAATTAGAAATTAATCGATCACAAAAACGCCCAGCTAATAGTAATAGCCTTAGCATTAGAATAGCAGCATAATAGCAGCATAATATACTTTAACATTAGTAGTAGCATACTAATAGCATAATATACATTAAATAGAAACATAACAACAACATAATAGCATCACAAATTAATAGCAGCATAATAGACATTTAATGGCAACATAATAGCACAATTAAAATATTTTGCCTATTAAGTATGCTGTTATTCTGCTATTATGTGGCTATTACTGTTTGACGGCCATACTATTCACACATTTCATTTACATTATCTGTTTAGGACTGTACAATACACAGCTGTGTGTATTATAAGCAATCGGCAGTTTAAAATTATGGAATTTGTTATTATATAATAATATTTAATATTAGTAGAAATGTTAATGTTAATAAAAAATATATCCATCAGATACGTATGTATAAATTATGCAAAATATAACAAATAATAGATCCTTTATAAATGAGTATTATAAATGTTATAATTTTTTAGGAATATATATAGCATAGACAAAGATTTTCCGAAGGAAATTGCTTCGCAAAATCTTTGGCATAGATAAGCACTTGCAAGTATACCGAATTATATGTCGATTTCAGGTATTATTACTTTATAATTCGGTTGATGTTTTTCCGGATAGAAATATCATTACTAAAATATAATTATAAGTATACTTTTAAATAACTTTATTAGGCTTTAATGCATTTTTTTAAATGTTTACGATTCCATCACAGAATATTACCAACACCTCCTATAACCTCGAGGTTAAAGGGGTATTGATATTACCTATACGTACCTTTAAATTTGAAATAGAAAATAGAATAGTGGACTATTTTGAATGTGTAATTTATTTTATTCCAGTTTATCGGAATATATGTGTATATATATATATATACATTGATTATATATACGTGTATTGATACGTATATACGTGTATTGATATATATATACATGTAATTACAATTAACATATTACATAATTATAGAGAAATAATATAAATTAATATTTCTATGTATTTCTAACATAATACATGATTACATATTTATACTGTGTATACATAGTGTGTACTACCAGGCCCGTAGCCACGGGGCCCCACGTCGGGGGGGGGGCTGCGGGGGCAAGTCCCCCTGAGATCGGCTAAGCCCTCCCCCCGAGATTAGGTAGGCCCCTAAAACTTGTATCACATTAATTTTTTTTCATATAGTATTTACTAGATATTAGATATTCAATTATATTTATATTTTTATTTTATAATTGTATTGTATTATATTTATTTATTATAATGCATAGAAATTATGGTTTATCAAATATTTTCTAAAATTATAGTAAATATTAAAAATAAATGTTAATAATTTAATTGTAATTAATTAATAGTTACCCTATCATGAGACAACAACAAAAACACTATTTTGTTTTCTAACTAAAATAGGAGCAGACAAATTAATAGATCACAGAATAGCAGTAACATAATTAAATATCCAACCATTGGTTGGCAACCAACCCCAAACCCAAACAATAGCACTACAAAATATGACAAAATTAATTTAAATTATCTGCTCTCGGAAATATTTGTCCTAAACAAACAAGTGGTAGAGTATCTTTTGAAAATAAAATAAGTATATTTACCGATAATATGTATATATAAATAAAATAAAGCAAATTTAATTTATATCCATTTGTAGATTATAGTACTTTCACATTAAGTGGTTACTACAATTGGAATTCCGCAATGGAAAAGAAAATTATTTGATAACTGGTCCCAATCATGTGATTCATTCTATGAATCGCGTAAAAAATATCCAACTATTGTTTGACTACTAGTGCACCCTCCTAAAAAGTATTCTTTTCAACTCCTCAATGCTAGATCAATACGAAATAAAGTTTATTTGATTACACAATTAATTATTGATTCTAATTGTTCTATATCTTCTATTACTGAGACCTGGCTAACTATTGATTCTGCTCTAGCTTGTTAATAGGTATACATAACATCGTCGTGGCTGCCTATAGCTATAGCTATGTTATTATCATTTGAACTTAAGCTTATTAATAAGCGAAATAATAAGCGAAATTAATAAACGAAATTTCGTCATATATCCTACCCATGTTTTTCTTCATATGAAATTCTGATCTGTAATATTCAGTTTACTTCATTATTTACCATTATAATTATACTTATCTACCGTCCATCTTCATCTAGCCTATTGAGTTTCTTAGCTGACATCTCTTCTATTTTAGAATATTTCACATCAGTTAATACGATTATTCTTGGTGATTTTAATATTCAAATTAATAATGAAAATCATGCTTCCTTATCTCTGAATAAACTTATATTTGAGTAGTACATTGCGGAAAATCTTCTCTATTGATAAACCAATGTAAGTTAACTCTGTATTACATCAACTTAACAGCAGTACATCTTTTGAGTTGTCTACACTTTTTGATTATTTTAATATGGCATTATTTCATTCGCTTGATATTGTTGTACCCTCCTTTAATCTTATTAACCGAACTTATTCTATGTTTCCCTGGTTTAATATTGAGCTTGTTGAGGCAACTACTTCGTAGACTACAACGTAAATATGCATCATCTAAACTTGAATCTTATCGTATTTCCTTTAATGTTTTCGATCGCTTTATAAGAAAAAACTTCTCTCTACCAAATCGTCATACTTCACTGATATCCTCGGTAATTATGGAATATCTTCTAAGCAAGCTTATAAATTATTGTCACCTTATTATGTAAAACCCAAATCAAGCATATTCCTAACTATATTTATAACCTTATTTAGTTCTTTGTTCATTGTTTGCCAATTTCTTTCAACAAAATGTTTTTTAGCACTATCAATGTACTTCTAAACATCAACTCGGCACGACTCAATCTAAATGTAACATCCACTCAAAATGACTGTTCATGTTTTTCGCTTCCCATACCTGACATTGTACTTTCTTTGATGATATCCTTGAAAACCAATTCCCCCTTGATCCTATTCTACTCAATATACTTCGTTCATTATTACCACGTTTTATTGGACTTATCGCTGAAATCATTCATATATCTCTTAGATCATCTATTGTTCCACACTCAAGTAAATATTTTTTTATATATAGTCTATTCATAGATTATTCCTATTTTTAAAAACTACTCTTGACTAATCTAATTTATCAAGTTATCGTCCAATATCCCAGTTATCATCCATTTATAAGACCTCGTAACGATTTGTGCCCACTCAACTTATTAATTACAGTATGTCCAATACTATTATTGATATATATATATCAAAATGCGTATCTTCCTCATCAGTACTACCATGAGGAAGATACGCACTTTACGATATAGCATGTGGCTTTAGAATATATATACAGGGCCGGCTTAAGCATACTATGGGCCCCGGGCAAAAAAAACGTATGGGCCCCATAATAATTTCATAACATATTAAATGGGTTTTTAGAAATAACTAATATCTATAACTCTTCAATTTATTTATATATAAAAATATATATATATATATATATATATATATTATGATGTATTATTATTATATTATGCGTGATCAAATTATGTAAAAATATTTATAATTTAAAAAAAAAATGCTTTCATATATATTTACATATATCCTATCGCGTAAAGGAGACCCACTTAAGATGCATATAAAATATATATATAGGGGGGCATCCTTCACGCTATGGAAGTAAATATATATTACGGTACCCACTTAAAATCATTGCAACGTAATATTTCATAATTTACAAATTAATTAATAAAAATGATAAAAGTAGGTTAAATGATATAATTAGTTAAAATGATATGATTACATATTTATTTTACTCGATGTCCTCTTTTAAATCAGTAGTATTTATTCAGTATCAATTTAATTAATTAGCTTTGATTCTGAATATAATGTTACAGACTTGAAAGCATTTATTGTGTCAGATAATTTCATAGAAAATTATTAAGTTTAAGTTTAGAGAAGCTTATCTCTCAAGTGTAATTATTTACCATTAAATATAGTAGGATGAAAATGTCAACAATAGGATATATCTAGCCCATCACATATATATATATATATATATATATACCTATATATATATATATATATATATATATATATTACTATTTGTAGTCTATTCATTTGAGGTGTATATCAATATGGTATAATATATGTTTAATATTGAATTATCTTAAATACTAATCATCTTAATTGCTGATGTCAGATGATATATATACATATTATTTATATAATTAGTAATAACTACATTATTATTTTTTGAGTATTTCCTATATACTTATAAATATATATAAATTAATTTGTCAAATATTGTTAGAAAATAGTCATTTTTAACTTCTTATATGATGTAAATTCACTAATTTTATCATATGTTATCATTATACTAATTATTTTGCAATTTGTATGTATACTCTAATCAACTACTCATAATCATTTATTTTCTCTCCTATAGGCGAATATATATATATATATATATATATATATATATATATATATATATATATATATATATATATATATATATTTATATATATATATATATATATTTAGAGAGTGTATCAATATTTTTTATTACCGCTTTTATTTTAATTTAACCTAATTGCAATACTTTTCTGATCGACTTTAGCCTACAAAGAAATTAGCTCCACGGTTTTCATAATATTGAAGTCTCAAAATCTTGCATTTTATTGAATAAATACGTTTACACGAGTCAAAATAAGATTACTAGATCTAGTAATGTTATTTTAGTAATATTTTAACATATATAATATCAGATAACCTAAATTATGTAATTTTGAGAAATACACAAGATACTGCTCTAATAAAATCTGCTTGTGATGACCATATTATATTCGATAATGCTTTTAATAAAACATATTCTATTCTTCTTTAATATAGATGTTAATATATTCTTTATTTAGTTTGGCTAAATAAATTATATTTGTTTGGGATGAAAGCAATTAATATTGCTACAATTGTCAAAGATTCAACGGCATTTTGCCCAACCAAATTTAAGGAATACACAGCGTAGAGTTGGGGATTCATATTGACAATGGACTATGGTATATTATGATATCTTTCATTTTATTGAATATTCTAGACATATTGATGGATTTTGCATAACTTTAAGCTCTATAATCTATAATAATTATTTTATTATTTAAAAAAAAATCTACTAAATCGTTAGCTAAATATTGACCAATGTGATAATGAATCTTATCGTACATTAATAAATACCTATATAATACCTAACTTAAGCCTTAACTAGGGCGTATATATGACGATGAATTATTAACGTACCTATATGTGATATATCTGGAATTTAGTACACTGATATATAATATAATATTTTGAATTTTATATTTCTTCAATAATTAAGTTATCACCTGTTCTCCAATAAGAATATCGCCATTGTGTGTATTTATATATGAATATATAGATGAGGGTGATGTAAATCTAAACATTCAGTTGTAAGTTACTAGTTACCTACTAGTTGGATAATTGCAAAAATGCCTTTAGTATTATATTTAGATTATATATATATATATATATATATATATATATATATATATATATATATATATATATATATATATATATTTATAAATAATATCTGTTTCAATACATATAAATATAATTTCTTTCTCTAATAATAGTCTGTTGAAAATTGTATGTACAGCATTCCCTTTCATCAATGGGTTTAATCATTATTAAAAATACAATAAAGCAGAATATTCCTATTTAAATTAAAATTATTTTAAATATATATATTATTTACACCAACAAAATTATAATAATATATACACTATGAGAAGATATACCTTTTATTAATACGAGAAGTAGGATAGAGAAAATTAATTCTTTTGAGACAAATTATTTTGAAAATATATAATTATTTTTAATTACTATTACAATTATAAATCTATATAGAATATCGCTTTTTTGTAATTTATAATCAATACAATCCTTTATAAATATCAGAAATCATAGTTTAAATATATCTTAATATATATATCTCATATTTAATTTTAATATAAAAAAGTAGGCCTATACTTTTTTTTCGTAAACTAATTATAGAATTGTTAAGATTCAACTATAGTTTATATTCCTTAATACGTTTATCATTTATCACTTTCTAGTTTAACAAACAATTATTTATCAATCCGTTTCATACTATTTTATCTGACAAGCAGATATGTGTGATATGATCTATGGTTATCACTATTAGCATATGTTCCAACATCTTCATGTACCTGTTTCCACCATTTCTTCGTGTAAATTTAGAAATTTTTGTAAAATTCACTTTTAAAATCGGCCTAAATGACTCATATTTAATTAATTTATTATATTATTTATTTAATTAGAATTAATAATATATAAGAAAAATACAGTTAAGAACATTTTTTTTTATATAAATAGTAACAAAAATGTTTATCAAATAATTAATGGGCCCCCCAAAATGTGGGGCCCCGGGCAATTGCCCGGTTTGCCCCCTTAAGCCGGCCCTGTATATATATATTCTAATATATCTTGATAATAAAGCCCTATGTTATCTCGTACTACTATACTTATCTAGTGATTTTGATACTATCGATCACAATATTATTTATATTGGACTTAATGACATTGGTATAGGCTACACATTGTGTAGTACACAGTCAAGTCCATAGTTGGTTTATGTATTTTGTTTCATCTAGAACATCTTCGGTGAAGATTAACTCCTCGTTGTCTCCTACTTATTTTAACATACATATGTAATATATATAAGACCATATGGTCTTCCACAAATATCATAATATTAACTATCATCTTTATGCCGATGATCTTCAGAGATATATCCATTTCCTAGTTCTAGTGATTCTGGTCTGATTCAAATGTCTATGTTTTACTGATCTCACTAAATTGGTTCTCTCATAACTCAATTTCCTTAAATATGACTAAAACTAATACTATTATATTCTCAAGACCCAGTTCTCCTCTATCAATAACTCATCCTTTTCTACTATCTATTCCAACTTCGAAATCTATAACTACCCTTAGTTTCACTACCTCTCACTTAGACTACTCTCCACACATTAATAAAATAATACGCACTGCAAACTATTTTCTGTATAATATTCGAAAATCTCATTATAAGTTTACATTTGCCATGACTAAATGTGTAATTCACTCGCTATAGCGAGTGAATGGCAAATGTAAACTAATAATGAGATTTTCGAATATTATACAGAAAATAGTTTGCAGTGCGTATGATTTTATTAATGTGTGGAGAGTAGTCTAAGTGAGAGGTAGTGAAACTAAGGGTAGTTATAGATTTCGAAGTTGGAATAGATAGTAGAAAATGATGATATACTATAGTAATCAGTAGACTTAAGATAATTATCTACTGATGTTATTACTGTATAAGTTATTATTGTAGACACGTATAATACTCGTATAATATTCACACACAGTGTAATTTTATTTCTTATTTATTTATAACTGAGTACTTTACATTGTGCGTCAATATAATTATACAAGTATACAAGTAAATTACTAGTAGTGCTATTATAACTATAGTTATACTATAAGTAGGATATAAGTATACTAAGTATATATATATATAAGTATACTAAGTATATAAGTATATAAGGACCTATACTAATTTATATTCATTATATTTTAGTCTTAGCATTTTGTGGGGCCTTGCCCCCCCTGGTATACATTTCTGGCTACGGGCCTATGTACTACACAGTGTGTAGTGTATATTTCTGATACAATGATATATATTTATATATATATATATATATATATATATATATATATATATATATAATATATGCTTATTGTGTATAATAATATATGTATTGATGCAATGTAATATATTAACATATAATTATAATTAAAATATGTAATATTTAACTATATTATATTATAATTATAATGAATACAGGGATATATAACCAAGGATTCCTGGTGGTCTTGCATACGCAATACCTCCTATAAAGAGGTTATGTTTAAAGACGTCGTCTGCTAAAACATATTTTGGTAAACTTTATTTTCCGCATGAATGATGTTATCGTATTACATCATGGTCCAAGAGTACACATTTGATAAAAAATCAATGTACATTTTTATTTTTAAATAAATTATTTCAATATGATTATATTAAATTCATAAAATAATTTAATACACATTATATTATTTGGAATGTCGACCTGTCGTATTTATGCATACATAATTGTAAAACACATTATTCAATTCAAAACTAATTTATAAATAATTCGCATGTATTAATAAAATATTGTTCAATTCAAAATTAATTTATAAATAATCCTCATAAATAATTAACTTTATTAATTACACTTATTATTATCTTTAATAATATGTATTTATATATTTATAATATATTTATATTTATATATATATATATACAAATAAAATATTTATGAATAACATTGTGTAAATAAGATTAAAATCTTAGTTAAATATTATATCATGGGTATTAGTATAGTAATGCTATAATCCCTATAATATTACTATATGGAAGATAATATGTATTTATATTTATCATGGATTTATCAAAATCTATGATATTTATAAAACCACTGATAATAGACTATTGTTTTTTCCTGCATAATAGACGCCACCTGTCAATAAAACAGTTCTTTACTCTATCTGTATTTCATTTAATTGACTTTTCCACACGTGTTTTTATTAAAATGCCTCAAAAAGTAGTAAAATCTAAGAAGGTTATTTTTTATACATATTATTATTATTAACTATACATTTTACTTAATTATGAAAAGTATCATCTATAAAAAAACGACAAATATTGTAATAATATAACATTAAATATAATATTTTAAAAATAATTTATTTATAATATTTTTTTAATAGGTTGTTGTGAACACACCGAAAAAAGGTAAAAAGCCCGTTGTGAAAAAGCAAGAAAGCTCGGAAGAAGAGAGTGAAGACGAATCCAGTGAGGTATTAATTTATTTATTGTATTTTTTATGATTAATTTATCAAGTTTTATAATTTATTAAAATTGCAATATACTAAATTATAGAATAGTCGATAATAAGTTTTTTACCATAAATTTTATAATGTATCATATTATATTTTAATAATATTTATATATTATCTAAAATATATTTGTTATTAAATAACAAATAAAATAACTATTGTTTGGTACATTTTGAAAATATACGATTTTTGAGCGATATTAAATTTTAAAATAATATAATTTTTAAATTAGATTAATTTAGCACATTTTTATTATATATCTTATAATAATATATAAATATTTACATAACTACTACCTACACTAGAAAAATACTAGTTTATATGACTGATAATTTATATGTTAATTCATAATATATAACATGTGTTTGTAATTTATATATTTTAAATTTTATATTAAATATTATATATAATAAAACTATATATATAAATATATATAGTTTTATATTAATTCTTTCAAAGTAAATAAGTAATCCCATAAGGAAGATTCTGTATTAAAAAATGTCATTCAAAATATAAATTATAATAATTAAATTAATTCAAATATGCCTTCATTTATTAGAGCATCTAATAATTATGTTTAATAATCATTTATGATCATATAAGTTATATGATATAACATAATACTATCTTAATTATTTATATTTACATGTATATATAGTCATTCATACAAGTTTGTTATACTTATTATTTGTAACACTAATACAAATATATATTTATAATATTTAAAAAAACATTAATATAAAGTAGTCGTATACTAATATGATATTAATGTAATGATATATTTTATTTTTATAAACTAATAAATACAATATATTTTGTGTACATCATTTAATTTTATTGTTATCTATATTTCATTAATACTTAATAATCTACTCCATGAATAACTTTAAAAATGTAATGCAGATCTTTATTATTCATCAATTTTGTATATAAAATTGCTATTCTGGATTTTGATCTATATAAAAAATATTTCATTAATTATTAATTTAATATCATGTATTAATATATATTTATATGATTAATATTAGTATATTATACTATTGAAATTTATTTTTAAAGTTAACCAGTGATCTCTTGCGGTGAATTCATGGGTAGCGATCTAGTGTGAAATAGTGTTTTCGTGCGTAGTGTAAATTCTACTATTTATAAATGATTATTTACATTGCTATGTATTATCATTACGTACTAAATCACTGCATCCATGAGGATACTGGATTCATTTTAAACAGTACATTTTAAATATAACACATTTTAAACTCAAATATTCAAACAATCAATAATACATTAGCCAATGTGCATTTGGTAATTAATATACATTATTAAATAGTTTCTTACAATAGTTAATGTACATTATATTATAAAAAGCATGACAATTGTAATTAATAATTAATCTAATAAATAATAGATTATTTAGAAATATACATGTATTATTATTTTAATAAAAGTGTATTATATAAAATATTTAATAATATGAATAAATTATCTATTAATGATATATTATATATTAATATTTAATAAATGTATGTTACTATATGATTTATTAATGAATAGGATGATGTACCGATGCCAGTCACCAAAGGAAAGTCAAAGAAACAATCCGTTGAAGTAAACAAGAAAAAGTCAAAAAAGCCTGTCGAAGAGTCTGAAGAAAGTGAAGACGAATCCGAAGAAGGTTCTGATGAAGAATCTGAATCTGATGGTTAATATTTATATGAAATAAACTTTCAAATATATTGATTAGTACATATATATATATGATTAATATAAGAATATCATTTTTTTAGTTTAATATTATTTTAATAAATTTGTAGAGTGATATTATTTATTTGTAATACAAATTTTTATTATATAAAATATATTATATTTAGTTTATTTTATGTTGGTAAATAATTTCTTTATATTATAAAAATTATTCCCTTATTACCGGAATTTGAATTATGGTATAATGAAGGGAAGGTATATAGTGTATCATTTAAAATGTTGAATGAAGAATATTTCATATAATTTAATGATTGAAATGTTTGAAAAATTTAAAATCATCTTTATTTAATATATCACACTGGTATATCTTTCTAGATGTTACAGTAAAAGCTGCTAAAGCTGATTCAGATGAATCTGAAGATGGTTCCGATGAAGAAGATGGTTCAGACGAAGAAGCTGAATCAGGCGAAGAAGCTGAATCAAGTGAAGAAGAAGGTTTTATTATTTATTTTTACGTTTTTTAACAATTTATATTAATATTTTATTTTAAATATATATAGCTAAACCAAAGAAAAGAAAAATTTCAGAAGAATTGAAATTCTATATCGGCAATCTTGAGGGAGTATCTGATAGTAAATTAAAAAAATTATTTGCTAAACAATCAATTGAAGTAAATGAATATTTGAGAACTGAAGGAAAACATTTCTTAAATATTACTGTTAATGCTGAATTAAAAGATAAAGTTCTGGCATTAAACGGAAAGAAAGTACAAGGTATACTACATTAACGAATTATTTTATTATTATATTTAATATACCATTAATGTTAAATGTATAATTTAATAGATAAAGAAATTAAAGTTGAATTAGCTAAAGAAAAGGAAACCAAGAAACCTAAAGTTGCTGAGAAAAAAAATGACAATTGTGATGATAGTTGTCTTATGTTTGTTAAAAATTTACCAGAGGATATTAGCAATGAACAATTAGAAGAACATTTCCCAAATTCTGTATCATGTAGAGTTGCTCGGGGACCCGGTGGTGTTTTTAAAGGGTTAGTTATATAATTTTTTAATAATTATATAAAAATTACTTTAATTCACTATTATTATTTAATTAGATTTGCTTTTGTCGAATTTGAATCGGAAGAAGATGTTGATGCAGCAATGGCTAAAAAACAAGGTTCTGATATCAATGGATATGCTGTATTCCTTGATTATACCGGTAACAAGGCTAAAGGTGGTAAATCTAAATCTAAGGAAAGTTTTGTTCCTGGAAAAAAATTATTTGTAAAAAATCTTAGCTTTAATACAACTCAAGAAACCTTAACCGAATTGTTTGAAGATGCTTCTAATATTCGTATTGCTACTTTCCCCGATACCGGAAATTCAAGAGGGTATGTATGATTAATTTATAAATATTCATATATTAATTCATTCTATTTTATAGTTTTGCATTCATTGAATTTGATGATGCAGACCGCGCAAAGGATTGTATTAAAGAATTAAATGGAAGAGAAGTTGATGGAAGAAACATTTCTATTGATTTTTCAAATCCTCCTGCTGGAGGTGGAGGTAGAGGAAGTTTCGGTGGAGGTAGAGGAGGACGAGGAGGAGGAGGATTTAGAGGAGGTTACAATTATTTTTAAATATTACAATAGTATATTTTATTTTATTTAATGATGATTTTTAAAATTGATTACTATTTTGAAATTAAATACCGAAATATTTATAAAATAATAAGTTGATTAAATTTCTTTAAAAAATAATAAATTTATTTACTTATAAATAAATATAATATTACTCTATATTTATTAAGGACGAGGTGGAGGTGGTAGAGGAGACAGTCGAGGTGGACGTGGTAGAGGTGGATTCGGTGGAGGTTAATATTCAATTAAATTTATTTAAAAATATTAATATATAATAAATTATATTTAATAACAGCTTCACGAGGAGGAAGAGATACTAGTTTCAGAGGGAAGAAGACGACATTTTAATAATTTAATTTAATATTATTTCATTATAATAGTATTTCAGTTAAATTGAATTGTTTTTAAATATTTTTATATTATACATTTCACTTTTATATTTTTAATATTTATATATAAGTATATATATATATTAATATAAATGGTTCATCATATTATTTATATATTCTAAAATCCAAAATTAAAGAAATGAAATTTTGAAATTTATAGAATATTTATACAAAATGTATATTACATCTTCAACCTTTGAAATATTGTGTTTATTATATTAAATCATTATAATTTATATTAATATTAAATATATTAATAAATATTGTATTTTTTACTGATCTTATATATCTGATTTTGAGTTATTAAATTATTTATTTATAATTTGTATACAAATAGGATATTTTTTTATTACAAAATAGTAATATTAATAATAATTTTAAAATGACATTGAAAGTATACCTTATAATTTATTGGTAAATATGTTTAAATAAACCTATTTTGATTCACCATTTATTTTCATATTAATGTAATTTTATAATATAAGAATTTAATTAGAATACTATATAAATAAATTGGATGAGTGAGATATACAGATTCTTTTATTGGTAATTAAAAAGATATATTAGTCAAATATTAAAATAAACTAGCTTGTATGGAATTTGCTTATATTTTTAGTATAATGATTACATATTCCTGAAGTAGACTCACTAATTGATTATATAACCATAATATTTAAATTGAAGGTTTTTTTAGCTGAATTACATCCCAAGTGAGCCTATTAAAGCATATGTATATAGGTAAGAACCCATCCTTCTCTTTTCTATATTATATATTGTAATATTAATTATAAATAAGATACCAAGTATGTAGTTTTCATATAAATTTATTTTTATAATATATAAATTAATTTAATTGGCTGCAATTGATTTATTCTTATTAAGTATATAACTAATATTGTATATATAACAATGTCCATTTATAAATTACAATGTAAATTCACCTTATTAAAATTAGAATACTGCTATAAGTATTGACCAGTTTTTTGTAGAAATAAATTCTGTAACTTATATCTATATCAATGGATTTAGATTATAATTTTATTTGTAAATATAAATTATGATATCTTACATTTAAATACACAACATTTAATGTTATATCTACATTTTAAGTTTATCTGTTAGATAGTAATATATATAATAGGTACATAATAAAGTACATTCAAATAAATAATATTTCAAAAGGTATTTCAGTAGGTATTTGTAATAGTAGGTTTTGACTTCAGAATCTCTTGCAAAGTGCCATACAATATATCCATTTTATTTATAATAGAATATATATGTATTATTGGTACAAAATACTATTTCAAAAGCAAATTTTTAGTATCTACAATATAAATTAAAATTATACAAATAATATCCTAATTTATTTACACTTAAAACAATATTCTGTATTTATTTAAAATCCTTCTAAATTACGAAATATATCTAAAAAAAATGAAGTCCTGGACCCGAAAAAAACTACCACTGCCGAAGTTAGGTAGTGATGCAAAGATGGAAATCGTAGCAGTTGTTATAGTTTCCCGAATTTTCTTCAAAACACATCTCAATCTATATAATAGTTCGTAATTATTTCTTTTGAATCATATTGAATAATTTTCAATACTATATATTTATGGAATTCATTTAATAATGTAATACATGCTAACTTATTAATACTTAATATTTAATAATATTTCAACTTTTTTAATATAATATGGCAACTCTTGAGATATAAATTATGATAGATATATATGATATTATCTCAGTTTATTAGTTGTATTGCAAAATAAAGCATTTTGTTAGATTATATACATAAATTTTAATTATTTAATTAAATTTATTTATAAAGAATATCCTATATGAAATATAACATGAATATATTTTTATAAATATATGTAACATAATTGATTTTTCCTTAACAAATCCTTTACTTAAAAGGGTCCATGAACTTCAAGAGTTTACATATAGGAAATGGGTAATGTAAGTTTTTAGATTTAAACAAATTTTGGTCTCCATTATTTCAATTAAAAAGCTCAAAATATATTTACTATTATTTATTTAGTAGTGTATTTATTTCTATCCAATTTTCATATAAATATTTGTGAAGTATTTTTTTAAAGAACAACTTTTTTACTGCTATATTTAATTTAAAATATTTGTAAATACAAATTGAAAGTATTTATAATTAATTATATTTTAAATATGAAGAACAAATATATATTATTAAAAAAAATATAACTTATGTGAGCGTTATTTGTGAAAAATATCATTCTTAGTAAGTTGAATCTAATTAAAGCCAATAATTATCTATTTATCATTTTATTCAAATTTGTATTTCTTATTCTATTTTGTATGTTTACTGTCATGTTAATATTATATATATTATTTTTTATTTTGTATGTTTACTGTCATGTTAATAATTGGATTATTAATTAATGGAAATTTAGATGTACATGTATAATTTGTATACATTTCTAAAACTCTAAATTAATGCTGTAAATAGGTAAACTGTATTTTATATATATAAAATATATTCAATTTTATTATTTATTTCAAAATATTTAATATTAACCAATAATATAATTAATTTATACTATTTATTAGGAAAATAATAATATAAATATGTATAGATATATATATATATATATATATGTATGGTCTTATAGTTAAACATAGATTGTATTACATACACTAAGCTATGACATATCGTCATAGTATGTTCAAGATATGTTTAGTACATATTATCTGTGTTAGCGTTACGGGGTTTCTTGATCTTGTCAAGATTCTTTATTATGACATCATGAAGGCTAGACTGAAATAATGATATACAAATATTAATATGATCATATGTTATAATAAATAGATTATTAATATATAGCAATTAATACTATTTAAATTCACCGGTTCGTAAATAACTACATTCCGAAATACAGAATGAATAGAAAACGCTACTAAAATAGTTATTGAGATGTACAAACGTATTGATTGCGCAATTCACAAATGATCAGTCTCATGCTGATGAACTCCTTCTCATCCAACTCAAGAATGGTTCTGTGATAGTCCTCCTGTATAGTTAATTGTGTGTTGTTAAAGGTATATGTCCTCGTCAAATTTAGTTATTTTATATAGATATATTGTTATTTTTGAAAATTGCAAATAAAAATGCATTATAAATACTATAAAAACATTGTTATATGCAGGTATATAAATTTATTTATTATCATAATTTATGATATCACTTATTATCATAAAAATAAATTTAGTGTAATTATATATATATAAATACAATAAAATACACTATTTGAAATAGAACCTAGGATAATTTTATAAAAATTAAAAAAACTAGATGTTTTTTATCAAAATAATCATTTTCTTCTACACACTGTTACAATAGCAACCACATTTAAAGCGTTATTTCTATATTTAAAAAAATTAAATTAATTTAAATCTAATTAATTTCGACATAAATTCAGATTAGTTATTATTACTCTATATTATATGGAATATACTTTCAATATTTACGTAGTAATTTTAGTATTGTAACATTTTAATATCAATTTCGCAAATAAGAAAATTGAAACATCAAAACTCTAATTTATTAGTAAACGAGAAATTTGGCAATGTTCAATTTAAAATCATAGGGAAAAAGTATATAATATATAATTTTTAAAACTATTTAATTATAATATATATTACATTAAAAAAGGATTGTATTATTGTAGTACATGCAACTTAGGAATTAATAACGAAAATTATATAATATGTTAATGTGGTAATAAATACAATTATAAATGCTTATATAAAGCAAACATTTTGAAAAGGTCATAAATCAAAACCAAAAGATGCTATTCAATTATTTAGATCACAAAATGTTATATTTAAATGTAACACATGTATACATGATAATACACCAATAAATCTACCTAGTTTAAATAACTGTGTATTATCAATAGATCAAATATAATTTAATAAATTAAAATTTATTTTAAATAATGTGGTCTCAAAAAAAATTATTTTAGTCAAATGTTAACCGATTATATAGATTACGAGATCTACAAAATTCATTCATTAGAACATCTCTAGATGAAATATCACTAGAATCACATCAGATATTATACTATGCAGTTTAAAATAAATTAATAAAATTAAAAAATTATAAAATGTATTTATAATTCTAGAAGTAATTCCTATATATTAAAACATAATAAAAATTACTGGAATATGTCAATTGGTGAAGATAATTTTAATGTGTGGAAATTGGCATATATTACTTATAAAAATTCCATTATTAATCAAAATAAAACTAAAACTACAGGTTCTAGATGACTAACCGGCGATAAAGATGAAATATTGCTATTATAAATAATAATATATTAGTTATTATGTGTTTATTAACTGATCATACAATTATTTTTATTATATCATATATAAAATATAATTAAAAATAAAATAAAAAGTAAACTACATTTTTACCATTATTAGACGAGTTGTATTTCCAAAAATATATAATATTTTCTAATTATGCTATAATAAACTATACAGAGCAGTCCTCCCTTCAATTTGCATTTTACAGAATTGTAATATCTTAAAATTTTTAAAGTTATTAAAAGAAATTTTAAACTTATTGAAAATTAAAAAATATAAAAATGCATATATTTTTACATTGAATAACAAATTTCAAAACATCCATACACTTATATATAATATATATTCTATAGTATATATTATTAGTAAATTAAATAATGTAATGGTTATTTGTTAAATATATATTATGCACAAATTTATCATAAATCGTGCATGTTATATATAGAATTCGTGCAAAATGCATGAATTTAGTACTGTTTATATCTGATATTTATTTAATTTATAATAATCTTAGTATAATATAATAATAGTATAATAATAATAATAACATTTCTAATTATTGAGTAAGTTCAGTGTCAATTTTACGAGTACATAAAAATGTATAAAGCTTCATTACAAACATTATAAAAACTATAGAAACAATATCTACAGTGGTGTATTAGTTATTCTAAAATTATATTTAACCGCTATAATGTTAACATATAAACATATATGTTTTTATAATAAAGATAATTGTGTACAGTGACATTTGTAAGCTGATATTATATTATATATTGATATATATATATCATATATGTGTGGTTTTATCAAATTTGGTTATCTATCATATGGTTTTAGATGTGTATCAGAAGTTTATTTTCGATTAGCAAAAGTGCAAGTTATCACTACGGATGCACGCATAGCTCTAGGGTCTGTGTCTAGTTCCCCCCATACCCATACTAACAACGAAAGGGTACTTGAGAACTTTAGAGATCACCTTTCCCCTGGTGATGAAATAGCGCGATATCTGATCAAGATAAGTGGCTGCTTCTGCCTCTACCTGGCGTACCTCAGAAAGAGTGTCCTCCTGTACAAGTGAGAGAGAGAGAGAATGTGTACAAGTGACACAAGGGTATAGGTGAGAAACATAGATAGTGTATAAGTGAAATACTAGATAGTATACAAGTGATAGATTGCATAGAATGTACAATTTATATACTATAGGGAGATTATATGTGAATATAATTGTAAACTGTATATAATATATAAATGAACTATCAAAAATATATATATATATACATATATATATGATACTATATATATAGCTTATAAATGTGATACTTTATACAGGGTATAAATGATAGATTTTAGAGAGCGAGAGATAAGGAAAAGAGAGCTAGATAAAGAGAGGTGATACATAAGAGGGATGATAACAATGTAAAGTAGCCTATTGTCGAAGAGAACAGCACTGTTTGAAAGCAGAACGGTTAACAGTCAACTTACCTGAATGGAAACTCCGAAATTGTTACCGTCTTCGATACGCGGGATAAGGTACATGATCCACATCTTGATCTGGTAATGACGCATGTATAGGCATTACACGCATGAACGGCTAACACGATAAGCAATAGTTATAATCGCACATTACCTTCTTATTAATGTGTATATTGTTTGAATACATTAATTGCTCTTTGTAAATTGAATACTATTACGATTAATGCTATCATACATTTAAGTTATAAGTTTACGTTAATATATATATAATAATAATATTTATTAGAATAATTTAATTTTTTTTTCTATTAGTATTTTTATAGTAATATAATCTGTCCTCCTAAAGGGCTTCAAAATAATATATTATATTTTCTCTTGTCACCCATTAAAATAAGATATTATATATATTTTGCATTCATATTGTATTAAATCGTATAACTTGATGTGGATAATAACTAAACTATGTCAAACTTATTAGAATATCAAAACATAAGCTTAATAATAATTCAATACTTTTTATATATTTATTTGAAATTATATAAATTTATAAATAATTTATTTTTCAATATAATTAATATATATATATATATATATATATATATGTAGTTAGAATTTTATATCTATAAAAATCCTCTTATGTGATTATTGTTAAGCACATGAAAATCATTTTGTAATTTTTAAATATTATCTTTAAAATGATGCAATAATTATTCTTTTATGTGGAATAGAACTCTTAAAAGAAGTATTAATAGCCATTAAAACAATTGATTAAAATGTGTAATAAATATTTTAATTTAAAGATATGATATATATATTTCAGAACATTATTTATTTCATATAAATATTTGTTTATAATATAAAAAAATATATATTTAACAATAATATAAATGTTTGTCATTAAGAAAAAATAAATCCCTATGTTTTTATTTGATATTTATAAAATATAAATATTTAAAATGATATATAAATCAGGTTTTACATAAGATGCTCACAAACGAGTATATTATTAGATATATAACACAACTATTGTGGCTACCCTTAATGTTGGTATGACTAATTAAATGATTAATAAAAATAATTAATCTCTATTGTACACAATATACTATTTGTATTTATAATTTGGAATAATAATATAAGTGTAAATCGTTATGTATACATTTAAAAACTCAATACTTTAAATTTTCATTAACTTTTAAATCAAATAAATGAAAATTAATCTCATTTAAGTTTAGAACCAACATTATAAATAGATTTGAATATATATTCAATATGACAAATGTTGGTCTACTAGATTATAATTTATTATTCATTATATCTGTACATTATTTAGCATTATGAAAGAAACTCAAGATAAATATGAAAACATTTAAATAATGAAGATACTAAGTATTTAGGTTGAGTGTAGCGGTGTATATGCTGACAAATCTAAGTATAGTGAAACTTAAAACGCATATGGATAAAAACTAATAGAAATATTTGAGTAATTTTTAAGATATAATATGATATAAATATTAAATTACTAGATATATTTTTGAAATTTAATTTTGAAAGTTATTTTAATAATTGAAGAAAAAAATCTTTGTAATCTTTTTAACATTATATATTATTTAATAAATATATAAAATAATAAAATTATATACCAGTTTTATTGTAGTATTATATATTATTTATTTAAAGTACATTTTAAATAAAAATTACAGAACCACTAGGCATTTTCGTGAGATCATCCAAATGATAAATTAAAAACTTGAGAAAATAACATTAAAAGTATTCAATTTCACATTATTATTTCGGTAGATTTAAAAAAACCTCACTGATCGAAATACTTCAACATTGTTATAAATATATTCAAATGCTGAAAATTAAGAGAAATATATATATGTATATAAAAATAATAATATTTATTAGAATAATTTGTTTGTTTTCTGTTTCGTGTTATAGTTTATAATAGTAATATGCTTTTCCTTCTAAAGGGCTTCACAATAATAAAGCACGAACATATGTTGTTGTTGTTGGCCCGTTAACATATACAAATAAAGAATACATCATTAATGGTTGACTACGTAGTTAATAGATTGTATATAAACATAGAGCTAGAGAGAAATAGAGTATTAAACAAGGTATCTGACATGAGGAAAGCGTCAATCTAATTTGGTCACCGCGAAATGGCGGATTTGACCTATTTGATTTTTTATATTGTAGCTAAAATATAATTATTATACCATTGGAAAGAGGATAAAAAAGTAATATATGTTTCCATTTTACTTTTTTGATATATTTAATAATACAAAAATTATGATCAAAAGAATATTATATTTTAATATTTGGTCACCGCGAGATGGCTGATATTTTATTTCCACTTTCCACATTGGCTTACTCTGCCAGGCATTGAGTATTACCACTCTATTTCTCTCTAACTCTATGCATACGGACAGTTGCTATGATCTAGTAGTGAACACTAACCAGATTAGCGTGATCGATGAGCTGTCGAATGAATGGCTTCACAAAGTCAATGACCTCTACGAGATGTTGGTTAGAGGTCACCCGCGTGTGTTGTATACCCCCTGCAACGGAGTGGTAGTGGCGAAGATGTTAGACGCAGACATTCACCGAGCGTTATGGTGGTTACTGTTGTTGCTAATGAATGGGAACTATACTATCACATTAAGGGAATACCACTATACTTGTTAGTACATTTTGCCCGGAAAGTGTTAGGCTGCGTTTTTGTAACGTACCACAGTACCACCTGTATGCTTATACATGTAAACTAAAGTGGGACTGTGGTACTAACTTTTCGACGTCCCATCCCACAGTCCCACTTGAATTTACATGTATAAGCATACAGGTGGGACTGTGGTACGTTACGAAAAATGCACCCTTAGTATTATATAGCAGATCAACAACAGTTGCCAGCACCGTTTACACCTAAATATGATCTCACTACAGCTGTGGGTTTAATCAGGATCCCGAGTGACATCATATGACCGACTGATTCAGTCTGATTATTATTATTTGTTTAAATCTGTACTAATAACCGGCTTACTAATAACTGAATTGATCGGATCAGGCTGTTATGTGCTATAACAGGGAATTCATTATTGCACGTCGTCTGTTTGTTATTGCTCGCAATATGATATGTTATTATTGCATGTAGCGATATTTTATTTCGATGTTTAGTTTAGATTAAAATATAGGCCAAATTAATGAAATGTAGGTAACAAAAGTAATGCAAGTGGTGGATACGGTAAACAGATTAATTATCACATTATACTATTTTATAAACGTAAAAATATAAATATAATTGTTAATATTAGAAAACAAATGAAAAAAACCCTTTATTATATAGTTAATAACACTATATGGTGTACACAAACTAGGTTACAGTGTTATAGTGGGTCCCGTGATGTATTAATTCAATAGATTATATAGATTATAATTAAACTAATTATTGAATATACATATGTATATATATATATATATATATATATATATGTGTGTATACCTCTTAATAAAACACCATCTATTTCTGCATCAACCTTCCTCTTCTTTGAGTTCTGTATAATTATGTGTTTTATTATTGTAGAGTTATACAATTATTAATATAATTACAAATAGTTGTTAATGTAATAAAATAATATGTATATATATATACTATATACTATAGTATATACATATAGTAATATATTTTATTAGTTATTATAGATACATTAAATATATAATTACTGAAATGATATCCTTAGATATTTATATATAATGATAAGATGAATAATGATAAAAGCTGATGTAAGCATATAAGCTATATAATGCACTATATTGCAATACATCAATATTTGTAGTTGATTAAATCAGCCTTATATAATATATGCTTATTTCAGCTTTTGTATGTGTTCATCTCATGATTTACAATTATATGGGGATATAATTTGACTTTTAATATAACTAGAATTACTAATACATAATATGTTATAAAGGTATTTAAATATAAATAATTTGTCTAATTATAAAATAACTAAAACTCAATTGTAATCTAATAATTATAATGAAACAGATTTACAATTATTTTCATCTTGGTAATAAATCGATATAAGGAAAAGTGAACTAAGTGTAGAATATACTGCTATAAACCTACATTGTGCTATAAACCCACACTGTGATATAAACCTACATTGTGCTATAAACCTACAATGTGCTATAAACCTACATTGTGCTATAAACCTACATTGTGCTATAAACCTACATTGTGCTATAAACCTACATTGTGCTATAAACCTACATTGTGCTATAAACCTACATTGTGCTATAAACCTACAATGTGCTATACACCTACATTGTGCTATAAACCTACATTGTGCTATAAACCTACATTGTGCTATAAACCTACATTGTGCTATAAACCTACAATGTGCTATAAACCTACATTGTGCTATAAACCTACATTGTGATATAAACCTACAATGTGCTATAAACCTACATTGTGCTATAAACCCACAATGTGATATAAACCTACATTGTGCTATAAACCTACATTGTGCTATAAACCTACAATGTGCTATACACCTACATTGTGCTATAAACCTACATTGTGCTATAAACCTACATTGTGCTATAAACCTACATTGTGCTATAAACCTACAATGTGCTATACACCTACAATGTGCTATAAACCTACATTGTGCTATAAACCTACATTGTGCTATAAACCTACAATGTGCTATAAACCTACAATGTGCTATAAACCTACATTGTGCTATAAACCTACATTGTGCTATAAACCTACAATGTTCTATACACCTACATTGTGCTATAAACCTACATTGTGCTATAAACCTACATTGTGCTATAAACCTACATTGTGCTATAAACCTACACTGTGCTATAAACCCACAATGTGATATACACCTACAATGTGCTATAAACCTACATTGTGCTATAAACCTACATTGTGCTATAAACCTACAATGTGCTATAAACCTACAATGTGCTATAAACCTACATTGTGCTATAAACCTACATTGTGCTATCAACCTACATTGTGCTATACACCTACATTGTGCTATAAACCTACATTGTGCTATAAACCTACAATGTGCTATAAACCTACATTGTGCTATAAACCTACAATGTGCTATAAACCTACACTGTGCTATAAACCTACAATGTGCTATACACCTACAATGTGCTATAAACCTACATTGTGCTATAAACCTACATTGTGCTATAAACCTACAATGTGCTATAAACCTACATTGTGCTATAAACCTACAATGTGATATAAACTGTGATGAATACTGTGACTTTGTTTTACGACATAACATAATAGTCACAAAATGTAAGAAATACTATATATATAAAAACTACAAAATTCATAATATATTATGGTACATAATTATATTTTTAGTATATTATTATCGTTTTTTATTATTATTATTTAAAAAAATGTCATTGAGAGTTATATTACGTAAAAATATGATATATATATATTAGATATGTGTATGTATATCTAATATTACCATTGAATGTAAACAAATATATAAGGAGAGAGTTCTGATTACGGTGTTGTACGGTATTCAATACATGTACTATGACATATATACAAACTTTAGAAGCGGATAAATATCCGGGTACGTTGGCGTCGATATCTTCCTTGATTTTCTTCATCATCAGGTCAGAGTTGAACATATCGCACTGAGTGATGGAGTAACTTATCGATAATCTACGATTTATAAAGTAGACCGAAGTATTCCGCGTGTAAATGTGCGAAGGCCATGAATACACATAATTCGTTATCGTTATTACTATGTTGTATATTATAATGTAACGATACGTGTTTTAATTAACGATAAATACATCTGTACATTTGTACGTATCACGTCATAATATCCATAAACCCCATTTCAGATATCCATATCCGCCCATTCTAAATTATCTAACCTATATTAGGTTTGTGCATTTTGCACGATTTATATATAAAAAATGCACGATTTATGGTAAATTCGTGCATATATTTAACAAATAACCATTACATTATTTAATTTTCATAATTTAATTTACTAATATGTAATATATAGTCTATATTAGACTATAGAATATATATTAACTTATTATTTACTTATATAATGTCGAAAAAACGTGAATATCATTTTCTGAAACCATATAATAAAATACAGACTTAGCGAAAGGCCATAGAGTGGAAAAGTTAAATCTGTAGTATGTAAATTCTGTATAAATTATGGAAAGATAACGTGGACGATAATTCTATACGAAATTAAACGAAAAATTATTGTATATTAAATTATATTAAACAATAATAAAATAGTTTTAATTTGACAATAAATCATTTAATAATTAAGTAACTAAGTTAATTAAAGTTATACTTAAGGCTATGTGCGGGTTTCAAAATAAATAAATTTTTCATTTTTTTTATTAAGATTGAATTTGATTATTTAATATATTATTTATTAGATGTGAAATTTGTGAACGTAATTATTGCATATGTGTTAAAAAAAGGCTTTTAAAATAGGTACTTTATAAAAATGTTGAGGAAAATATATTTTATATAGAATAAAATATCAACTTTTTCAATTATATATTTATAGAGTTGTATTTTACCGTTTTTATAACTGTTTTTAGCATTCGATAATACTATTTTGATAAATACAAATACGTCAAAGGTTATGTTTATAGTTACAAGCATTTCATTGGTCGAGTAAGATGACAGGTGTTATTTATAGCATTATTTGAAGAAATAATTTTATTTTATTATTAACATTATTTTGAAAATATGCCTCTCCGAAAACGCATTAACAGATCTCAAATGGGGAATTGTAATAAACGAAAGGTATGATTATATAATGTATTATCTGTTTATTATATTAGTGTATAGATGATAATAATACATTTAGAATTATATATGATAAAGTATGATAATGTAAATAATTATTATGAATTTCAAAGAGAATCCATTTTTATTTTATTTTATATTTGAATTATCAAAATAATAATCTTCTATTGATAGTTATTATTTATAAATATAATATAGTTTATTTATAAATATAATAGAGCTTATTATTTATCAAATATTGTGTAATAATATATATTGAGACTAATATAATTTATAATTCTAAATAATCTAATATAGTTTATTTATAAATATAATATAGCTTATTATTTATAAAATATCGTGTAATAAAATATATTGAGTCTAATATAATTTATAATAATCTAATATAGTTTATTTATAAATATAATATAGCTTATTATTTATAAAATATCGTGTAATAAAATATATTGAGTCTAATATAATTTATAATTCTAAATAATCTAATATAGTTTATTATAAATATAATATAGCTTATTATTATAAAATATCGTGTAATAAATATATATGTGTCTAATATAATTTATTATTTATAGTCATTACAATCTATTGATGCTCCTTCAACTTCTCAAATAGATTCTCCAGAATCTTCAAATTCTCAAATCGATTCTCATCGATAAGAAAAGGTCTTCGAATAAGAAGAGATATGAACAAGAAGAGAGCCACGCTAATAGGACAAGACGCCTACGAGACAAGTCATACTATTCATCTGGAAAATTTTAATAAAATATATGTCTTCAATTATTCTTATGAAATAGAATGTATATATTTATTTATAATCAATAACTTCTAAATAATTAAAAATAATTTTAAAAACCAAGTTGATTATTATTATGAAATAGAATGTATATAATTAAAAATAATTTTAAAAACAAAGTTGATTATTATTATGAAATAGAATGTATATAATTAAAAATAATTTTAAATAAGGAAAAAAAAATGTAGAAAAACTTTAAAGTTGATTATCTCAGAATAATGTTTTTTCGTATTCAAATATCATCTAGTCAGTCAATAATTTACCGATTACAATAATTTTTTCAGAGAATTTATATTATATAACAATACATAAAATAATGTACATATATAAAAAAAAAAATAATTTATTGGTCAAAAAAAAATGGTCCGAAAAATTACCAAATTTACCAATTTTTTACCAACAAATTCTTGACCAAACCGAACAATTTGGGATTTTTCTTTAGTGATTTTATTGTAGACCAATATAAACTAAATAAGATAAAATTTATTTTAGAAT
Organism: Osedax fenrisi; assembly: GCA_964019155.1. Lineage (NCBI taxonomy): Eukaryota > Metazoa > Annelida > Polychaeta > Sabellida > Siboglinidae > Osedax > Osedax fenrisi. The sequence goes on along the minus strand of OZ025241.1, from coordinate 23,723,480 downwards.
GATTCATTCATTATTGAATGAGGAGATGTATTTATGATAAGGGTATTTTTTTCTATTTTGTCCTATTCTTATACATAGAGCGCTGAAACCCGCACATAGCCTTAATAACATTAACTTTAACGTTCTTACAAACATGCATGTATATTGTCTAGTACTATTTCAAATATAATTTTGGATGTTAGACTAATAGCTTTTATAGCCTTTATAGTTGTTACTTAAATTCGCGCATGCACGAATTCTATATATAAATAGTTCACGAATTTGGTTTAATTCGTGTAAATTCAAATAGCACGAATTAGAGAGGCCTGACAATGAGTCATCAATAATGAGTCATCGATAGCGACTAACGTTGAGAAGATTGTTCAGTTTGATAACCATTAAAGGGAATTCATCACGTACAAGTTTCTCGCCCTGTAGGGTAGTTATACAGTATACGTGCATGATTACACATAATAAGTGTAATGCGTAGTGCAATTCATTAGTGCACGTTAATATTATGGACGTATAAGTTATAAGTGTAAGTTGTAAATGAAATTATAATAAATGGAGTCTAAAATGTTAAATGTTTTATTTAGTAGAATCGTAATTATAATAATATGAAATCTACAAATGTATTTACCTTTCTCTTGCATTCTTCTTTATAACTTTCATGCTATTAAATGAATAATTAATTAAATATTTTAATATATTCATAAATAAATATGTGCACAATATATATATATATATATATATATATATATATATATATATGAATACGAATCTGATTATAATATCATAGTGGAAGTTATATTTCCAATCAGTAATATTTATGCAGATAAAACGTGATAACATTATAGTACATATTAATTACTTGCTGCCAGATTTACTACTGTAATTAAACCAAAATGCTTACTAATTAACAAATAATTGATAATAAAAAAACTTAAAAAAATTAATGAATTCATTATATTATTGTATACACATTGTTATATACACTATTGTATACACATTGTTGTATACAATAGTGTATATAAAGTAATTTGGTGATTTATTATTGATCAAACAAATGTTGAGTTTTTGCATGACCAAATATAATCTAATTTAGTCTTAGGATAGAGTTATTGCATGAGTAATTAATAACTTGTATATATATATATATTAATTTGTAATACAATATTAAATTGAATTATATGCAGTAAACATATATGTAATATTATGTAAAAATGCATTGATATTAATAAAATAATTAAGTATAATCAAGGACAGGACAAGGACGTCTTCTAACACATATTTTGTGATATTTGTATTTTCCACTCGAGTGATTTTTTTCATATTGTATCATGGTCCATGAATACAAATTTGAATTTAATACAATAAGCAATGTGAAATCAATGATTATATTTAATTTATAATTCGCCGGCTAAGGTGTCAGACACACAAGCAGTAGGACAAGGGTTCGAATCTCGTCCGGACCATTGATTAATTTTATAAAATGGGTCTTAAATATTATTAAGAAGTGATCTTATATAATTGTTTATAAATAAATGATCGGCTCACATTAAAACCACGGATGCCTTAACATGAGAGTGGCTTCGAAGGGAAATTTGAGCCATATATAGTTATAAGTGAAAACTTCATCTAAGTTCCTAGATGGGAAATAAAAATAAAAAATAATTACACCAAATAAAAATAACAATATAATAATATAACAATATTATACTTATATAAAGTTAATTTAATCAGTGATTCTCTTAATCACTGATTAAGAGGCACCATCATAGACATTAAACTGAAGCCCACTTAATATATATGTGCACCTTCAAGGTACTAAGTATATCATGTGTATCATATATTGTAATACAAGGTGCACATAAGTAACTAAGTAACTTAGTAGTATACTTAGTATACTACTAAGTAGTATAATAATTATACTAAACATTATACTTAGTATTATTAATACTATAGTATAATAATAATAACTAATTACCATAAATAATATAAAAAAAAATTTCAAATCGAATATAATTTATAAATAATTTTTCATTTTTAATAAAATATTTAAATATAATTAAATATACGGTATATTATATACCACTTAAAAGCATATAGATTAGAGTATAAAAAAGTAACCATTGCAGAGATAGGGAGCTTATGTCTTGTCCATGGTATAATTAAGTGAACAAATATATTGAATATTATTAGTAAATAAAATGATATGATTAGTATCATACCATGGACATCTAGGACAGGACATATTTTCTCCATCTCCTTCAGTGGTAAATATCAGATGTATATATTTAGTTATATATTCATTTGTATTATAATGATTATAAATAAAAACTAGAAATATTTTATTCAAAGTAAGATTTTTTTGAATTCTGGTCAAAATCTACAAAATAAGCTACAAACTAATATTATACTAACATTAATCATTAGTAGTCATTAATAGTATCATTAGTCTAATGCAGGGGTTCTTAAACTATGGGTCATGACCCAAAAAAGGGTCATAGGTGTTTTTCAAAGGGTCATGGGGTTTTTTATTAATAATATTAAATTTTAAAAAGAAGATTTCTCTGAAAATTCCATGTAATAGTAAATTTCAATTAGTATTATTATTGGTGAACAATTACATTCTCAATATTTAAATGATATGTTTAGAATCAAGTCAGCTATTCGACGAGTTAAATTTTCCTGCGAGCCAAAACAAGTAGCAATTATAATATTTCCTCTATAGAGCATTACGCCCCTCTATTGAGTTTTTCAAGTTTAAAAAAACTCAACTTAAACGATCACGTTTGGACAATGATTCAAGTGTAATGTTTCAATCAAGTAACGTTACAAGAGCATCCTATGAAATAGCGCTTCTTATTGCCAATCAAAAAAGCATACACAATAGGAGAAACTGTATTGACACCCTATGGTTTCATTGTATAATTAAAACTGCCAAATTGCTTTTAGAATAGAAATATGTATACATATTGAGTCAGATTAGTTTATCCAATGATACAATTAAAAATAGAATTGATTAAATGTCAGAAGACATTAAATTACAAGTAATAAAAAACATTAGAATCTCACTTTTTTTTTTTTTACAACTCGATGAATATATAGATATTTCTCACATCTCACAATTATTAGTATATGTACGTTACATTCGCGATAGCAAAGTTGAAGAAGAATTTATATTTTGTAACCTTTAAAAACAACGACAGAGGCTATTGATATACCTTATCTTACCAGGTCGAGCTTGCTCGGCATTAAATTATTGATATAATGAACATATTTTCAGAATATTTCGAAAAAGAAGAACTATCTTGGTCAGCATTAACTGGTGTATGCACAGATGGAGCTCCAGCAATTCTAGGATCAAAATCAAGATTTGCTACTTTAGTAAAAAAGAAGAATCCAGATATCACTATAATTATATATTGCATGATTCATCGAGAAGCTTTAGCGTCGAAAACTCTTCCTATTAATATGAAATCGGTTTACAAACATCAAAATGGTTAATTTTATTTTAAAAAGTGCACTTAATACATGTATTTTTCGGCTTTTATGTCAAATGTTGAATTCTACTAACAAGGACCTTCTTTATTATACGGCTGTCAGATGGTTGTCGAAAGGTAATGTTATAGCACATGTATTTTAGCTCATGGATTAATTAAAAATCCATTTTTAATCTCAAGGTAAAAGTACAGAACATCCGTTTATTATAATTATGGATTATACATTTCCTATTCCTGAGGAAATGGAAAACGAATTTCTTAGTTTAGTAAATAATACATCCATGAAAAATGTATTCAAACAAGAAGAAAACATATCAGATTTCTGGACAACGATATCTTCACAATATCCAAAATAGGCCGAAAAAGTGCATGCGAACACTTTTACTATTGTCATCAACGTATTTATGCGGAAAAGGATTTTCTACATTATTGAATATAAAATCAAAAGCTAGAAATAAACTTTAAGCAGAATGAGAACTGATATGCATTTCAAGCAAGACTTTGCCGAATATTTCAAATTTAGTATATAAAAAAACAAAGTCACAAATCATGAATGATTCAATGAATATTTTAAGCAAATCTGTTTTTTATTTTCAAAATAATTGTGGGTAATAGTAACATTTTATTTTATGAAAAGGGTCATGACAAAAAAAGTTTAAGAACCCCTGGTCTAATGGGATAGGATACCTTCAATAAAACGTAAAATAAAATGTTTAAGAAATATATGTAATCATATGTCCTGTCCTTAATCAGGTGACTGGTGAAGCAGGACACTGATATATTTAAGAGTTCAAGTTGGGCGGTCCTACTAATATATAAGAGCTGCCCAACTAATAAATATACGTCACTCTAGTAAATATGTTACGCTTGATTCCATACATCGAATTTTGGACTAGTTATTGGACGGAACAGGGTAGCGGCAGAGAAAGGAGTAGTGGTCGTTTTAATTAACGCTTACATGGTGCTAAATAGGATAAAAAGTTCTATGTACAATATTTAGATAATCAAAATATCTATAATATAGAGTAATTTTTAAAAAATAATTAATTACTCTAATTTAATAATTTTTTTCTGACAATTTTAACAAAAATATGATTTGGAAAAATACTTTTATACAATGAATATTTATAAAATATAATTGTTTATCCATATTCATATAAGTCAGAATAATGTAAATATATTATTAAGTATGTAATTTATTATAGAAGTAATATAAAAATCAATACAAAATATAAATGTCTATTACATTCTATAAAAATTAAATTATAAATAATTTAAAAAATTAATTCTAAACCGCATTTCACATAAATGATCTATTCCAGCAATTTCGCAATGGAATTAAGAATTCCAGTTTCAAAATCCCCTAGCGGTATACATTTTAGGGTGTACACATGAGCAATGTTTTTTCGTAGTAGAATACTTAAAAATACATTCATTTGATAAACTTATAAACAGGTTCATTATATAATCATAAAGTGGTAATATACATATATTATAATTATAATTATTAATTAAACGATAGTAAACGATTAAATAACTTAATTTTAATCACTAATAATCGTAAAATATTATAGATTGATACATAGAAAGGTAAATGCGTATGCATTAATACTCGTCAGTATACTTGTGCGTGCATTTATTTACAAATTACATAAATTGTCACAAATACTAGAATAAATTCGGATTAGAACATTTAGCATTAATCACAGAAAAACATAAACTTTTACATTTTGGGAATTCTTAAGAATTCAATTGCGAAATTGCTGGAATATATTGCTCATGTGAACAGCGCTTTAGAAACATTTTAATAAACAAGTTAATATTTTTTATATAAATTCATTGTGTTGAAATATTTAATATATTGATTTTAATGCATAAGATTATATTTAGTTCGTTATTTTATGCCATAGATTTATAGTTTACCTAGATTAGTAGTCATGTGATTTTTCTTCAATAGACATAGTGCCTCTATTTATGAAACTTAAGATGGGCGACCATCACATATAAATATTATTTAATCAAATTAAATTTTGCAATTATATTGCAATATAAATATATAATTTAAATAACGTATGTTACTCGTATGGAATATTTTAACATGTGCAATCAAGCGTAACATATTTACTTGAGTGATATATATATAGTAGTTGGGCAGGCTATTATATATTAGTAGGACCGCCCAACTTTAACTCTTAAATATATCAGCGCCCTGATTTACCTGTATTCCTTGATCATATTAAGTAGAGTAATACTTTTGAATTAATAATATTAAACTAATGTGATTATCTGATTATCAAATTATAATGATTTATTCATACTTATGTTAATATTTCTTAAAAAATTAATTACCTTTAATACTATAATATATAGTATATGTATAATGCAAATAAATTAACATAATTATTATGATAATAAACTAATATTATCAATAACATTAAATTAATGATAAATTAACATAATAATGACATATTATATCATATACATATAATTTATATGATTTAAAATCAAATAAAATTTATAATATATTAAATGTTTTATATAATTTCAATATTAATTTAAATAAATTATTAAATATTAAATATGTATATATCATATATACTATATATGACATAAAAAAATGTTTTTTACATATGTAAAGTATATACACACTTTAATTGAAATTACATACAATTTATAAATATTATATTCATGTATTATTTTTAAATTATGGATAATGTATATGAATTATGGATAATTTTTAAAAATGATACAAAATAACAAAAGATAAACAAACAAAACAACTATTTTTTATAATTTTAATTTCAAATATTTTTTTATAAATTAAAACAAACATTATAAATAAAATAATTATTAAATAACATAATTAATCTATATTCAAAAATATATAATGGATTATATTATAATCACTATAGTAATATTATGTCAATTATATAATTTATATATATATATACTTTTTTTATAAATCGAAACCATAGATTTATAGTTTAATTAAATAAAAAGTAAAATACAAATATATGATTGAAACAAACAATAAATTATTAAATAATCATGATAATCTATAGTCGAAAATAGATTGAATAAATAAATTGGATTATTTTATAATCACTATACAAATATGATTTCAATAATCTATATACAAATATTAATTGACAATTATTCTTATACATTATTTTATATCTATATAAATATAAATACCGTAGTATTGTGCGCCATTATAACGTTATAAATAATAATATAATATTTATTCAAATTTAAATAAACACCCTTTATTATTAGAGAAACAGAGTATTTATTTAGAATATTATTATATATTATATTTATACAGGATATGTAAATAATTAAAATTCAATTATGTAATCTTATTTTTATATATATATTTATATAATATTTATTATAATTAATATATATATATATATATATTATATACTTAATTATTAATTACCTAATCAAATAAATAATTATTCCTAGCGATTAAACTTTATAAATATTATCCTATGGAATAATATTGTTATCAATAATTCATATTATATAAATCCCGGACATTACGTACAATTACAATTTACAACGATATCATTATTTTTATATGTGACGAAATATATCAATACATTAAATTTACTCTAGATTATAGTTTTTCAATTATATATATATACTAGCCGTATCCGACCCGGCCATGCTCGGTTTTTGATTATTTGCATATCTATTATTAATTATAGCTATTCCTAATTATGCATATATATATATATATATATATATATATATATATATATATATATATATATATATATATATATATATATATATATATATATATGCATTAATATATGAATATATAGCTATAGCTAATCTTAACGTTTTTTCTAACCAATATTTACTAATTCTTACTATATCCAATGTGCTTTGTTCGTTTCTAAGATTTATTCGTAAAATATTTGGTAAAAATACAAACAATTATTATATATTTAAAAAAAGTGTCTACACATATTTTTAAATATATACCTAATTTTTTAAATATACAAAATATGTCAACATATTAGTAGCCATGGTATCTGCAGACCCGGCGTTGCTAGATTTTGATTGTTTGCCTATTTATTATTTATTAATTATAGAAATTCATTATTCTACATTTCTATACAATAACATACATTTATGCTAAAATACAAACAAATTTAGACAAATATTTGTTTAAAATATTTCAAAAATTAGTAGAAATTTTTTTTAAATATTTCACAAAATACAACAAATATTTCTAATATTATAAATATAACTTAAAATGATGCCGAAAACCAAACCAAAACCATACCCGACCCGCCGTTGCTCGGTTTTGATTATTTTCCTATATATTATTTATTAATTATAGCAATTCCTGATACTTCATTGATATATATAAAATAAAATAAATGTTAGCTGATATTTATATAAACAAATGTAGACAAATATTTTAATATTTAAAAAATGAGTGGACAAATATTTTAAAAAATATATTAAAAAAAAACAACAAATATTTAAATTTTACAAAATATTTTAAAAAAGATGTCGAAAACACAAACCTAAACCCAAACCGTACCCGGCCCGGCGTTGCTAAGTTGTTGATGATTTGCCTACATATATGTATACTATATTATTAAGTATACACTGTTAGAAATAAAGGTTCTTTAGACTCGAATAAAATTATTCATTATATGACTTTGTACGCGAACCCTTTGTGGGGTTTTTGGAAAAAAATAACCTAAAGAACCCTTTCAGAAAATTATTTCAAAAGGGTTCTTTGGACACAAATAACATAAAGAACCCTTTCTGTATATTATTTCAAAAGGGTTCTTTGGACACAAATAACCTAAAGAAACTTTTCTGAATATTATTGATATAGGGTTCATTGGAATTGTAAATATATAAGAACCCTTTTATTTTTTGGAATTATAAATATATAAGTATATTATATTTGGTTCCTTATTATAATATAAATAAAGTTTAGTATATATATAAAATATATTATATAATGTTGATATAGTTACTAATTCAAATATGGGATAGAAAAATTTAATAATACTTATTACATTTTTCCTCTCCACGGAAATCTTTAGTAAAAAACGAAATATTTATTCGTGGCTGAATAGAAACCAAAGTTATTTTAAAATGGATAGGTTATACCTATAGGTAAATATATATATTTGCATTCATCATAAAATATTTAAAATTAAAATAGTAATTTAAATATTAATAATAGGTTTAATTATATATTACCTTATATAAAAATCATATGGTTCTTTATACTTCGATCATTGCAAAGAACCCTTTTATCATATATTTATTTCATATTTATGGTTCTTTTGATTTTATGATTCCAAAGAACCCCATGCCATTATCATGGGGTTCTTTGGACTAAAATGCTTGTCTAAAGAACCCTTACTTCTAACAGTGTAGCTCTTCGGTAATAATACAAAAATAATTAAAAATATTTCAAAATATGTTTTAAAAAAATGTCTAAAACTCAAACCTAAACCAAAACCCAAACCGTATCCGACCCGACATTAATCGGTTTTTGATTGTTTGCCTATTTATTATTTATTAATTAGAGCTATTCCTGATTCTAAATTTATAGTATATACATTTGTAAAAATGTAAAAATAGTATATACAATTGAATATTAATTAATTAAATAAAGTTTATCTAAAATACAAACAAATGTAGAAAAATATTTCAAAAAATATATTAAAAAATACAACATATTAGATATTAGATATTAGAAAATATGTTGAAAACCTAAACCCAAACCTGTCCCAAACCGGGGTTGATCGGTTTTTTATTATTTGCCTATCTATCATTTAACAATTATAGCTATTCCTGATTTTGAATTGATTGCCGTACCAAACCAATACCTCCTATAGGTTATATATAACCTCGAGGTTATAGGAGGTCTTGACCCAACCCTGCTTTACTCATTGTTTGATAGTCTGCCAATCTATTATTTGTTAATTATGGCTATTCATGAGTCTGCCTTTCTAGAATATACACTAATATAAATTTTTGCTAAAATAAAAACAAATTTAGACATATTTAGAATATTTCAAAAATATTTTAAAAAATATTAAAAAAAAACAACATATATTTCCAAAATTACAAAATATGAATTAAAAAAATGACGAAATTCCAAACCCAAACAGTGCCCCGCGATGCTCTGTTTTTGATTGTTTGCAAATGTTCTAAACATATTTAACAAAATATAATATTTATATCTTATAATATTTATATAATTATTATATAATTATAATTTTAAATGTTCTAAAAATATTTAAAAAAATATAATATTTATATCTTATAATATTTATATAATTATTATATCATAAAATAATAATATTTCAGTTAAACAATTAGTTGAAAAATATAAAATATATAAAATAATATTTTAAAAAATACAAAAAATATAAAAAATATATTTTAAAAAAAATTTCAAAAAAATTTTAAAAATATTTCAAAATATTAAAAAAATATATTAAAATTACCAATAAACATTATTACATATACGTAATAATGCTATTAAACTAAAGATATAGCTGGCAATCACGATATCCTATCTTATATATTACTATTTCCTCTCTATTTAAATATACTAAAATAACTACTTTATCACTATAATTTAATTCCCTCACTTCTATGGAATTATGCCTGTTGTGATAATTAACCTTTTGCCACATCCTGTAATTCGATTCCTAATTTTTCGGATCACTTATATTAATATTATTTATAATTAGAGCACTATATAATCTAGGAATTATAATACGCAATACCCTTGGTAATTCAGCTGGGGATCTTCCATTAAGTAATGATGCGTTCCTATATGCCAATAATCTCCAAATTAATATCCTCATTCGTTTTAAGCATATATGCTATATATGCATATATGCTACAGCCTTTACCGTTCTAACGATTATTTCGGCTTCCCAAGCTAATTATGTGTCTGATCTCATATTCTCTAGTAAACTTAATAAACTCTAAAGAAGCGTATTGAGGTCCATTATCTGACCTAATAACTTCCGGTATCCAATGTCTGCTAAATATTCTTTTTAATTCCCGTATTATATAATATATATTACTACTAGGAGAAGACCGTAACTCAACTAGGGGAAAGTAACCTAATACGGACACTTTAACAATAAATGGTCTTAAAATTGTATGACTCATTATTTTTATTCAAAAATTACAATATATTAATATTATATGATTATAGATATTATTGTGATTTTTAAATTTTATTTAATCTTTTAATTCCATAGATAACGGGGGTGTCCGTATTCGGTACCCATGTCAGAATACGGACACCCTATATACCACTAGATACACTATATATTATGGACGAATCAATAATACAAATCACAATTACATTATTTAGAATTAATGTTATGAACAATTTATTCAAATTTAATTAATAATTTATTTATTTTTATTATTTTTTAATTAATAATACAATTTAAGTATCTAAATAATAACAAATTTAGATTTATATTTATTGGTAGTATTATTATTATACCGCACGCGACTTTTATGAATATCATAATGGTTCATATGCTGCGCGCTGATTAGTTATAGGGTGTCCGTATTAAGACATCTAGAGTGTCTGTATTAGGAACTTATATGACCTATAGATATATGCTTATAACTTAATGAATATTTGATTACAAATATAGAAATTATATATATAATTTTAGAATGCTTTATTTTTTAATAATATAATGTTATATTTTATATCGATACATTTTTATATTCTTGAGAAGGTTTTAAGTCGACATTTTTTTTCATAAATTTAAAAACGTAATAAAAAAGTCAGTTTATTGGATATATCAGCAATATTTTGATTAATAAAAAAATAAAAATACTTTTTTATACTATTTATATCATTATAAATATTTTATTAATAATTAAACATTTTTTTGTAGGATTTATGGTTTCTGAAATAACGAGTGTCCCCTACTTCTGGCCCAGAAGTTCTGGGTATCTCTAGTTATAATCTATTACCAATATATAATTATTCCCCCCCATACTCGAATATATCCATTCCTACCGTATGCATGCTTGTTCAAGCAACAACGTAGGCTTCCGTGGTTCCTTTCTGATTGCCTTGAATTTATTACACGCATAACATGCCACAACCATCTTGCTTATATCCATAGATAACCCTGGCCACGAAACGGATTGTTTTTGCAACTTCTCTATATTTACTTATACCTAAATATCCCTCATGTATTCGCTTAAGTATATATATATGCGCTCGTTAGTTGGTATTAAACGTCTATTAGCAATATCTCCTATAACCTCGAGGTTATAGGAGGTATTGTTATTACCCTGCAATAATAACCCGTCTCCCGTCCGAGTTTACTTTAGAAGTGGTCCCATTTTACCTGGTCCTAGTTTACCGGTACCCGTCAAAACGAGATAACAACAGACTAACTTATATAAAAACCACATTCAACTTAATGTTATAAATGATAGACATAATATTTTAATGTAAATATTGAAATTCTATGTAAACGCGTAGAAAATGTGTAGAAAATATAGGTATTATAATAGGAAATATTATATGTAGGAAATATATAGGATAACATGTTAGGTATTTGCAAATACCTAATATACTAATATTATTAGTATAATACCTAACTACATTACTGATTGTAATAATGAATTTTATATTTAAGTGAAGCCGTAAAAGAAAATTAATTCTTAAGAACATATAAGAACATATATACTACTATTGATGTAAATGATGCTCAAATCTAAAGCATGATTCAGTCTCAGTCTAAGTTACCTAAAGTCTCAACTCGGCTCGGTCTCGTTTTGTTAGAGTCTCGGCTCGGATCGGGCTCGCTTGGCTAGAGTCTCGGCTCGGCTCGGGCTCGTTTTTTTCCGAAAATGAAAGTCTCGGCTCGGCATCAAAAAGCTCGGTATTATTTACACGACTAGATGAAATTTACATTATTATTTACTGAATCGCGAAGTTGGCGCAGATCATTTTTTTAAATTGATGTAAATGTGAAATATATAAAAATTAGTATTAAAATGTAATTTCAAAAAAGCATCATTTCGACTCGGTAATGTTTTGTAAAAGTCTCAATTCGGCTCGGGCTCGTTTGGCTAGAGTCTCGGCTCGGCCTGGGATCGTTTTTTTTCCGAAAATGAAAGTCTCGGCTCGACATCAAAAACCAATAGTCTCGGCTCGGCATCAAAAGCTCGGCATCATTTACATCCCTATATACTACACTTTGATTTGAGCTATAAGTAGTGTAGGACAAAGTCGGAAAAATGATAAATTTGATAAGGATTATTTACTGTAACAAAATTAAATGTATACAGATATATGTTTTTTATATATTTAGATTATATATTTTAATTCAAATACTTAAAAATAAATATTTAATGATATAATATATAATATATATATATTATCTTCTAATTAATTAATTTATATTATTATTAATTTTTTTTATAATATATACTTTTATCCTAAACCATAACAATTAAAACATAAAGGATATTCGATACATTTGATGTATAGTATGCAGGGCCGGCTTAAGCATACTATGGGCCCCGGGCAAAAAAAACGTATGGGCCCCATAATAATTGAATAACATATTAAATGGGCCAATTTAGCAAAAACTAATATTTATAACTCTTCAATTTTATCATATGTTATCATTATACTAATTATTTTGTAATTTGTTTGTATAGGTATAGGTATAACCTACTTTAATCAACTCCTCATAATAATTTCTTTTCTCGCATATATATTTAGAGCAGTGGTTCCCAACCTTTTTTCACCGTGACCCTTTTTTTATAATTCTTAATTAAAAAATATACCATGACCCAATGAACAATTTTATTTTGTTATTATTGTACTATAATCATAAAATAATCATATAAACATTAATATACATATATTTAAATATATATTTCCATCTTAAATTTTTCTCGTCCATAAATCCAATTTGCATATAAAAGCATTTATATTATTTTTTAGAAATTGGCTCATGACCTACAAAAAATACTCAATGACCCATAGGTTGGGAATCACTGATTTATAGAGTGCATAAATATTTGTATTACCGCTATTATATCAATGTAATCTAATTGCAATACTTTTCTGATCGACTTTATTCTACAAAGTAATTAGTTCAACGGTTTTCATGATATTGAAGTCTCAAATGCTTGCATTTTATTGAATAAATACGTTGACTCTAGTAATGTAATTTACGTTATATTTTAACATATATAATATCAGATATAAATTATGTAATTATAAGAAGTCCACAAGAGAGTGCACTAACAGAATATGCTTGTGATGCCTATCTGCTGGCGATCACCATTTTATATTCGATAATGCTTTTAATAAAAAATATTAATTTCTTCTTTAATCTAGATGTTAATATATTCTTTATATAGTTTGGCTAAATAAATTATATTGATTTGGGATGAAGTCAAAGAATATTGCTACACTTGTCGAAGATTTAACGGCATTTTGCCCAACCAGATTTAAGGAATACACAGTGTAGATATGTGGATCCATATTGACCATAGTTCATTAATGGACTATGGTATATTATAATATATTTAATGTCGTTGAATTTTCCAGAGATATTGCTGGCATTTTCATAACTTTGAGCTCTATAATCTATTATAATTATATTATTATTTAAAAAATGCTAATAGATCGGTAGCTAAATATTGATCGATGTGATAAATTATCAGTGATAATGAATCTCAACGTACAATCGTACGTCGTAAATCAATAAATACTTATATAATAATAGTACCTAACTTGATATAAATAACGATAATTGTTACCTACCTACATCATGTGATATATCTGGAATTTAATACACTGATATATAATATAATATTTTGAATTTTGTATTTCTTCAATTATGTAGTTATCAGTGATAACTTATCACCTATTCTCCAATAATAATATATCCATTGTGTGTATTTAGTTGTAAATAGATAGATGAGGGTGATGTCAATCTAAACATTCATTTGTAAGTAATAGGTGGATAAATGCAAAAATGCCTTTAGTATTATATTTATGTTATATATATATATTTATAAATAATATCTGTTTCAATAAATATAATCTCTTTCTGTAATAATAGTATGTTGAAAAAGATAATCATTTTATGTACATAATTCCCTTTCATCAATAGACATTATTAAAAATACTATAGGAATAACCTAAAGCAGAATAATCCTATTTAAATTAAAACTATTATATATATATATATATATATATATATATATGTATATATTATGTGTACTAATACAACTATAATAATATATACACTATGAGAATATACACATTTTATTAATACGAGCATAAGATAGAGAAAATTAATTATTTTGAAAATATCCATTTTTTTAATTACTATAACAATTATAAATCTATATAGAATATCGTTTTTTCGTAATTTATAATCAATATAATCATTTACAAATATCAGAAATCATCGTTAAAATATATGTTAATATATACATCATATTTAATTTTAATAAAAAAAAGTCTAATTTTTGTTTTGTAAACTAATTATAGAATTATAAATTGTTAAGATTAAACTATGGTTAATAATCCATTAATACGTTTATCATTTATCACCTTCTAGTTTATCAAACAATTATTTATCAATCCGTTTCATACTATTTTATCTGACAATCAGAGATTTGTGAGAAGATCTATGTTATAACTATTAGCATGTGCTCCAAAATCTTCATGTAGCTGTTTCCACCATATCTTCGTGTCAATTGTTGTCAAATTCACTCTTCAAATAGGCCTAAATGACTCATATTTAATTAATTTATTATATTATTTTTATTTTTTGAATTAGAATTAATAATATATAAGAAAAATAGTTAAGAAATTTTTTTTTTTCATATAAATAGTAAAAAAAAAAATTTCTCAAATAATTCATGGGCCCCCCAAAATCTGTAATTGACCGATTTGCCCCCCCCTTAAGCCGGCCCTGATAGTATGTAGAGTATGAGTTATCATTTGATGTATAGACCTACAATGTATTAAGATAAGAGATATTTTTTTTATGTATTTAACATTTTTGTCAGCACCTATAGGGTTTTGATACGATTTCAATTCTGTAAATTGCATATTATTAACCAATATAATGTTTATAAAAGATACCTAATTTTTTAAAAAAATGGTTCACTGAAAACCAAATATATTTTGATGTAAAATATGATGCTAAATTAAATTAATTTTGTAATTGATTTATTTTTATATATGTTATACTATGTGTAATAAATTGATTTTAGGTAACCTTTATTATAAATATAATAATAAAGATACTGTGAAAATGTCATCAAGTTTGGATAATTATTGAGAGGGCTAAACATTTCTAAGAATCAAAAAAAATTAAATTTAATATTCTGAGTAAATCTAGTTTAAATCGAGTTTGACATTTATTTTACATTTTATGGTAATATATGTTTATTATTTGTATCGTTGACAATAGTTCTAGTATTACAATATTATAGAATACCACACTAACATATCCATAAAGTTATTATTATAATATGTATATTATATTACCAATAATTACACATAATAAGCTAATATTTATGAAATTAAAAAAAAAAATTATTTTCAACAAAAATATACAGAAACTACACTCAATATATATGCTTGCAACTTACATTAATTGTATCCATAGAAATTAACTACATGCTTATATATATGCATTAATGTATAATATATATATATATATATATATATATATATATATATATATATATATATATATATATATATATAATACATATGATTTTATCAATAATTTAAATGAATAAATATACAATTGTAATATTAATTATGAGTTTAAATTAGTAATAACAAAAGTGTACATCATTAATCGTATATGTGTGTTTTGTAACGGTACACCGTATAGGTATATTGGTTTATATACTTATACTTGGTATATCTTTCAAAGTATAATGTGTCTAATGTTGTACGTATTTATTACAGTGACTATAATCATTGTGTATTATAGTACCAATATATACTATAACCTTGAGGTCATAGGATGTCTTACTAATACCAGGAGGCTCCCTGCTAATACCAAGACCTCCTATAACCTCCGAGGTTATAGGAGGTCTTGCTAATACCCACTCAGCAATAATATACTTCGTTATCTATTGTCACAATACAATTTTTATAATAGTGTTAACTATAATTTAACAACCTTATAACCCCCAATATATATACATCTACATTTAACACTGCGAAGTATACTTATATATGCCTATATCATAGAGCTAGAGATAAACTTTCTCTCTATCTATATGGCCTAGGCCATATATATATATATAGAATATATATATTCTAGCTATAGCTATATTGACAAATTGTCAATGAAAATATCCAGTGGACATGTGCTTGTTTATATGCATTGATTTATATGCTACACAAATGATCGTTCGCAAATTAGCTTATAATCCATAGATTTGGAATACCAATAAATCTAAATATATATTGTACTATAATCCCTGGCTCTAATCTATAGATGGTATAATCCACAGATATATAATTACCTAATTATATATCTGTGATATATCCACCAATATTTTATGAACAAATATCTTTGTAATAAATATAATAACCATTACATAGATGGCGCTACCAATTCTCGATTAGTTTCTATTTTATATTTTTAATATATTATAAATATTACAAGTTTAAAACTTTATGATATTTATTAATAAGTTTGAGCCTGAGTTGTAACTTTAACTCTTTTAATTTTTTAAATAATTTTAATATTAAATAGAGTACGAGTTAAATGTTTATTACTAAATATATATATTAATTATATAGATAGCAAATATTAGTAAATACATTATACAAGTACTACACATTTAATAAACTTTGTAATACGTAATTTTAAAAGTTATATACTATATAGTACTATATAATATAGGTAATTCATAAATGGACTGAATTATATTATTTAGCACGTATAATGAAAAAATTAAATAATTAATACTTTATATATAATTAATATTACATTGTTATTAAATTAAACAATCTAATCGAAACTGGAATATATAGGCGAACACCATTTATTACAAGGTTTATAATAATTATTATGATTTATTTATTACAATTTTAAATTGTATTTAAATTGAATTTAAAATAAAATTGAATGTTATAAATCATCATGATGATCATGATATTTATGAAAAATACTAGTATACATTATTATAATGATAATATTATAATGTTATACATAGAATTATTAATATAATAATATAGTATTAATAATACTAAGTATAATATTATATATATTATATATTATATATGTTGTTAAACATATGTTTAGTATAATTATTATACTACTTAGTTACTAAGTTAGTAGTATACTAAGTATACTACTAAGTTACTTAGTTACTTATGTGCACCTTGTATTACAATATATGATACACATGATATACTTAGTACCTTGAAGGTGCACATATATATTAAGTGGGTTTCAGTTTAATGCCTATGATGGTGCCTCTTAATCAGTGATTAAGAGAATCACTGATTAAATTAACTTTATATAAGTATAATATTGTTATATTGTTATATTGTTATTTTTATTTGGTGGAGTCCCATCCAGGAACTTAGATAAAGTTTTCACTTATAACTATATATGGCTCTAATGTCCCTACGAAGCCGTTCTCATGTTAAGGCATCTATGGTTTTAACGAGAGCCGATAATTTATTTATACACAATTATATAAGATCACTTCTAAATAATATTTTAAGACCTATTTTATAAAATTAATTAATGGTCCGGACGAGGCTCGTACCCATGTCCTACTGATTGTGTGTCTGAATCCTTAGTCACTATATATATTATATATATATATTAATAAACGGTTGCATTACGTATAAGTAATAATTATAACGTTTATTATAAACTCTTACATACGTATATTAACACATTTTATAAACACCAGTAATGATATCAACATTTTCTTTATATTTAGAATTGTTAGTAGGTATATCTACAATATAGATAGATAGATAGATCAAGGGTTTATTGAATTACTGGTTATATATAAAAAAAGAAAAAAAACATAACATAATATATAACTTATATAAACAAACTATAATATATAAAATATACAACTACACCATATCAATGCAGACTGTAGTATATAATAGTCTTTTATATTGTTTATTATTGTTTTTCCGTTGTATATTGAATGTATATTATTATCAAATTATTATCGTATTACTATTATTTTATTATTATTTTCTTCCCGCACGAGCGAAGGGGTCTACATGACCCTATTTTAGTGCTAATAAACTCAATATCATCATCATATGATATTTAATATTGTGTACTAGTTAAACTTTCATCTACTCCCATATATTGAGTTAATGCATAAATGAGTTGATATTTAAATTATGAGTAATAAAACAATTAATATTGATTTATATTATTTTTATTTAATTAGTTATTTTATAGAGAGTAGGGTTGTAAAAATGTGAATCCTTGAGTCAAAATGTCTAGTCGAGTCTGGAATATTCGAGTCAATTTAAAAATGTATGAAATGGAGCCCCCATTTATTATAGAGCAGAGGATTTAAAATAATAATAGAACATTTATATATAATACATATAAGTAAAATCAATTAAATATATAGAATTATTATATAGTTGAGGTAAGCTTTAGTTTTAAAGAAATACTATATTTCATATATAGATTTATATATATAAATATATATATATTTATTGATTACTAATTGAAACAGCTGTGACTTCATATTTTAATTTTAATGTAATATTTTAACTTATTATTTATATTATTTTCTATAATTTTAAAGGATTGATTTGGATTTGAAGACTCCGAAGTATTACATTTTTCGATTTGATGTCTTCAAATTATTACAAGTATTTGAAATTGTATAACCATAATAAATAGTATTAAAAGAAAAATTATATCAATTGCGAAATATTGAAATCTTTGAAAACATATGTAGAACTTATGTAATTGCATTCTATTTCTAATATTCCAAAAAAAAGCATTGGGAAAGGTCTAATTATACATATTCATTATGAGAATGTATAGAGTATAATATGAATATCGAATATACTAACACATTTTACATATTAATATATAATATATAGAGGTTTTATTAGATAATATTTATATAATGGGTTTTACTAAAGGATGTAAATTGTACAATGTACATTATACATTGTACAGTATACATTGTACATTGTACAATGTACATTGTACATTGTACATTATACATTGTACAGTGTACACTGTATAATATACAGTGTACACTGTACACTGTACAGTAGACCGGTTCGTATTAAATTTTTTTTCGCAATTTTATAAACCTTCACATCTGTGACAATTATGTATGCTATGATGAATAAGTGTTTAAAATGTTAGACCTATATCTTAAATATTGTTATGTCACGAGACCTTTTTATTTTAACATTGAATACATACAAAAGTTAACATGGTGGAGATATAGAAATAAGTTTTATTCAATTTTTATAAAATTGGATGATTTTTTTTAAGTCAACTATGGATATATCCTAGAAACATATATAACAAGTAGTATTAACAGTAAACAATATTTTTCATAACAATCTAGATGCCCAAATTTTATAAAATAATTTTAGTCAAAAAAAATATCTAAAAATCGTATAATTTAATATAAATAAATTATTACAATTTAATTTAAAAAATTAAAATATATAATTTATAGATAATAATAATACAATTCAAATTAATTATTAAAAAATTAAAAATTATATTTAGAAACAAAATTAACATCATTTTTAAATTTTTTTGGATTTTTATTTGAAATATGAAATACAAAATAAGTTTACATATTTTTTATTTTTTTTAATTATATTTGTATAAAGGACATTTATATCTAACTTATATCCACAATTCAATATAATCTGATCACTCAAATTTATGTAAAGTATAATTATATATATTAATTTTAAAAAATTAATTATTTTTTTTGAATTATTTTGAAATAAATACTTTGTAAAATGGTGTATTTTCTTGAGTTTTAGGAGACATTAATATTGGTAATTTGTATATCATATAATGTTTATAATATAATTCATATCATATATCATAAATTGTATATATAAACATGAAATATAGATATTATATTAATAATAAATATAAATAATGGTATATATTATATTAATTCATTAAATATAATACAAATACATAATTAATATTAAATATTAATTTAAATATTTGTAAACATCAAAGATAATAAGATGGTGTCATTACTATTATACATGGAATATTATAGATTTTATCTTAAAATAATAATTTATATTTCAAACTTTAAATGCTTCGTGACCAAAGGTAACTATTTTTTTATAAAAATTATTAACACATATTATACTAAAATATAGATATGTATTATATTTTATATGAAGGATTAAAAATTGAATCGAACGAACCGGTCTACTGTACAGTGTACAGTGTACAATGTATAGTTGATTAACCACTGTTTGATTGCTTTGAATATTAATGAATAATTTAATTTGATATTCTTTACATATTTTCGAAGTGTAAATTGAATATATAACCCATGAAGTCGTATTATAACTATATTATTTCGTAAGCTTCACATGAACGTTTTACACGTTAAGAAATACAATAAAACTATGTTTATTTACATACTTTCTTTTGTTTACTGTTGCTAATCCACAGTATAACCACTTTATGAATACAAGAATGATGCATACTTTACTGTAGAGGTATGACTGACTATCGATAGTGAATGAAACGTCTCCATAACTGTGTAGTGGAAAGGGTACCAGTAAACTCGGTCCAAGTAAACTCGGACCACTTTTGAAATAAACTAGGAATACTTTTGAAGAAAACTCGGACCACTTTTATAAGTATACTATATATAGTTATTTTAAACTGGTCCGAATCTTCTTAAAAATTGGTCCGTTTTTTCTTTTAAAGTGGTCCGAGTTTACTTGTATGCAGTGGAAATACCAAATAAATAAAGTGAGGTGTTTAGCGAGTTAGCAATATTTCGGCATGACCTTAGGGCGGAATAACTAATGGGAACTATGTTAATGTATCTCATTGAGATTCTCTATCTAATGAATGCGAACGTAACGTATTGTTATTAAGGTGTAAGTGTGCTTCAATCGATAACAAGACTTTCTTATTAATAACAGAATTTCTTGAAATTAAAAATACTTCTTTTTAGGAAATTTGGTTTACATGCATATTATTAATGATATACATATGAGATTGTAAATGCATTACACACATATTTCAACGATGAATACTTACTGCCATCAAAAATACTCCCTTGGTAAGAGTACAAAAATATAACTAGATATAAATGGTATATATATATATATATAAATAAATATTCATAGACTATAATAGTAACTACTAATTGTAAGGTGTATATATATAAATACTCCTGGAATATTTATTAGATACGTATTAATTGATATAGTATAAATTAAATTATATATTATAATATTATAAGTTGTTATAAATTCCTATAAAATGGCAATATAATACACAGTAAATGTTATATACAATATGTTATTTATTTTCTATAATTATCCAAATTAACTATTTTATCTTATGCAATATCTATACAAAAAATGAAATCAATTGTGAAAATTGTAAAGAACATCATTCTTGAATTATTTGCTTCAAGTGTTTTTATAGTTATTAGGCCTCGATATTATATAATAATGTATTACATAAGCTAGGGATTCCACTATAATACATGATCAAATTAACTTTGCTTGTTGATTTAGTGAATGATTGAATGATTGAATGATTAATTATTATACTGTATTATTTATATAGTAAGAATAATTTAAATATTACAATCCAGAAATATTATATAATGGCTTTATGATTCTGTCTAGTAGATTTTATCTACCATACCATTATATATATAATATTTATCATTGAATATTATATTTATGATAAATATACACTATGATTATATTATATATCCATTCATATAATCCAATATATATATATATATTTAATAATAGGTGATAAACTGACAGTGATTGTCATAAAAAAAGCAATGTGATTATAATTAAGCTACTTTTTATTGCTATCCAGTAGGGATTATATAGAAAATAATATTAATCTATGTACATTCTAAATATTTACTAATATATCTATACTAATATATATATATATATATATATATATATATATATATATATATAATATACATATAAATCATGATTCAGCACCAATAGCAGACTATTTACAAGTAGTATCATTAATACCAACAGTAGCCATTATGTCTGTACAATCATCTATGTATCATCACTATTATAGTGTAAAAAGTTATGATATTGATGCATAGCTTATGAATTATAAGCTATGAATCATAAGCAAACTCTACACTATTTCTCCTCTAAAACAAAACACACAAATCACTCTATCATAGAACTATACTGTGCAAACTACAGTGACAATATTAGATAGGCAATACATTAACTATTTCCTTCCAATACAACATCCGGCACCTATAAAAGTCGTGTAAAGTATAATAGTATATTATTAAAGTATAGTATTAAAGTATAATAAGTAATAATAAGTTTTCTCTTCTTAGTATACTTGTATATAATTATAGTTAAGTCATCCAGGTTCATGGTTAACCCATCTATATAAGGAACCCTTTATTTAGAACAATAGTTAAACCACGTAAGAGTTTCCCAATAGGACATTCTATAGATAGGGGCAGCGCTGGAACGATTTTATATGTAGGGGGGACCAACCAATCAAAATGAATTCTGTGGTAAAAGTAGGGGGACCAATACATAGGAGGTCCCCCTAGATTTTAAAGTGGGGGCCACATATCCCAACGAGTATTCACTGTTAATTAGGTTCCTAGTACAAAGGTCATCAGTATAAAGTAACGAGTATTCACTGTTAATTAGGTACCTAGTACAAAGGTTATCAGTACAATGTACCGAGTTGTCATTGTTTATTAGGTACCAAATTATACATACAAAGTACAAACTATTCGCTGCGCATTCCTTATCAGTTACATTTCGTATTAAGCGTGTACTTTGGCTAGCTTGTATTACTGAATGACACATTTACTACACTATGTATAATACACCAAGTTCGTGTGTGTGTGTGTGTGTGTGTGTGTTATATATCTGTAGGCTACTAATGATTAAACTACATGTAATACACGCTTGTGTTATTATTAGATTAACTTTTGTACTACCAAATTACTACAACAATTATAATAGTAGTATAGATTTGCGTCCGGTTAATTATTAATTATAACATTAACTACTGTATGTATGTATATATATGTATTATATTATGCTATTTATTACCGTGGATTACTTTAAAGCTATATGTATGTAAAGCTATATCTAAATATACCACACATATACCATCGTTACATTATACGTGTGTATGTAAACTATACGCAAAGATCAAATACAAGTGCAGTGAAGAATTTTTCGACATATACATCGCTTTTTTACGAACACGCATGAGTCACCCACCCTATCGAACACACGCATGAGTCACCCACCCAATCACACACGCATGAGTCACACTCTATCACACGGGCGCGCACATTACACTCTCCACACTACAGTTTAGTGCCTACAGCTAGCTAGCTATTAGTGTGCGCGCATCCAGGGTCCTATCTCGTCACGTGGTATAACGGTAACCTCGGTGACAATACCCCAGAGTGCCAGGGTGTACCGGAGCAATGCTAGTCTAGCGTATACACACATACACACCCACACACACACACACACATACACGCTAAAACATATATAAAAACACATACATGCTCAAAAAGACACATATATACACATACATATATACATATACACTTATTATACTACTGTCACGGATACTGAATAGAAGCAAAGATTTGTCTAAGCTGCTTCTCAAAATCTTTGCCAGTAGTACTAGCCTAGTACACATCACCGTATGCGTGTATAGAGGTGTTTATGATCTAAGCGCTATATTGCAAACCGCTATTAAATGTAACACCATAAAGCTTATCTGAAACTAGTAAAATCAAGGGAATATTATATATATATATATATACATTGATATATTTCTATAAATAGATCTATCTATTTCGGTATATCAATCATATGCTAATCGACCATTTCTCGAGTCAGTTCACCATTATTTATATACCGCTTACCGCAGCTAAACACAGGGCTAAACGTTCGTTATCGTCGTGACCTTGACCATAACTATACGGGTCACGTGTATGTTCGTACCGCTCTCGTATATCACATGTATCTAACTCTAGTTATAGGGTCACCCCACAGAGATAGAGAGAAACTTTCTCTCTAGCTCTATGGGTTACCCGATAGAGCGGTTTTTAGGGTTATAACTACGTCCAATGAACAGCATCCACGTGACTTTACGTGGCCACCTAGCGTGTATTACCGGAACCCTACACCCGTGTCCTCGGATGCGTGTCCTCCTTCACCATCATTAGGTATAACGGTTATCCCACGCTAGCCTGACCCCGTGACCCCTAGTCCTCCCCCATCTTAACTACGGCTACTGACTACACACACACACTTGTGTGATTTATCACTATAGTGATAATATATATGTATACATACTATGTGACGGTGATAACGTCTACACTATACACTATGTAGCAGCAGTGATACTATACTACTACAGTAGTGGTATACTACCATAACGATTAGTAATGGAGGAATTCACCTCTACTTTAAATACTTCACATACTTATAATAGCATTTTAATTCACGTATATAAATAAATTATATATATATATATATAATATATATCCTAATCATGTGTGTATGTATTACCTGTATATCTACAGGTATGTGTGTATGCACTACATGCGCACATGATTAGGACATTGATAAGTAGTATACTTTATGCAACTTTAAGCAGACGGTAATTCATTTATTTGATAAAAACTTACCATTAATTGCCGATACAATATTATTAATGAACACGTCGACTGGTAGCGACACCTATTAACATCGAATTCTATAACGATAACATAGAATTCGATAACCGATATAAATATCGTGGTTGTAAACTATAGTATTATATATAATTATATAATAGTATTAATATAATAGTATTATATAGTATTATATATAAATCTATGTATTTAAGCATAGATTTATAGTTTACCTGTAATACAAAACTATTAACCTGTAATACAAAACTATTAACCTACAATAGCCGTCAGCGGTTAGCCTATAGGCTATAGGTTAAGCTACAAGTTATAACGCCCTATCTCGTAGTATCTCAGACATTGTATACAATTACACAGTTAGACAATACCTGTATACAGCCTATAGGCTTCGCTCAAGGACATGTCCTATAAGTTGACTACGTATACATGTATATATTCACGTGAAAGCGTACTCGCCTATTACGTAAGTTACCAGTGGACACGGTGGTGTTTAGGAACGTGTTAACTGGTCACTAACCACTGGTCAGTGTATATATGAATAATAGGCATACACTCTAACTGTTTCTAATATAATGAGAGTGTATATAATAAATATTACTTTATTGAATACATACACAAACACACACCCTCATTAATACGCACATACACACACCGTCCCGCATACACACGCATATATGTATACGTATATATGTGTGTATATTTGTTGAGTTCGATACATCACGTTTTATATTTTAATATATTTAAACAGTGACTTAATACTAATATATATATATATAACTGTAATAAACGAGATGATTATTTACATTATGATTATTATCAGCAGCAGCAGCAGCATCATTGTTATTATCAATGCTAAGTAAACAAACACATATACCGGTACGATGTCCTTCAAATAGTGTAATGTATTTAATGCCACCGCTACCATACCATTGTGTACCCGGCTGGTTCGTGTCATTGCGACGGTGATGTCCTCTAGCTGTTGTTTGCCGAACTACTTTGCGGACTCTCGTCGCGTACCGCTCTCGTACGACGTAGATAACGGTATTACCCTATTAGGGTTATCAGGGTTAACTCATTACTACAGTGTACCCTACCGATGATGCCGTAGTCGAGTTATTAATATATATACATATGTGTATATTAAT
The DNA here is from genome assembly GCA_964019155.1 of Osedax fenrisi. Classification (NCBI taxonomy): domain Eukaryota; kingdom Metazoa; phylum Annelida; class Polychaeta; order Sabellida; family Siboglinidae; genus Osedax; species Osedax fenrisi. Next base: position 23,696,866 of record OZ025241.1, on the reverse strand, counting down.
GCTATATGCAACATAATAACATCAGCGTATACAATGCACGATATAGTAGTACATGTTATATAGTATAATGCATATATCACAATCATGTTATAGCGATATATGTATATATATATATATATATAAATATATGTGTGTGTATTTAAATATCATATCTTAATTTCGTATATCATCAACTGTAACCTAAACCATCACTTGTATACATAAGCACACTATACAATATGTACTACACACCCCTACACCACTAGTGTCACTATATGAATAGAACATTAGGTTATATACGCACGGAGTATGCTGCTGTTATATGTATTGATACGAATTGCCATGCATATGTACGCTATACATTGTACATATATGTGGTGGTAGTGGAGGTGGTAGTGGTAGTGGAGGTGGTAGTGGAGGTGGTAGTGGAGGTGGTAGTGGAGGTGGTAGTGGAGGTGGTAGTGGAGGTGGTAGTGGAGGTGGTAGTGGAGGTGGTAGTGGAGGTGGTAGTGGAGGTGGTAGTGGAGGTGGTAGTGGAGGTGGTAGTGGAGGTGGTAGTGGTAGTGGTAGTGGAGGTGGTAGTGGAGGTGGTAGTGGAGGTGGTAGTGGAGGTGGTAGTGGAGGTGGTAGTGGAGGTGGTAGTGGAGGTGGTAGTGGAGGTGGTAGTGGAGGTGGTAGTGGAGGTGGTGGTATACTACCAAAGTAGTAGTAGTGGTAGTGGTATAACCAATTAATCACATTTAATATGTATTTAAAACAACATATACACTGTTTGAATACATATATAATACATATGAAATGTGATTAATTGGTTTACTACTACTACTACTACTACTACTGCTACTGTTACTGCTGCTACTGCTACTGCTACTGATACTGCTACTGCTACTGCTACTGCTACTGCTGCTACTGCTACTGCTACTGCAACTTCTACTGCTACTGCTACTGCTACTGCTACTGCTAATGCTACTGCTACTGTTACTGCTACTGCTACTGCTACTGCTACTGCTACTGCTACTGCTGCTACTGCTACTGCTACTGCTACTTCTACTGCTACTGCTACTGCTACTGCTACTACTACTACTACTACTACTACTACTACTACTACTACTACTACTACTACTACTACTACTGCTACTGCTACTGCTACTGCTAATGCTACTGCTACTGTTACTGCTACTGCTACTGCTACTGCTACTGCTACTGCTACTGCTGCTACTGCTACTGCTACTGCTACTGCTACTTCTACTGCTACTGCTACTGCTACTGCTACTGCTACTACTACTACTACTACTACTACTACTACTACTACTACTACTACTACTACTACTACTACTACTACTACTGCTACTGCTACTGCTACTGCTACTGCTACTGCTACTGCTACTACTACTACTACTACTACCAATATGTATACGCATAGTTATAGACGTGCCAACACATACGCATGAACGTACTCGTGTCGCATCACGGGGAGTTCATTATATCCATCAGCACGCTTCCCCCCTCCATCCCTCCCTCCCTCACCCCTGCTATAGCTTCCGTTCATCATATCGAGGCATCGCTGACTCACCTTTTCACCGAATAGTATACTGGGGGGGTGGGTTTGTTTATTCGAGTTTCGAATTCCCCACTCCTCTCCAGTTCAGCGATTGTTGGACATAAATCTGCTCAAAATACGTACTGTTTTATTTATATTCACTTCTAATTTATATATCTGCACTTCTAAGCAATATTATATATATATATATACGACGTACATATACTAAATATAATACACACACACACACACTCTCGTATAACACGTGTGTGTGTGTGTGTGTGTGTGTGTGTGTGTGTGTATGTGTGTGTGTGTGTGCGAACGCAACACATGCACGTAAGAGAAGATATATTGAAGAGTATTCATCTGTCCGTGTGTTAGATATAATTAATCTATTGAACTCCACCGCCACCGGCCCGTGTTCTCTAGTGTTTTATCATCATCACCACTACCATCGCTACCACCACCACCACTACTACAACTACTACTAACACCACCACTACTACTACCATCACTACTACCCATGGTTCCATCATTACCACTACGGATACGGCTGCTACTACACCCATCATTACATTGACCACCAGGGCGGCGCCGGTGGTGCTGGTCATCTATATAATTACGACTGATTACGTAATTCTGTGTAATAGCACACACACACACACACACACACACACACACACACTGGTCACCTGTAACGGGTCGCTTCTGCTTCATATTAATAAGCGCCGTACCACCAGCATATGTTATAACTATTATGCAACATATATATTATAACTATTATGCAATATAGCCGCGCGTAAGCACACGTCGTGTAGTGTGCGATGTGAACACAGCACTGCGAACACATACCCCCTCCACCCTCCCCCCCCCGAATACCCCAGTGAATATATCTATATAGATGTATACGCAATATTATATTGTTAACACATTATTATTCGAGAATACGAGAAATATAGAATTTAATCTACAAAAGCAAAATCTCTATATAATCATTATGCTTACGTATTATTTACACATGATAATAATACTTTTAATACTAGTATTGTTATCATATACGTATATTGTACTGTATACATTACTGTTCCCATATACATATAAGTGGGAAGTATTAATATATAACGTATTCGACTGTTACTATCAACTGGGAAAGTATTGAATCTATAGATTATATTGTTACTATCTATATATATTAAAGTAACATAGATATTAAAGTAACATACACATTACATGTTCAAAAGTATTGAATCTGTATATTATATTGTTACTATAGATATTAAAGTAACATAAACATTAAATATAATTATTATACATAATAATATAGTGTATATAAGCTGTATAATATAAACTGATTAGGGTTCATTATCGGTCACTTTACTGTAAACCCCAATCCACTACTAGCCATGTGTTTGATAAGCGACACGAGGAATAGAGTAACGAATAACACACCATCCAATAGAGTTAGTTAAAGTTACCATTATTGTATTTAGTATATACAGATAATTATTTAAGAATATAGTAATAAATTCATGACAATTCTAAAATTTAATAAAAGGTAAATAATCCTTCATATTTAATAAATTAAAATTATTTATTTAAAATATAAGGATAGGATATAAAATATAAAATTAAATTTTACATTTTATAGCTTACAATTTTGTAAATTAAAATGAAATATTTGTTATGTACATTGATGTTTGTAAGATATAATATTGTTTTAGTAATTTATCTGTCTATGTTACGAAAATTAGTATTGATTTTTCAAAAGTTTATAATGATTTATTTAAATATATATCAATAATTTGTTATTTGTGTAAAGTTGTGTTTAATTTTACATACTATAACTTATTTCTAAGGATATTACATAACATGTCTGCATTTAATTGGTATATTTATTGAAATACAAATGTGGTATAAAATTAATATAATATTTTCGAAATGTAATACTTATTTTATGCTAGGGAGGTGCCAGTGTTTCTTTGGGACCTAGCCCCCTTTATAGATTAGGAAACTATATAGGGTATTTAGATATCATATTATAGAACAATTATAATCAATGATTTGTCATTGAGCATTACAATAAGAATGACTTTATTAGATATTTTATAATAGAATAAATAGTATATATATACCTATTATACATTTAATATTTAATATTTCAATTTATTTGTATAGATTACATAAATATGTCACTCAATTCAATGCAAGACCGCCCTGATGTATATTATTATATATGATAATATTAAGTATAGTGATTTTTGCATATTTAGTTTTAATTTAACATTTACTTTTTTAACATTTTGTTATATACTTTTGTATTCGATTTATGTTATTCGAATACCAGAAATTGATGATCTTATTAACATTTTTAAAAATAAAATGAATTCAAAAAATATCACTACAGATTTATAATTTAAATATTGTCCTACAATTTATTAATACTTGAAAGGAATAATTAATTGTACTTTGTAGATAAATAGTCTATGTAGGTAAATAGCCTATTGTTTACCCGAATACTGCTGTGCATATAAACATGTTTATACACACATTGAAGGGTCGCATGCGTTAATGAGTTTCATATTACTACCAGAACATTCTGCCACACACACACACACGAATGCATACACGTATGCACACTTGTGTGTGATACAGAACGTGTAATATGTAAATGTTAACCCGTTCGATTATGTGAATCATGTATGATGTATTTGCACACTGTAAAATGTACAGAATACATACTATAGAGTGTACATTGTACATGTTGCACTTATACAGTTTATATACACTAGAAGCGCCTACACGCATAGTGTACATAACACGTACGAGATAAATACGCACGCGAGAGGAATATCTCACACATACGAACACCTCCTACATCTTTAGAATTCCTGCGTATCCTCCTCCTCCCCATCTTCCTTCCCCTCCATCTCATCCTACACCTCCTCCCACTCCCCATACACCACTACCTCTTCCCCATGCACCACTACCTCCTCCGCCCACTCCCCATACACCACTTCCTCCTCCCACTCCCCGCCCACGACTACTGACCGTGTATACAGAGGAACACGTGCAATATATTAGGCGAGATCTCCACCCGTATATCGCCCTACGAGGAGGTCCGCCTGATTCTTCAACAATCATTCCTTCACCATACAATAGACTGAATAGACTAGATCTATCTAGCCGGTGCGAGTGTGCGGCTCTCTAGAAGTGTGCGCTCTAGAAGTGTGCGGCTCGAGGTGTGCGCCCGTAACACGATACGCGTGTAACTGCGCGAATGTATGATGATGCTGATGATGATGATCTAATCGCTATGCCCTCCATCATCCAGCTAATAGATATCACCTATAGGTATATGTATATATATATGTGTGTGTGTGTTTGTGTGTGTGTGTGCTACATAGAAGCGCTTCGCACTAACCCGCCTCATAGAAACACTGTATACAGTGTATACCATACAAACGGATGCGAATGAAAGCGCCGCTCACTAACCGAGGAAACCTGTAATAAATGGATATGCACCTATGCAAATGATAGATTGTTTTGTGTGTAAACATATTAAACAACAATAACATACCTGCTAACATACGTATGTTAATGTATTAACGTAAGCGCATACACACATACTTATCATTATAAACAATCACACATACAAACTCACATATATAAGCTGTTAGTTTATTTATAGATATTAAAGTGAGGATATTAACAAAATTAAATTATAATTGGTAAATATATATATATATATAAATCACTGCTATATTGTATTACAACTACTACTATAGTAGTATACTACTACTACTACTACTACTATAACTGCTACGAACAAACACATTGTCCATCAATAACACCATGTCCTTATCACGAACACGACCCCCTCACGCACACAAGACATCTAACAACCGACGACGTGCTGTATGTCGGAGTGCGCACATCGGAGTGTATCGCACACCTAACTGTGGTGCGCTGTGTCGGAGTGCGCACATCGGAGTGTATCGCACACCTAACAGTGGTGCGCGTGTATTGTGTGCGGCGCTCTATATCTATAGTATTGTTGCTTCCTGTACGCTTACGGTCTATAGTGTCTACAGGGGGACTGTAGTAGTATACTATAGTAGTAGTACAGAGGGGACAATGTAGTCAATACCTGCTCCTGGTCATCCCCTACCGTGGTCAACGCTAGTGTGTTGTCATAGGCTATGTTGAATACTATCACCGAATAGGCGGATGTGTTGGTCACACCCATACCATGTATACCCCTTAACTCTATACTATACATCATTTATATCATATATTATATATAAGCTCATAATGATATATTTCCTATGATACCTAATTAGATTATATATATATACATATACATATATGGTGTATACTACACACACACACACACACGCACACACACAAACACACACACACACACACACACACACACATCGGATGCTGACAATGACAGGTGATCAGCGGTATTAATATAGCCACGCGTGACTCACGCCCCACAGTAAGTGTATACAGTGTATATATATATACTATACACTGTTTACTAATGTGGAACTAACTCTCTATGAATGAACCAGCAAACTATATAGGATATATAGTAAAACTGTATATATATATATATATATATATAGAATGGACATTACATATTTAACATAATAATATCAAATAGAAAAATACGATGACATGAAAATCGTTTTGATATTTGACATTTATTTGTAATTCTATAATTAGAATTGGCTTGTAATTAATGTAAATACAGCTGTACATAATATGTATTACATATCATAAATACTGTATGCATATATGCATTACTAATAGTAATTTACTATAGTTATTGAATATAGTTGGATATATTGTTATATATATATGGTTATTAAGTCTTATTATGTATTATATTGTCGTTATACTTCTAATATTATTATGCAACATTTATTTATAAATTATATAAACAAACACACAATGTAAACATGTATTTAGAAAAACATTAGAAGATATATTATTAATATAACTAATTAATGATTATAATGTGTTGTAACTATAATACGTGCTTGTAAATTGTTTATCCTTAGTTGTTTATAGTATAAACTTTATACAATCATCATATATTCACCCTTATATTTACCCTTATATACGTATATGTGAGTCATATAATATGACATATTATAATATATGACATATATGTGTATATATTTATTATATATATATATATATATATTACATTCTATATAACGTATATATTACCTACTAAACACAAATAATACGCTATAAATTATTATATTTTCTTCGATGCTCGTGAATTATGCAATAAACAACTATGATTAAAAAGTATACATTCTTGTAGAAACAGTTAGGGAATGTTGCAGTCGGTAGGGGTATACCCTATACCCTATACCCTATACCTACCTATATCTGTAGACGATCACTAACAGCCACCTCTATAGCTTACTTCTTATCTTACCTACCTAATTATTATTAAATATAATGATTTATAAACCAGTACACATGTACTACTCAATATATACTACTCTTAATATATATATATATATATATATATTACTCAAACTTATATACCCTATGCGTCTATACATAGTACAATTATACATATGCATATACAATATATATTACTATATTACATATATATTAAATATATATATAATCTAAATGGGATATATTATAGATATAAACATCAATGTAATAAATACACGTATGTCTATATAACTAGGAATTCGGATGTAAATATACACACTATAGTGTGGCACCTATATGCTATAGTAGCATAATAAACACTGCGGTCTTATCGTTTGCTTGATAAATACATGACTTGTGATGTGTGTGTGTGTGTACGTGTGTGTACGTGTGTATGGGAATGCATGTATCTATGCATACCTTAGGGGTTACAATGTATCCACTATTTGTATCGTATTCATATGTAGGTTCAATAAATCAATATGATTAGTATTATTATTATTGTTATTATATATATATATATATATAACATACATTTATTCTATGGTTATTAGTTGTACAGTGTACACTAATTGACTATACGATACAGTGTACCTGTACACATCAAGTAGGCCGCCCTACTACAACAAGTATCATCGCCCTAGAGTGTGTATGCACTGTTATCATTAGAACACCGAACAATGCATTCGTTAGGGTAACACCATTAGCCGGCTTATCTACGTACGTAATAATCGCTCGTAATCGATTACGCAATACGCATTGTTACGCAATCGTGCACCAGTATCGATTACTCGGACTAGAGTTTGCGCATGCGTGCACGTATATATATACACGTCTACGTCTACGTATTATAATAAGTATTCAGACTTGTTTTTAAATCCCACAAACGCGCGGCAACTTTCTTACCACACATTAGCCCCCCCCATAGATTTAGATTACCCGGTACTCTACATCTATGTCCCCCACCGGGTGGGGCCCATACACCCTATATGGAGAGTTACGACATAACTCCTCGATAGGGTGTGATCTTGTAACATGACAAGATGGACAGTTGTATCAACTGTCCAACTGACCATATTTCCTACTATAACAATCGATATCGTAGTGATTACGTAATCTAACATCCTTATCTAACATACATTACATAACACACATGTATTACGCAATGCTGTACCTTCGCGTCGCACACCTATTACGCGACACCGGTACACGCCCCCCCGCCACGCCCCCTCCAAGCCACGCCCCCATAGGTACGTGTTGTACACACGGTACACGAAGGTATTCGTGTTTACGACGCGCCGCTGATAAGTAGATATATTTACTACTTCCGGTACGCCAAGTCTAAAGTTGACAGCGCCACACATCGGCTGACTCACGAGTATTAATAATGCGTGCGTGCGTGCGTTCGTGCGTGTCTTTATCATCATCGAGTTACAGCTATTAATAGACCGCGCTGCACCCACTCACCGCGCATGCACACACGTTTATGTGATTTAATAATATCGATAGCCTATAGGACATACTGTCCTACAGTTTAGGTCCTATACCTCCTCCTCCCTCCCTGCCTGCCTATACTAAATACCTGTGCGACGCACACAGTGAGAGCGCTCGCACGTGTGCGCAATGCATACTGTACGACTACACCACTGCTTCATGTATTCGCTGCATGTATGCGAGGATTTGGGTTTGGACATGCGCGTGTATGTGAGCATGTTTATATAGTGTGAGAGTGTGTGTGTGATTAATACATTGTATAATACACTCACATGCACGCACACACACACTACTACTACTACTACTACTACTACTACTACTACTACTACTACTACTACTACTACTACTACTACTACTACTACTACTACTACTACTACTACTACAACTACTACCACCACTACCACTACCACCACTACCACTGTAGTATACTACATATATCACTACCATTACTACTACTATAACTGGTGAATTAATACTGAATTACATTGATTGATTAATTTGTATTTGTGATATTAAGTGACCACCCTGCATAGAAATATGTGACCTTCGTATTGTTGACATTTTAACTTTGTGTTATTGTGACCTTAAATACATACATTTGTTATCTAATATATATTTAATCTATAGAAATATAATATGTTATTAATATGTTATTATTATGTTCTAAGTTTTAAATACATTATTATCAGTGTTTTTAAATAATTATATGTATAATATACATTATATATATTATATATATATATTATAATATACATTGTATATATATATAAACTTTATTGTATACATAAATATAAATATGTGTGTGCATATGTATGTATTTATTAAATCATTTATTTAAAAATAATCGTACACTGCAAAGACTCAAGTATTGAGAATATAAGAATTATAAGAATATAAGAATATAAGAATTAAATTAAATTTGCAACAAATAAAGTCGTAATTTATTCCTGCATATGTAATGTAGCGAAATATCATGTGATGAGAATTCCATACTGAAGGAGCAGCCCAACTGAACAACTCTCCAATTCTAATCAGATGTATCTATGGTACTGCAAACATATTTGAATATTATAGATGAGTGTTCCTCATTAGTTCTTCATTTAGAAGTTTATTTATATACTTTGGTTTTCTTATAATAATAGTTTTATGAGTTATGCATAGGATTTTAAATATATACATATCCCAAAGAAACTAATTTAATTGTTGTGCTATACTTATTTCGTCACACCTCTAAATATTATAAATTAATCATATAGATTATATAACTTAATAACTCTATTTAAGCCATAATATAATTTTAGTTTAGAATTAACTAGTAACCTATAGGTAACCTATTACAATATTGTAATCTGGACAATACAACAGATTGCACTAATGCAATAGTTGATTCTGTATTCGAGTAGTTTATTATATTTATTATATTTAATAGATTACAATAAGCAGATATATATTGCTAAGTGATGAATTGAGTAAGTCCTAATTTAGAAAATAATTATTACTACAAGCAATTTAGCATAATCACTTAATGATATCAGTAGAATCAAGGGTAATAATAGGAAAACTAAAAGATTTAAGTAATATTAAGTAGTTTAGTTTTAGAAGATTTAGGAAACTGTAATTTATGTATGGATATATAATATGTATTATAGAATGTATATATTGAAAACAAATATCATTTATTTTATTAATTACTAATATTCATTTTATTGATTTACTATTTTAAATTTTGTTGTAATTTTAATATTTGTATGACTCATAAAATGTAAGATTATACCACTAGTTAATTATATTTAACTGTAATTAAATTAGTTTCAGATTAAATTGTTTCAGATTAGTTTATTGATATTAATTATATTTTAACAAATGATACATAGTAATTTTATTTGAAAAAAACATAAATCTACATAAATCTGTGAAATTATCTTATAAATTAATAATTATCAAAGAGTCACCCTTGATATATATATATATATATATATATAATATTATTGTTTACGTTTATATGATGCCAAGAATGATGATATATATTTATTTGTCACAACACTCCTGGGACTGAATTAAAATCAACAATACATAAAATAACATACAAAATTGAGTAATAACAAATAAAATATAACAGACAAATATTATAATAAAAATAAAAGGAATAAAAAGAAAATAATGCTAGAAAGAGATAACAAATATTCATATAGGTAAAGCAAGATTTAAGTTTGGTATTAAAGGAAGAGTAAATGTAGGGAGAAACTAGTAATGTAAATGATGCTCAAATCTAAAGCATTATGCAGTCTCAGTCTCAGTTACCTAAAGTCTAAATTCAGTTCGGGCTCGTTTTGTTAGAGTCTCGGCTCGGGCTCGTTTTTTTTTCGAAAATGAAAGTCTCGGCTCGGCATCAAAAAGCTCGATATTATTTAGATCACTTGATGAAATTTACATTATTATTCACTGAATCGCGAAGATGGCGCAGATTATTTTTTTTAAATTGATGTAAATGTGAAATATATAAAAATGAGTATTAAAATGTAATTTCAAAATTTTTTTTCCGAAAATGAAAATCTCGGCTCGGCATAGCATCATTTACATCACTAGTAGAACCGCAGCACATACATATATCTATATATCTATATTTATAATATACATTTTATATATATATATATATATATACAGTCAACTCCCGGTAAGTCGGACTCGCAAGGGACCGGGAAAGTTTACGACTTAGCGAGATGTCCGACTTATCCGAGATTAAGAATAGCATGCAAATAAGACATGAAATGCGCAACGCGAGTTAAATGGTTACCGAAATATGGAATTATGCAACAATCAGCAACATTAAATGTTATATTCAATTATATTACTTACTAAAATTATAATATTCATTATTTAAAGTAAACATTTCTGACAATTTATAAAAAGTCCTACTTATCCAGTATAAAAATCATAAAAATGACTATAATATGTGTCCGACTTATAGAAAATTCTGACTTATCCAATCCAACTTATCCGATTAATTTAATATGGAACTAGATACAAATCCAACTAAACCAACTAAATGTGTCCGACTTATCCGTAGTCCGACTTACAGAGAGTTGACTGTATATATATATATAATATATATATATATATATATATATATATAGATATATATATATATATCTATAGATATATAGTTTTGATAATAGTATCACAATATAATTATAAATGTATTCTCTATTTACAATGTAAATATTATACATGAAGTCATATATTCAATGAAATATATATTACATGCATATTTATACAACCTATACCCAAGTGTATATGAATTAATTCATACATAAATATATGCATATAATCATATATAAGTATGCACATATATCTATATATATATATATATATATATATATATATATATATATATATATATATATATATATATATAAATATATATATATATTCAATAATATATACACTTGTTTATTCATTTATAAACATGTGACTATTAATACCCATATGACTGACTTGTTTTAATAATACACACATGTGTGTGTGTGTGTGTGTGTGTGTGCGTGTGTGTGTGTGTGTGTGTGTTTGTGTGTGTGTGTGTGTGTGTGTGTGTGTGTGTCTATGAATGTATAGATGCAGGGGCATGTGTGTATGTTCATAAATACCCATATAAATAGAGTAATATGCACATTGTTTCATGCATACATGCATACATACATACATACATACATCTATTCATAGATATTAATGAAGTCTGAGGCATTTACATTCTGTTATATATATTGACAGCCTATGCTTATATGATATCATTGCATGTGATTCATCATAGATATAATGTCTACTTAATAATATTGGATTCCATGTTTTCCTATATTGTATACCTATGCTTATATTTAAGCTGGAATAAAAATGTATACGAATCATTGATACTTTGATTAACTCTTTTAAGTAGACAATTATCAAAGATTTTTTAGAAATGTATGCAATTATTCTTTATATTTTACAATAATGCCTATTTAGAAAATCTAATTAACATAGAATTATTAAAAATATATGAATTAATTATATATACAATTTCAACAGCACACCAATTGTCTACAATGTACACAATTCAAGTATCATATGGATTATCTGCCATTTCATTGTGTAATGCCTATATAGATCATACTTAGATTTTATTATAAATTGTATTATATATGTATGTATGTATATATATATATATATGATATTATAATAGTTTTAATGGTGGTGTTATATTATGTATGGGTTACTTTATCTCTGTATATTTGTCTATATGCATAATATATATATATAGCATAGCTAACTGTGAAAGAATGATTGAATAGAACAATATTATGTCACATCTATTAATAGATGTAATCATTAATGTGCTAACTAGAATATATATATGTGTGTTTGTGTGTGTGTGTGTATCTATGTTGTCTGAATCCAATACATTATTAACATACAACCACCGATTCGTCTATAATGCATGTTTCTATATTCAAGTGTGATACACACATATAATTATATATATATATATATATATATATATATATATATATATATAGGACGGTTCACATTTAGAACTATAGAACCTATAGGTGATATGCCATTAATTATTCTAGCCAATTCCAATTTGTCATTCCCAAATTTTCAGTGTATTAGTCTATTATCGTATATTGTAAAATACACTAGAATATGCATAGCCTGTATAATATATTGCAGGGATTCAACTTTATGTAACTATATTGACAAATATATATATATATATTGAAAAATATATATATATATATATATTATAATATAATAATGTAGTATTTATTTGTATTGATGAGTTGAAATCCCTTATATGTCATATTGGAGTTTATAATATCATTTATTTATTTGATTGTGGAATATATTTCATTACATTATTGTTTTTATATATGTTACATTATACAAAAATATCTTATTAAAATAACTAAATCAATCATATATTTACTATATTTATAATATTTTATATAAGTACATGTTTTTTTCAGGATATAAAAATTAGCAGATGTAAATTGTTATCCTTATTATAATAATAATAATAAAGACATGTTTTTTTTTTCAGGATATATATAAATTTTCATTGTTGTCCTAGTGATAATAATAATATATAGATAACACTAGTATTTACACTAGTATTGTTATTGTTATTGTTGTTTATTTCGGTGGAGTCTTTCATCTCTTTCAAGAACTTAGATGAAGTTTAAATTCATAACCATATGGCTCTAATGTCCATTCGAAGCAGCTCTTATGTTAAGTCATGCATGGTTCTTAATGAGAGTAGATCATCTATTTCTAAACAATTATATAAGATCACTTCTAAATATTATTTAATACCTATTTTAATGGTCTGGACGAGGCTCGAACTCGCGTCCTACTGCTTGTGTGTCTAACGCCTTAGCCACTGAGCCACGCAGGCAGTTACACTATATATATATATCACTACATATATACATTATGAGTTCTCACCTAGCCTACAACCTACCCGTTTCAGATGTACAGCCGTTCAGTATTACTACCGTGGTGTCTGCTGCTATTGCTCTACGGTAGAGGGGTGGGGGCGGATAACCCCGGTCAGATATTCACTTCTAATCAGAAGATACATGACTCATTCTACGACCAGTACGACAGCACCATCTACGTTGCCGTCACTAACTGGTCGGTTTCCTTTATTCCTCACATCTCGTCTCTTCTATCTCATCTTATCTTATCTCATCTTAACTTTATCTCATCTTATCTTATTTCATCTTATCTAATATCATCTAATCTCATCTTATCTGATACCCACTATAATAGTAAACATGCATTCTATACCATTAACATTTAACAAATATAATGCTCACTGTTTACATATAGTATATCACTGTAATTATGTAGTACATAATGTAGTTTAATTAAAGTTAACTCCGATGCAAGATGACTAGGTTTCTTATATATTATTACATTAAAAATTATAAACATGAAATAATTATAATAATAAACTACTAGTGGTAGAAGTTCCATATATGTGCATGTTACATTGCCCAGTGGTAGTTGCAATGGTAGGTGCAGTGGTAGTAGTAGTAGTAGCAGTATAGCCACTACAGTGTATAGAGATTTATGATGTGTACATCTGTCTGTCGGGCCACAGTTAGTGTACCAGTTGTAACCACACCGGTGTGTGTGTGTGTGTGTGTGTGTGTGCGCCAGTTGTAACCACACCGGTGTGTGTATGTGTGTGTGTACATGCCCCCTGGTGGCCGTCAGTGTACCGTATAGTCTACTCGTCAGCCGAGTGTCTTCTGGGAGATCACTGATTATCTAATTCACAAAGATTATAGATTATTTTGGAGCCTTTATAGCTGATTACATAAGCGCCACTGCCTCCTACACCGCCTCCTCTACAGTTATGCCACACCGGTCTGGACACGATGTCCACTTATTAACCCTACTGCGCTATTTGGGCGGGCATTCTGTGTAATCAATTATTTAAATGTTTGCCTAGAATAATTACAATAATGGACAATGCCTCAATTATGCGTATTAATCTGGGAATAATAAATCTCCATGTTATAATGTATATGTATATTATACTTATAATGTACACATATAATATATATATATATATATATATATATATATATATATATATATATATATATATATATATATATATATACCACCTTTTTCCTCCCCCAACCCTACTCTACTAAACTCAATCCTTACAAAGATTATAGATATATATTACTCAGAATTCCACTCCTTCCGTTCACATCTATGTAATACCACCACTCCTACAAATGCATTCTATAAAATCACATTCACCCTTATTGATCGCATGTAATCGGTACATACCTCCACCTCCTCCATTCATTAATATCGAAGGGGTATTACTATTGGTTTAATGTGCTGTTTTGTTTAATTGCACATCCTTTATTATTATATATTAATTTTATTATTTGTGTTATTTTTTACTTTGTGAATGAACTAGGGGCTTATAAGCCTATTTTATCTGCTAATAAATTATTCATCATAATCATCTTCATCATCATCATCATCATCATCATCATCATCATACATAATATATATTATTGTTAATGAATTTTATGGTGAGACATTCTTCTATTTGAAGAAAGTAAATTCTATTCTATGCTGACTTCTAGTGATTAATAATACAAGTAAAACTCACAATGATAGGTCGATTTTGTTCTATCTATTGTTATTTATAAATAATAAAAGACATATATTTCTTAGATTATTAATTCATTATATGTTTTTTTTTTAAATTACATTTTTGTATTTGATATATTAAATAATTTGTATTTATTGAATTATTGTTTAATATGTATACCTTATTTAACCAATACCCTTTATACCTAATTGCTATATTGTCATTATACACTAACAATTGCGTATAAATCATATATTACATAATATAACAGTAAATAACACCACGCCAATTGTTATTTTATTTCTACAATAGTGGTATCACAACAACTATGATCCCCATTCTATGATAACATTGGTTATCTCGTGATTAAACCCATCACACAAGTTAACACTCTACATCGTCTACCTCAGGATATACGTTCTGAACTCCACCGACCTCATGATCCTAGACAAACTGAAGCTGGGACCTATTCAGGAGAAGCGCGTTTGTGAGAAATCGGAATTAAATTGTGATATGTTAGTAGTGGTTGTGTAACTCCTTTATGTGACATCATCATCATCATCATTATCATCATCATATGCTAGGTGGTGGTGCATTTAAATAAACAAACCTTTAAATGTTAAACTATCTGATCCTCAATAATATATATATATCTGTGATTATTATACTAAAACCTTGTAAGTTATGATTTACTGATAATTGATTATACGACATACTGTCATACTGAATTGCTGGATGAAAGTACTCCACCAATATAAAACATAGCGAGAGAGAGAGGAAGTGAGATAAGGAGGGAAGGAGAGAGAGAGGAAGTGAGGGAGGGAGGGAAGGAGAGAGAGAGAGGAATTGATGTAGGGAGGGAAGGAGAGAGAGAGAGGAAGTGAGGTAGGGAGGGAAGGAGAGAGAGAGAGGAAGTGAGGTAGGGAGGGAAGGAGAGAGAGAGAGAGAGAGAGAGGAAGTGAGGGAGGGAGGGAAGGAGAGAGAGAGGAAGTGAGGGAGGGAGGGAAGGAGAGAGAGAGGAAGTGAGGGAGGGGGGAAGGAGAGAGTGAGGGAGGGAGGGAAGGAGAGAGAGAGAGAGAGAGAGGAAGTGAGG
Organism: Osedax fenrisi; assembly: GCA_964019155.1. Lineage (NCBI taxonomy): Eukaryota > Metazoa > Annelida > Polychaeta > Sabellida > Siboglinidae > Osedax > Osedax fenrisi. The sequence goes on along the minus strand of OZ025241.1, from coordinate 23,680,132 downwards.
GAGGGAGGGAAGGAGAGAGAGAGAGAAAGAGAGAGGAAGTGAGGGAAGGAAAGAGAGACACTGAGTGTTGACCTAGTTTACACACATATTCACCCACACAGATTGGACGTCGTGGTCAATGATTTCATCATGGTGTTGGCTAAAGTCACCAGCAAAGTAAACGTTGAGGTTAGTAGATCTTCAGCCCCGCCTCTCATGTCCTCCTTGCACTCGTGTCCTCTTTATACTCATGGCATTCTGATCTTGAGTCCTTCTCCTCCTTCCATTCTTCATCTTCTTCTCCTTATGATCTTCCAAACATATTTCACTATCAATATATTCACCTTATATTCCTCTTATATTCCTCTTATATTCCTCTTATATTTCTCATGTATTCCTATTGTATTCCTATTGTATTCCTATTGTATTCCTATTGTATTCCTATTTCATTCCTCTATTATATTACTTTCATCTTTATCACCATATTGCTCATTATTTGTTATGTTCATTTCGCTTAGATTTCAAGTATCTATATTCACAATCAATACTTCAGATATGACTAGTAACATTGTATAACATAGTTAATTTGAAATATACTTGTCGATGACTTAAAATAATGAGTAATATATTACATTTATGTATTATTCATTGACTGTAGACTATTTATTATATATAGGGATTAATTAAGAATCTCTCTATTTCACAGGAAAGTATCAAAAGACGAAAACTATTCATTTGTGCAAATTCATATTCAGGTAATTCATATCGTAGAGTTATATAACATTATATAAGATTTAATTCATTTGGTAATAGTTAAATAATATGATAATAACCTTATTTAATAGTCATAATATGCATATAATATATAATATTTATGCCATATATTATTTATATATATTATATAATCAGACTATATTAAATTGAAGCAAGAATAGTATTTATATAAATATATATATATAACTGTTTATACATCTGTTTATTCATTTATAAATATTCGTGCATTTATATTTATTATTATTATATAAATATCCATATTAAATGCATTAATAGGAATTATTCTATTTTAATAAATAAGTTAATTTTAGATTTATTTGAGATCTTATAGAATTATGAAACATTTATTAAATTTACAAATACTACATATATCCGTTTTACGTTGATAGTTCAGTGTATGGCGTTTTCTTCTTTCACGTTATGCTATGCTGTATAGCAAATACTAATATTAACAATCTACATGTGTAGCCCAGTAGGCTAGAGTTTCATATGATCAGAAGGTCACGGGTTCAAACCCCATCAGAACCTATAAACTAGGTATTCAAATAATATTTAGAAGTGATTTTATATAATTATGTATACAAAATGAGCATTTATCGTTAAAACCTGGATGCTTTAACATGAGAGCAGCTTTGAAGGAACATCGGATACATTTGGTTATAAGTAAAAACTTCAGTTTAAGTATCTTGATGGGATGAAATTGACTCCACCGAAATAAAATAACAAGTAACATTTCACACATACGAATGTCATAGTGGATTACATTCAATAATATAGATAATATAAATAATGGATTTGAGTAACATTATCATTCACGTTGTTATAATTTAGTCGTATAAATTACATTGCCTTCATTCTTATATCAGTGGTAAACATTAAAGTTTAATTGATTATTGAGATATAATGCATTCGTCTTACTCAGCCTATTCATGGTGTGCTGCAAACAGCTATATTTCGTATGATTTAATATCTATATTTAGTGTAGACTTAATTATACGATCTCTGTTTACTGCAAAGGTAACTTTTTATATACATTCTTAGTTTCTACTCCTATGTATATACATTCAGTGATTTATTTAACTTCTCGAATGATTGTTTATTATGGTACTAGGTATATCTATACATTAATATATGTATTTGTGTATGTAGAAGTTGTACTGCCAGTCTCCCATAATGCAATATGATAAAATCACTCAACTGTGAAATACAAATTTCCAATGACATTTGTAAGCTAACGTATATATCATAGCCAAACTTCAATTTGGTATTTATTTTTAATTAATTCATCGATAATAATTTAATATCAGTTGTTTTAAAATACAGAGTATATACATTTCATTGAATATATTAATATATAATATTTAATATATATTTGTATATATATATATATATATATATATATATATATTTGATTATTTTTATTTAATTAATATATATTAACCATTTAAATATTCCATTTACATAGATTAATTATCATTTAAATATATATATACAAATAACATTTAGCCTTATGCTCTTTAATAAATAGTTTCAGTAGTTCAAGGTTATGGGGTTAACCTTCAAAGTAATAAATTACTCCTTATAATATTAGATAAAGAGTCATTTATTTATAATTATATGTATTTATTTACATAATAATGCTTATAATCAGTTGGGTATTTATTATATGAGTATTCTACAATCGTTGCAGATTACTCAAGATACATTAAGTCACAAGTTTGTAGGTCAATACAGATATATAATTATATATCTAATTAAAATATTGTTATAATGATAATATATACATAGTTAAATTGTCTAAATAATATATAGCAATACTTTATCTATGCATTATATACTATTGTATTCTAGATAAACCTAATATAGTCATACTAATGCCGTCTGTATATCATATATATCATGTATATTATATATACATAATATTATATATACTATGATACTATATATATACATAGTTATTCACAATTATATAGATTATAATGCACAGATTCAATTAGATATCTATTGAATTACCAATAATTATAAACCGAATTGTATAAATCTATATGTATATGCAGCGTGAATATATTTCTATAATAAATGATAACCTCATATGAAATATGTAATAACACTTGCATTCTTGATAATATTCCTTATACGGCATAATAGTAGTTTATGGGGTTAGTACCCGGGGTAGGGTACTTATTACTTTACTCACCGTAGTATATAATGTCATCTATTCAGTATAATTTAGAGCTTTATAAACCTGAAATAACGAAACATATGACTATTACATCATATCAGCTAATTATTTTAATATTCTACGATCTACTTTTTATATATTTATTATATTTAATAGATAAGGTACATATATGTGATCTATTATAACAATATATTGTATTACATATTTTATTAACATATTATATATATTAACATATTAATGTAACTCATTAACAAAATCTCTACAAAATCATTATTTTTATTTATATATGTTTCTATATTTTTATAATTCACGCCAAATATTAACGACCTATTTATGCACATTACACGACAATACTACTACTACTACTATGACATCACCTATGACATCACCTATGTCAATGATGAATCATCGCCATTATCCGCTGACAGGTTCGTGTGCCTTCTACAACAGAAAGACCCTGAAGATTTACTTCCACAAGGCGATATCTGGCTTTCTGCTCGAACATAAGTTCAGATCTACTTCTGTTAGTAGGGTGGCGGGTGGGGCGGGGTTGTGTGTGTGTATGTGTATATATGTATGTGTGTGTGTACGTGTGTATATATATATATATATGTATGCGTGTGATAGCATGTGTGTATATATATATATATATATATATATATTCAATGTATTTCGATATATATATATATTCAGTGTGTATATGCATTTATGTGTGTGTGTATGTGTGTATGTGTGTGTGTGTATAAATATATGTGTGTGGCAGGAATTATATGTAGTATAAGTTGATGTAAATCATTCCTTAACATATTCATATGTATATATTTATATATTTCTACTTATTTGTATCTACTTATTTGTATCTATTTATTTAAATTAAATGATCTTTTCTTTTGAAACATTTACTAATACCTAACCGTACATGTAAACCATACAGCAACACTAAACCATACAGCACGTTAATATGATTCTCTATCACACCGGTACGGAATAACCACTGATCATAGCAACGCATGACCCCTGACCTTCCTTTAGATCCTGTTCTACGACGAGAAGTGTATCTACTACGTGCAGACTAGAGACTACATAGGTCACGAGAAGGGTCGAAAGATATACGCCCAAGTTAGTAGCTGTTATGTTGTGCATGTGCATTCAGCCGAATCGGTTGGACGAGTCTATTATATACATGGGCGAGTCCATTAATACATGGGGGTGTCGTATTAGGATAAAAGTAGCCCCCCGCTACGGTATATGTCCCATGGGTGTTAGTACGTAATATAGTACTTTAATTGTGTTATTTTATATCATTATTGCATTTATTTAGGAATAAATGTGTATATGAATATATATATATTGATGGTTATTTGAATGAAATAATATATACATATATATATATATATATATATATATATATATATATATATATATAGTAACAATTAGTAATAAATCAATGTATATATATATATATATATTTATTATATGCAAACTTTGAGCATAACATTTCTGCATTACGTTGTAGTATTCAATATATCCGATGGTAATGCAGATCTACTACAACGACACCACCATCATCGACAGCCAAAAAATACCGGTTTCGGTTAGCAATCTAGCACTTGTCTCCCCTATGTATACCCTAATACTTCTCTCCCCTATGAGACGATCTCATACAGACGATCTTATCTTACATTTAATATCTAGGTTTAATTTCCTACAGGGCTATTTTCAATTTCAATATTACAACTTTTCTTTCATTCCGTACATCGCCCCTTTATTTCTACACCATTACTTATACTTTATAGGCTTTATACCCTCTCTGCACCCCTATACCTCTCCCTCCCTCCCCCCTCAGTTAATAATATCTATCTATTCTATTTCCTACTCCACCCTCTTTCTATACCCCTATCTGCGCCCCTCTCCATACCCTGCCCCTCTGCCACCCTCAGTTAATAGTGAACCTGAAGGTTATCGCCCTATTTCCATCCGACGACCATTACTCCACCCTCTGTCTATACCCCTATCTCCGCCCCTCTCCATACCCTCAGTTAATAGTGAACCTGAAGGTGATCGCCCTCTTTCCATCCGACGACCACTACTACACCCTCTTTATATACCCCTATCTGCGTCCCTCTCCATACCCTCCCCCTCTGCCACCCTCAGTTAATAGTGAACCTGAAGGTGATCGCCCTATTTCCATCCGACGACCATTACTCCACCCTCTTTCTATACCCCTATCTGCGCCCCTCTCCATACCCTGCCCCTCTGCCACCCTCAGTTAATAGTGAACCTGAAGGTTATCGCCCTATTTCCATCCGACGACCACTACTACATGGTATACGTGACCTCCACCCGTGAAGGACTTTACCCTGAGACGAGGTTGGCTCGCTTCTGTAGAGATCTCGACGTGGTCGTCAAGCAGTGGTTCCGAAGCTATACGGACGTTAGTACGGGAGAGGCGTGCATTGTTGTGTGTATTGGGAAGCTTATAGTGTAGTGTATATTGTAGTGTATTGTGAGGTGTATATTGTAATGTATGGTGTAGTGTATAATGTGTATTTCAAGATGTATTATGTTCTGTTGCATATTGTGAGTTATAATATGTTGTACATTGGCAAGTATATTATATTGTATATTATTTAGCATTCTATACAGCGTATCATTAGGCGTATAATACATATAATATTGTTCATATTACACAATGTGTATGGATGAAGTGTATTGTATGATGTAACTTCTGTAGTATACTTATGCTTATTACAGTGTGTAGTATGGGCAATCTTACATAGCATATTATGTAGCATATAAGTAGCATGTTATGTAGCATAGAACTTATCAGAGATGTTTATAATCACTGATGTGTTACCCAAGAAGAGGAGTTTTAATCTATGCATTAAAACAATCAACTTCCATATAAATCATTAGTGAATATTACAAAATTAGTGCTGATTAGATTGGTATAGATATAGTACATTACTTGTATTATATTAGCGTATCAGGTCTGTCGATATAGACAACTAAACCACTGTATAGTACTAGTATAGTATACAGTGTATACTATACACTGTATAGTATACATGTCATTAATGTAACAACAGTCACTATATGTCACTCTCGTACTATGAAATACATAGTAAGAAGTGCAGCAATCATTTGCTATTACATAAGTAAACTTGAGAATATCATTCACTCGTAATAAGTAGTCACTATTACACAACTGTTTCCCTATAGAATATGCGTAGTTATGTTATTATGTCATACGTATAAAGGGTGACGATTGGAGCACACTTCACACCTTACACTCTACTAGTGTGACTTTTCATATCACATAACCTATTTTATTAAATACCTCGATTATTATTTTGTATTCGACTAAGTTTCAATATATATAAATATGTAACATATGTAAATGACATACATAGCATGCATTCATTACCACTACTACTGTACTACTAGTAATGCCTACTCTCATTATTGTCATCTTAATTATAGTAACAACATAATCTAAATATTAAATACATCTATATTCTACCTATCTAAATGTATACCTTTATCTGAATACTAAAGTCTCATTCATACCACAAAAAAGCCCATATCGAGCTAGATTTAAAAAAAATCATATCGAGTGACATCAATATCGGGCAGTTTCCATGTGAACAGTTATAAATAGTGACTATTATCAGGTAATGAAATATAGGCCAATCACTCCACTAACCTAACATACTTGATGACCTCTACATATATACCGATGACTTTGACATTAGAATATCCTTCCATACACTACACTATATTAATGTACTTAATGACCTCTACATAGATACCACTGACCTTGATATTAAAATATCCTTCCATTCGCTACACTGTACTAATGTACTTGATAACCTCTACATAGATACCACTGACGCTGGTCTCTGGCAAAGTGAGGTACAACCGGGCAACCTCTGCTCATCATGTCCGCGCCAAGGGCAAAGTTCTCAACAGACTGATGAACATTCCGGACATACCTCCTTACACATCCGTTAATGTTTGTACACAAGTGTATGAACCCTTCTCTACATAGTCGTGTAGTATGTTACACCTATACCCCTACCCTACCCCTACCCTACCCCTACCCTACCCCCACCCCTATAGGAAGTTCTATACATCTCTCTCAATCATCCTCTCCCTCGCCCCTCTCTCTTACACCTATTAGACTACCCCACCACCTCACCCCTATAGGATGTGCTGTATATATCTCCCCCTCTCTCTCACACCTACAACCCTACCCTACCCCACACCCCTATAGGACATGCTGTACATCTCTTCCTCTCCCTCTCTCTCACACATATAACCCCACCCCTATAGGATGTGCTGTACATCTCTCTCACACCTATAACCCCCCCTACCCTACCCCCCCCCCTATAGGACGTGCTGTACATCTCTGCCACTCTCTCTCACACCTATAACCCCCCTACCCTACCCCCCTATAGGACGTGCTGTACATCTCTGCCACTCTCTCTCACACCTATAACCCCCCCTACCCTACCCCCCTATAGGACGTGCTGTACATCTCTGCCACTCTCTCTCACACCTATAACCCCCCCTACCCTACCCCCCTATAGGATGTGCTGTACATCTCTGCCACTAGCAGTGCCACTGTAAAACCTGACCCCAATGCTGAGTCAGCATTATTCATACTGAAGATGTCAGATCTCAGAACCAAGTTCACCCATATCATCACCGACTGCAATAATAAAATAGGTTATACTACTATGCCCCTATGTACAGTTATTTATATTAGTATCTTATTGAAACTAGATTTATATATACTCATTAAATAATAATATATTATATAAGTATTTCTTAACAATAAGTATATCTTATAAAGTAATCATTTTTGTCTTGAATGTGGTTATGGATGTTATTGACCTTAACTAATAGTTACTATTCATTTATAGTTTACAAAGAAACTAGAATAATATGATATATATATATATATGGGACCAATGACTTATTATATTTAGCCCTTCGATTTATTTAAGAACAAAAATAAAAGTTATTTTTGTAGATAAAAGAGCACACACAAGGAATGTATCTACACATCTGTATACAAAGTAGCAATTCACTTCATACACATATGTGTGTATAAGACTGAGTGGGAACTAATTACTTATGAATTAATTATATTATCATTTGTATTAGCTATTATATATTATTAGTAATCATATAATATTAATAGTTATTTAATATGTTTTATAATAAGTATAGAGTAAACAACTATGTAAATCCATTATATAAACATTAATATATAAATTATCAATATCATTTTATAATGAAAAACTAAAACTTTGAATTTTTTCTAACTAATAATTGTTAGAGTATTATAACGTTGCATATACCTTCCTACATTAAACTCTCAGAATGTATAGTTGATAAATATATATATATATATATATATATATATATATAGATCGAATGATTGATTGTTATTTCAATAAAATATATTAAATCATGTATATTTATAAGATATAAATAGATTTTAAACAACATAAATTAATACAATAACATAATTATAATATAACTTCATATAAAAATATTGAAAAAAATAGCTGTGGCTTACCTATAATTAAATATGAGTTCAGAGGTTAATATATACAAGTGCATTACCATAGGTAATACTTATCTAAACATGAGTTCAGAGGTTAATATACAAAAAGTCATGGTAATCCCCATCTAAACATACTATGCATTCAAGAAATGTAACTAGAATGTAATTTAATTAAAATTTAATATAACAACTTTTTTTAAATAATAATATATAATATGAAAATAAACGTTATATGTTAGCAATGTCTCTCTACTCCCTACTACTCCTCTTTACTGCCTATACTCCCTCTTCCCCAACTCTACTTCATTCTATATCCTCTATACCCTATATACTATTATATATACTATATATACTATATATACACTATTATACACCCCCATAACACCTAATTAAAACTCTACAAACTGTACTCCCTCTACTAACACTATTATACACCTTTCTACACCTACTCTACCATCATTCACTCACACTATACCCACTCAAACACCACTCTAGCCCCATTAACACCTATTCTACCCCCGCCCCGCCCCCCGTATACTCACTCTATTAACCGAGGTACCCCTGTGCGTGTGCAGGTAAAGCAGGTATACCCTTCTACAACCCCGCCGGTTCCATCTATTACGAGTCGGACTGCATCGAAATCATGGGTCAGAGTGAGAAACTCATCGATAATAATAGGTGTCTAGCTGCGAATGTTTTGAATCCGGTTAGTAGATCTCATCTTTCGTGCGTTGTACACATATATGTGTGTGATTATATACATATTTATAATATATTTATATTTATAATATATACTGCCTGCGTGGCTCATTTGGCTAAGGCGTCAGAGACACAAGTAGTAGGTCACGGGCTCGAGCCCCGCCCGGACCATTAAATAGGTCTTACAATAATATTTAGAAGTGATCTTATATAATTATGTATACACAATATATATATACAATAATGATCGGCTCTATATAATTCACTGGTAAATCGTTTACTCTAATTTAATTAATTTACCTAAATTAATTAATCATTAGTAAAAAGTTTCCCTATTATACCCTCTCCCTCACCTCACAATGTGAAGCTCACATCCACCCTATATCCACCATTATACCCTCTCCCTCACCCCACCTACCCTCTTTCCCCCATAAAACCCTCTCCCTCACCCCACCTACCCTCTTTCCCCCATAAAACCCTCTCCCTCACCCCACCTACCCTCTTTCCCCCATAAAACCCTCACCCCCACAGTATGTGTTCATCAACAATAAAATCAACTCTTACAACGATTTCAAATCTGAAGCTATCATGCAATTCTCCATGAGTGAAAACACGCCTCCCGATAAGGTTATCATCATCATCATCATCATCATCATCATCATCATCATCATCATAGTAACAAATATTATTTACATATTCTTTACTCCTCGATAACCAAAGTTGTTATCTTTACCCATGTGTTCCTACATTTTACATGTAAATATCAAGTCTTTAATACCCATGACTTTAATAAAATCAAACAAATTCCCGTTTGGATTAATTCTACATCTTATAAGCATAAGTAGAATTAAGTTCAATATACTAATTACTATTGACATTAAATAGTATTAATACATTTGTAATAATCATTTCACTACAATATACAATGTATCATTTTATTGCCTGAAATATATGTTCATACATAATTAATTTCATTATATGTGTAATAACTAATTAAATAATAATGATAGTGAATAATTAACTAAAGTACATTCATCATAGTGAATACAATGAATTAGACAATGCATTGCTTATAGCCCTGATTACCCCTGATTACCCCTGATTAACCCTTATTAACCCTTATTACCCTTTATTACACCTTATTAACCCTGATTACCCTTGATTACCCCTGATTAAACATGATTACCCCTGATTACCCCTGATTAACCCTGATTACCCTGATTAAACATGATTAACCCTGATTACCCTGATTACCCCTGATTACCCCTGATTACCCTGATTACCCCTGATTAAACATGATTACCCCTGATTACCCCTGATTACCCTGATTAACCCTGATTAACCCTGATTACCCTTATTAACCCTGATTAACCATGATTACCCCTGATTAAACATGATTACCCCTGATTACCCTGATTACCCTGATTAACCCTGATTACCCTTATTAACCCTGATTACCCCTGATGAATCCTTATTAACCTTGATCACCCAGAAACTGAGTTACGCTACCAAGCTGGAAATCTTGACAGCTGACAGGGATAATAACACCGTACTCGTAGTGGGCACCTATCTGGGCACCGTTGTCAAGGTTACTCCACCATCACTCACCTCAGAGAATAGTATGCATTCATCGAGTAGACGATGAATTCTACGCTCTTTGTAACGTTTTCATTACCACCCTAATATTTCTATCGTATATCTAATACTAATATTTGTACGATTTATAATAAGTTATAAATTAGCGACGATTATATATTTAAATCAACTATACCCTTTATTACAACATTCTTGCCCACCCCCGACCTACCGCATGGAATATATCCACTTCTCTCCTATGTAATCATAACAATGCGCGAGTGTACGATCATTTATCACTAATAACCAATCGTCCATTAACAATAATTATTAGTTAGGTAAACCTTATTGTCCTGTACAAATTTATATTCTTAATTTTTAAAATTTTGTAATATTCATTGTTTATTTCAGTAACATAACGCTATCGTTTTAACATATTTGAACCTTATACTATACCCCTCTATACCCCTCTATACCCCTCTATACCCTTATACCCCTATACTCCTCTATACCCCTCTACACTCGACTACACACATCGCCTACATACGCGCTTAACTAACACACGCACACACACATCGTTCAACCGCTAGATAATCGTTAACAAGCGTCCGTTCATCTACCACCGCGACTCCCCGAGTGAAGGCTATCCCATCAGTCACAGGTCCTTCACCCTCGACAACCACGTCTACGCCATCAGTAACTTTCAGGTAACACTCCTAGCTCTCCTATCTGTACCTGCGTAGTCGCGTAGCCATCTTGTTTACGTAGTGGATACGCGTTTATGAGGTGGAAGACTATTGCAACACTCTATATTATGAATATATATATATGATTAAATAAAAAATATATATTTATTATAAGAATATATATATAATAATAATAATAATATTTATTAGAAGAATTTTAATAATAATTTTTTTCTTTCTGTTAATTATAATAATATTGATATGTTTTCTTCTAAAGGGCTTCAAAATAATATGCCTATTTTCTGTTGTTGTTGCCCATATATATATATATATATATATATATATATATAAATAGATAGTAGGACATGATGTCAAAAGTGATGTCATGAATAATATGTATTACAATGTGTACACGTAGATTTCGAGAACAAAGATCATAGACTGTGAGCGTTACACCAACTGTTCATCTTGTGTAGTGGATGCCGCAGCTTGTGGATGGTGCAGTGATTCTCAACAGTTGGTACTCCATTATCATAATCATCAGCAGCATCATCATCATCATCATCATCATCAGCATCATTATCATCATCATCATCATCATCATCATCAATATCATCAGTATCAGCATCATCATCATCATCATTATCTACATCATTATCTACTTCATTATTTGATTTATATTCATCTGCTTTATCATTGACTTCATCATCTATTTGCTGTTCCTCCTCCTCATCATCATCACCTTCATATTCTACACCATCATCAACTTCACCTACACCACTACCTCGACCACCATTTTCACCACACATCCATCATCACAATGACCCCTACCACAACTATCACCTGAACCCCCGCTATCACCTGAACCCCTGCTATCACCTGAACCCCCGCTACCACCTACATCATCACCCCCACCCTGTCCACCCTCAGATGCACAGAATGGAAACACTGCAGACAAACGGACCACCTACCCTGGTTAACCTTTGAGAACAGCTCTTGCGCCTACATCTCCAGCATCACTCCTTCTCTAGCTCAAATCCTCAAGAATTCTAATATAGTTAGTTACAAATATATTTTAATCAATTTAGAATAGAACGTATTTATTTTATATTCAATATATAATAAAGTTGAGAAATTTAAGCATATAAATATTTATTTATATAAATAATTAATAATATTTTTATATTTATTTTAATAATATATTGTACATATTACTATACATACTATATATATATCACATTACTTTAAATACTATACATTACATAAAACCTCTACATACTATACATTACATAACATTCTACATACTATATATATATATATATATATATATATATATATATATATATATATATATTTATATATATATATATATTACAAGCTAATAGCTAAAGATGGATGGTTAAAATTACAAATAAGCACATTAAACTATATACTATCTCTCTCTCTCTACCAGAAACAATATATAAATGTGAAGGTCGTTCATGCCCGTCTGACCTCTGATAAACTAGAGTGCGTGTTCAATAGACTGTCCTTGAACTATGACTCCGACGTGAACTCTATTACTAGATACACTAACGCCAGAGTATCCACTGCCACTAAAATCCAGGTACGTTATCACCACCTATATGTGGAATGTTTAAACAGTTCACTCGGGTCATTGATGTGTACGTTATTTAATTGTTATGTAAGTAGAGTGAAAGAATAGTACATAATAATTTATTAGAAATATCCATATATATATATATATATGTGTCCTGATAATTTTAAAATTTAATTAGCAAACTTATACATTCTACCCAGCTAACAGTAACAGCAGCATAATAGCATAAATAATAGCCTCAAATGTTTACATTGTGCTATTATGCTGCTATTATGTTGCCATTAAATGTCAATTATTATTATTATTATTATTATTATTATTAATATTACTATTAATATTACTATTAGTATATTTCAACTCGTTATATTATAGAAAAATGCTATATTACTATGTTTAATAATTGTTATTTAATGGGGAACTGGTTTTCTATATTTACTGAAATAAATTGATGTTTTCCTCTATAAACCTCTACATACCTCTACTCTTTCCCACCCCACAGAAGAATAGCTTAAACAACGCCACCATTATCTGTAAGATTCCGAGGTCAAACCTTCTGCCCGTTAGTCTTATCTAGGAATGTTATCTCATATCTTATCTCATTTCTTATCTGTAATCAATCATAATTCATTATACGTAGGTGAATAGGATTCTATATGTATATATATATATATATATATATATATATATATATATATATATATATATTTAATACATGTTATCCTTATAAAATAGTGATATTTAAATAGTTAAAATAGTTAATCCAAACATCAAAAAATAATACATCACTATTCATTATATTACAAATAATTATATCATATATATATATTCACACACTCGCACACACACACACACACACACACACAAACATACACACACACATTCACCTAAGTGCCCACACACACACTCTCACATACAGTTAATAAAGTCGAGCAAGGATCACATCATACTGAACGTGACGCTGAGGTCCGGCAACATGTCAATCATCGCGTCTAACCTTACCCTGTACGATTGTACCATTCACAAGGAGTTAGTCAACACACACACACACATACATACACACACACACTCACACACACACACTAACACACACACACTCACACTCACACTCACACACTCACACACACACACTCACACACACACACACACGTAAAGTAAAGTGCATTAATAAGCGACACTTTATTATTTGATTGATGAATACCAATTTGATTGATGGCTATATTTTATTGGGTTATATAATAATGAGTCACCACTCGAACAGGTGTTAAACATCAAACTATATACACATGATGAGATACGGTATCGATGAACTTTAATGCAACATTTCAAATAATAATCGATATCACAAAATTTACGATATTTATCATTTAAACAATATTTTCATGCCAATATTAGTTCTTATTATATGATAATTAAAAACTTATTTTTTCGTTTTAAATCAAATAAATACTTTCAAATAAGTTCAAATATATTATCACTTAATTGTGAACACACTGAATTATGAATATTACACGGTATACCTTTCGTTATAATGCATAACATATATCAAAGATAATTCATCTATTTTGCATGTTCATTGTTTAATTTATCGACAATAATTACATTCTCTTTAGAGTAGTTATTATATAATGTTTCCTTTCTTATACAACATTTATATATAACACGTATTCACTGTGATACTATTGATTACAGTTGTGGAGCCTGTTTGAGTTCAAAGTTCAAATGTAACTGGTGCATACGCAAGCATTCCTGTCAGCCTAACATTGACAAATGCTCGGACTTGATAGAGGTAAGAAAGCTACTTATGTTTAGTGTTTGGGCTTAATTGTGTCGGATTATCATACAATGTGGTTATAGAAAAGTAAATATATATATATATATATATATATTTATATTATATTTTTTATTTTGGTGGAGTCCTTTCATCCCATCCAAAAACTTAGATGTCATTTTCACTTATAACCATATGTCACTTCCAATCCACTCTCTTGTTAAGCAACCATGGTTTTAACGAGAGCCGATCATTTATTTATACACAATTATATAAGATATATATAATATATATATATATATATATATATATATATATATATATATATATATATATATATATATATATATATAATTTATTTTGGTATAAGAATACGGATAGATATTGAAGCAAAACTTATGATCATATATATATATATATAATGGTAATGTTAAATATCAATGATAATAATAATTTATATAACTGTTCAAAAGAATTCAAAGAACATAAGAATTGAGGACACATGTCCTCACTTCGCTCCTTTTGATGAAAATGAAACCACCATTTACCTGCCTTACGGACGAACCAATCAGCTGAGAGTACGACTTGTAAACATTAAGGTAACCCTCGTAATATCTACGATCTTTGATAGTTACCTATCATCGATAACAATTATAATTTACACAATTTGAGATAAAATTATTCAAACATGATATTGGTTATTTTTTTATAAATTTAAATCATATATTTTTAATTATATTCTTTTTTGCATTCATTTTATGTTCAATAGTTATCGGTATACTATTATTGTAGTTAGTATCATTAGTTATTTTATTTATTAAAGAATATAATTTATATATTTTGAGTATATACATGTTAAGAGAGACTAGTTAGTTAAAATTCATTTAGTTAGTTATGTTATATATTAAATACATAATATAATAAATAATATAAAACATTATAATCTATAATAATTGTAATATTTATTTATTAATTAGCATCATTACTTAAAACTCAAAGTTAATATATAAGATTTTATCTACATTCAAAATAACCTAGGCTTTGTTAACAATCTTACATATGCTATGAGATACAGGTAATGATGATATTTGAATAGTTAGAATAAACATTATGGTATCCTTCCATAGGCCACCCTCAAAGTATGATTTCAATTATGAATCATAATTTATGATATAATAAATAATAATAATTTTAAGAGATATTTAATCAAGAATAGTTTTATAAATAATAATAATTATTATTATTATTATTTATTACCGATATATATATATAACGTGATACATTTGTATACATATATGTATATTTGTTATAGTAATTATTAACTATTACATATTATATAACTAGTATTGTAAATACATTAAATAATGACTATTCACCCATTGATTATCGTCCCACATTACCTCACTACCACTACCATTACCACTACCCAGAGATGGGCAGTATCGCCGATATATTATCGGCGATACATTATCGCCGATACTTTATTATCTAATATCACTATCTATTATAGAAATTATTAAAGTATCGATATCTGTATCTATTAAAGCTAAAATGTTATCTAATATATGTATCTATTATAATAGAGTATTAAATTAAATGTATTTTAAATATACACGCATCATTGAATTGGTGAATTCATTGGTACTTTATTTAAATAAAAGAATTAAAACCTATATAATAATTATATAAAATATTATTTGATGTACTTTTAATATTCAACTCTAATTGTTTACATATAAAATAATTTGTTATATTTAATGTTGATGATTCATTGGTGCTTTGTTTTGAATAATCAAAAACCTATTTAATAATTATATAAAATATTATTTGATGTATTAATGTCCTAATTTTAATATTTTACTATAATTGTTTCATATTTATATTTAATATATAACATCATATAATAATAATGATAATTATTAATACATATTACCTGGGAGTACATAATACATTATTATTAATAATAATATTTAGTTTTTCAGTGGACAATGTTTTACTAATAATTTCATAAATATTCTTTGTTGTCATTATATTATTTTATAAAATTGATATATCCATATATTGAATATATAATATAATTTATAATATAACCGCTGATATTCCCGAATATAACCTATAATATAATTTATATACCGTATTGTATACATTTATAAAAGTTTATGATTTATTTTGTTATAAGATTTCAATCGTACATCATTAATTTAAGTATACAGCATAATACTATATATATACTTATACAATGATATGTCGAATTTATCTGATTTAATCAATTCTGGAAAAGTAAAGCCAACACAATGGACTTCATCAGTATTGATAACTTGCAATAAGTATTTTTCAGTGATAAACAGTGAACAAGATAAAGTGAAATGTAAATGCTTAATCTGCAGAAAAGATACAATCAAGTATTATCCCTGAATAAGGATAAATTACCAAAACTCATGATGGAGCTAAAATTACCTCTATTTAATATAAATGATATATTATTTTTAGAAGAATATTTAATGTGCGTCGAATCCATTGTTGTGGCTTTAGATAAACTGCAAGGTGAATTCGGTATATATTATGGTGTTTTACTTCCAACATTATTTGCCACCGAAAAGTATGTAGAAAAACGTTATCATAATACGAATATAGAATTACTTAAACCTTTGGTAAAAATGATCGATGATGGTCTTACGAAGAGATTTTATTCAATTTTAAATTTAGTAGATGCTGATTTTGCAATAATTGCAACGTCTATCCATCCATATTTCAAATTGAAATGGATAACATTAAAAAAGAATTTAATAACGAACATATTCATTTAAAAGTTAAAGGTTTGCTAAATAAAGCATTACTTTCTATAGATAAACATACAGTCAATGAAGATAACAATGAAGATATTGATGACAAGAACAATTTTTTTCAATTTACAAATATTTATAAAGAAAATCCACTTGATTTATTTCTAAAATCGGATAATAACAGCATAGAACAAATTCATAGTAATGATTTAATTAAACAAATATTTATTAAATTTAATACACCATTGCCTTCTTCTGCACCTATAGAGAGGCTTTTTTCATATGCTGGGCAAATCAATAACCCGAAAAGAGGTCGTTTGACAGATTTAAATTTTAGCGATCTGGTAATATTAAAATCCAATTCTCATTTATTTTAATTTGTATTATATTATTATTATTATTTTATATTCATTATATTATTATTATTATGTTTATATTGTAGGTTTATCCTATATATTTATACTTTGCTATGCTTAATTATTTGATCTAAATGAATTTAGTATAATTTACTATAATACTTTTATAATAAAATAAATTTAAAATGTCTATAATTGATATATAATAAATATAAATGCATTTATAATTTATTTTATAAAAAGTATCTAAATACCTGTATCGGTATCAGTATCTATTATAAAGTTTCTAAAAATATCAGTAGCAGTATCTATTATATAAATTATCCAAAATATTTTATCAGTATCTAATATAGATTTTTTTTGAAATTTGCCCATCTCTGCCACTACCCCACATTACCTCCATTACTTCATTGGCCAGGATTACATGAACAACTTTCAATTCCGCGTCTCCTACAATAAAAATAAGTACTTTGCCCCAAAGATTGTAAACGGAACACTCTTGTCTGATATCGATGTTAGTAATACTCCCCATATAGATGCATGCGGATGTGTCGTTATATATTATTTTAAATATATCCTTTTCCACCCTTGCAACGCTATACGTAAATGTATCGTATTTTAATTAGATAATATTTATTTTTATACTTATTTAAATTAAATAACAACATTCCGATGACTAAAAAGTATATTTACTTTACCGATTTCCACTTATTTTTATTTATAGATTGTAACTATTTATAATTGCAATCAAATTATTATTAATAGACGAGATAAGATTTTAAATTGTGACTCATTTATAATTTATATAAAAAATGATTTATCTAATTTGTATCTATAATATTAATGATTTATATATATATATATATATATATATATATATATATATATATATATATGAATATTAATGTTAAATTTAAATAAATTTAAAGATAAATTTCAATGCTGAGAAGAGCAGAATAGAATTTAAAGTGCAGTTTGACATCTCGGGAAGAACGTACACCCTAGACAATTATTACAACATGGAAGGTTTTACCTAGCGCTAGGCTACATGAATAATACACGCCCTAGCATAATAACAAGAGGTCAACTAGCTTTAGTTAACTCATAGGTAGCCAAGTTAAGATGTATTATGCAATAGGTTGTAACTAAAGGGGTGTACACACGGTGAGCGCAGGCTGGTGTGTACATCCTAAATAAGTTGTACTGAGCACAAGCCCGGCAACGAGTATAGCAACAAGTGCAGGAACTCTTTGCTCGCGGTGTGTACAGTGTACACCCCTTAAGTAGAGAGAACTGTAGTTGTGTCACGAGCCTAATGCCTATACAACAATGCTATGATCCTTGATTAAACATTAACTCTATTGTTTATTCAATATTTTAAATGTGATAGAAATTGTAAATTAAATATAATATAAGCGAGTTATATGGCGTGCAGTTCAATAAGTATAGCAACAATAGTTGTATTGTATTGCATTTTAATTCAGCCTAATATATAGTATATATATATATATATATATATATATACATAATATATATATATATATATATATATATATATATATGTTAGACTTATTATAACTCTATGAGATAATAACACCGTTACCTATAATAACCACTGTAATAACATACAACCCTACTACAACTACTACTACTACTACCACTACTGCTGTTCAGGAAGGTATTATAAGTGCGAGGCCCTGGCAGACTATTGCGGCAACTGTAGAACCCTGCAGAAAGAATACGAATGTAACTGGTGTACTAACGGTCAGTAGGTGCGATGTAATACCTGTCATTGTTAGTGGGTGTGATGTAATACCTGTCATTGTCAGTAGGTGTAATGTAATACCTGTCATTGTTAGTGTGATGTAATACCTGTCATTTTTAGGTGTGATGTAATACCTGTCATTGTTAGTGGGTGTGATGTAATACCTGTCAGTAGGTGTGATGTAATACCTGTCATTGTTGTGTGTGATGTAATCATAGATTTGTATTTTACATAGATCGGTATTGCTATATCTCGCCAATGTAAAATTCTTCAACAGACATGGTGCTTCGATTTAGGAAACTTAAGATGGTCGACCTATCATATGAACAATGCATTTAATAATAAATATTCAAACAAATAATATTGATTTTTAAATATATTTGATTTCTTTTCAATATTATTTATTTGAATATTTATTATTATGCATTTATCATACATATATACTATAAAGTGCATTTCAATCATATAAAAATAAACATTTATATTTATTTATATTGCAATATAATTTCAAAATTTAATTTGATTAAATAATACTATATATGCATAGATTTATAATTTACATTTACATTTATGTAAACTATACATCTATGTTTATATGTGATGGTCGACCATCTTAAGTTTCCTAAATCGAGGCACCATGTATATTGAAGAAAAACCATGTGACTACCAATCTATGTAAACTATAAATCTATGAATTTAATACACATCATTGTTATGTGTGTATGTTCATTGTTATTGTTATAGTAAATAGTATTTAGTATTGATTTGTATCATTAATTTCTATATTATGATAATTATACTCAGAACTTTTACTTTTACTTCTTATATTAATAAGTGTAAATCTTTAGTATCAATAATTAAATAGAATTAGGAATTATTATTTATAATTAATATTCACTATTATTCAAACAATAATATTATAATAATAACAATAATACATATTGTTTAGTAGTAGTATACTGTTACAATCACAGAGCTAGAGAGAAAGTTCTTTCTCTCTAGCTCTGTGGTTAGAATGCATTACATACTAATATCATTGACTGACACAGATAAGAAGAATCCTATTGGATGTCACGTTAAGAACTCCTGTACCAATGCAGTCAGTAATGTCGGCTATGGGATGTGCGAAGCCCCTATTATCGTTGATGTTAGTAGGGTCTTCATATATGTGTGCATAGTAATGATGTATATAATAATAATAATAATAATGTTTAGAAGTTTTTAGTTTATAATGGTATAAAATAAATAAAATAAGATGGTTTAAAATAACATTTAAATCTGTCCTATTATAATATCCCATAGAGTATATATACACACACACACACAAAGACATACTCGAATATGCAGTGCTTAACCCTCTCTCCCCCCATACAGTTTTCCCCCCACTACGGCCCCATCAACGGGTCCACAAACCTCACTATCGTTGGTCAGAACCTAGGTTTTCCCAAGCAGCACGTCTCAGTAAACATAGGCCAACACAAATGTATCATCACCGACTACGTCTCTACTAATAAGTGAGTCATTCGACCCGTCTAACTTAGTCGGGTGTAACTTTTGTAGCAGGTCAGAGGTCGGGTGGACAGGTGGACGGTGTAACGTATGCGTGATATAATGTTTATTGTGAGGCTAAACTATGATATATAAATATATAGTCTTACCTTATAACGTCGGTTGTTTATATAATTAATAATTATTGTTTAACTGTTTGTGATTATGAAATTAGCTGACAATGCTTATTTCCGTGTTTATCAATGATCATATCAAAGATCATTAAACACAGATGTATATCGTTACAGACAGATGGACAGTCTGTTGATACGTCGCTTCATAGAGCTAGAGAGAAATAGAGTAGTAATATGCCTCAATGCCTGGCAGTAAGACGGTGCGGAAAGCAGAAATAAAAAATCAGCCATCTTGCAGTGACCAAATATTAAAATATAATATTCTTTTTATCATAACTTCTTTATTATTAATAATATTAAACAAGTAAAATATGAAACTTATATTACTTTTTTATCCTCTTTCCGATGGTATTAATAATTGTATTCTAGCTACAAAATACAAAATAAATAAATCAAATCCGCCATTTCGCGGTGACCAAATTAGATCAACGCTTTCCGCATGTCAGATACTTTGTTTACTA
Source organism: Osedax fenrisi (assembly GCA_964019155.1). NCBI lineage: Eukaryota > Metazoa > Annelida > Polychaeta > Sabellida > Siboglinidae > Osedax > Osedax fenrisi. Next base: position 23,658,244 of record OZ025241.1, on the reverse strand, counting down.
CTCTATTTCTCTCTAGCTCTATGCATTACGTGACTACATCCGTAGCCTGTCCAGCCGTCCATACTACAAACACCATACCTTTAGTAAGGTGGTCTAATGTCTTATACTACATCATTACATAAATGTGTACACATCTCTAATGAAATATAACGTGTTAATATCGAGGGCACTACGATAGGGTGTTCTAACCCCCCCACGCCCCGCTTAAAATACTCAATAGCTATAATGCGTTTCCAACCCAGATGGTATTTGAAAGTAGAAATAGTTGTTCAGAAATTATTTCATAATAAATATAGAAACGTGTAATAAGTGCATATTATTTGTGAAACCGTTTGTAGCTTAGCAATCATTACAGCAGCCTTACGCGTTGATACAGAGGTTTTTCCGTTACTAGTGCTATCTATGATATACTAAGTCATGTGCTATGGGCTTAACGGTGACACTACAAATGTCCTTATATTAGTCCCTGTTTATATTTAATCATTTGAATACATTTATATATATATATATATAATTTTATATATATATATATATATATATATATATATATTTATATATATATATATATATTTATATATATATATAATTTTATATATATATATATATATATATATATATATATATATATATATATATGTATGTATGTATTTATTATATATATGTATGTATTTATTATATATCAATACACACAGAATCATATGCACTATAGTAAAACGGAAGGCCACCAAAATGCAAAGTTATCATTTAGAATTGATCGTCGGCGATGCTAAAATTGTCACAAAAGTTAGAAATACGATTTAATAATATTAAATTTAATTGTTTTACATAAATATATACATATATATATATATACATTATACATAAATTATATTGCTTTTATATTATGATAATACTATTACCTTCGCGACCTCTAGAACAAATATGGGTTTGTTATTCCTACGTTGAAGAGTTGTTCGCCTAAAGCTGGTATCAGTTCCGGCGGAACCATTGTGACCTTGACCGGTGATTTTCTGGACGCTGGTCAGGTGGTCAAGATTAACATTGTGGACATGCATGCAGTGGTCATCAGGTAGTAGTAGTAGTAGTAGTGGTGGCGGTAGTGGTGGCAGTAGTGGTGGCGGTGGTAGTAGCGGTGGTAGTGGTGGTGGTTGTTGTTGTTGTGGGCGGCATTGCGTCACATGGACGTGAGTTCATGTGCATACGCTAGAACAGAGAGTGGATCGTCCACTAGGACTGTTAAGGGAGGTGCCGCGCCCCCAAACCTGCGGATTCGTTTAACGGCCGTCGCCGGGCATTCGCATAGCCAATGCTCGAGTGTCTCGAACTCATCGTTGCAGTGTGGATATAGTGGGGATACATCCTGGTTGATGACATTTCTGTAGGCGGCCAGCATGTGGCAGTGTCCACTTCTTAGCTGCGCTAACAGTACAGCATCGCGCCTCTTGAAACTCGGAGTGTCGGGTATCGGATCATTTTTTTGTTGTTTATATATTTTTTTTGTTTTTTCTGTGATGCCTTTTTTGTTTCCGTATATTTCTTTTGTGCGGGTGTGAGTCGGTGGAGGGTCTTGGATTTCTCGAAGAATTAGGCATTTTGCTGCGGCGTAGGATATGCTGGAGGAGGGTTGACAGTCCGGTCCTGTGATCATTGCAGCTTCGTTAGCCGCTTTATCCGCCCATTCGTTCCCAATGAGGCCACAGTGGCCTGGGACCCATTGGAGAGATATCTTGGAGGTCAGGGATGCGAGGTTGTCGCGAATGCTCGCGATAACCGTACCGTCATCCTTTCCAGATTCGTCGAGGGCTGATAGTGCTGACTGGCTGTCTGAACATATAATGTAGTGGTCTACTGGCTCGCTTGCTTTTATCCAGTCTGTCGCCATTAACAGTGCCGTGACTTCTGTCTAGTAAGACGACGTCCAAAGGCTTCCTTTCCTGATGATGGTTTCTATGATTGTCGGATCGCTGGGTGGTCCCGTAGTAATGACCGCAGCGCTGCCTCCATTCTTTAGGCCGGCTTCCGCCGAGCCATCGGTGTAGATGGTAATGGGTGCTGAGCCGAGGTGAACGATAGATGAGATGGCGTCTGCGATTTGTGCTTCTTTGCTTTCATTTTTCTTAGAGTTGTTCATCAGGGTGGGATTTATTTTCAGTCTGCCGTTTGACATCCAGTGCCATGGAGCAGTGGTGGTGGTGGCGGTAGTGGTAGTGGTAGTGTGTGTGGTTGTGGTTGTGGTAGTTGTAGTGGTAGTGGTTGTGGTTGTGGTTGTGGTGGTGGTGGTTGTGGTGGTGGTGGTGGTAGTGGTAGTGGTAGTGTGTGTGGTTGTGGTTGTGGTAGTTGTAGTGGTAGTGGTTGTGGTTGTGGTTGTGGTGGTTGTGGTGGTGGTAGTGGTAGTGGTAGTGGTAGTGGTAGTAGTAGTGGTAGTGGTATAATACTATGCTAATAGTATACTATATTAATATTATCCTTAAATCTCCCAAATAGCCGAACAAAGAATAAGCTTATATTCAAGACTACTAACTTTGATAGTATTGGCAACAACGACAAATTACAGATTAAAATAGATAATTTTGTGGTAAGTTATTAATTATATACATAATATTCCTTAACACCTAATTGTATTGCTTTTATTATATAATTCTCTTGCTAATAATTAATTATATACATTTAATAAATTTAATACTTCTTTCAAAATAATTATATATTAATTTTTTTAAATATTTTTTCTATTTATGAAAATTTGATTTCACTATCGATCCAAAACATACACATTAAAACATACAAAACATACACATTAATTATATATATATATATATATATAACTCTTCGACATAAAGAAATTGACATATGTAATGCATGTAAAATATAGATACTTGAATAGCAATTTTATCGGAGGTGGCATCAGAGATTTTGATTGGATATTAGTCATATTATTTAGGTCAAATATTAAAACAGTAGGATTTTTTTAAAAATAGATAGAAATTACCTCTATCTATATCTGTGATTTTAGATTAGATATCATCTATATATATATATATATATATATATCATTATATATATCATATATATATACATATCATATATATATATATATATCATATATGTATATATAAATATCATATATATATATATATATATCATATATGTATATATAAATAAATAATAATAATTTAAAATTTAATAGGCATTTTGTAGTAGGTTTTGACTACAGCTCTACTGCAAAGTACAATATACTACATTCAATTCATTATACACTTTCTTTAATTCGATGATATAATTATATCGTATATAGAACTATTCATTTAATAATTATAATATGTGCGATAATTATAATTAATAATGTTAAAAAAAGTTATAAATAAATTTGAATTTAATACTATTTTAGATGATTAAAGATTATTATTATTATCCACAAATTATATAAACTATTTTATAGGTTTGAAATTATAAAATTATAAATTGTATAAACGTTCATAAATACATTTACATAAATGAAGTATTTATATATATATTCGCTATAATTAGATATATTTAGAAATGTTTAAAAACAGTTTATAGTTTATAATTCAAATTTATTGTATAATAACTAAATTATATTATAAAAACAATAAAATCTTTAAAATAATATATACATATATTCTTAGAATGCAATTCTAAAATATAATAATATAATATAATAATACTATACTATACTATACTATACTATACTATACTATACTATACTATACTATACTATAATATAATAATATAATACTATACTATAAGACAAACTAAACTAATACACTAATATGATTATCTCTGACGTCCGCACTGATTGTAGATTGAGAACCAGCTTCAGTTCGACGTAAAGCCACTACCTCAGTTCAATAAACTAGTTCGTGGGGGTCAGGTGTTAAAATGGTTAGCATAATACTCATTACGCCCATAACAAGCAGGCACCCGATGCTAGTTTAACAACTCTTAAGGGGTGTTCACACACCGCGACCAACAAGTACCACATCTATTAGCCACATAAAACATTACGTATGCGTTCAGGTAGTTGTTTACATAACGTGAATGATGAATTAGTAAAACTTGCGTTATAGAATTATTTAAAATTATTTGAATTTATATTTTCTCAATATTTGAACATGGATATAAATGATATACACACTCTATTTAAGTTAGAATTGCTCAAGTTTAATACTTTAATTTTCACATCAGATTTACTATCGTAAGATTGTCTTTTAAACAATGACATGTCTATTATTAAATTGAAGGTAACCCTTTTAATATTAATTACGTTTTTAAACATCCTATTGGTTGTAAAATACTATCATAATAAAATGCGTTGTTTATATTTCCAGTAACAATTACTGCAAAATTGAACGTGTTGAATCTGGTGGAAACTGATTTCCAGTGCTCAGCGACTTATTTCTGCGCTCGTTGCCCTTTCTGTTGCTGGCTTATTAGGTGTTCAGATAGCGAGCAACAATATGAGCACTAAGATGCTCGAAAATAGAATTTGTCATAGTTTTACTTGGCGACTTATTGCCGTACTGATGCTCGCGGTGTGTACCCCCTTTAGAGTGTGAACACCCTTTTAGAGTGTGAACACCCTTTTAGAGTGTGAACACCCCTTTAGAGTGTTGATACCCCTTTAGAGTGTGAACATCCCTTTAAAGTGGGGACACCCCTTTAGAGTGTGAACACTCCTTTAGAGTGTGAACACCCCTTTAGAGTGTGAACACTCCTTTAGAGTGTGACCACCCCTTTAGAGTGTGAACACCCCTTTAGAGTGTGAACACCACTTTAGAGTGTGAACACCCTTTAGAGTGTGAACACACCTTTAGAGTGTGAACACACCTTCAGAGTTTGAGTGTTTTAATATGTTATTAATTCCTGCACAACTTGTTATATTGTTTGTTTTCCATTATAATTGTATATACATGTATATACTCTTGTTATACTTTTGTTTACATCGTCAGTTTCGCTGTATACTTATATGTTATCTATCTTAATACAGTGGTTCATATATTCATTTCAATGGGGTTGGATTTGTTGGTTTGCAAACCGTTCGATTCACTGGTTATCTTATCGGATTATCTAAAACCGAGGTTTGTAAATATATATTCTTATGTGATATATATATATATATATAAATACATATGTTTTTAAAAATGACCTCGTATATATATATATATAATACATAATTGTTTTTAAAAATAACCTCTTTAATAACAAGATGAAAGTATATATATATATATATATATATATATTTAATATATCTAATATATTTAATATATTTATATATAAAATATTATGGTTATAGAGTGTAAATGAGTTGTATGTAAATAGACCTATTATTACAACACATAAATACATCTACACTCACACACACACACCAACAGCACCCTCACACACATACACACACATACACTCACATACACACACCAACACACACACCCACCAACAAACTCATACACATACACTAACACTCACACCCCTCAACAGAACTGCATAGTCATATCTAACACACTGTTGAGGTGCCTATCTCCGAACATCGACCTACTTCTCAAAGGTCGTGACCTCGAGGAGATCAACCTTCACAAGAACCTCAGCATGAAATACGACATCCAGATGGACAGCTATAGGATGAACGTCATCAATAATGTCAGTGTCTGTCTGTCTCTGTCTGTGTCTGTCTCTGTCTCTAGTAGTGTCGCTAGTGATGGTGGTAGTAATGGTAGTGGTAGTGGTATTAGTGGTGGTAGTGGTGGTAGTAGTGGTGTTAGTAGTGGTAGTGGTGGTCATAATGGTGGCAATAATAGTGGTGCTAATGTTAATGGTTTCAGTAGTGATAACAGTAGTAGTAGTATTATAAGTAGTAGCAGTAACCGTTATAGTGGTAGCGGTGATGACAGTGTTACCAATAGAGTCCTCCATAGTAATAGTATCAGTAGTAATGGTAGTAGTGTCAATACCTATAGCATGTATACACAACAGTACAATATACTTGTACTAGATTTGTATAGGTCGCTAAGTTGCTTAGAATATCCACAATTGATATCAGCTGACAGCCTCATTAGTATTTCAATAGATTTAGTTTCCGAATTATATATTTTGTTTAATATTGCACCTATCTGCACCTATACATTAAATATCTAACATTTTATGGTTTTATAATACGAATTGCCTGAATTATCATTCTTTTCAAACCCATTATTTTTATATCACTAGATTCTATAGAATTATAAGAATTAGTTGTATCACTGTCTAATATGTCTTACTTCTAATTTGTAATATTTATAATTTAATTTTTTGATAATATATTAATTAATAATTTATGTTTTAATTCAATATATATAATTCAAAATATATAATATATATATATATATATATATATTCACTGTGATCAACAATTATAGATTATTCGTATAAGTCTACTGGATAATCCTGAGATTGTGAAATTCGATTCTGACTATTTTGAATTGATAGACAGTGAAATGTTAAACATCAAGGTATGTTATAAGTTGTTACCATTTAACAGTAACAGCATATACTGTTAATAACTCCAACCATGGTACCTTCCTAACTATGTTCCCTATCCTCACCCCCTCCAACTAGGGTACCTTCCTAACAATGTTCCCTACCCTCACCCCCTCCCACCAGGGTACCTTCCAAACTGAGTTCCTGACTGCTGATGATTACAATGTAACAATAGACGGGGTGTTATGTAAGATGTACCAGCTGCAGGATCATCTGCTGACCTGTTTCATCGTCAGCTACGAAAGTTTTGAATTGAACAAAGATTACAGAGTTGAGGTTTAAAGACTGTAATACATATGTCACACGAGTTATAATTATAAATAATTCATTTATTTTAAAATACTTTTTTCCTTATTTTTCTTTAAGGGCACGCGATACCATAGTTTGGTTTACATTAACAAGATACAAAAAAATGCTATTTTTTTTAAACTCAACAAATATTCACTCTTTTTTTTTTTTTTTAATCTATTAATAATATTCCATTATATTATATGTTGAAATTTATAGATGTTTACACATATTTATGTTATACGTTTCTAAAAAAAATAATTGAAATAACTGATAAAAAATGTTAATTTTACAACTAAATTGCTAATTAAAATTTTATAAATAAATATTTTTTAATTTTGACAAATAACTTTAATATTACAGGTTTTATCTAGTTATATTGAAAAAATGAAGAAAATATATTCAATTGTACAAAAGTTAATACTAGTTATGTCAGCATGATTGGTCACAAATAATTATTCTGAGTAAATCAAATTTCAAATATAATATATGAATATAAACAATATGATTATACAGGTACACATAATATAATATAAACAAAATGAATAATGTAATGAACATAATTTAAACACCATTTTAAAGATAATATTTAAAATATTATAATTTTACATTAAAAAAAAATTTGAAATACAATTTTTTTTCGAAAAAATCAATGGTATCGCGGCGTCCCTGGGGCCTTAAGTATCAATATAACCAATAAGGCCTTAAGTATCAATATAACTCTTACTATACTCACATTAAGAATAAATATAATTTTATAATTTAAATTTAAATTTATAATAAACGATAAATTAGAATGTATAATCAATTATACAAATTTTATGTATTTATATTTCCTAATAATAATTATTCAATAAATATATAAATATAATAATTGTAAATTTATAACATATATTTTTAAAATCATAGTTTAATTCACAAAATAATTAATATAATTAGTTGTCTGCAATACTTACCTTACATTGTATGTGACTGAGTATTATTATAGATACTTACATGTTAAATTATATAAGAAAAATAATAATAATACGAAATGCGTATTCAGAATATCATACATTCACAATAGAAACCGCAACTTTGACAACACAATTGACTAACCCTAAGTCCCCACCCCGCCCCCCTACGCACAGATCCACCTACCCAACATAGCCCCCTACTAACACTAAGCCCCACCCCACCCCCCTATATACAGATCCACCTACCCAACATAGCCCCCTACTAAGCCCCACCCCCCTACGCACAGATCCACCTACCCAACATAGCCCCGCCCTACTAACGCTAAGCCCCGCACCCCAGATCCACCTACCCAACATAGCCCCGCCCCCCTACTAACACTAAGCCCCGTCCCCCCCCAGATCCACCTACCCAACATAGCCCCGTACTACTACGGGTCCCCGGGTATGGTGCGCAAGACCAAGGAGATCCTGAGGCTGAAGCCAGCCCTACAGAACCTACCCAAGTATGTGATAGGAATAGTGGCGGGTGGTGCATTGTTCCTCCTCTGTATCATTGCCTTCGTTATCGTGGCCTATCGCAGGAAGTCTAAACAAAACGAGAAGTTTGCACTTATACACTCTTTATATACACTAATCTATATATATATAAAATATATTATATATATACGATATATTCTATATTTATATATATATATATATATATATATATATATTATACAGCCTATATTCTACAAACTAAATCTTATATATTACATTCTATATTAGTTATTAATTTTAATTAATTACACTATTTAGTGTATTGGATAATAATATTTTCTAAATAAATTGACAGTTATATTTTAACATTGTAAAAATATGTGGAATTTTACAATTTATAGAAATATTTAGAATATAATTATTCCTTTTTACAGAGTTATTCGAATTCTGATAAAGATAGAATTCTCCACAAATAATAGATAGATAGATATATAGATAGATTGTATTTATTTATAAAACACTTCCATATTATATATAATTAAAATTCTAATAATACTTATATTCATATTTCAATAATTTTATAAATATGATATAAATAAGATACTGGCATTATGCATTTAATCTGAATTAATACAAGCGTAATATTCGCATACATTATAATCAATTATAAAAGAATTCCAATATATCTACAAGTAAATAAAATCATATAATATATTTAAAATAAATTAATCTAAAAGTAAAAAAAATATAATATATTTAAAATAAATATATTAATTTATTTATATATTATATATATATTATATATAAATTATTAGTATAACACATTATATTAATAAATATGTATTACATTATGTTAAAGTAATATTAATATTTCAGAGACCGGAAGAATGACGAAGCTAAAATAGTGAAGTTAGAAATGTCTGTCAGCAGAGAATGTAGGGATGGTTAGTGAGATTATTATATAATACACGTATACATTTATACATATTATATAATACAAGTATATAATTATGTATAATATTGTAATACATATTTATATAATGGTGATATGAGTAATATATTATACAATTTAGCTAATGATTATTAATATATGGTTAACTAAAATAAATTATAACCGTAAGTACGTTACAAACCAAGTAATATTCATTGTGCATCGGTGGTGGTGTTATTAATATAATTCCATGTGCAATATACGCACTGTGTATTACAATAGATTACCATAGTAACATCTATGGCATTAAATTTAATATTAAAATTATTAATTGCAGCGTGACAGTCACTAAAGAATATTCATACATCTATTATTAAACTACAATTATATATCCCGAAATTATTTAATAAATTATATAAAAAAAATTAACATCAACAAATTAATATATATTACTAATTAATTATATTACTAATTAATTATATTAATTAATTATTTATATTGATAATGACCTCCTAAACACAGCCTAACATACCCTCTACTTGTGTTTACAGCGTTTGCGGAGCTACAGACTGCTATCACGAAGCAAACCCCCGAAGGTATAGTGGAACCCCCGTTCCTGTCCTACAAGGAGTCCTGCAATAAGATCCTGTTCCCCCACTTGATTCCCACCAATCATATCAGCGTTAGCAGCGCGCCCAGTGTGTGTACGCATTAGTGGGTATACAATAGTTAACGCTGTCACAGTTGAGATCTCTGGTAGCCTAATATACTTGCTTATTGATTCATGTTTGGATACCCATCATTAAATATAATATTTATATATTTCACTTTTCAATAAATTAACTAATTAATTATATATATGTGTATACATAATTAATTAGTTCATATATATTATATATATATATTATATATATATATATATATATATATATATATATATATATATTGTATAAACTACCATTACCCTAAACTCTAAGTACACCCCTCTCCTACCCCGTGCCCTCTCCTACCCCGGGCCCTCTACTACCCCCACCCTCCCCCCCACAGATGCCAGAATACCACAGCGCCCATACGATGCAGGCACTAGATGAGTTTGAACGTCTCCTCTGCAGTAACACGTTCCTGTTGTGCTTCATTCGTACCCTCGAGTGTGGAGAGAACTTCACGATGAGACAGAGGGTTGACGTGGCTTCCCTGATCAGTGTAGTGCTTCAGCGCCATCTTACCTATTACACTGAGTTAGTGAGGGGGGTGTAGTGGGGTGGGGGTGGGGGGGTGTAGGGGTGTGTGTTCCACCACTAGTATGAGACAGAGGGTTGATGTGGCTTCCCTCATCAGTGTAGTGTTGCAACGCCATCTTACTTACTACACAGAGTTAGTGTGGGGGGTAGGGGGGTGTAGAGGGGTGTAGGGGGTGTAGGGGGGTGGGGGGAGGGTAGGGGGGTGTGTTCCAGCACTAGTATGAGACAGAGGGTTGATGTGGCTTCCCTGATCAGTGTAGTGCTTCAGCGCCACCTTACCTACTACACAGAGTTAGTGGGAGGTGTGTAGGGGGGTGTAGGGGGTGTGTGCTTCTATTACTACCGTATTATCTCCCTATATCTATACCTGTATCTTTACCTACTACACTAAGTTAACCCCACTCTCTATTGTGGGTGTGTATTTCTAAGTTCAGCAGTGTGTTAACACTACTGCAACAATCCACTATTACTTCACTACTATGTCCTCTATTACTGTTGTATATCTGCATTGAATTATATACTACATTATATTTACTATATTCCCTCTTTATTTGCCATAGCTTAGATTATCTGACACAGTTCATGATATCTATAGATACATAACTCTCCATGCCGCCATGTAATATTGCATTCATATATTACTTTAAACATTACCACCATCTCTTAAGTTCATTTTCACTTTACTTGTATTCACTTTCATATTTGTTAATCATTCTCTAATTTGCAGTATTCTAAAAATACTTCTCGGTGACCTCATTAAGAAGACAGTGATTGGTCAGTCTCCCAAGTTGTTCCTACGAAGGTTAGCAATAAAACACTCATACACTGGGCAATACGTAGACATTAAGATGCCATGTCGTTTTACATATTATAAACCTATATTAGTGAGACGTTGATGTTTCATCAGATTTACAATGCAAGTATAACTATACCTGCATCGCTGCACAAGCATTGTCTATGCATCAAATATAACTTAATCGTAATCTTAAACTTCACCTTATGGGGGGTGACGTGTATTGAAAAAAATGGTGTTTTAAATAAATAAATTCATATATAATTACTTTGAAAAGAATACCCCCTTAACCTATAAACTTAGGCTACACTCAATCCTAAATTGAACGTGATCTCTCACCCCCTACTTTACGCAGAACGGAGTCTGTCGCTGAGAAGATGCTATCTAACTGGTTCACGTTCCTACTGCAAGACTTCATAAAGGTTACTCCCACTGTGACGTGAATGTCGGTTGTTACGTGGCATTCTCTGTATGTAAGCATGCGTTGTAGGTTTGAGAGAGGCAAGCAATAGTGAACATATCATTTGTGTAGCAATATTGTAATGTATAGATAATGAAGTATTATATACAGTTACAGTTATCTATATATATATATATATATACTTAAATATAATGTTATATATACGTTTATTTATATATATATATATATATATATATATATATATATATATATATACTTAAATATAATGTTATATATACGTTTATATATATATATATATATATTTATAATAATATAAATAAATATTATTGTATTATCTCGTTATTATTATATTGCAAATTTATATTAAATAAATAATGATTGCCTATTAACCTTAATTATATAACTATACACACACACATGTACGTATGTATAAAGTGAACACACACACACACACATGCACGTATGTATGAACACACCCATTACTCAATAGGAGACTGCAGGCGCGCCCCTGTACACATTGTTCCGTGCTATCAAAACACAAATTGACCAGGGTCCAGTGGATGCGATTACCAACGATGCTAAATACTCGCTCAGTGAAGACAAACTTCTACGACAAAGCGTCGAATACAAAACCATCGTTAGTTGTGGTGATGTTGTAGTCAGAAATATTCATACAGTAACAGTGATAGTGAATATTATTCTAACATGTTTAATACTGGTAATTCTAATAACTGCATACACTGTTTTTAGTTAGTAAGTTCATTACATGCATGTATAATACATGTATTACACTGTATCAATGCACAAATAATATTAATGAATTACTTCACTGTATCCGATACCAATATGTGTTGGTTCCCGAAGAAAGTGTTTATTAACAATCATGTTAGAAGTGTTATAGGCACATGTTTATACAATTGATACAACCCGCGCCCCCATGATTGATAGACTAGCACTTTACCCCCGCGTTACCAATATCTCTAAATATTCACTACGCTTTCAGAGTTTAGATGTCAGAGATTTAAACAACAAGAAGCATCAGATCAATATACTAACTTGTGATACAATAACTCAGGTTAATTCAATAGTACATCTACAGTGTTCGTACTACTAATATTATACTAACACTAATTAACACTATTATTGTAGAGCTAGCTTTATTATATCATTTCTTTATCGTTTTGTATTCTGTATTACTTGTTAGTATTTAAAAAAGTGCATTCTTAAAATGTATTGTATTTAAAAGTTGTGTTGAATGTGATTATTAATATATCATAATTTCTATTTTATACAATTAATAAAATGTTTACAATTTTATATTATATCATATATAATCTGCTTACATATATTGTTTCATAGAGAAAAATAGAGTAGTTTTAACATTGACACAATACATATTAATGTATGATATATTATTTTAATATAAACGAAATAAATTATTAATAAAATAATTTATTAAAATAAATATATTATAATTGATTTATTTTAATTAATAACTTTTCTTTTAATCAATAAGTAAGTGTGTTCCAATAATTATATGTATACAGTATGTATGTATGAATATATATTATACAGTGTACTTTATACACCCATTCCCTCCACCTCCTCCTTCACATCATCGCATCACATCACATCACAGGCTAAAGAGAAGATCATAGACTCCATCTACGTTAAGGAGCCGTACTCCACATGGCCTGATGTTAATGATATTGATCTAGGTTACATTACTACTAGTAGTAGTGGTAATGGTAGTAGTGATACCTACCACTAGTACCCCTCATTATTAAGTACCACTAGTACCCCTCATTATTAAGTACCACTAGTACCCCTCATTATTAAGTACCACTAGTACCCCTCATTATTAAGTACCACTAGTACCCCTCATTAAGTACCACTAGTACCCCTCATTAAGTACCACTAGTATTTTCCCTCATATTACCACTAGTATTTTCCCTCATATTACCACTAGTACTTATATCTGGTATTCCTCCTCACTCCTACTATCAATACTATTTACATTTTGTTATTCTGTATTATTTAATTTAGTAAACTAAGTCGTTGTTGTTCTATTTCTAGATTGGAGGACGGGTGAAAGGGGCGTACTCACTTTAATGGATTGCGATATCACAACCGAAAAAGCGGATGCGAATTCTCAAAGAAAGTAAGAAAACACCGTCTAATGAATAATCATACGTCGTCTCATAATTAGTGTATCAGAATTGAAAACTTATCATTATATTAAAAATATAGAAATGTATAATATGAATATATATAATATAAGGTGTATTCTATGCATTTAGAATAAACACCATGTCGCATTACCACGTTACGGATGGAGCACTTCTATTGTTGGTGAAGAAATCGAAATCTAGTCATTCCACTCTTTCCATACATTCAAAACTACGTTTGTACCCTACACTATCACATAGCTACAGATTATTAACCTATGTGTTGTTTGTATGAATGTATTAATGTATATAATTAATTGAATATAATGTATGAAAAGTTATATAATATGAATAATTATAGTTTTAGAAATCATTTAATTCCGAATTTAAACAATAGTTATGTGAATTAAAATATTAATGTATTCAATAAGAGTATATAGTTAATAAATTATAAAATGAATAAATTTATGCTGATAATTATAATTATTTATTTATTTTGTATATAAATTAAAACCATGTGAAATATATATAATTATATATAAACATAATTATATTTTTTAATTACTTATTCATTAAGTATAATTATACTTGTATTACGTATAATTATACAATAAGTATAACCGATATTGTTAAGTATAATCTAAATAATCATGTGATACATTTGCCACTCTAATAATACTAATAACTTCGTGCAGTAACATTCACCCTTTATTTATCGCAGAATCATCAAATATATACTCAAATAGTAGTCCTCTATTGCCAAGGGCATTTGGAGGGCATTCTACAGAGAACATTACTATGTATCACATACTGAAGGTAATGTATGCAATGTACTATAATAGTATATGTGTGCATATTCTCTAAATTGTTGTTTATTTAATTCGTTCAAAGAATCGAATATGAATAGAATTTAATATTATTATTTAAAGTTTTAATGCATTATTTAAAATTTCAATCATTATTCATTATATTAATAAGTCTAGTAAACTTATTTATGTTAAATGTTTGAATAAGATTACAAAATGTATTCATATATTTATAAATTATCGATATATAATAAATATAATATAAATTTTATTTAAAATATGAACAATACTATTTGTAATGATAACATGTACAATGTATATGAATACATTTTGTACATTGTACAATGTACAATGTACATATCTACTGCTTATATTGAATGGAATACACAATATCCATAACATGACTTCATATTGTACACGTTACCAGATAAAGGACATAGAACAAGAGCAACGGGGAGGCTTCAAGATGATGTCTGAGATATACCTTACCCGTCTCCTACTCACCAAAGTTAGTCATGTGACACTAAGTCTGTATGTGTATGTAGGAGTATATGTGTACATGATTGGGTATATGTGTGTGTATGTATAAATATGTGAATATGCATATGTATGTATGTGTAATAGTTAACATTTTATTTATAGTTTTTATTGAAATAATTATTATATCTCAAAATATAAATTCCGAATCATTTATAAATTATCGATTACATTACTATATATATATATATATATATATGTATAAATAATGTTATATTTACCAGTAGCGTACACATATTAAATATATACACACACACACACTAAGCTTGCTTACTACTACACATACATACATACACACACCGAATACAGGGTATTCTACAAGACTTCGTGGACAAGATATTCGAGGTGATCTACAGCAAGAACACGTCGCAGATACCCAAAGCTATCAAGTACATGTTTGACTTCCTCGACGATCAGGCTAAACTTCAGCAGATCTACGACAATGATGTAGTGCACACCTGGAAGTCTAATGCGTTAGGCCCCGCCCCCCCACCTGTCACTCAACTGTAGCTAACAGTTCATAATTTAATTCGTTATCTGAAAACTATTCCTGAGAGCTCTTCTCGTATAATATATTTTATTTCAAAAAGTTTAAGTATAAAATATTAACAACAGTATAATAATTAACAAACATTTCTATTAGATTAAAATCTAGTCTAAAACTATGTAAATATCATCATTCAAACTATTCATGTCAAAATTATAATATTTACCTTTGCTGTTATAATGATGTAACGTATTCAAGTTCAAGTTATTAGAGTTGAATCATGTGACTGAATTGCATGACCTTTCCATGACCTTCACATGACCCCACCATTTACCTCACTTCACATACTACCTAATAAGCCCGACGCATCGCGACCTCTAAAACGTGACCTCCCGCATAACTCAGATTACCTCTTCGCTACTGGGTCAGCATCATTAAGAACCCCGACTTCATATTCGACGTCTACAAGTCTAACATCATCGATAGCTCTCTGTCCGTCATCGCTCAAACTTTCATGGACTCGTGTTCGGTTTGTACCCATCTCTAATATCTGTTTAATAGTCTATAGCCGCGTATCAACACCACACAATATCTGACCTTATTGTTACCCCCGTTTCACATTTACAAAATAGCGGTTATTAATATTAAGCAAAATTAAAAAAATTATAATTTTTGAAACAAATAATTTAAAGCAGCCGATATCTGCATGCGGGGGAAAATATAGTAGGTAAAAATAAATATAATAGGTGGGGGAAAAATGTAGCCCAATTTGATGGTGTGAATGTAACTTAAGGGGATGGCACATGACGCCCGCCTCTCTATGTATAGAGATAGAAAATAATGGGTCTACGCAAAACTAGGCGCGCAGATTTCTATTCATTGAATTGATCTAAATAATTTTATATTATATTCATTAAATATATACACATACTATTACAGGACGTCATTTTTATAATATATATTATATAACATATATATATATATGCACACATTTTAACTTTTATTTACGGAATTTCTATGGAAATTGATATTTTTTGCAATTATACACATACAAATTTAGAAAATTACTACTGTAATAGTATTCATATAATGCAATAAAAATTAGTAAAATACATATAATAGTTTTTGTTATACCTAAGTTTATACACACATACCTAGCGCGAAATAATTATTCTGAGAAAACAGCATTTGAAAATATATAAATACATTATATATCATATATAATGAATATATATAAGCCACTTTTTATGTTATTTCTTGACTGTTTTCATAAATAATTTTTTTACAGATATTAAAAAACAAATAATAGAATATCAGTGAAATAAAAAAAATTTTAAATACAAATTATTTTCACCAAAACAAGGTGTGTGAAATCCCCGTATTGCAACCTAAGATAGTACTAAACTATGACAGTAGTAATGGTCACAACTTTATACAACACTACACAATATAATATAATTATCTCTAATATACATCTCTTCAAACAGTATTCTAAGCTTTGCAATTTAACTCATATAACATAACTACTAACTTTTATCACTTATAATATTTGTATTCATTATAAAACTTGTACACATGTTTATTCTTGTTTCAACACTTATTAACTCTTTTGTGCGTGTTACAGTTATCGAAACAATTTCTCTCAAAAGATTCACCGAGTAACAAACTTTTATACGCCAGCGAAATACCAAAGTATAAGAATTTAGTGGAGAGGTTAGCTGTTGCAGTCATGACATAGTGCCTATACTGCATTGATTAGTTGTCATTATTAATTATTTAGTATTACTATATATATATAAACAATTGTACTGGCAGTTATTATAAGAAGATTCAAGATTTAGAAACAATTGATAACACTGAGATGAAAGTCTACCTTGATAATGTGTCTAAGGTTTATTTACTTATTTATTAGAAGCCACATATTCATTTATTTTATTAGTTAATATTTTCTTTTATGAATAATTTAACGATTTATATTTCTATAATATATATATATATATTATATTTGCTAACGAATGTATATATATATTATATTTGCTAACGAATATATTTAATTTCCTCATTATTTACAGAAATATCAAAAAACTTTTGATAGAAATGAATCTTTAATAAAATTATATAAATATGCATCTGATTACATGCCTGAGGTTATAAATTATTGTATGTACATATATATAGATTCATATGTACATATATATAAATATATATTTAGATTATTGCATACATACATATATATACAAATGAGCATGACGTCTGTTATTATTGCATTGAAGAATGCTATCCGACAGCAACCCCACACTTACATTCCACCAATAGAAGCGCCTACATAACTTTATTATGCCAGTCAAGTCACACTAAGCTCGTGTTTACAATGATATAACTCTCTTATGTTAATACATGAATAGGTGCACATCTTTAATTCTAACTCAGGCGCACATTATATAATAATCATTATTATTTAGTAGAAGGTTTTTTGTTAGTTAAATAAAAAATTCTATTTCTTATTGCTTCAGAATAAGGCTTTAATTTATTCTCAAGTCATGACTTGTGCACTCAGTAATATCTCATATAATTTACTAGAAGATACTAGAAAATTTGCTAATAATAATATGTGTTGATATCTTGAGTATATTTATTATATTTCTAGTCTTTTTTAATATACAGATATTTCTATTAATAACTACAGACATAATTCTATTTTTATGAAAAGTTTTTATTTATTTATTATTAATTATAATTATTTATTATTTGAATATATTATTCACAAATTATTCTTATACCTACACAATTTATAATTATTTAGTCGAATTAGAGATCAATATTCTGCGGACCTATCTTTTCTCAAAAATAAAACTTATTTATCGTAAATATTTAGTAGACATATTTCATGGTTTTAAAACATTCATTACTAAGATAGTAAGGCAACAATATGTAAACCATGTAAACAATGTAAACAATACCATAGTTCAACTCTACTGGGTTAATTATATCTAAATAATATCGCAATATTACATAAATGACTATAGTTTAACATAGAGTATGATATATGCACGTGTATTGCGTATGTTTACATTGAATAATGTATTAGTTTATATACATAGTATAATCAGGTCAATATTTTTATTTTAGTAATACAATAATTTCATATCGACTAGTGCCCCTTAAGTTTGAACCATGTGAAATATTGACTTTAGTTATCTGTTACTGTCCATTACTAAACTACAACTATATAGGCATTATCCTATCATAGCTATACGTCTTTATTAACCCTATCACCCTACACACACACAGATTCTGAAAGACCTGAACAAAGACGAGTTTGCTATAGAGAAGAATGTGATCCTCTCCCTTGAGAAAGTGCGCGCCCTGTTCAACGATTAACCCCGCCACACCCCACCCCGTCACCACCCCACACTACTACTACTACGATGAGGTCACAACAGTGAGTCATCGGGCGCTATATCGGGTCAACACATCTTAACCTTGTTGTATACAACAATATATGTATATATATATATATATGTAATATATTGATAACATCAGATATATACAAGACACGCGCGCATACAACCGATGCACTATTTTAACCTACCTGCATTTTATATTATTAGGTATTCGATATTATGCAATCACGACAAAGTATACACACACACACACATATATATATATATATATATATATATATAATAATCTATTTTTATACTAGATATATAGCTGCTTATTGTAACTTATTTTTATAATTTATTTTTACAATTTTTATATAAAATTACCGAAAAAATAGCTATACTTATTTCTTGATTTTAAACATGAACATCATTATAATATTTAATATAAATTATAAGTAAAATATATATTAATTTAATATATATATATATTAATTGCATATGATTATTACTTTATATTTACTGAATACTATTTATATAGAAACTATAGGTTTGCTTAATTAAACTAGTACATATATTAAATTATAATTTAATAATCAAATAAATAATCCATCGAGAGTATTGTCAGGCTATATATCTATATAAACTATTAAATAAAGTAATAATTCATTTATTGTTATAAATGTATAATCATATAAGAATAATCAAATTGAAACAATAATACTAATAAATGAATACCAAAATATAATATTTATACGGAGCAGATTTAGAAATATTTCATGTAAATATATAACATTTATATAAAACAAACATAAATAATGTAACAACTTGGCATAGTTATCACTTGGCAGGGTTCATCATTTAACAATATATGTATTATTACAATAACATACTAAATTTGCCTATTAATAATGACAATAGGTTATATAGATACATACATTTTACATGTGTGCGCTTTTATGACTGCAAACTGTGCTTATAAAGAAATAAGCTATCCAGATATATAGATAGTTTATTTAAACACTGTAATATACTCAATTATTACAGTATTCAAGGCAATAATTGAGTATACATATGTTTGTATAATTAAACATTATCATGATAAATTAAATGTCCAATATCTTTTCTGTCTAAATCAACGAAATGAAGAAATATTCTGTAAATAAAAATATGTATAATTGGGATAATAGTGTGTAATGATATCCACAAATGATGGATAGATAAATCATCTATTATAATAATTATTAATATTTAATATATAATGATTTATTATATTACTCGAATTATACAATTATCTTAAACAATGTACTATTGTAGTTGATCAAGTATAGGTGGCAGTACTAGTAGTAACCTCGTGGTATCGATATCTAGAGATTTACTGAGGAAAGGGAGGAAAGCCTGCGAGTATGTGATGTTACGTTTAGCATCTTTGAACACTCCGAAGGCCCTGATGTGGACGACAGCGACCTCTGTGTTGCGTTCATGTTCCTTCACCGGTCTGTAGATGTCATCACCAGTGCTCAAGGTCAAGAAAACTGTCTGTCAATACATAAGGTCAAGGTCAATAAAACTGTCCGACAAATAGCAGTCAGGGTAATACATATTTGATATATAATAATAATAAATGGCTGAGACAATAAAATATATAATATAATTATTATCTGATATAACTATATCTTTCTACTTATGGCTTATACTGTGGCTAATAATATGAGATTAAATATATTTATATTTTAATTTTTATATTCTAGAAAGTATATTATATTTGGGATTACTCACATATAGATATCATATAGATATCGTATAGATATTATTAAGCACGTATTACTAATATATATATATAATTAAAATATTGACTAATATAAATATTAAAATATATATATAAATACATATATTATATATATGCATATATTATTCATAGTATCTAAATATAATATTAAATAAATCTAATGAATCATAATAAACTGAGAATACAATAATATATTTGAAATTACTGAATTTAAAATTGTATATAGCTATATAGCAATAGTGAATATATAGAATTATAATAAACAACATAACAATAACAAATTTTATAAAGTGTATGTAAAATTTATAACATAAATAAACATATATAAACTCTATATATATATATATATATATATATTTCTATATATAAACCACAATTAGTTACAATGTTACATGTATATATATATGATAACTGACAATCTGCATCAGATGTGTTAATGTTTAAAGACGTTATTGTGAACAAGAATAACTAGGTGTGAAAGTGATCATAAACATAGTCATTATAGCATGGTGACACTATATCTATTTATGTTAAAGGAATCAACTATCTTATTAACTTTATATATATATATATATATATATATTGTTATTGTTAATATTATTGGTATTTTATTTTATTGATGGAGTCCTTTCATCCCATCCGGGAATTTAGATTTTTTCATACTATATGGCTCTAATGTCCCTTTGAAGCCGCTCTCATATTAAAGGATCCATATTTTAACAAGAACCAATCATTTTATAAAAATATTTATTTAAGATCATTTCTACATATTATTTAAGACCTATATTAATTGTCCGGACTGGATTAAACCGGATCATACCGCATGCGTATCTGATGCCTTAGTCTGATGAGTCATACTGTATAACTTTTACAGGCAGTTCAATATATATATATATATATATATATAAATAGTAATAAATATACTAATTTTGATTATCATTATATAAATATTATTTAATATATATATATGTGAAATCTTAGTTTTACAATAAAATGCATACCACCATTAATATGAACATTAAAACCAATAAGTATAAGTAAAATATGGGTAATAATAGTATAAGTATCAGAAATATATCAATTCTACAACATACATTCATAACTACTATATTGCATGGAATATCTTACATATATACTACGCATGCAATACTGGCTACCATTAATCTGCGATCAGGTAAACGGAAACATCTGACAAAGTCATTTGAGACGACTTTAAATAACATATATATATATATATATATATATATATATATTATATATTATTATATATTATTATATATTATTATAATATATAATAACAACATCTAAGTGATTACGGACACAAGTATGATTTGTATAGTGTATCGTGTTACCATATATTCAAGTGGTTCACATTGAGTTATCGTAATGAAATATATTATTTAATGTATATAATAGTACAAATATAAAAATATTATATTTGTTATACAAATACTTGTAGTATTATATTAAATAAAATAATTTATGTATCTACATTATGTATATATATATATATATATATATATATATATATATATATATACAGTTCACCCAGGATTTAATGCGAGTATAGAATAGATCTCATACCTATTTATTACATGTTAAATACATTTAAAATAGCATCCGAAAAGATTAAATATTATTTAATAAATATGCATATATATATACCGCCTAAACTCTGAATATGGAATTTTATGTATGAGTATAAATGGTTATAAGTAAGTATACAACTTGATAATTACCTATGTGATAAGTCATATTGTATAACTGTATAAATGCCACCTGAAATGTCTATGATATAATTCATACTCTGTAATATATCATATGAAACTATACCATATGGGGATTAAAAAATACCGAACTATACCGGATTATAAATTGTAAAGGATAAAGAGATATCAAGAAAATAAGAAATATTAAAATAATTAAAGTATTAAAGAAAAGAAAAACTATTAAGAGAAAAAAAGAAAAACTACAAAGAAAACAAAAACTACAAAAACAAGAAACACGATAATAGAAAAGGAAAATTATAGAGAAAAGAAAGAAAATCAAAACGTAAATAAGAAGAGAAAGCATTTCCAGTAAGGATCTGACTATGGGCAACAACAACAGAAAATAGTCATATTATTGTGAAGCCCTTTAGAAGAAAATATTATATAAATATCGTTATAATTTAACAGAAAAAAAAATTAAAATTCTTCTAATAAATAATATTATTATTATTATTATATGTTATTAAAGTACAAAATATTGCATACATTCTATTTACACAGTATTTTTGATAATACTTGGTAATCAACCATATACAATTATGCGATTTATTAAAATATTTACATAAAAAGTTTTCAACTTTTCACTTTATTACAAAATATATATGATTGGCAATATAGATCAAAAATCATTGAATTTTTTTTTGTTTTCTGGATTGTATGTGGGTTTTAACTAGTTGTATGGTTTTTCATATATTTAAAAAAAACTAATTTCATATATTACTATTTTTAATATTAATATCATATTATAATAATTATTATTTATTATAGTTTGAATAGTTCACATAACATTAATTTAGACTTAATTATTACTTTTAATAACAAATTATTTATTAAAATTAATAAAAAAAAATGTTGTAAAATAATAATCTAAATATTAGTTTAATTAGTACTAATTATTAATTAGTTAAACTAATTTTTGAAAAAACCTAAATTATTTAAGTT
Source organism: Osedax fenrisi (assembly GCA_964019155.1). NCBI lineage: Eukaryota > Metazoa > Annelida > Polychaeta > Sabellida > Siboglinidae > Osedax > Osedax fenrisi. The sequence goes on along the minus strand of OZ025241.1, from coordinate 23,634,728 downwards.
TTTTCAAAATATTTTTAGTAAATGTAAGCAAAAACATAAAAACCAAAAAATGTAGTCTTTTTTATTTGTGGTAGTACTACTTAGAGTCCACTAGATGGATTACGATTAAAAAGGATGAATTGAGTTTTTATAGGCGTACTTTGGGATGTGATGCAGCTAAACAAATCAAGCAGAACAAAAATAAACCAATTAAACAAACTAACCCACAAATAGCAATACATAATAATTAATATTATATATTATATAAGTATTACATAAACCTTAAACCTTTCGGTTTAGCCACTCACTGTAGAAATAAATACTGCTCAGGTGTGGTGTCCTAAATGGACATATTATCAAGTTTTGTAAGCGCTCCTGAAAAATAATGCTTTAAGTTCCTTTTTAAAAAGATTTGTTGATTTTTCTGCTCGTAGGGGTGGAGGCAGTTTGTTCTATAGAGATGGTGCTGCGCAAGATATGCTCTTTATCCGTAGTTACGATTACGGTATAGCGTTTCTAGTAGATGTGTCACTGATGGTCTGGAATTCCATGTAATGATTTTATATTTTATACAATTAGCTAAATAAGGTGAGGTATTGTGGTGATATGCCTTGTGATTGAGGAGTACCAGTTTGTATTTGATTCTGTAACGGAAGGGAGCCAGTGTAGTTTTTTCATCAAATTGGTGATCGAGTCATTTGATTATATTGGTAGGTTAAATATGGTTCTAACAGCTCTTCGTTGGAGTATGTGAGGTTTGTGTGTAGATACAGCAGGTAAGACAATTAGTAATGAATTGCAATAATCAAGGTGCGGAAGTATAAAAGAGGGCTAATGTTGAACATGTTTCGAAGGTGAGTAGATGGTGAATTTTTCGTAAATTGTAGATGTTATAGTTGGCTGATTTGACTTGTTTATTTATATGATAATAAACATTGAAAAGTGGGTCATATAATATATAACTCTTATATATATTATATACTATTAACTCGCATTTAAAATGTAACCTTTAACCCCCAACTCGTATATTTAATCGATCCCATACTTTACTAGGTTACCTAGTAAAACGTAATATGGCTTACCTTACAAATATACTACACACACAATTTTGCAACATTTTTGTGCATTTACTATGGTGACCATCATCATGATGAAGTACCGAGGTATATTATATACTATATTCTATATATATTCATAATTAATATAATCTGTAGTATATATTTATGTTATGACTAATAATATTCTGATAATTAAAAAACCTTTTCATTTTTATTTAAAGTTTTTGCCATTATATTACAGAAATCTACTTTAAAATTTTCAGGAATTTTATTTTTTTCTAGAGTAGTTTGAACATTAATTAACGGCTTATTATTAATTGAAGTCAATGATAATTGTCTAATTGTAATATATTTAGAAGTACATTTATGGCTAGTACGTATCATATTAGTAAACATATTAATGAAAATATAAATTATATTTGAATTAAAGTAAATTAAAAGTGATTTAATATATTAATTGAAATTGACCCCTACAAGTTATAAACTTTAACCTTATATCAAAGATGGTTTCCACAAATTTAAAAATCATAGATATTAGCATAGATATATCAAGACCTCCTATAACCTCTTATACGTTATAGGAGGTCTTGGATATATATAGCCTATAGCATGGCCTCCTTTAGCCATACATTAGAGTACCATAAATCTGGTACTCTAAATCTATGGATATTGGCCATAGATATTATAATCATGGCCTCCTTTAGCTTTAGCCATAGATTTGCTAAACTAATATATATTATATTTATATAAATATATATATTATATACTATAATATAATATATAGTATAGGACATATACTATAAATACTCCCGATAACCTAAAGTCTTTAGGCTAAAGGAGATCTATATACTATATACTCATGGCCTCCTTTAAGCTTCCTTTAGCTCCTAAAGCTAAAGGATGCCATGCTATCAATACCTCCCATAACCTCGGTTATAGGAGGTATTGATGATATACTATAACAATATACTATATCAAATATTTTTTCCCTATAATTTAAATTAATTGTTAGAAAGTTAACTACAATTGTAGTGTGATACCCCTTACTTTCCGGCAAGTTGTCGGGAACTTTAATATATAATACAATATTAGGATATACTATATATTATATATTATATAATATATATATATATTCAAAGAAACCTAAATTGATATCATATTTTAATCGGATTGATATCGGATTGATATCGGATTTTAATTAACCTTTCCGTAATTATTGGTCTTTTTTTAAAGAATTTAAATATTAAAATATTATTAATTACTTAATTATTTAAAATATTATACCAAGTACCCAATGATACATAATTAGATAACATTTATATATTAATAATTTTATAATCATAAGAATGGTTTGTTATAATTATAAATGTAATGAGATATAACATATATATTATACAAACGGTATTATAATAATAATAATTAATAATAATTATTTTAAAACAACTCAAATATATTTTAAATATTAAATATTATTTAACAACAATTTAAATAAAATATTTTATAATATAACATTTTTATATTCAAATAGAAATTCAATTTAATGTGTTATTATATTATAAAATATAACATATTAAATATAATAGTTAATTAATTATAATTAGCTATTATAATCATTATGGCTCCCGTTTGTTTTGTTTTGATGACGATTTCGAGTTCAAATTAAAAATATGTTATATGTTTGGGTATTCAATGATCCGATCGTTTAGTTTCATTTAATAGTTGTTAGGTTTTTATCTTATTTTTATTTTATTTTCTCTTTCTTTTTCTCAGTAATTAACTTTTCGACTGTAACCTGAAGTGGAATTTCAGGACGCGCTCCTTGTTCTGCGCGACGAGCGATGCGGGAAGGATACTTTTTGTGTTGTATTGTCATGGTTTACTTTCGATGCCTAGATAAAATGTGCGGTCGCCACTCCATACACATTTGCCTTACCCTGCGAGGTACTTTGCCTTATCAAAGGGGAACCTGGATTTTTGACAGGGATCACTTATTAGCTATTCGTAGCTAACCATAATATCTAATTGCCGTTCCCCTATACGCAACATGGGAAGCAGGTGGATTGGAGTTATCATCACCACATCATCATATCAATTTCTGATATAGATGAAGAAATGTGAGATTAGGATCCCACACCACCTACGCTCTCCACAAATTTCCACAAAAATATAAATATATATATATATTTATATATATAGATGTACAGTTATATTTAGAAGTATTATGTGGTTATTATGGACATCTGATAATTATTTCGAAATAGAAAAATTATCCGCTTATTATGTTGAAGATTGTATGATATGCATATGTAGAAAACATATAATTCGATTAGCAGTTGATGTGTATTACAAGATATCAGGAACAAGAAAAATATATTAAATAAGATTGGGATTTATTTAGAAGATTAAGATAGTTTAAAATATAGTTTAATTTATATAATAAATTTATAAAATAATAATATTTACAAACATATTATATTTTGAGTTTATTACATTTCTCATTTATTTTTAAATTATTTCTATATTGTGAATAGTATAGGAAAGCATATATATATATATATATATATATATATATATATATTACCTTATGTAGTTATATATATCCTGTATAGAGTTTCTATTTTAATATGTATTCAATTAATTATACATTTTATTTAAAAGGGTAAAAAGGGACTAAGTGTCGAAGAAAAGAGGTCAAGAATGTTAGACTTTTTTTACGAAAAGGTTAAACTTATCTTTTGTAAATTCATAATGATAAACTAATAATAATTGCATTTTATAGAAAGATTTTTATCAACTTAAGGAAGTCGAGAAGTTGTGTCATAGAGAAAAGGGTTAATTAATTATTTAACGTAACTTAGATATACATTTCATAATATTATTGTGATATATTTGTACTCAAATCTACACAACTTATTTTCTAAATATTAACGAATATATCAACAAATATCACACTGTATTTGTTTGATAGTCATGTCAAGCTTAAGTAAATAGTTTTACATGTAATCAAAATACAGTACATATTTATGATATTACATTTGATAGAACTTTCTTACTAATATATATTTGATATTAGTTTACCTCTTTAAAATTAAATATTGATAATGTATTATAAATATAAATTATTAAATAATATACATATGCAGTGTATAGTAAATAATCATGTAATAACTAATATTAAAGCATAGGGCTGCAATAATACTACGTAGTGATTAATTTTCATCCCTATAGTTTGAACTATATCATTTAATTTTCATTAGATAATTTATAAAATAATAATAAAATTAGATTTATAATACTAATAATATTTTCATTAATTACATTTCCTATTTCTTAGTAACTTAATAACGCGCGTAGGTATAACTGCGATGTCTGTCAAGGAGATCCTGCAGAGTCTAGTCGACGATGACATGGTGGATACGGACAAGATCGGAACCTGCGTTTACTTCTGGTCGTTTCCTTCGAAGGCCAGCCAAAAGGTAGAGGTCATCGGGCGTAGGTAACGAGCCGGTATCGTTTTCTACAATTACATATCAAAATTGAAATCTATTTTATATTATATTATCAGTGTAATCATAATCTTTAAGCTATACATATATGTATATACTTCTACTCGGCTATTACTAAAGAGGAAATACAAGTTATCAAGATATGGTAAACGATCTTTCAGTGTAGCTGCATCCGATCTATGGAATGCTATTAAATAATTAAATTATTCGTCGTTTAAATCTAATGTATTTTTATTAATTCGTAAAAATTAATTTTATTATTTTCAACTGATTTATATTCATTTTGTATATTTTGTTATTTTTATATTTTTTACACAATAGAGAACGTTTAACGTTATTTTTGTATTTAAATATTCATTCATTCATTAATTCATATATATATATATAATAGTATTAAATATTCGCGCATCTTTTTATTATTCACATTACAAATTATCAAATATTTTACCATTTATTTATTTTAATTTTTATATTATGATTAAATAAGTATTATATATAAAGTAATATATATATTTGTTAAATAATTAGTTGAAAAATAAAGAACAAGAAATATCAACAAAGCTTGCTGACTTCACACAGAGATGTGCGTCACGCGAAGCACAACTATCAGAACAAAGAGTTGGCAAAGAAGACAGTGTTAGTTTAGATATCATGTATTAATACATTTAACTACTGAATATCATTGATTGTTTTCATTGATACATATATAGTCGAAATATCAAGTTGAAATATTTACCAATTATAATATACGTTATTTATATAATTAATAATTTATACTAGATTATAAAAATAATAATTAAGAATGATTTATAATTAATATATTTCTTAATTTATTATTTCTATAATTGTATTATTAAAAACAATATCTTATAAAATACGAATCTCTTACTTTTGAACATCACATATATATATATATATATAATTACTTATATACGTAGTTTAATTTTAAACTGCACCCTATAGAAGTAGTTAACAAAACTGAACTAAACCCAATTCCTAGGATGAGAGAACCAACATTCTACAATCGCTAGCCGATGCTAAATCACGTAAACAAGAACTCCAAGTTCAGCTGGAGAAGTACAAGACTTGCGATCCGGCGGTCATGAAAGAGATGAAGAAGGAGACCGAGATAGCGATAGAAGCGGTCAACAGATGGACTGGTATGTAGTCACACACACTCGTGTGTATACTGGTTGATGTTAATAGATAAGAGGGGATATTGTGTGTGTAATCTGTTATCTAATTAATTTATGTTGTATCAACAACTTTTACTATTAAGTAGTATTTGTTAAGGGTACGACCTCCACTCGTTTTATCATGAACACAGATTGTATTCTATTTTTTTTAAATGAGAAAATATGTTTGATTGATTGCTTTCACATCAGAAAAGTATGATATAAATCATCATATAAATATCTAATAAAGTATGTTTTATAGACCTATTTTTTAAAATATCATTCAAATACCTAACATAAGAATATAGACTTTATGAATACATTGTGATTACTCAATCGATTGAAACAATTTTAAAACTATAATCAACTATCATATTATGCTGTTTACTTATAAGTTCAAAATAGATGTATATATAGGTGATGCTACATGTCACACATTAGCCAATGAATATTCAAGCTTACATGCTATTTGTACCTGAATTTTCTGATTGTGTCATTTCAGTTTACTATTTATTATTATTCTATCAACATTTTATTTTACCTATTTCTACATTACTACCATTATTACTATCTCTCATTATTATATTATTACTATGCTCAGAAGTGAACGACAATTCAATAATTTACTAAATAACAGATACTCAAATGTGTTTAGATAAATCGATAAATAGTAAACATATGTGAAATTTAAAATATATTTCTTCATATGTTATAATTTTATAGTATTTATACTGTAATTTATAATATATAGGGTCATTGCAAGTGAAATCAGCAAATGACCTTCTTCGATTTTCATGAAAATGTCACAGTTTATTTATTATTATAAAAAATGAAAGGTGTACATTTTTGGGGCCCAACATTTTTTATTGGCAGAATTTTGCCCTATTGAAATTTTCAAAAAATATTTGTTTTCAAATTGTTTTCAAATTACGTATACTTTAACTATTTATATATCTCTCAATACTTGAGATAAATTTAAACTTTTAATATCTATTTATAACTACAATTCAATATCTTTCTAACTGTATAAAGTGTTCATCTCTACATTAAATATTTATATAAAAATTGTTTAAATTTAAATGTCAAGTTTTTGACAATTTTTATAAAATTCATGATATTATTTTGATTATAACTTTGTTGTCAATAAAGCCATAAATATAAAATAAATAATAGATAATATAATACTAACTAATTAAAGCTTGTAACATATGAAATATTTTTGAACATTAAAAAAGTTATTGAGTATATAAATATAATTTTTTCATTTTTATCAATGTTGTGAAAGTTTGAGGGCAAATAAAAAAAAGTACATATGGTTTTTGTTGTTGTTGTTCTACTACCTAAAAGGAACCTTCTTCTAATATAATCAATTGAGAGAGTTGTGGCTATTTGAGTCTTAAGGATATATTTTATTCAAATTTTCACTATTATAAAGATATTTAATTGTATTCATATGAGAAAGATCTTTTTTTATTTGTAGTTATAATGAAAATATGTAATAGAATTAATTAACTATAAAAAATCAAAAAATCAAATATAATATATTTGGTAAATCATTTAATGACTTTTATCATACAGATGAGAATAAAGTCTATATAATAAAAAAAAATTAGATGTCTAACTCTTTCGTATACAAATTCTTAGTTTTATTAAAACATATACCAATTCCCTATCTCCTACATGTTAAAATATATTTATAGACGGAGTAACGCCTGTCCCCTTATATTAATATCATAAAATTAACTTACAAAAATGTATTGATAAATAAAAAAATATAATTATTTTGAAAATTAGTTTCAAAATTTAAACATTTATATATAATTTAATTATGTTGAAAATTAAAATTATATATTGGTTTATAATAAATGTAACTAAATATAAATGTTATCATTAATTTGTGATATTTTTAAAAGGTATACATAAATTAGGTTTATCTGAATATTTCATAGAGAATAAATTAAATTAAATATAAAGACTAAAAATAAAAAAATAATTCATAATTATTTATATATTTAAATTTATATAAGTCTGATCTAAACGTTGTGTAACCTAAATCTGATAATAATAGTAATAATAATACATATTTATATTCACAGACAATGTGTTCTCGTGCAAATCGTGGATAAAAAAGAAGTTTTATTTTGAGGATAGCGTCATCAATAAACAATTCGAAATTCCCGAAGATTTCGACTACTTAGAATGAATCACGACACATGATTTTATCTCAGTATTATTATCATCGTCGTCTTATATATCATCATCATCATCATAACCTCATTTATAGTTATATTTTTCTATCGTTATTTTCACTAAACCGTTATTCCGTTAATAAATATTAATAAAAAAAACAGATATTTGATAATTTATTATAAAACGTGTGTGTGTGTGTATAAATAGCGTTGCGGTTGTAATACATGTAAGGTCAAGGTCAGCGTTCTTCGTCGCTCAGTCGCTGTTCAGTATAAGGCAGACGCCTTGCAGCACCCAATGAGAGAGATGCTCAGACGTGTGAAGATCCGCTTCGAATATCAGACCCACTCCCATGGCATTCCTCCGTTGAGAGGTGACGTACACTGGTGTTCTGAATGTGTTCTGTGGGCGGGGGTTAAAGGATTTCTAATAATAGTGGTAGACTCGTGATACAATGAATTATGATTGCATGATAAAATATATATTATCGAGTTACAATAGTTATACTAAATTTAATATAAGTTTTTATTATATTTTAATTTCATAGCGATATTACGTAGTGTTATTAAATATATTTTTGAATTATAAATTCGATAAAATAAACGAATTGAAATGATCACGTTATGAATATTCTAGAAACCCAACACTAGTATTCGTATATTCATTTATATTACATACAATAGTGAGGAGGGATGGACATAACGTGGCTCAAGAGGTTACCTGTAATTTTAGTTTATGCGTTTCGATGGGAATGATCTTCAAGACGGGCAAGTTTTGCAAGAGTTGTTTGGGCTTCTGGCGGATAAGTTTACCAGCCTGCAAGTCCCAACCGGCTCCTTCCAAGTACAATCCTTCGGCGAAGCAACCTGCGTAAAGTGCCAATATTAGTTATGTTTACTAACTCTACATAAGCATATAGTTTGAATATCATACGAGAGCTTCTTAAATATATTTATATTTTTATAAAATATGAACCATATTTGAAAGAATATTACATAGCTTCGACTATTTCACCGACTATAGACAATGTTTATTTACATATATATTATATTATCGTTGACACCGAATAAAGAATACTTAGTCATCTATTTAACATGAAGTGAATACACTACAATACACTATAGGGGGCGTTACCGTGATGCGTCCTTTCGAGGACATCTTTAGCGGTCTCGTACTTTGTGACCGACGTGTACAGCGTAGACTTATCTAGGGGCCAGCCATTCTTACGACAGGTGGCCTGTACGAGCGCAGTCAGGTATGACTCCGGAATGTGGATACCGGACAACCACATCACACCGGGTTCTCCTTCGTTTATCTGAGGAGGAGGAGGTTAAATGAGGTTAGGTGAGGTTAAAATGAGGTTAACATCGGTGTTAGCATTGTTAAAGATTAACCCAGAGCAGCTACATTAAAAATGAACTTGTAAACCCTAGTTATCACTAACACATATACGTAAACATATATATATATATTATTCATTTATGTTGAAAATTTAAATTATATATTGGTTTATAATAACATTTAATCAGATATAAATTTAGTCATTAATTTGTGATATTTTAAAATTTATACGTAAATTAGGTTTATCTGAATATTTCATAGCGAGAATGAATTAAATTTAGATTATACCAACAAAGAAATATAGGTTATATATTGCTTTGTACAATATACAACACAATAGAACTACTAGTAGAGTGTTAGTTAAAGTCCTATACCACTATACTACTAATTATTTGTAGAAATATCGAAATAATACGGAACTTAAAAAGATATATACTTAGTAGAGTAAATATTTATAAATCCTATTATTTATTACAATAAACTACAACAGTTATTTTTTATAGAAGATTGATTATACCGAGCTCTATATTAAGCTAAATATCATAATAATTTTCTTGGAAATTGATTGGACTAGAGGTACTAATTGATTAGTACCTATACAATTAGGTTAAGAATGATATAAAGCGGTGTAATGTCACCACTAGCGGTATGGGTCATAGGTCGGAGGTGAATTATGTAACCCGTATGTTCCCATATCTTGTACTGATCATAATCAGAACTAGAGGTAGGGTGGGGGCGGGGTAGTAGGGAGGTGAACTATGAATGTTAACCAATATCTCATACTGATAGTAATCAGAACTAGAGGTAGGGTGGGGGCGGGGTAGTAGGGAGGTGAACTGAATGCTAACCCATATCTCATACTGATCGTAATCAGAACTAGAGGTAGGGGGGGGTAGTAGGGAGGTGAACTATGAATGCTAACCCATATTTCATACTGATAGTAACCAGAACTAGAGGTAGGGTGGGGGTGGGGGGTAGTAGGGAGGTGAACTATGAATGCTAACCCATATCTCATACTGATCATAATCAGAACTAGAGGTAGGGTGGGGGGGTAGGGAGGTGAACTATGAATGCTAACCCATATCTCATACTGATAGTAATCAGAACTAGAGGTAGGGTGGGGGGGTAGGGAGGTGAACTATGAATGCTAACCCATATCTCATACTGATCATAATCAGAACTAGAGGTAGGGTGGGGGGGTAGGGAGGTGAACTATGAATGCTAACCCATATCTCATACTGATAGTAATCAGAACTAGAGGTAGGGTGGGGGGGTAGGGAGGTGAACTATGAATGCTAACCCATATCTCATACTGATAGTAATCAGAACTAGAGGTAGGGTGGGGGGGTAGGGAGGTGAACTATGAATGCTAACCCATATCTCATACTGATAGTAATCAGAACTAGAGGTAGGGTGGGGGGGTAGGGAGGTGAACTATGAATGCTAACCCATATCTCATACTTACCCTTACGGTGGAGTGTCGACGCCGATAGGGCGCGTCCCCAGGTAGGGGAATGACCTCTATAGGGGGTTAGCTGCGAACTAAAATAAACAGCCGCGGACAAAACGACACACCTGTTGCCTTGCAGAAACCCATTGGATTGGGAAAGGCTAAGGGAGAAAACCCTGACAGAAACCGGGAACGAGAGGTTCTCTTAGGCGGTCACTAATCATTCTGTTTAGTAGCCGGCGCCTTTCACCTAGAATGTCCTTGAGCAAGTGTCTAGGTTAAACTGCCTCAACAAAAACACATGAATACAAATACAAGAATGGCCCTCAGTCCCGGGCAAATAGAGGGTGCGAATAATCTCCCGGTTAGGACGGCTACATGGAACACTAGAACACTAATTGATAATGATACTATTGACTTATTAATAAATGAAATTGAACGAATGGAAATTGATATAATTGGCATAACTGAGACCCACTGGACAACAGATATACCTACGATATGGGAGAAAGATGAACACGTCATCATTCACTCGCCACGACAAGACGGCATACACAGGCAAGGTGTCGCTTTAATACTGAATAAAAAACTAAGTGAACACATGATCAACTATGAGTGTATATCAAGCAGATTATTGAAGGTTACCATAGAGATTAGATCAGATAGAATAACATACTTTGTTGTGTACGCTCCAGACTCTAGCTACGAAGATACACATGTAGAAGAATTTTTTGGAACGTTACAAGATGAGATTAACACCCTTCCACCAAGTGAACATATTGTACTACTAGGTGATTTTAACGCATCAGTAGGAAGCCAAATGCAAGACATCTGGCCAGAAGTAGTTGGGAGATATGGTGCAGGAAAACACAATGAACGAGGTGTTAAACTACTTCAATTCTGTGCAATAAACAATCTATTTATAGCAAACACAATATTTAAGCACAAAGAAAGGCGAAGATACACATGGACTTCACCAAAACAGACAGAGATGCACATTGATTTTATTATAATGTCTAAGAAACTAAAATCTACTCTTAAAAACTGCAGAACCTATAACTCTGCCGAAATAGGGTCAGATCACTCACTTGTCATAGCAAACTTAGTTATGAAAAAACCAAAAAAAATGAAACATATAGCAAAAAAACCACTAAAACGTTATGACACCGATAAACTGCAAAGCAAGGAAACATCCAAAAAGTTTGCTTCGATAATAGGAGAAGGATTTGCTAACCTATTAGACGATGAGATGACTCCAGATGAATTTTACATTAAATTCAAAAAAATCGTACATACAACAGCTGAAAAAGAAATCGGACATAAACGACATAACGAAATCCCCGGTCTCTCAAGCGAGGTAAAAGACTTATGTGCAAAACGAAGAAGCGCTAAAATAATGATGTTACAAAACCAGTTTAATGAAGAGTATACAAATAACTATAGAGAATTAAATAAAAGAGTAAAAGCAGAAGTAAAAAAACAAAAGAATAATAATGTAAGTGACAAAATATCTGAAATGGAAGAAAATTTTAAAAAGAATAATACACATAAACTATTCCAACAAGTTCGTGAACTAGAAGGAAAGAGATACAGATCTATATGTGCTATGAAAGACTCCCAAGGTAATCTAAAGACGAAAAATCAAGATGTATTGCATATCTGGAAAACTCACTTTGAGAAACACCTAAACACACAATTCAAACACGACGAAAATGCTCTGCAAGAATTTGACTCAGTAGATGTTAATAATGAAAACATACCGCCAATAACTGAACAAGAAGTTAAGTACTCAATAAAACAGCTATCCAACAGAAAGTCACCTGGGGTTGATGGAATAACTTCTGAATTGATAAAAGCTGGAGGTGAAATTATGACTAAAACATTAACAAACCTGTTTAATAAAATAATTGTGACAGAGAATCCACCAAATGACTGGTCTAAGATGATAATAACACCAATCCACAAAAAAGGTGACAAACTGAATGCCGCAAACTATAGAGCCATTGCACTATTACCAATACCAGGTAAAATATTCTGCAAAATATTGATGAACAGATGCTCGCACATAATTGAATCATCAATGAGTGACTCTCAATTCGGTTTTAGGCCTAGTAGAGGAACCACGGATGCAATATTTATTATAAGGCAGTTGATCGAGAAAGCAAAAGAGCACCAAATACCGCTCCATTTCCATTTTATTGACTTTAAAGCAGCATTTGACACTATTTGGAGAGATGCACTTTGGAAGATGCTGCTTAAGATAGGTATTCCAAATAAACTTGTCGAAATAATAAAAAATCTATATGATAAAACGGATGCTCCATAATAGCTGGAGGAGAACTATCTGACTGGTTCCCAGTTAATATTGGCGTGAGACAAGGCTTTATTATGTCACCAAGTTTATTCAACATATTCCTGGAATATGTATTGAAGGGTGTTAAAAGTTTGAACCGTGACTATCAATTAAACGAAAATATGTCTGTTGATATCAGATACGCAGACGATACGACACTCATATCTGCTGTATTCGAAAAACTGCAACTATCTACATTTTAACTTGAACAAGCTTGTCAAAAATGGGGTTTGAAGATAAATCCTCTTAAATGCGCAATAATGACACCAGATAGCAATGCTGAAATTGAAATCGACAACAACGTGGTTCCCAAAGTTTCCAAGTTCAAATTTCTGGGTAGTCTTGTTCCAGACTGCTCCTCAGATGTTCAACACCGAATATCAATGGCATCACAAGCTTTCGGTCGACTGAGAACGATATGGTCATCAAAAGACGTGTCAATACATCTTAAGACTAGACTTTACGGGGCACTCATTCTGCCGATTGCCACATACGGTTCAGAATCATGGACTACAAGACGAAAAGAAATAGATGCGCTACTAGTGTTTGAAATGAAATGCCTTAGAGCTATACTCCGTATTACTAGGTCTGACAGACTCAGAAAAACCATGATACGAAAGAAACTAAACATAAGCGAGACGATAGAAGACATCGTTCTTAAAAGAAGACTTCGCTGGTTTGGTCATGTTGTCAGGAATACGTCAACACTAAATTCCAGCTACAAGCTAGATTTCAAAAAAAAGAGACCAAGAGGACGCCCGCCAAAAAGATGGTCTGATGGCATAAGGGAACAGTGCGGTGAGCCACTCTTAAATATAGAGAGACGAGCCAAACGACGAGATGCCTTCGGAAACTATGTATTCATGTGGAAAGCAAAGGGACGATAATCCTACGCATTTAAGTCAAGTTAAGTCATCTCATACTGAGCGTAATCAGAACTAGAGGTAGGGTGGGGGGGTAGTAGGGAGGTGAATGCTAACCCATATCTCATACTGAACCTAAATAGAACCTGAGTTAGGGTGGGGGGGGGTAGTAGGGAGGTGAACTATGAATGCTAACCCATATCTCATATTGAGCGTAACCAGAACTAGAGGTAGGGTGGGGGGTAGTAGGGAGTTCATAGGTCAGAGGTGAACTGGAGGTGAATGCTAACCCATATCTCATACTGATCGTACCGCCGTCTAAAGTGAAGCATCCAGTTACCGAGTGACTTGAGAGTCTCTGGAGCGAGGCGTCGCCAGATGGTCGGTATGGATCCGTTGTACAGAGACTTGGCGACATCGTCCAGTTCACTGCTCATGCCTACTTCTCCTGCTAGTGCCTACATATGGGGTGAGAGTGATGATTCACCTGAATATACTTGACATCATGTTACATCACATTACATCACATTACATCACATTACATCATTTTATATCATGTTACATCATGTTACATAATGTATCATCATGCTACATCATGTTACATCACGCTACATCATGTTTCATCATGTTTCATCATGTTACATCACGTTACATCACATGACTACGAGAGCGCCGCCTACCTTTCTCAACGTCATCAGTGAACTCTTCATGCGGGTGATCAGTCGATTGAAACGTTCGATCTCTTGCAGCAGTACCACGGTGGTGGGACTGATGTCGATGCCGTAGTGCTTGCGCATCAGCACCAGGTCGTACACCTTCGGAATCTTGGACACCACGTCAGAAACTACCTTGTCGATGTAGTCCTCGCGCGAGATGCCCATACCGCTGTCGCCTGTCAATCAAAAGTGGAGGTGAATGAATGAATGAATGTATTCAGTTTATAGACGATGTCTAAGGAGAATCAGTGAAAGCGATTAGCTTTCTTAATTCGATATCTCCTAACAGTAGTGTAATGTCATATTTCATCATCAGATGTTAACGCTAAGAGTATTGGTATGGATATCCGGTATCGGTATCGGTAATACAATAATTAATTCGTAGTGATTTTTGTACGCCGTCAAATATATTAATAATTCATGAATATATTATACAGAGCACAATTGTTATAAATAAACGCTTTATAATTAAAATATTTTTTTAATAAATATGTAAATATATTATATATTCTAAAAAAGAATTATTAATAGTAAGCTTTCATCGCTGTTCCTTGTATTACTAGATTAAAGTTGTACCGCAGTTGTACCTTAGTTATACCTTAGTTGTACATCAGTTATACCTCATTAGTTAACCAGGTTACGTAGTAGGTATTCTAACCGACTTGGGGTTGAAGTTCAATGAGGTATGACCACATCTCTTTAGCCGATGAAGTGTAGTAGCCAATCTCCGCGTTGGGATGTAGGCCAAACACTTCGGGGGTGTTGTTCAGGGGTAGGGATTCTATGTAGTCTGCGGCGAGAAGGATTAGTGGGGGTGAGTAATGGGGGGGGGGGACATCATTCGGGGGTAGGGATTCTATGTAGTACGAGGGTAAAATGGGGTTGTGAGTAATCTGGAAATATGGAATAATCTTTGTAGTCTATGTGGTAATCATCAAAGGGGAGTATTCTATTATCTGTGATAAGTATCTCAGGGGACAGACTTGAAAAAACCTCTTTATGAATAGTTGAAGTGATCAATACAGTTTATTATTAAGATACAAACAGTTTTGAATTAGAATTTAACGTAAATATTTAACCTTATAAGTTAAATAATTAACTTTCATATAATTAGTATATATATATATATATATATATATATATATATTAACAATATAATAAAATAAATTCATTGAATATATTATTAATGGAATAATATCATATAATGATTTAATTGTATTAATTTTAGTTAATGAATAAATAATTTAAGTATTATTTTAAGTAATATTCACATATATCTTATATATATATATATAATTATAAATATCAATACATTCTAATAAATATTTATCTTATAAAATAAACATACCTACATATATATTATAGTTAAGTATATATATATATATATATATATATATATATATATATATATATATATATATATATATATATATATATACTATATATATCCTATATTTAACATAGTTTTATCTATACTAAAATAACGTTGTAAATTCAAATATAACTAAATTCAGTGAGCAATAATTATTATCTATCAACTCAATAATAATACAAAGCCGGTAACGAATATATAACTTATATAACGTATTGCGTAACATATCTCACTACATTGAAACAATGGAACGTTAACCAACGTTAAGCCTTATAACAATAGAGTGTATTACATCACGATAGTGTGATCATTATAACAAAGCGACTGTAACAATGCAAACAATGCGGTTCTCTGACTTACCCATGTGAATGTCTCGAATATTAACACGAGAAGCTATAATACGATATTGAATATGTTTAAATATATGTGTGTGATATTAACAGAGTAGATGACATAATAAGGGGGTATAATAGGGAGTAGGTGTACATATTAACAGGTATATAATAGTGATGAAATTATAGTAACAACATAATAGGGAATATAATAAGAAGGACATTTTAGTAAGGAAATGATAATAAGCATACGTATGCATGTTTCTGTAAACATCGTAAACCTCAATACACAAATAACATCATGCGTACCTTTAACATAATACTTATGTATCAACAATAATGTATCATTTATATATATATATTTATATACGCATATGCATATGTAATATAATTACACTGATACGTATCCATATACCTATACATATTTAGAGCTGCATCCACACATACCCCAACATCAATACACAAATACATACCTACATCCCTATATCTACGCTTATATCAACAGTAACACCTATACCTCTACATAAATGTGTTCACTTCTATGCCTATACCTAACCATAAACTAATGTTAACGTCTCTATATCAACACCCACCACTACATCAACACCCACCACTACATCAACACCCACCACTACATCAACACCCACCACTACATCAACACCCACCACTACATCAACACCCACCACTACATCAACACCCACCACTACATCAACACCCACCACTACATCAACACCCACTACAACATCAACACCCACACTCATATATACACTTATTATATGGTTCTAAATTCTATATGTACATAAACTCCTAAATCTCAATTCAGTGCGCACACCCATATACACATGTACACTCAAACCCCTACAGCCTTACATTCTACACACACACATACACACCCAAGACATACACACACACACCCACACACCTACACACTGACACACAACCACACACCCACAACCACTAACCCACACACATCCACACATATCCACACACATCCACACACACCCACACAC
Source organism: Osedax fenrisi (assembly GCA_964019155.1). Lineage (NCBI taxonomy): Eukaryota > Metazoa > Annelida > Polychaeta > Sabellida > Siboglinidae > Osedax > Osedax fenrisi. The sequence continues at coordinate 23,617,383 of OZ025241.1, read as the reverse complement.
ATCCACACACACCCACACACATCCACACACATCCACACACACCCACACACACACACACATAACGATGACTAACCTACGTAAACATCTCGCATGCCGAGGTCTGGAATCTTGTAGTCGACGTCGTTGTTAGTGAAGAAGTGAAACGGTTGGAACGTGTCGAAGATGAAGTTGCCCATGTACTCGTCCATGTATGTGCGCAGGATGCGACGGTCGAAGTCATCTATAGCTCTGCCTCCGTACATCACCTGAGAGAGAGAACGCGCTTACTTAGAAGTTATAGTTTATAATTTATAATTAAATACGATTTTAATCTATTAGTATTTTACAGGTACGATATTTTATTATTATTATTTGTACGTGAATGCGGTGAATACAAAATTAAAAAAAATAGAAATATATATTTATATACTATATAATATAACAAAATGTAATAAAACTATAGTCGAGGTAATATAAATGATGTTGATGATGATGAGGATGATGATTATGCTTTATTAGATACATATTATAATAGCGTGTGCTATAATCGAATATATATTGTGAACAAAATATAGTATACATATAAACCTACTTAAGATACTTACTAAACGTCATAGATATTGCGATGATTATTATTATTATTATTTATTATTATCAGATTTAGGTTTTACACCAGAGTAATTAATATAGAAGTAGAGCTTATCGAGATAATTACGCTTAATATTATAGGAGGGTCAAGCGATTAGTTATCATAGTGGAATATCAATAATGTACAAGTTAATGTGTCTGTTTATATTTTTCTCGTTCCATTATTATATTAGTATTCTTAATTAATCATTATACATGTTATTCTAGAATGAAATTATTCAAAAAAACGGAACCTCTCCGATCAAATATTTCAGAGACGACCACGGAATATTGTTATCGTGCATTTCCACTTGTTTCGTGAGGTACGTCCTCAGTATGTCCATGCATACCTGTAGGCATAGATGAGGGGTATGCGATAGGGGTGTGATGATATAGACGATTGATCGATAACGAACCTGGAAATCTGATTCGTTGAAATCGTAGGAAATATTCCAGCCAATTTTACCGTATTTTCTACGCTCCTGTATGATAAATGCTTATTAATATTTAGTGCTTTTTCGTGATGATTTAAAATATGAATAAGTTAAAATAACATATTGTAGTGATACATATCAGCTTTTAGGGAATTAGATGATATTATTAAATAGTTTAAAAAATTAAAAATATAGTTTAAAAAATCACATTGACATAATAATTAAAATATATGTTACTATTTCATTTTAATTTTCATTAAACCTTACTATTAATTTATCTCCCTTAAATATATATTACATTATAAACTATGGTATCATTTAATAAAAAATATAATAATTTATAAAAATATAATTATTTTATTGCAAATAATTATATTTTATATTACGTTTAATGTGTATCTATTAATATTTCACTTTAGTTTATTATTATTATTAGTACATATATGTATTAAGTATAAAGTTAAAATTATAAATATAATAAAAAAAATAATAAAAATCAGTATATATGTAAATGATATTTATTATAATACTTTTCATTATAAATTTTGACTCACTATTTATTGAAATATTATTAAACTAATATTGATAGGCATATGTTTTAACAACTAATATTGATAGGCATATGTATTAACAACTAATGACGTATGTTACATCTCAACACCTACAATTTTCTAAAAAAAATACTAAAATCTCATTTATTCAATACTCTAACTTTAATATTTAACTTTCTAATTTCTATTTAGTATATTTATTTTGATTTTTTTTATTATTTTTAGTTACTAATTTCTTTAATTTTATTATAAATCATATTTTGTTCAGACGTCAGATCACTACAGCTCTACAAAAAGTAATGGTAACCCGGACGACGGCTTGGAAGAAAATAACGAATAATTATTCGTAAATTTAAATGATATAGTATATTTCATCTGTAATTTCAACCGACTATATCTGTTAAAACATTTGAACCACCGATATAGATACGCATTAGTACTACCAACATCGATAGGCAAGAGGCAATTTGTGGTGGCCGACCACCAACATCCTAGGATGTAGCGATGTAGCTACATCGCACAACTTATCGAAGATACTGACTGTACCTCCGACGAACTAAGAACGCGATGGAAAATAGAGATATATGGAAACAATGCATTATGAATTGCCGAGCAAACTCCACCTGGTGAGGTAAGGCAATAACAACACTGTGACATTATATTCCTCATAATATTAAAGATTTGTCATCTATTTTAATGTTTAAAAAACGTATATAGGGGAATTGCGTCTAATACGGGCCAGTGTGTAATACAGGCCACTGCGATATCTCGGTAACTATTGTTCATATCAAAAAAAAATATATAAATTTGTTTATTCAGTTTCATATTTCTATTAATAATGAGTATTTATTTCTGATATCGATAAGCTATACGGCTATACGGGTAACAGTAACCTGGACGACAGCGTGGAAGAAAGCCAGCACGAACACGAGCGAAGGGAACGCGTCGTGAGCGCATTCCATCAGCGACGACGCGGAGATCTTAAAGTATGTGCTTCTCATGTTTAACTTCAGCCCGTTCGGAGGTTCGGTTACGACCTGTCGGCGATGAGTCATGCGATTATTATCAATGAATGAATGAATTAATGAATGAATGAATTAATGAATGAATGAATGAATGAATGAGTGAGTGAATCAATGAATCGATGTATTAATGAATGAATGAATTAATGAATGTATTATTTAACGAATATTGGCTATAATAATCGGAGGGATACCTAGAAGCTATGTTTAACTTATACTAAGGATACCCTTAATAAAATAATAATAATAATAATAATAATAATAATAATAATAATAATAATAATAATAATAATAATAATAATAATAATAATAATAATAATAATAATAATAATAATAATAATAATAATAATAATAATAATAATAATAATAATAATAATAATAATAATAATAATAATAATAATAATAATAATAATAATAATAGTTTAGTTGAAACATTCTTAACGGTAGATGATAGAGATTCTCTATATTTAATCGGTGGAAAAAATTATACACTATTTAGATACGATAAATTAATTCATAGAGGAGGTGTTGCGATATTTTGTAAATCTAGTTTATGTCCTGTAAGAAATTTTATTTCACACATAGATGTTCAATATATACATTTAAAAATTAATTCAAAAATTCCATTTAATATTATATGTGTCTATAGACCTCCAAATTGTAATGATGTTTCTCATGAACAGATATGTAAATTATTTGATATAACCCAACAAAATTATAATTCATCTATAATTATAGGAGATTTTAATTTACCAAATTTTAATTGGAAAGAATATACATTTCCTAGTTACCCAAAAAGTTATGCATTACTTTACGATTCGATTATTAAAAATTCATTTTCACAATTAATAAATAAGCCAACTCGTAATAATAATATAATTGATTTACTTTTTACTAATGAAAAACAATTACTATCTAATATAAATATTGGAGACTATTTCGGATTATACAAAAATATAAGTGACCACTATTCTGTTTCATTTAATGTAAATATTGAAAAATACCCATGTAAACAGATTTTAAAATCAAACAATTTTGATTTCAATAATGCTAATATAAAATTGATTAAATATCATCTTTCTAGATTTAATTGGGAATATCTAAATTCAAATGATTATAATATCGATCAAAAAGTAGAATATTTTAATAAGGTTCTAAATAAATTATTTATATCACATATTCCTAATATAAATAATACAATAAAACAGGTACTTCCGAAGAATATATTGAAATTGAAGAAGCAAGTAAAAAAATTATTTCGAAAATCTAAAACTAATTTACAATATAAATATAATTGGATAGAAGCAAAAAAAAAATTATCCAAGGAATTAGAATCTTTAAATTTTAAGAGAGAGATTAATGCAATTAATTCAAAAAATAAATTAAAGTTTTATAAATTTATGAAAAAAAGACAAAATTTAAAATCTGGAGTATCTCCTCTAATTGATATATCAAATAATAATATTTTATTTTCAGATCTCGACAAAGCAAATACGTTAAATTCATATTTTAGTTCAATTCAACAAAATGATAATGGAAATTTACCCGAATTTTATAACTTAACTAAACAAAAATTAGATAATATTGATTTAAATCTTGAAATAATTAAAATATTTTTAAATAGATTAAAAATTACACATACTTTCGGAACTGATGGGATACCATCTTCTATGTTAAAATTATTATCTAATGAATTATGTAGGCCTTTATATATTATTTTTAATTCATCTTTATTATCGGGTAATATACCGAAAATTTGGAAAAAATCTATAATCACACCAATTTTTAAAAAGGGTGAACCATCAAATTCAAATAACTATAGGCCTATTTCAATAACATGTGTAATGTGTAGAGTATTAGAACGTATTATTTCTAAACAATTAATTTTTTATTTAAAATCTAATAATTTATTAACAAAATATCAATATGGTTTTATAAGTGGAAAATCCACAGAATTACAATTAACAAAATGTTTAAAATTTTGGTATAATGAATTGAATAATAAAAAATGTGTAGATATAATATATATTGATTTTGCAAAAGCTTTTGATGTTGTTTCTCATGAAAAACTACTATTTAAATTAAAATCATACGGTATATCTAATAAAATAATAAAATGGTTTTATAATTTTTTATCGAATAGATCTCAAATTACACGGGTTGAAAATTCTTTTTCAAATAGTTCTATTGTAAAATCTGGAGTACCACAAGGATCGGTTTTAGGTCCAATTTTATTTTTATTATATATTAATGATCTTCCTAGTATATTCTCTTCAAAAATTCATATTGATTTATTTGCCGATGATACAAAAATATATTTTTCATACGCATCTGAGAGTGAAAGATTTCTTTTACAAAATAATTTAAATTTATTTTCACAATGGGTAAATAAATGGCAATTAAATATTTCATTATCAAAATGTGCAGTTATGACTTTAGGGAAGGTTACTCCATCAAAATATTTTATAAATAATATTCAATTAGAAAACGTTACTTTTTATAAAGATTTAGGAATAATATTTGAAAATAACCTTTTATTTAATAAACATATTGATTATATTTGTAAAAAAGCTTATTTTTCTTTGAATTCAATTTTTAGATGCATTACTACAAAATCCCCTAGAGCATTATTAAATGCATATAAAATTTATTGCAGACCAATTTTAGAATATGCATCCATAATTTGGTCACCTTTTTCAAAGGTTAGTAAATTTCGTAGTCTCATAGACCAAATTGAAAGAGTGCAAAGATTATTTACTAGACGATTAATTACAAGATGCGTAGGATATACAAATTCATCAAATATTAATTATAAAACATATATAGAGAGATTGGTATATTTTAAATTAGAATCACTTGAACTTAGAAGGTTAAAAATAGATCTAACTACAATTTTTAAAATTTCAAATAATTATACAGATATAAATATATCTGATATTCTTAACATTTCGAATAATTGTAGAACTAGAGGTAATTGTAAAAAATTAAATGTAATACATAATTATGATAATACAATTAAAAATATAATTAATAATAGATCAGTTAATATATGGAATTCATTAAATAATGATATAATAAAATCTGTATGTTTCATCTTTTAAAAATAAAATAAACAAAATCTGTTTCGACAAAATACTTTTTTTTAACAGAAATTTATAATTTTATATTGATTTATGTTTCATTTTGTATCTAGATTATTGCATTATCTCTTCTGGTTTTTTTAATGTGTTTTTGTTATAGAAAATTTAGGTTTTTATATATATATTTCAAATATATTATAATATAAAATTAATAATTCATTATTATTACAGATAAAGTGGGAAGTATTATTTTATTTTTGTTTGTTCTGTATTATATTTTGTTATAAATTTATTTTTGTTATAGAAATTCGGATTTTTTATATCTATATTTCAAATATACTATAATATAAAATTAATAATTCATTATTATTACAGATAAAGTGTGAAGTATTATTTTACTTTTGTTTGTTCGGTATTATATGTTTGTTTTATATATATTTTGTAAATATGTTTCAAATGTATTATATTACTAAAATACAATATTAATAATTTTCTATTATTTCAGATTATAGTGTATATATATTAATAAGTATTATATTATTTTGTTTCGTAATATTATTGGTATGTTTTGTTATTAACTGTTTTTGTATAGGTATATTGGTTTATTTTATTTATAACTTGTTCTGTTTTTATATATATATATATGTTTCAAATTTATTATACAATTAAAATATAAATATAAATTAATAAAGTACCTACTATTATTACAGATTTTGGTAAGTATTACATTATTTGTTTGTTTCATTCTAGTATTGGTTTATTTGATTTTTAATATGTTCTGTTTATAATATATTTAAAATTTAACATTTAAAATTTAACATTTAAATATTAAATTATATAACTAATAATTTATTACTAAAACAGGGTACAAGATGAAGAATTCTATAAAGTTAAAGTAGAAATTGAATATTTCGATGCCACTTACAAAATAATGTATTTTATTTCTATTTTCGATTATTTTTACGCTATCTTTTATTTCTATTTTGATCATTTTTCGTTTATTTTTACTATATGATTTATTTCTACTTTCGATTGTTTTTCGTTTATTTTTACGGTAACTGTAAAACGTTTTAATTTCCTTAATTTTTTAATTTCGTATTATTCTTTATTTATTTCTATAACGTATGTTATCGTTAGCAAATATTTATACTTTATACTTTCGATTATATTTTCGGCTATGTATTTGCTTAAATAAATTATCAATCAATCAATAATAATAATAATAATAATAATAATAATAATAATAATAATAGTAGTAGTAGTAATAATAGTATAATATATCAACGCAGGCATGTATAAGCGTATCGGTATTCAGAGTTTGTGTATCACTTTATTTTAAGTTAACTATTAATAGTAAAAAAGTTAATAACAATTAATATATATTAGAAAAATGTTGTACTCTTTTCTTTTCTACTCATAATGTAAATGTTTAGATTTCTCTAAAAAGGCTTTAAAAAATATGGAATATTTTCTCCTGTTATCGATCATTGCGTATACGATATAATAATTTGATTTAAAATTGATCTGAATATATATCAAAATATTCCAAGTATTTGTTATATATTATCATAAAGTATATGACTTGAATAAGGTGTATTATTTAATAATAATGAATATAAACAGTAATATTCCATTTTAATAATATTAACACTCAATATAGCGCAGATTGCCTGTAATGATATACTGGAGTGTTAACCTTGAGGGAACGCTGCAGTATTCCGATGGGGAAATTAGGGGTCGGGTCTGTGGTAAGCCACAATCGAAAGTCTGGGTGAGGCTTCACTAATTTCTCGAGTTCTTTTTCCAGTATCTATTATTTAGATGTGTAGAATAGAAGAGAAATAGTCATAGTTAATAGAAATAATTTAATGTCATTGTTTATTCATTTAAGATTGATTTTAAATTCATTTTCTTTATTTCCAAAATGCTTCAAAACACGACCTGGTTATTTTCAGGTCGTTGCCAGTCATCGAGTGTAAGGGACAGGAAGTTAGGTGAACATAAGTACATTTACATGTATAATTACGCAGTTTCAAAATGAATAATGCGAATTAAAAAATTAATTACATTAATGTATACGCGGTTTATATATTATCACCGATACAATTTATATAAACTCTTAGTATCGAATAGTAATAAATATTTATAAATCTAGATAAAATATAACTTCGACCATCGTGACCATAAGAGGGCAATGTACGTACCTGCAACCACTTGACGAGTAGATGACAGTTCTGTAACATCAACCACTGACCCCTTGCTGCCGCGATGTCTAGAAGTTGCATCGCTAGCTGTGGTAGCGGCGATGGTGGTTAGTGCGCAGTCTCCACTCATCGATGTCGTATATTAATAATATTAATCGCATCGGTTCCTCGTAATAAACGAGAGTGAACCCCGATAGATATAGAAGGTTACTGAACTTATCGAGATATCTACCCGTCAGCAATAAGTGGTACGTCGTTATAGGTAGTATAGTGATGAGTGAAACCCTCTACGCTAAACGCGTGTACACATGGGGAGGTTAAGGTTTACATCTTAACTTTGAATCTATTATAGAATTAGGCTTTTATTTCATATTATTCATTTTCATTTTACTTAATCTAACAATCCTATTTCATTTTACTTATATATTATTTATTTATGTATTATTACTTTTCTCAAACATAAGTGAGAACTATCTTTGTTAAATTTGTGTCTAAATAAATTATCTATCTATTTATGTATTTATTTCGCCACATTAATTAATATATTATAATAGGTAATTATTAATTTTAAAAGTTAGTATTTATATACAACACAATATATAATAGTATTTAAGTGCTACGGACAATATTTAATATTTTATATATGCGTTAGTTGGACCGCTATCTACCAGCGACGATGACTGACCTTCTCTTGACCTTGACCTAGAGAGAGGTACTTGAGTTTGTTGGTACCGAAGCCGCTTCTCTCGGCGAGTTTCATGAGGTCGGCGGCCGGGTCTGATCCGGGTGAGAGGATGAACACTATCGGCGAGGTAGGGGACGACTGCTCGAAGATAGACTCAAACGAGATTATCGGCGGGGTCACGTACTTCTCGCCCATTATCAACGTCACTGCGGTACATGCGTAGGTCGTACGTTAGGATATATAGGTCGTTCGTTAAGGTATATAGGTCGGTGCGGTAAATATGTAGGTCACTCATTATAATATATATGTAATTAGAGTAAATATACGTCTAGATAAATATTAATATAATTAATTGGATTCGCATATTTCATAATATATATTTAATAGTTTAAAAGATGTGTAGCAAATTAATACAAGGATGAATCATTACATTAGAACTATTAATTTTCACAGTATACCACAATATGAAATAATATGTGTATATTAAATTGTATCTGTTGAACGCTATTTAGAGATATACTGTATACATTGTACATTGTATACTGTACACTGCATATGGTACTCTTCACACTGTACATTGTACACCGTACAATGTACTTGCATGTACAATATACAGTGTACAATGTACACTGTACATCATACATTGTAACAGTAGTAAGACTATCGTATAGCCGGAGTGCGGTAAGGGCTATCAGTTAAGGGACGGATTGATCAGCGGGTGGGGGGGGGGGGTGGGGGGGAAACCGTAATCCGTGACCGCCCTGTAGATGCGATCTATTCTGAAACACCTGAGAAGCATCAGCTTCTCAAAGATAGTCAACAGATCGTGATACTTCATAGGCATGTCGGCTGATTCAGGAGCATCTCCGTCGTACCACTGCGATAGAGAGAGACACAGGTGTGTGTGTATGTGTGCGTGTGTGTGCGTGTGTGTGTGTATGTGTGTATGTGTGTGTGTGTGAGTGTGTTTGTGTGTTCGTGTGTGTATGTGTGTGTGAGCATATCTATATATATATATATACATATATATATATATAAGTGTAATAGTTTACATCAATTCATATTCTTACATTATATTACTTTAAATATTTACGTGTGTTTGTGATGTTTTTACTAGTAATTATTACAAAACTCAAAATGTAATAAAGAATACGATATTAGAAATTATATCGATTACGTACGTATGTGATTATAAACCACTATGTGTATACTATAACTACTATGTGTATACTATAACTACTATACGCATACACAGAGCACTTCTCCCACTGCCTATTTCCTTCACTAACAGTTCTCCAGATGTCGTCGTTATTCTCTATGTCGTCGAGGATAGCACTGAAAACATCGGATCCGGCTTCCTGAAGACGAATCAGATCTTCCCACGTGATGTCCGGTATCCATTCGTATTTCTTCTTGCGTTTACTCTTCTCGAGAGCGGTGTTACCCTACGCGACGGGTGGGTGGGGGTGGGGGTGGATAGGGATTAGACACCGGGGTATTAGCGAGGGGAGGTTCCGTACAGGCGAGGGGGGGGGGTGGGGACTACTAATGCTTAACTCTCTACACTGATGTAGCTATCTCTGGTGGTGGGTACGTACAGGGGTGGGTTGCGATGACTCATGACGGTGGTGGTGGTGGTGGTGGGTGATGATGCATGCAATCACCACGTGAGTGGTAGCCAACGATGCTACTGCTGCTGCTGCTGCTGCTGCACTAGGGGATGTAAGCAATCGCTACTGTAAAGCTACGCTCGCTAATGCGTTAATCGCTTTGTTTACGACGACATTTAACCTACCTTCACTTTAATAGCTCCCTTTTAGACGTTCATCATTAAAATATTATTGAAACAAATAGTTTTACATACTAACATGTATAAATGTGTATATATATATATATATATATATATACAAAGATTTTGAGAAGCAAAATCTTCGGAACCTTCGGAAAATCTTGGTATATATATATGCAAATTAGTATTCAATAATGAATGCCATATTATTAAGCATTAGTATGATATTATTATATAGAGGTTAAAGTGTCTAATGGGATACCTATAGCTTTAAAGATTATGTAAATAATAATGTTGTTATTTTTGATTACCTAGATAACAATCATAACTATTAGGCCTTACTCTTGTCGTATCTGGTACATTATTACCGAACAAATAATAGAACATATATTTATACCTGTTTTTGATACATAATTGTATTTATACAGTATCTATGCTTATATAACATTATCAAATAGCCTCACTTTGTATTAGCTATATATTAGATATACTTTGAACATTTTATAAAGAATTAATAAAGTGAACAAAAGCTTTTGAGTTGTAGATATAGTATAAACATGGAAAAGAAAGTCCAGAGATATAGGCTTCTAAAGTATTATTTTAATTTTATTTGTAATAAATTATAAAAAATGCATATACTAAAATTGGATAACTATTGCGATTGAGTATGAAATAATAAAATGTTGTTGTACTATTGTTAGATAACATTTATTACAATCTCGAATTTGATAATGTCCAATAGTAAGTAAAAGGTAATTATTGAAATGTACTTATTTTATTAAATATTTCATATCAGCTTTTTTTACAGGCATATATTTATAATGCATAAGTGAGGAACTATAATTATATATAGCTATAATTATATTTACTTTTATAGTTACTTTTATAATTAAATTTGTATATTTGAATAAAATAATTTTGTTAATAAAAAATAAAAACTAACGTAACCAGGCTTTAAATAATAGGAGATTTACATTATTAACATTACATAAATTCCTAAATAGATTATGCATTATGTAATAACATATTACATAATAACTATGAAATAGTGAACTAGTATAGTTTCTCTAGCTTACTATTGTTAAAATAGATAATATCAATATCACATATTTATACCGGGGTCGACTAGGAAAAGATATCTGCCTTAATTCGAAGCCATATATGAACACTATCAGAATTGTAAATCTCAGTAAACTCATTCTATATTTTATTCTATATTATTCTCTATAATAATACCGCAACATTACCTAGCGCCGCTAGCTATGTATACACGAGCTAACCTTGATGAAGAAATCGAGTTCGTTTTGTTTGACCTTCTCGCGGTCCATCTCGAGCTTGAGCGTGATCTGGAAGCTGAAGAGCAGCTTGTGTCGCTCGAAGATGCCCGTGCAGCCGTAGTTGTAGACGTTGTGCGTCAGCGTGTCCATGATGTTCTTGAGCCGCTTCAACACGATGCTGTCCGGCATCGACTTCTTTAGCGAGAACTCAAACACTTCTAGGTAGGAGGTCAGCGAATACTGCGGAAGCGGGGGTTGAAGGGTAGGGAGTGTATTAGGGTAGGGTGAGTATAATGAATCAATGGAGAATATTTATGGAAATATAGGATTGCAATGATTCAAGTCTAGAATATAAATGTGAATTATATAATATGTTATTATTAGGTTTATCCTGTAATTAGAGGCATCGTTTTAAATTAAAATAAACGAACCACCCCCAGTGGGGGGCCCCTACTCTCCCAAGTGGGCTATATTACCGCTCCTTACCTGGTACATAGAGTTAATCATGGACATCTCGGCGAGGACAAAGAACAAGATGGCGCCACGCTTAGCTGCCGGTCGGTAGCCGTTCCTCGTCTTGTCGATTTCCTCGGCGGTTTTAGTTCCGAGCTTCAGTTTCTCGGCGACTTCGGTGGCCTTGGATTTCGTCTCCTCGAGAGTTCCGATCAGCTCCGTGTTGTCCAACATGTTACCTGGCAGTGAATCGGTCAGATCATATGTACTAGTGTGTTAACGTATGTAACATACTAGTACATATAATAATATATGATATTTGTTTAAATTTAGTTAATATATTTACTTATATAACTTATTTAAATTAAGTATGATTTATTTAATTTGCCCGACTAATTTTATACTATATTTGTTAAATGTTAAATATTATATATCTTTGAAATATTTAACATATATAAATATAATATTAACATACTAATACTAAAATAACATAATATAATACAATTATAAAATATTCTTTATAAAATAATTGTTTAAAAAGCAAATTATATAGAATATTTGTGATAAAGTAATTCATATAATAATAATAATAATAATAATATTTATTAGAAGAAAGTTGTATATATATATATATCATGTGAATTATTAAATTCATTATATTATTGTTTCCTCTAAAAGGCTTCAGATGAAGATAATTATCTTTTCTATGCTGTCGCCTGCATCACCATCACCAGAACTGCCCACCATCACCGGAACGTTTATTTTTGTTGAATTACTTTACTTTTTTTCATTTCGTTTTCTTCTTATGTTTTATAAGATATTTTATTATCATTTAAAAACATAAAAATAAAAATAATAATAATAATAATAATAATAATAATAATAATAATAATAATAATAATAATAATAATAATAATAATAATAATAATAATAATAATAATAATAATAATAATAATAATAATAATAATAATAATAATTAACATATATAATTTTTTTTTTTTTTTAATAATTTATTTATATAATTTATTTTTTTTAGTTTTTTTTTAATTTTTAATTTTTTTTTTGTATCTCAATGAGTTGATTTTTTATTTTTTTTTTATATGAATTTTTGTTTTTTATAATTTGGATATCTCCATTTAGATCATTCCATAACTTAGGTCCCATGGTTAGGATACTATTTATTAGTTGACTTTTTTTTGTATAAGGTATTTTGTAGATAGGTGATTTCCTTAATTTATTTTTATTTTTATTTTCGTGTTTTTTATGTATGTTATAAATATTTTGTGGTAGATTATTATTGTGATGGTCATGCATGTATATTAGCGTGTTATATTTTATTAAACTATTGAGTTTTAATATATTATTCCTTTCAAATAGCAAATTTGTATGTTCTCTGAAATATTTGGTTTTGTTTATTATTCTTATGATTTTTTTTTGTGTGAGAATTAAATTTGTAAGATTACTTTTATAAATATTACCCCATATTATATTTCCATACATTATGTGTGGCAGGAATAGGCTGTTATATATGATAATCATTGGTTTTGACTTAATGTATTTTGATAGTCTGCTTATTGAGTAAAGTATTTTCGATAATTTATTATTAAGATTAAATATATGATTTTTAAAGTTTATATCTTTGTCAATTATTATTCCTAGATATTTATATTCTATTTCATTTTGTATTGATATGTTATTTATTTTTAGATGTATGTTACTGTATTTTCTCGAGTTAAAATTGACTATTTTAGTTTTATTGATATTTATTTTAAGTTTATTAAATGTGTACCATTTTTCTATTTTTGTAATCATATTATCTATGGTATATTTTAATTGTTCATTGTTTTCACTTGTAAATGTTATTGCTGTATCATCAGCATATACTATAAGTTTTACTTGTTGGTTATTATTGAATAATAATGATAGGTCATTTGTGTATATTATAAATAGGAGAGGACCAAGTATTGATCCTTGTGGTACCCCAATATTATTACATAATATTTGTGATTTTTTATCATTTATCAAAACAACTTGTTTTCGATTACTTAGGTAGCTTTTGATAAGTTGTAGCGAATTGCTTCTTATTCCATATTTATATAATTTATCTATTAATATGCTGTGATCTAGCGTGTCAAATGCTTTGCTTAGATCAAGGAATAGAGTATTTATTGATTTATTTTGTTCTTTGTTTATTAATATATGGTTGTATAAATCTAAAATAGCATGTGTTGTGTTATGCTTTTTAGTATATCCGTATTGTGTATTAGATATATTTAGGTTTTTTTGAAAAAATTAAGTAAATCTCTGATGTATTATTTTTTCAAATATTTTTGAAATTTGACATAGTATTGATATGGGCCTGTAGTTGCATGGTTCGTATTGGTTTTTATTTTTATATATGGGTTTTATTATGGAATTTTTCATTTTTTGTGGAAATATACCTTCACTAATACATAAATTAAAAATATGTGTTAGTGGTGATGAAATATAATCTATTGATATTTTTACAATTTTCATGTTAATTAGGTTTATATCTAATGAGGTTTTTAATTTACTATTTTTTATTATTGAAGTTATTTCTTGTTTATTGGTTGGTTCTATGAATATAGAATTATTTATATTTGGTATTTCTACAGGATTTATTATATTTTGATTTTTAAATTGATCAATTATAATTTGTGCATTATTAATAAATTGTTCATTAAATATATTTGCTATTTTACTTAGGTCAAATGTGTTTTTATTGTTTTTATCTTTAATGTATGTAATATTGTGTTTATTTACATTTGTATTAATGATATTATTTACTGTTTTCCAATGTTCTTTCGATGTTATGTTATCGTTTATTTGTTTGTTAATGTATTTTTGTTTTGCTTGTTTTATTGTGTTTTGTAAATTATTCCTATAAGATTTATAAACGTATAAATCTAATTCTGATTTACTTTGTAGATATGAGTTAAATAGTTTTTGTTTTTTATTTATTTTTCTTTTTATGTTATTTGTTATCCAGTTTTTAGAGAATATTTGTGATGATACTTTTGAAGTGATTATGGGAAAGTGTTTGTTTATTATATTTATATATTGAGTGTTAAAATATTATACGCATCTTCTGCATTATTGTTATTATATACAGTGTCCCATTTTATTTGTAATAGATTTTTAATAAATGTTACAATATTATTGTTTTTAATTTTTCTTGTTGTTATTAATGTTTTATTTTTCAGTAATCTGTTATTTAAGTTAAAGTTTGCATATATTGGAAGATGGTCTGTTATTTGTTCTTGTATTATACCACTTTTTCCTATGAAATTTCTATCTATATTAGTGTAGATTTGGTCAATTATTAAGTTTGTATTTGTATTGTATATTGGTCTTGTATTTGAATGTATAAGTGGTGTTAGTCCTAATTGGTGCATTAGTTGGTTTATTTTTGAATTTATATTATTCGTCGTATCTATATTGAAATCCCCCATTATTATAAGTTTTTTGTTGATGAATTTATGAAATTTATCATAAAATATTGTATTAAACTCTTCTATTTTGTTAAATGGACTATTATAGATACATGATACTGTTATATTTTTATTATCACTTTCTTGTATTATTTCTATTGTTACTATTTCTAGATAATCTATTATATTAAATGTTAGTTCATTTACTATGTTATATGTTATGTTGTTAGTTACGTATATGCATTCTCCCCCCCTCGTCTCTTATCTTGACAATGTCTATTATTTATTACCTGTTTATAATTAGGTATATTTAAGTTATTATTATTTATGTTATTTAGCCAGGTTTCTGAAAGGCAAATTATTTCTGGTTTTTTTGTTAATAAATTTAAAAAATCTGTCAAGTATTCAAAGTTGTGATTAAGACTTCGTATATTTAGATGTATAAATGTTAGATTATGTTCGTCTATTTTTTTGTTTATTTTATTAAAATTGTTTGTTGTTATAGGCATTATATGTTATTGCCTATATTCATTTTTTTCTTTTGAGTTATTCATTTTTATTTTGTAATTCTATTATTTTGAATGTATTATTTATTGAACATCTTACCACAAATGTGTGTCCATTGATTGTTTTACCTTTAGTTTCTATGGAGAGCTTTTGTATTTCTATTAATTGTTCTTTTGTATATTCTTGTGATATACTAATCTTACTATACTGCGTATTTTTTAATTTATGTGCTGAATTTATAATGTCTTGTTTTTCGTTTTCTGTATTAAATGTTATTTTTATTGGTCTTATTTTATTAGCTTTATCATCATATTTTCCTATTCTATGGTATTTAGTTATTTTATAATCAAATTCAGTATTTTTCAGTATATCATGTATTTTATTTAATTCATTACTTGTTCTTGTTTCGAAATTGTCATCATTTTCCATTTTAACATTATACAGTATTATGGATTTATTTTTTTCAACGTTAACATTATTTTCATTGATTGTCTTTCTTATAGTATTGGTCATATTAGTTTGGATTGCTGAGTTTATATTTAGTTTTGTAATTTCTGCGAAAGATTGTAAATCTGACTTATGTGTTGTGTTTGTTAATTTGTTAATTATTGTGTTTTGATTTTCAATTATTATTGCTTGATTATCTATTATTATTTTTTGATTAGATAACATTTCTTTTAAATCATTTAAATTTAAGTAATTGTCATCATTTTTTTTTTCAATTATTTTTGCTTGATTGTCAATTATAATTTTTTGATTAGATAATATATCATTAAAATCCTTTAAATTTAAGTTAATGTTGTCATTTTTTTTTTTATTTGCCATTTTTTATAAGTAATATATTTTCGAAATATTTAAAATATTTGTATATGTTATATGCTATATGCTATTATATATAATGTATCTTATTTATTATACATAGAATAATAAAAGGATAAAATGATATATATATATATATATATATATATATATATATTTATACCATATGTGTACTTTATTGTTTATTTATATTGGATATAAGCACAAATATACATGGCAATGCATAAATATATAATGTATATAGTTTAATGTAATAATTAATTATTATAATTAAATCAAATTAATTATGCAATTATAGATAGAATGAAATGTATATAAACTAATACCAAAAAAAATGTATATAGTGTATATGAATGTATATAATGTATATGAATGTATATAATGTATATGAATGTTTATAATGTATATGAATGTATATAATGTATATGTATGTATATGAATGTATATGAATAGTGTAAGACGTGTAATAATAGTGAAATTATAATATGAATATAGAGATTATAAATATAAATAATAGAATAGAGAAAAATGTAAACAACAATATAATAGAAATGATATGCTCCAATGATTTTAATAATATTTTAAATATGAATGATATAAAGTTGAATAAATGACAAAGTAGTGCGTGAAAAAAATAATTAATAAATAAACAATGTGTGTTATATGTTTATAAATGTGATGATTATAAAATATTCATGGAAAACTTATCTGGATATCGGATTAAGCAGGCTAAATTAATTTGGAATTAAATTGATGTTTGACAGAATAATAGTAAACAGGATATACGCTACAATTTGAACTAAACCTGTTGATGTTGCCAATTCTCGCAATAGGGAATCTTCAAGTTCTTTTAATAATCGTTTGTTATCGCTAAATCGAAATTATATTTGTATAAATATAAATTTATATTTATTTTAAAAATGTTTAGATTTACTAAAATTTATTTAAATCAATTATTCGTATTAAAATTACTGTACTTTATTTAATATTAAGTACGAACAGTACTATGAATAGTACAATAATGAATCATTACAAATGACGTACCTGGTATCTTGAATTAATCGTTCTCGTTGTTCCTCTAGTTCTTTTCTTTCAAATTTAACAATTACACTTAGTAATTGATCTTCCAAACCCTGCATTACGTGTTTCGCATTCAGATGTAGTTCTCAATATCGTATGTAATATCGTAACCAATACACACAAAGCTAGGGTACGTTAGACCTTAACGAGATGAGAGACTTACCTTCAAGGTCACAGTGTAGTTGATCACCATAGATTTACCGAACACGTTGGGCGAATACTTGGGATTAGAGAGTTTCGTGTTCAGGTAAAGTCTAAAGTTTCGATCGTAGTCCACTTCCTTGTCTCCGAGAATCACAAACTCTCGACCTGGAACTCCTGCGATAGATTCGTAACATTACTAATCGGTATTGTTAACTAGTGTTAACTTGACATTAGAGCCATATGGTTGAGGGTAAAAACTTTATCTATGGCCACAAAAACAGTAATATAATAAATAGTATAATTAATATAATTAACTGGTATTATAAACTTGTAGTATTAATTATATTTAAAGTTTTAACTTAATTTAAAATTTCTCAAGTTGAAATTGTATACCATTAACAGTTATAAATATCACAATTAATCTTCATGTGATTCTAGAATATAGAGTATTATCTTCATGTAGTACATTATCTTCATGTAGTGTATTATATTAATATAGTACATTATCATCATACAGGGTTCACACCGCCCCAATACAATATGGTGGTGATATCAGCAGTGACTCACCACAGATATTCTTCTCGAGGACGTTGTCTATCACCGGGTCGATGTATTCGTCGACGTCCCGGAACAGGAAGGGGAAGCCGTACTTAATCGCCATCTCGAGCTGCTTCAGGAAGTCAGAGTCGTTGAACGTGCACACCTGTCGAGGTAACGGTAGTTGTAGCGGCGTAACCTTACATTCCACTTACGGGGCGACAATAATGGAAAGGATTGGGTGACTTCGAATGCCTTTAGAAGCGATTAGAACCGGAATATTTGCAAATAACATTATCATAAATAACAATATATAAAATGTCTATAATTATTATTATTATAATTTAAATAAGTTGACAACTATGTATAGCCATATATACACCGATATGATATAATATAAACTAATATATATATATATATATATATATATATATATATATATATATATATATATATATATATATATATATATATACGTAATATAACCATATATAATTATTAGGCAAAATACAAGATAATATGCGATTAATGAGTTACGACTATTGATATAAACTAGACGATGTGAATTAGATGCATATTTTAGAGGTATATTCGTTATTATTATTGAAATATTGATCTGATTGAATAGCGATTGAATATATAAGTATATATATATTAAATATTGACCTGCTTGAATAGCGATTGCGGTATTAATGACACTAGTGAACTACGTGTAACCAATAGGAATGAGCGCTACACAACTATGACTACACAGACTGTAAGGTGTTAACTTTAAGATTGTGTTCAGCCTCTCGCTTAGTGATCCAGTTGAGCGCCTGCTGTTGGGGATCTATGCACATAGGGAAGCGAGACGCCCGATTGGTCAGGATTCCGTTCTGTATGGAGAGTTCGTCGGGAGGTAGACCTTCGGAAGTCCATCTTTATTGAGTGGAGGAGTAATGATATATTGCTATTGAACCGATACTATTGAAATATTATTTTAAAAAGGTTCGAATAAATTCTTGAATAAACATTAAATTTTACTTCATTTTTTGCCTTTTTGTATGAAATATATATATTTATTTCAATATATTGATATATATATATATATATATATATATATATATATATATATATATATATATATATATATATATATATATATACTAGGATGAATAAATAAGAAAATATTCTGTCTCCAATACGATATGTTAGTGTAACATTTATATTGATAAATAATTTTATATTAATATATTAAATATCCATATTATAAAAGGATAGGAAACTTGCATTTTCTACATATGTCATGATAGTAAGTAGGCACATTCAAGTAAGGCTGATCTTTAATAATTTAACTCATTCAATTTAACCTACGTATAATTAATTGTAAGCATTAATATTTATTTATATTTATCTAAATTTATGTAAATATAGAAAATTATGAATTTATTTATCCATCCATAAATATAGTAATGAATACCTTTACGAGAATATAATAAAATATGTCTTTACGCGCTTAGAATAAGATTATTACGATTATTACGATTATATTCATCGCTAGGCTTGATAGTGAAGCTTGGGTAACCCCAGCAAACAGTAATAGCCTCATAATAGCAGCATGTAAACATTTGAGGCTATTAAACATGCTGTTATGCCGCTATTACGAGGCTATTACTGTTCACCGGGGAGCGTACAAACTTGCTGACTTCGACGTCATTGGTGAGCAGTGCCTCGAGGTGAAACGGCTGCGACAGCGGAATATCGTTAGCGATGATGTCAGTCTGCCACATGTCGTAGATCATAGAGTTACGGAACTCAGAGCTAAAGGCCCCGACGTAGGACAGGAACGAAGCGGAGAGCAGGCAGTCTCCGAGCAGACGTACGCGCTGCTCCTTTAGGTCTATTAGTTCTAGCGTCCAACTGTATAGGAGTGTGTGTGTGTATGTGTGTGTGTGTGTGTGTGTGTGTGTGTTATTAATAGCTGTTATGTATGTGCAACTTAGACACAATAAAAAAGATGATGTATATAATATATAGATAATATATATAATATATACTATATATTATATATATATAATTTTTACGTTTTAATAATTATTAATAACAAATTAATATAGCAATATTATTTGACAATATACGTTTAGTAATAAATAATCACGTGTTATCGCGTTAAAATATTCCTTAATTTATTATAATGATAATTATCCTATTGGATTACTAACCTCCGAGTTATTAATAATTATTATTATATATATATATATTTATGTATTGCTGTTTAATCAAATATTAAAATGTTATTGGAAAATAGTCTTTTAGTGTCCTAGTTTATATTTTCTAATTAAAAAAAATTAACATCTATTTACGACAGCCGGACAATCTAAAACTGACCGATCGTTTTCGCCGCCCAGTCCGCTGATAAGCTTATCGGCAGCGATCAGCCTCCTCTCCATGATGCGCGTCTCTTCCTCTAGTTGCTGTTTCTCCGTCATGGCGGCTTCGTACTTGTCGGCCAGAGCCTGCAGCGTGTTCTCGAGTGAGGTCACCTCATTGGTGATCTTGTTCAGGTCTCGCTTCGCTTGCTGGAATGTTCTCTCTAGACGGGCCACCTAACGCGGTTCATTTAGTTATACTATTATAATAATAATCATAATAATAATATATAGTTTATTAAGTAAACAACAAAAATATAAAAAAAAATATGGATGTAAAAATAGATATGAATTGATACCCGAATCGACGTGGTACACAAATTAACTCGGTTTATGCACGCCGAACACATTGGTAGAGCTAAACAGAGTTTGATCACACTATTTCTATTTCATTGTAGTTAGTTATCGTGGTTTTATGTTAAACTGAATAAGGTGTAGGACCGCTTAGCTTTGAAACATACGATAGCTGTATTTACATTATGATTGGTCATCTTAGGTTATAGAGTCATAGAGTTGAACTGTATATATTGTTTCGACTTCGTAGGTTTGAATTACACTACAAAGATTGTTTACTCGGTATAGGTTTGGTTCATGCGAATTAATACATTTCATAAAATATTAGAAAAACTACGAATAACATTTTATTATGTTAATGTTTGCGTCGATAGAAAATAGCGTAACACCGCATCAATAACATTCTAGGCGAAGATACGCACCGCTCGAACTATGAATAACCTTTTCTCTCTTTGGTTTAACATCTTTAGCGACATCGCAGTAACCGCAGACTGCGTTCACAAACTTTAACAGCCCCGCTCCGGCCCTACTCTTAGCTTGCATGTCCTCCACGCTCAGGTCGGACTCCTGCGAATAGTACAATGTTTACGTTACAGTGCTGTGTGGGTCTTACACTGGGCTCACGTAGTCCACTTGTACAATGTATAATGTACATTGTATAATGTATAATGTATAATGTATAATGTATAATGTACAATGATATCCATTGTTAAAGGTAAAGGGTATTAAAGTATAGATTGGAGCTCGGTTTATTATAATAGTTATTTTATTATATTAACGTTACATTTTATTATAATATGTGTATTATATTATTGTGTTTATGTGAATATCAAGAACTTCCAAATTAAAGATACGCGAACAACTAAAATATACATTGATTTCATAACTCACATGTAATTTTAAAATGTAATTATAGATATAAATCATTCTATTTTTCATTTAAATATAAGTATTCATTATACTTATATAGTGTTCAATATAATATTCAATTTTGAAAGTTAATTTTACTATAAAATAAATATGCTGCGTATTTCAATATACTGATTTATATAGGAGTTTAAAACAATTGAAAGTTTGTTTACATTATCAATTACAAGTCATTAATTACAATAGCATTACTATATTCAATTGTAGGATTGTTAACTACAGATCTATAATATGAAAATAGGTTACTACTAATTACATTGAGTAGATAGATAGTATATTTGCTTCAACAATATTTTTATATATCATTCAGTGTATATATATATATATATATATATATATAAATATAATATATTTATAATGAGTATTTACTGAAACTAATTACTTAAAATGTTAATCGATTAAGAAAATCGCAATGATATTTTCATTTATATATGTACTTATATTAAAGTTGCAGACGTTAAACTACGCGTTACGATGGTTTCAAGGTTAAACGCCTCTTAGACCACAACGGTGAACGACCTTGATAAGTCCTTTAACGGTGACCAGCTGCCTCGTGGTGATGCTATCGACGTCCATCTCTTTCAGCGAGCGCAGGAAGTTAGCCTCGGACATCATCCCCTTAGCGGACTTCCACGAAACCTCTTTGATCGCCTTCAACACGACGATGCACTCGCAGACCGTTTGCACGGCTTTAGGTGGCTTAGCGAACGATCTGAAGAAGGCATACGAGTGACGGTGGTGTTACTACGCGAGAATAGGCATGTGGCTACGGCTGATGATGTGGAGTTAAGCGTGTAGTATATGGCTTATTATACGCGTATATACGGAGTTAGATAGAGAGTTTAATATTAAGTAAACTATAGTTATACACTATGTATACGAGGGAAATAATGTGAGGAAAATCGATTTTAAATTTGGTAAAAAATTAACACAAAATCAATAAATAATAATAATCTACAGAATATCTACTAAACCCTCATTACTTAGTGAGACATATCGACGAGTCATACATCAGTCTGATAACGAACCTGATCTCTGTGACGTCGTTCTTATCTAGATCGTCTAGAGCCAAACGAGCGGCTTCAAGGGCGGGGAGAGCCAAGGTCAGCGAATCTTCAGCATCTTTCTGAAGACGTCAAGTTTTAGAATTATTGAATTTTGTATATTTATATCGATGGATATATATAAATTATTTATAACTTTTCGTTAGTTTATACGTGTCTAATATTTAATATTTCATTATATAGCTCATTATAATAAAATTGTCATATTTCTATACATATATAAGTTATATAAATTCTATACATTCACAAGTTTAGAGATTACCATTACAAGAATTCTTAGTCGTAGTAACCTTTTCTACTTGAATGATTGCGGACTGTTCCGCAATGTCCTTTCCCTTCTGTTCAGCGAGGGCTTTCTTCACCTTCGCTTGACCGGTTCCGGCCAGAATTTCAGCCAAAAGATTCTCGCAGTTTTCAGTTTTTTCCGTAACAGCAACCTACGATGATCGTTGTGAAATATGAAGTGTAGGATGATTTACAATACATATATATATGAACTTAAATAATTATTAATAAATTAAAATATTATTGTTACAATATATATATATATATGCAAGTATGAATAATTACACAATATCTATGATAAAGGTAAATTTTTCCAAGTTAGACTGGTATTTAGAAATTCACTATTAATAATAATAATATTATAAACATCTGTATCTATATATACATATATACATATATATATATATATATATATATATATATATATATATATATATATATATATATATATAATAAACATACTTTCTGGACTGCAAGTTTAGCGTTCAAGTCTGTGAGTTGCTCGCTTGCTTCCAGAAGTTTCATCATTCCTCCGTCCAAACGTTCGCACTATTCACGTATGTTAGATATGTAGACAATGTACGCGTAATCACGTTATATTCTAGAGGTATTCTCATTGCATATATTATCAATATATATATATATATATATATATATATATATATATAATTAATATTTTTAATTATTAATATTTAAATATATAGGATAATATAATTTATAAAATAAAAAATGATAAAATATATCAGTCTACTATTGGTCGCTATTGATTACTAAACACATCAATAACACATACACTAGTAATAGAATAAATACTAGAGTCCACTAATATGAGGAAAATACTATAGTCTATTAATGACGTGTATATTATAGTATACTAATAATAGAACATATATAATGCACTAATGACATGAATACTATAGTACACCTATAGTATATCTATAGTATATCTATAGTATACCTATAGTTAGGGGCGTTGCAACAGGGGGGGGTCGGGGGGATATCTCCCCCATTTTAAAATCTAAGGGGACCTCCTATGTATTGGTCCCTCCACTTTTACCATAACATTTATTTTGATTGGTTGGTCCCCCCTACATACAAAATCGTTCAATCGCCCCTACCTATAGTACACCTATATTACACCTAATGTATACCTATAGTATACCTATAGTACACCTATAGTACACCTATAGTATACCTATATTACACCTAATGTATACCTATAGTATACCTATAGTACACCTATAGTACACCTATAGTACACGAGCCCCCGACGTACCTGAGACTGTATAAACTTATCCTTCTCCTCGAGGAGCTTCAGGTAGGTGTTGATGAAGTCCAGGTAGTTCTTAGGCGTGACGAAGTTGGAGCGGCGCAGCTTCTGCTGGAACTCTGTGCTGAACTTGCCCACTGACACGTGTACCAACACCATGTGGGACACCACCAGCTCCCTGAAGTCACTCGGCACCAGTTCATTCTGGGCGGGGGGGGGGTATTCGATAGGGATTATGTAATGGAGTTAGGGTTATACGTAGATTATATACTATTTATATATATATATATATTTATTTATTCTAAGTTGATTCATAACAAAATGTCAACAAAATTATTCACTATTTTGTATGGAGTCATATATAGAACGTATTTTGCTTACTATAGAAGGTTATCTCTACTATCTGCCTACTACCTGCAGGTTATCGCTACCAAGACGTATGCGGGTGTGCGTGTAGCGTACTAACGTCGGGTGATATGGACACGCTGGCGACGGCGTACAGGGCTTGCTCAGGCCACGGGAAGAACCAGTCGATATTAGTGTTGTTTACCATACCTGTCAACGCGTCATCGTGTTAGTAGCGGTATATTATAGTACCGATAGCGGTACAGCATTACTCGAATGCGTGTTGGCGATACATTGTTAGGGGTAGTGATTTTAGAAATTAATGTTTTACGATAAAATATTGAAAATATTTCAGAAATTTAAATATAATAATATATTTATAATTGTAGATATATAATCTCGTTACCCGGGAAGTTTCTGCATCTGGTTCTGAGTAGGTCACCGACGGGAGACATCGCCATGACGATGTGCAGATTGTTTGTGCACTTTGTTACAAAGTATTGCCATATACTCTCTTTAGCTGTAGCTATACCGGCTTGTATCGCTTCATTTCTTAACTAAAAACACACTCGTCGTGAGATTTATATTTCGTATTTTTCAATAACGATATAATTAATAACGATAAAATAAATCTTATGAATATATGAATATACAACATATAAATACATTCATTATATATGGCAGATATGATAATTATAGTTTATACTGGTAAAACATGTGACATAAGTTAAGGCTAAAAATAAATTTACAATTTTTAAATAATATCGGAAATATTATATTTCTATGTAAAAATTAAATTAAAGATATAATATACATATATTTATTATAATATAGTCAATATTCACATCATTTAATTAAGTGTAATATATCACAACTTGCTTTTTGTGGACTTTAAAATATAATACGAGAATTACGATATATAACTCTATTTAGGTTACGGTTCCAACTAGTGGTGTACATTTCCACCTAGTGGGCAATGTTGACATTAGAGAATACTAACTCCTCCGATGATAGCCTCCTTTTCATCATCGGGATAAAGCGCTGGCACCATACCCGATGTTAACATGTTATTGATCAACTCGAGGAACCCTATTGAGTAAGATTCGTACTAATGATGTATACTTAGAATAATGAAGTTATTTATGTTACATACTATTATTTCATTTTACCAGATTACTTCGTACTCTATGCATAAACTTTATGAAGAAGCATTATTTAGAATAATAATAAGTATCTAAATATTATAACTAGTATAATAATCCGTAGTATTATGATTTAGAATTTTTAATTATTACGATATTTTGTGTTATTGACTTTACCTAAATTAAATTTATATGAATAAAACAAATGGCATACAAGGAATATAAACTTATATATACGCTTACTAAGTATCCTAGGAAATCTCCTAGGACATTTTCAAAAATATATTCAGGGACATATCATAGGACATATTCAAGGACATATCATAGGAAATCACCTTTAAAATCTTCTATAACATATCTATATTTGCTTTATTCTATGAAATATCTTAGAAAATCTTCAAGGATATCTCCTAAGATATCTTAAAGGACATATTCTAGGACATCTCCTAGGACATATCTCCAATGAGTTATCGTTAAACTGACCTTCTTCTGCGACATGTTGATCAGTAAACAAGAACACGGTCTTTCTGTTCTCAATTCCGAGTTTTGTGTAGAGAATCTTCAGGTCTTCCCTGAGAGATTGTTCGTTGTAACCCCTCGATAATGTGATCTGTCAATTGTAGAGTGTTTAAGTGTTGAGTTCAAAGTTCATGGATACTGGTATTGGGTGTAATCTTGAAACATCATAAGTAATTAAATGTCGATAGTATGGGGTATTTCAATATTTAATAAAATAAAATATTAAAATATGAATTATTTTAATATAATGTAATATATGTAAACTAATAATTAATAAATGTTTATACATGTAAATTTGCACATATTCTACTTGATACTTTACACATAGTATACATATTATGTTCACTAGTTCCTGAAGTTTACCTGGAAAACTTCACATTTCGCTGCATAGGCTGCTAGTCTGCAAATACTTTGTTTACCACTTCCTCCAACCCCAACCAAAAGTGAATGACCTTTACAATGCAATAATTATAGTGAATGACCTTTACAATGAAATGATTATAGTGAACAATCTTTATAGTGTAATTATTATGAATATTAGATACAGTGTGATAATTAAGTCAAGTTGATAGTTAGATACAAGTGAAGCTCTTATTAATTAGTGAACTTTACAGCATAATGATTACGCACAATAACTTCTAGTGCAGTATAATAGTGGTTAACATAGATTAATCATACTCTCTGACCTCTAGCGTGTTTAACCTTGAGTAATTAAACAACAAGACCTCTAGTGCCGTGAAGCCAACCCTAATGAATTAAACTAACTGACCTCTGACCCCAGTGGGGTTAACCTTGATTAATTCTGAGAACTCGATGCACCCTCGTCAAGTGATCTAGAGCGTCGTCGAAGAGAACCATTTTCATCGGAGTGAAGTTCTCGTTATATTCTTCCAAGATCTGAACGCGAATATTGCATATTATTTACAGGTAGCCAGTAACCTCGTACGAGGTAATCTCGTACGAGTTATTTTTGTACGACTTGTTAAATTTAATTTATTTCATAATAATACAGTTTTCATACGATTATATATAATAACTTATTATATATTGATATCATATATTGTATTATATATATTCGTATACGAACTGTATAATTATGAAATAAATTTAATTTAATAAGTCGTATGAGATTACTGGCATGTTATTTACGTATGAATGTACTACTATCTAGAGGCAGCCGCAGTAGTGATATTGCTGATAGCCTACTGATAGACTAAAGAATAAATAAGAAATCAAATAACTATTATATTTGTACTCATATCGATATATATGTTTCTATGCTATTCTATAAAATTAATATCTTGGGTCTATAGCTCAGTGGGACAACCGAAAGCTAGTAAGTCATAGGTACCAGGTTCGACTCCAGGCGGTTCTTTATTTTCTCTTGTGTTTATCAAGAACTTAATAAAATTTAAATTAAAAAACAAGAAAAATAAATATTACTATTTGTTCCGTATTGTCCGGGACCCCTCACAGTTATTTAATATGTATTAGTCTATGACTTCTTGACGGGTCTATTTGTATCCGCTATTTATATTGTATTCAATATATATATATGAGATTTCAATAAATAAATATTATTATCATTATTATTAATAGTACGTAAGTATACAATATATAATTGTAATCTATAAGCCACAAGTATTAATCCCCGATATCGGTGAACTAGATAATAATAATTCGTTACTTTCTTCGCCTACACCTACACCGTGTGTATCGTGCATCGTGATAACCTCTTGGAAGACAGCCTTGCACGCTTCAAAGTCTTGGATGTCTTCGTAGAAACGAGGTTCGCTTTCTTCCAGAGTGTTCCGGAAGTCTCCAAACAGAATCGGGTCTCGTAGCGCGTATTCCATCTCGTTCGGGAATTTCTCCTCCAATATAGCGTTGATGTTTCTCTGTGTTCAGGTAAACTTGTAGCATTACTAATTGTATTGATATTATTATTGATATTATTATTAATAATTCTATATTTTAAAGTACGTATTAAGAAATATTTAATTTATAATTACATTTTTAATTATTACGACGTCGATGATATTAAATATTATTTAATTTCTGTTTTTTATTTTACCTTTTTTAGAAGATAGTAATTTTAAACTTGTTATTATGTATAATTAATTATCTAAAATGATATATAAGCGTTTAACTAAAATGAGCATTTCAGAATACAAACAAAGAAGATTTCTTTATCCGAATTACAAATCAGTCTGTCGTGAATCACTCGCATGCATTCATTTCTCCACAGACGAACAAACTAAATGTAAGGTAGGTTGAACAAGATTAACGCGGGTGTAGATAGGTTTATTTAACTCTCGATTCGTAATCACTTCCAATGTATACTCGTGTTATAATATAATATTACGATGTAGTATTAGAGAGTGAGGCAAACGATAGTATTGCTGTTGTTATATTATTTCGGTGGAGTCCTAAGATTAAGTTTTCGCTTATAGACGAATGTCCCTTCGAAGCCGTTCGAAGGCCACTATGGTTTTAACGAAAGATGATCAGTTGTATATATACAATTATTTAAGATCACTTCTAAATATTTTTGTTAAAGGGGTTTCACACCAACTCGAACGTAATTATTAACTCAAATTATTAGAGATTTAACTATATTATTTAAATCTCCGTAAAAGGTTTTTTACACTTAATTATTAGAGTTAATAATTGGTTCAAGTTGGTGTGAAACCCCTTTTAAACATATTTTATATATTCGGATGGGTTTTGAACCTCTTTTCAACCAGTATCAGACACGTTAGCCAACTGAGCCACGCAGGCGGTTAACATAATTAATAACAGCATTGAACCTGTTCTTTAGAGGTGAATATGTCCGGAGTGGTGAGGCATAACCCGTTGTAAATCCTCGATAGATCACGCAGGTTAAAGATGTAGTGGAACTTTGACGGGGTGGGGGGTAGTTCTACCACTATCTTCCTTCGGGGCGGAATAGTGAAATATACGTAAAGTAAATATTTAAGTATTTATATATATTATATTTAAGTGAATATAATAATAATTCTCATTTTTTAATTCCATATTTGGTTAAAAGTTAAATGTCTTGATAAACACACATTTTGTTGTAATTAGACTAGCAATGACTAAATCGTGTGATAATAACAATAATATATAAATATTTATATGATACATTAATTGAAATCAATATATTTATATATTTCTTATCGTCTGATTTATATATATATATATATATATATATATATATATATATATATATATGTATTTCTATTGAATACAACATGCAATGATAACAAATGATACTATCTCACCATCATCATCGTCTGCCACCACCGCTGTGACTAACTTGTAGAGTTCGAGCGTGGCGTAAGTGATAGAGGACACCATATCCTGAATGATGTCGTTGAACAGCTGCGTGTGGCCCACGAGGATAGAGTTGTAGATGTGGAACAGGGACACCTCGTTCGGGAACGTCATGTTGAACACGGTGAACAGACTGATGAATCGCGGGTCCACCTGGTGGTGGGGAGGAGCGACGGAGTCGGGTTATTCGGTAGGAGAAACTAGAATTTGTTTAGCGTGTGTGTAATGTGAACTTAGTTATAGCGTATTATGCATGTACAATATGCGCTGTACATTAGTTTTATATTTATATAAATCTATATATATATGTATAATTATTTTATTTTATTTAAAACTTATATTTTAATTATATAGAAAAATATACTTTAATATGAATAAGTTAATATTATAGTATATCATTTGATATAAATTATATATACCTTTATACTAATAGCTATATTAATTATCAAAAGTAATCGTTAATTATAATTGGTATCCTGTATCTATTATTTCATATCATTGGTATTTCATTGGTATTGAAATATAATAGAGAAAAGTTTATTTTATTAACTATTAAATATTGTACTTCATCTTGGTGTAACAAATTAATGATCAAAGAAAATGGCATCTTATCGAAATATAGTTTATAAGTGAATATACAGTTTATATAACCTACATATAATATTATACCCATAAGTATATATTCACATAATGATGCAATACTAATATCATGATGCAATACTTATATCATGATGCAATACTCTCATTACTATGAAATACTCATGGTGATGAAATAATCATGATGATGAGATACTTACTTTATTACGCAATACTTACATCATCATGATGCAATACTCACGCGATGACGCAATACTTACATCGTTCCTGCCTCCGCCGGGTCGTCCCATCGCCGCCATCCATCCGATGTCCTTCATAGACTTCCAGTTGAGATCTTTACCGCGGTCGTAGCAACCGCCTCGCTCGATCAGTAGTTTCAGCAGAGCGATCGGTTGCTGGGTTCCGTAGACGTCCACCTAGGGGGGTAAGTGTTCACGAGTGTAGTGTATTGTGTTAGGTATCAACTGGATGATCATTGATGATAATACGGTCGTTATTATAACGTATTGGTAATAGCAAATTCTGTGATGGAAAGCTTCGTTAAAATAAATCGATATATACATTTATGATTCGGTAGATATTTAGGTTAGAAAAATAGCATTAAATAACTACTATTAAAGACTATTGAACAACTATGATGCTAGAACTATTTATAAAAAAAGCAATGCGTCGAAATGCTGTATTGAAATGATAATTCATAGTCTAGTCAAATGTAAATATATAAATATAGGATTACATAATTCAAATAGATCACAGATTTACTTATATTGCAGATTGCATAGATTACGTATATTGTCTAAGATGGATTGCGACGAGATAGTAATAGGTATAGTATAATACATTCAATAAGGGACATATGAGAATAGAATTCGTGTTACCCTAGGTTTATTATAACATACACTCGGATATACTCACACAGATCTGTAGTATGTTATCTGATACACTCCGATATACTCACACAGACCTGTATCATATTAAAACATACACTCCGATATACAGACTTAGATCTGTAGCATGTTAACTCATACACTTTTCCCCCATTACTTGCGGCATGTTAAAATATACACTCTGATATAATCATACAGACTTGTAGCATGTTAAACCCCCCTTACCTGTGGCATGTTCATATCGTCGATGAAGATAAGCAGCCGTTTGCCCGGCGGAGGTCCGTACGTGTCCTTAGTCCTCTTCTCGACGCTGGCTTCGAGGTTACGCTGCACGTCCAGACTGGTGGTACGCGACGAGAAGTTCATGTTCAGTATCAACTGTGTGCGCGAGTGTGTGGGTGTGTGTGTGTGTGGGTGTGTGTGGGTGTGGGTGTGTGTGGGTGTGTGTGGGTGTGGGTGTGGGTGTGGGTGTGGGTGTGTGGGTATGTGTGGGTGTGGGTGTGAGGGTGTGTGGGTGTGGGTGTGTGGGTGTGGGTGAGGAGACATCGATGTAATTATATTGTAGGCTTATATCAGCATTTATATATGTGTATATATCAACTAATCTATATGAATATTGAGGTATAGTTTTAATAAAATAATATTTAAGTTTGATGAATTTTTTTTCAAATATTTCGAGTGTATGTAAAAAAATGTTTTCTATGATCAAATTTCATTAAATGTATTAATTATTCGTAATAAATATAATGTTTTGATTATAATTTTAATGAAACAATTTATTAAAATTTCTATAATTTAAAAATATACTAAATTCAACTTTTAGATTTAATAGAAAATATTTTAGTATGATTCTACTTCAAGTATATAATGTGAGATATACTTAGTGAGGTTATCACAATAAAAATGTTCAAGTTAAAGACAATATATAATGCAAATAAATCACACGTACGCTAATAATACATAATGATTATTAAATGAGCGATACAAACAG
Source organism: Osedax fenrisi (assembly GCA_964019155.1). NCBI lineage: Eukaryota > Metazoa > Annelida > Polychaeta > Sabellida > Siboglinidae > Osedax > Osedax fenrisi. The sequence continues at coordinate 23,584,675 of OZ025241.1, read as the reverse complement.
TAGTATCAGCATTCAATTCTCTGAGGAAGTTCGATGCGGTTGCAGATTTACTAGTTCCGGTTTCTCCCACCAGGAGAATCGGTAGTCTTGCTGCGATCTGAAGTTTCAGCAGCCAAGTCATTCTGACGGTGTCGATTGTCGGAACTATTTGATTCGAGCCGTACATAAAGCATAGATTCACAATGGTAGTAATAATAAAACGAGTAATTTATTTCAATATCTATGTTTTTTATTCATGTATCCTAAATTTAAAAAAAATAAATATAAAATTTAAATAAAATTATTTTAAAACAAATTTCAGCGTAATTCTGAAATACGACTATCGACTCGTGTGCGTACCTAGAATTTCGTTGTACTTCTTAGTGCTGTCGTGGATGTACTCGGGAATCTTGTCGTTCCACGGCACCCAGCACCTGAGGTCGAGGTCGAAGAAGTAGTCGAATAGGCTAGGCTCCACGATCGGAAACTCCCCGGCCATCGCGAGCTTCTTAGTCGAGTCCACCGACGGCATCGCTGTCAGGTTCTTGATGAAGGAGTTGAACTTCACGCGCCCATCTTCCAGGAGACCCGCTCCTACCGACCAATAGAGTGACTGCGCGTGTGGGGTTCGTTTGTTATATGAGGCGATATATATTATAACTGCCTGTATGGTTAAGTGGCTAAGGCTTCAGACACATAAGCAGTAGGACACGGGTTCGAGCCTCGTCCGGACCATAATAAATTTTATAAAATGGGTCTTAAAATATTATTTAGAAGTGATCTTATATAATTGTGTATAAATAAATGATCGGCTCTCGTTAAAACCATGGATGCCTTAACATGAGAGCGGCTTCGAAGGGACATAAGAGCCATATATGGTTATAAGTGAAAAAACTTCATCTAAGTTCCTGGATGGGATGAAAGGAATCCACCAAATAAAAATAACAAATAACAATATCAATATATAATGCAAATAGCAGTTATAAGTGAACCAAGAAGTCTAATATTATTAGAAATATTTTATTTTATTTTGGTGAAGTCATTTTATCGCATCCACGAACTTAGGTGAAGTTTTCACTTATAACCATATGGCCCTATGTTCCTTTGAAGCTACTTTCGTATTAAGGCATCCGTGGTTTTAACGATAGCCGATCAATTTTATGCACAATTATATAAGATTATTTAAAAATATTTTTTAGGACCTATTTTATTTGTCTGGATGAGGCTTGAACCCATGTATTACTGCATATGTGTCTGACACCTTAGCCTACAGAGATACTCAAGTAGTTGTATATACGTTAAGTTATAAATATCTATAAGCAAAAATGCACAATATAATACAAATTGTAACATTTTGTATTTCTCGTTATTCTATTTCTATTTCTTTTTTTGATAAACATCAGAGATCAAATAATAACTATTTATATGTACATTCTCGTCATTCTATATTCTACTAGTAATTTGATATACATTTATAATAGTTTACTGCCTTAGACCGAATTGATGTTAATATTTTATTTGTTTTCAAAGTTATTTAATCTAGATTGAAACGCTCACAATTCAAACTATATCTATACACGATATTTATATACAATATACTATAACACGATAAGGGGATATCACATCACCGAACCGTTAGGAACAGCGCTTCGATAGTATCGTCGTCCTCGAGAACGTGATTCTCACCCGATGTCGACGGCAATAGTACGTCTAACATCTTTGTGATTTGTGTAGTCTGCGGGAGAGTAGTGTTGTGTACGGTGTTGATCTTGGCATATGTTATTATAAACAAATATATATATATATATAAGATAAGATAAGATAAGATCAATTTTATTATTATAATCATTATAAAAAATATATAAAATAATTATATATATATATATATATATATATATATATATATATATATATATATATGTATATATATATATAGTATAATCTTTTAATTGTGAAATGTATTTATATAATTTTTTATATATTCTTTTGAGAAAAATATTTTATTTTGAATTTAAAAATTAAATCAAATAGTATATGTACACTATACACTTAAACAGATAGTTATTATATAAACTAACAAATATGATATTATGAGATTAAAAATGTATTAACATGGTAATTGTATTATCATTTAATCTCCGATTCCATTTCTTATTTTATACCATTAACATTTTCATATTTGTTTAAAATATTAACAAATGTACTACTACTATTAATATTTATGTATTCGTAATTATTAAATATTACTAATACTTTTAACAGTAAATAAACAGAACATATAGAATACATGAAGTCACTATAATAAATCAACAAACCAAATTCAAATTAGTCAAGGGTACAATAGTCTTCAGTCTCTCTATATCTCTGCCATCTACGCTTCCCTCTACTACCATATCTATAGCAGGAACTAGATACTTCGTGTATAACTTGTTCATCAACTCCTAAACGATCGTAATTCAATTGAGAATATTTCAATATTTTACAGTGACTAATTATATTGAAATACGCTTTACATTCTAGATGAAGATATAATATATATTGCTGGTATAATATTGATTAAATTGAAATGAATAATAAATAAATATATATATATATATATAAGTTGTAACCTCTTGTTAACCATACTAATTTCAATAGAAGCCTTATTTACTAAATAATGCTTATAATAATATTATAAATATAATATGTAGTGTAATAAATAATTATTTATTATACTACATATTATAATAATTATTATAATAATCTAAATGATACCTCATCAACGAATGTCTTCTAATAATAAACTTGATTTATATTATTAATTTGTAAATTTAATCATTACTAATATTCAGAATAAAGATTACTTTAATACACCCGATATTCATCACTTTATTGTTGGTAAATCATGGCTAACCGTTTTGTAGTCACATCTGCAACCTAATACCGATATATACATATATCCAAACACTATACAGCTAAAATGTCTACCAAAAATACCTTTAATATCTAACACCTTTAACCCATGTTACCTCTAACTCATAATCACTAACCCCAGCTCCGTAACACCTCAAACCCCTACCACATCTACCCCCTTACACCCACCACTACCACCATCGCACACATAGTATCAGCGTATGTACCTGTTCATGTTTGTGAGCCCTGCTGTTCACCCACTTGGTCCAGAACGGCAGGTAGCCGAGGTTCTTAGGGTCCACATACACCATTCCGCAGCGGGAGATAGTCGCCGGTGAGGCGTACTGAAGGTCATACACCTGAGACAGAGGTCAGGTGTCGTGCGATGTCATACGATATTATGTAATGGGGTATATTACAGGAGAGAGATATCATGCGATGTATTGTTATTCGATGTCGCGTGATGTAATATTATGTAATACGAAGTTATGAGTCATGCGATGTGATGCGATGTGATTTGATATTATGTTACGTAAATTATGTTTACAATTAATTTTAGAACTATATAGATATATTTTAGAATGGAATATTGTATATAATATACTTAGGCTACATTTACAAAACTTCGCCTGATCTTTCATCACCAATATATTCTACTATTACATTAGTTTCATGCTCTAGTAAAGCTAAAATAGATCTATATTTAGAATGATTGACGGGAGGGTATACCTCGAACAGTAACGCGCAGTGTTTCTGCAGCCGTATTCGCTCCCCATTAGCCAAGGTCATAAGTCTGTTGTCGTCCATTACGGAGTTCATGTTCTCCACCCAGAGGGCGTCTACGTCACCGTCGAACAGGATGTAGCGAAGTTCAGTCTAGGGGAGAAGGGAGAATAGTCGATAAGTGGGGAGGTCCGGTGGGGGTTAAGAGGAAGAGTTTACTGTTATACCGCGTTGTACTTAGGCCTAGATATAAACGTGTGCTTTACAACAAACTAGTGTTTAGAGACTTCAAAATAAGGTATGATAGTATTAGATTTCTCATACATATATACACATATATATATATATATATATAATACTATGATGAATTTGATGTTAAATTTCTATTAGAAATCACGCATGCCTATTCAGCTCGTATCATATCACAATCCGGGTGATTTCTCAATTTGAAATGTCAGTCAGACTAAGTTTTAACATATGAATGAGTAGCTTATAACACGTAAAAATAAAAAGTCCAATACTACATTGACCACAGCTTTATTAATAAACGAGTAAGATGTATTTGTAACTAGTTTCTAATTAAAAATGTACATAAATTATGGGGATTTGCTATTTAATATATATATATATATATATATATATATATATATATATATATAAATTACTCTCAACCAGTTCAGAATACAAGAGTAGACTGATTAATCTATATGATTCAGAAATCTAGTTACGTTTCAGTAAACAAAATATAATTATCTTAATCTTTAACCTAACACAGAACGTCGACAATCGCACTTCACTGACCTTATTCGCCGGCAAGGGTCTATTAATGTCTCTGAATATACTCGACAGCAGTCCGTCTGTCCAATCACGAGAGGCTGGATCAAGGATACCGTACAACTCGTTTACGCTGCGATCTTTCGGATTTATTGTGAACAGTTTCGTAAGGGTTCCGAGTCTAAAATTTGTATCAGTTGAGTGTATTACAATCAAGAGTTTTTAATTATTGATTATTATCAATAATTATTGTTTTGTAGATACAATTTAAATAATATATGTATACTCTACAACTATAGTATAACTAAACTACATATATCAAATGAAGTGTGATAAATGCTAACTTAGTTTGAGCTTCGACTAGCGTCTTAATGACGACACTCTTGCCGCCTCCCGTAGGTCCCACGATCATAGTGGTGTGACGAGTCATCATCGTCTCGTACAGTTGGATGACTTTATCGGCCTGTCGACGGGTGATTACTATTATCATTATAATAAGCTGGCGCTCGCTTATATATATACATGTACATACGAATATACATGTACATACATACATGTATATATATAACATGTGTATACATAAATATATTCACATTTACTTATCAGTACACCCACCTGATGTGGAAATAATATATGCGGATACAAACACACACATACACAAACACATAAAAATACCTACCCATCTGATCGGGTAGAAAAATGTAGGATACACAAACATACCCCTTACTCACACACATACACACACACACACATATACACACATACATATACACACACACACATACACACACATACACATACACACACATACATACACACATCTGACACATCACACACCTACCAACCTGATCAGGTAGCAAGATGTACTTATTCTTAGTGAGGGTTTCCTCGACGGCATCATTAAACCTGGGGTAACGCACCCTAGGGCAGTCCACCCCGGGGAACAGATCCGCTATCAACCCCAGGAATAGCGGTACGTCTTCAAACACAAACTTGGGCAGGTTCATATCTCTTAGGGCTCTCATCAGCACTACTCCCTGTAGGCGGTGGGGCGGGGTGGGGTTATAGGGTGGGGTAATACTGTACGGGGGTTATCGGTTATGCTTAGGGTATAATAGTTATAGTTAATCGTACGAGTTATTGAGGTTTAGTGAAATCTGATGATTATGCAAATGAGATCGGCCACTAATGTTAGGAATTAATATTTGATGTTCGTTTATATTTACAGGTTTATTTCGCATTTATTTTATTTTCATATTGATAAATTAAAATTAAGTAAGTTTATTAATTAATAATTATTATGCGTAATATTGATATATAAATATGTCATAATACAATCATATATATTAGTTATTGATAGAGTTCAGATAGGTTATAATTTACTATTTAGTATTAATATCAGTATGCTCGGGATTATCTACGCCATTCAGTTTTAAGGTTTGAATTAATTTGTGAGTATAAATTTGTATTCAATATTATCTTATCACCACATAATATGCATACAAAATAGCTCGTAATATGTTAATTATCACAAGGATATAACGTATTCGTAAGTATGTCCTCAGCTTAACGTGTTATTTTTGTACCCCCCCGCCATTAACTCGGTAAGGACATAACCTCAGATAGATCGGAAGCGGTTCTCTTCAGCTCTCCAGCCATCACGAGGACAGACTTAAGGGCGCGCAGACCGAAGTCGTAGTGGTACTGCTTGGACAGCTGCTCCTTGGCGAGCTTGTACAGCACCGTCATCTTCTTAGCTAATACCTAGAGGTCAGTGTGTGTCATTAGAGTGTTGGCATGTAATGTGTTGGGTAGTACGCGGCGATCTAACGAAACCACGATTAACGTTAGGCTAATCTTATATTCTGTGATCTTTGTGCCATCTTTAATTATAAATTAATGATTAGTCACGTTTTATATAATATAATAGGAAAGATAGTGAAATTTATTTATAGAAAATATATAGATAATAATTAAATACTACTTATAATATATATATATATATATATATATATATATATATTGATCATTATATATTCCTTTAGACACACACTCTCTCATACTGTACAGTGTACAAGGGCATGGCAGTGACCTTGGCAGTGATGAAGCCCTCAGAGAACAGCATAATCTCGCAGATAAGCTGAAGGTCGGGCACGATAACCACTACCGGCCGGAACAGAGCCTTGACCGACTCGGGCAGCTCGGTACGGCCGGCGTAACCGGGGTTCATCGTGATGAAGATACCGACGCGGCTGTCCAGGACGATCTCTTGGTTCTCAAACTAGAGAGGGCGATAAGAGAGAGGGTGATAAGAGATAGGGTGATAAGAGAGAGGGTGATAAGAGATAGGGTGATAAGAGAGAGGGTGATAAGAGATAGGGTGATAAGAGAGAGGGTGATGAGAGAGAATGTGAAAAGAGAGAGGGTGATAAGAGAGAGGGTGATAAGAGAGAGGGTGATAAGAGATAGGGTGATAAGAGAGAGGGTGATAAGAGAGAGGGTAACGATGGTGGATGCGGGCGATATGCCTAATTGTTGATCGGCGATATTCTAGGTATTACGATCGTATTGGTTTAGATGTTGTTGTTTTAAATACTTAGTTATATTAAGAGATCTTGATTTATACGATTACAAAAATTCGTATTACTCTCGTTTAAAATAAATTTTTACAGTTTACTTTAAATAATATATTAAACATATATAAAATAAGACCATTTATATAGATATTATATTGAATTAAATATTTATCGTAATTTTAATTTATTCACAAAATATAAATATGCGTTACATCGTCATGCTATCTCGTGCACTATATGTTATACGCGTATAGAACACCGGTAATCTGCGCATATAACTTACGTGGAATCTCTTTAGATTCATGAGCAGGGCGTTCCTAATCGTGGTAAGCTGCGTGGATATCACGGACAACACGGATATGTCTATACGGTTGAATTCATCGAAGCAACCCCACGCTCCGCACTGACACAGTCCAGAGAGAATCTTGCCTACAGCCTGTAGTGGTATCGGGGGGAGTTTTATTATATCGTAACGCTACGATGATCCTAAATAAGTACGTTAATGATTATAAAATGACGCAAGTTCTCGTAAATACTATGATTGCTTTATTCGGTATAAAGATATATATGCTTTTTAAAATATGCAGCATAAAAATAAGTGATATTATAATAGTATAAGTATAAAATAAACTAAAATCACTGAATTTCAAAAAAACTGAAAATGGTACAATAACTAAAAGTAGTCAATATTTATAACATAATTTATAATATCATTTATACATACATATACTTATATCATTATAATATCGACTAGCGTGGAGTTTATTTACATACTATTACTACAGCGTGTATTTATGTATCTCATATTTAAAACCACACATAGTTAATTAACCATTCAGTGATAGGATATTAATAATAAACCCTCAGTGATAACCAATCACCAATAACCTATCAGTGATGACTAATCACTTATAACCAATCAATGTTAACCAATCAGTATTAACCATCCTTTATTTCCTTATCAGATTAACACACAGACAAATACCTTGTAGTCCATTCCCTCTCCACAGTTAGTGACAACGCAGAGAAGACCTAGGGCCTTAGCGAGATCTTTAGTGGTCTCAGTCTTACCGGTACCAGCGGGGCCTGCGGGGGCTCCCCCTAGTTTCATAGATAGGGCCTGCACGCGATAGGACGTGGTTAAGAGATGCGATTATCGTTAAAGTGTTGATTACTAATGTATCTTTAAAATTGACGTCTATACTTAAATTAATTCATTATATAATTCATTTTTAATTAATTATTTTTAATTTAATTACATTTTCTATTGAATATAATTGAAATTAAAAATTATTACCATATGACGTTGTGTCTACACATGGGGGTATGATATATTATAGAAATATAATGTATTCAATACATGCGATGACAAATCATGTATCGAGAACAATTTTAGGAATACATTACAGAACTTCAGGCATCTTACTTAATGTATATCATATATATGATGGTTATAGAGGCTTATAGACGACGACACTACTACTATAATTTATTTACTACCATTTTAATATTATAATTATTAAATAAATTAAATTAATCTTATTTATTATAAATCGATACTATTCTAAAAAAAAGTATTCCCTAAATCGATTATTCGAAACGAGGTGAATCGCGTACACAGAGCGAGGATAGATAGGTACCTGAGTGAGGGTCAGATAGATACGATCGGTCAGCGGTGTGATGACCAGTCGACCGTTGAGCCCCATGTATTCGTATCCGTAGCCGAAAGCGCCGGTGCACTGTTGTATGGTGAGCTCGTCGGTGGGGCGGTCCCAGTAGAACCTCAGCTGACTCTCCCACTCAAACTCTCGACTGTCTAGAATACTGATGAGGAGGACGGGGGGTGGTAGGGTAGTTAGTGAGCGGGGGGGGGGGGTGGTGGTGATAGGTTAATGATGGATAGGTTATGATGGAGTAGTTATGTTAGTGGTTGTTTCGGGTTAAGTGTAGTGTCAGTGTTAGTGGTGTTATCAGGTTAATGATGGATTGGTTATGATAGTGGTGATATCATGTTAATTGTTAATTGTTAGTGGTGACAGGTTAATTATAGTGTTAGTGTGTATCTGTATTATTATCAAGTTTAGTGTAAGTAGTGAATTATCATCAGCAGTTGTAATGTCAGTTTCATTGATTGCGGGTTTTATTTTTGTAGAAGTATACTTCTATATATCAGTATATTATTTATTTAATAATTTCACGATATATATATATATATATTGTATGCAATACAAATAGCTGATTCAAATAGACCCCTCAAGAAGTCATATATCTACATCTATATATATATATATATATATATACATATACGTATGCATATATAATAGAATGCTAACCTATCTCTTACGAAACTATCGACGATATCCTTAGCGTGTACATCGATGATCAGAATTGTGTTGAACTTAAGACGATCGTTCTTAGTTAGCTGCGAGCGTATCTGTGAAACGTAGTAATGGAGTGTGATGATTAAGGTCATCGTTTAGGTTCACAAAGGTCGTCAATATATCTTTGATAATTATTATATTCAAATATAAATATATATATAAATTAAAGTTCTTTACTTTTTATACTATTATATTAATATAAATAGTAGTATACTATTAATATATATATATATATATATATATATATATATATATATATATATATATATATATATATATATATATATATATATATATATATATATATATATATATATTATAATATTAATAATCTTATTATAATTATGTATTATACATTTTAAATTCTATTTATATAATATAGTTTATTTAAAATGTATGTGAAAATTTACATATATTTATAATTTATACTTATTTACTATATATGCATCTATTAATTTTTCTAATATAATTAAAATTAGTTAATATTAAATGATTTATAATAATAACGTGTATGTAAATTATTATTCGTTGACATTATAAGGGGATTATATTTATATGAAAATAAAAATATTTATATAAATATATTATAAATGATTTACAATGATGATTATGCATTGTTATTATCAGTGATGTACAGTGCGGCACTATATAGTGCAAGTGCCATTACTATTTGATTGCGAAGTGCAAGTACTAAAATAGACGATGCCTACATCGTACAAATACAATTAAATGTACAAAGTGCGAGTGCTAATATATAGAGATTGTATATAGAGAGCAAGTGTATGCAATGTTAATTATACATAAAGAAGCGATTACGAGATGAAGGAATGACCTCAGAGATATAAAGATGGAGGAATGACCTCAGAGATATAAAGATGGAGAAATGACCTCAGAGATATAAAGATGGAGGAATGACCTCAGAGATATAAAAATGGAGGAATGACCTCAGAGATATAAAGATGGAGGAATGACCTCAGATATATAAAGATAGAGGAATGACCTCAGAGATATAAAGATGGAGGAATGACCTCAGAGATACAAAGATGGAGGAATGACCTCATAGATATAAAGATGGAGGAATGACCTCAGATATATAAAGATGGAGGAATGACCTCAGAGATACAAAGATATTAGAATGTTGATGTTGACCTGAGCGACGAGTTCGTCAATCTGAACATTCTGTTTCTTCGCAAGGTCCTTCATGGCCTGTTTCTGACCTGACTTCACTTTCTTGAAGGTGTCCTCCACTTCCCACGTCCACCACACCTGGTTACCGGCGAGACACACCATTCCCTGGTAGCCTCGCATCCAATTCACTCTGTACGTATACGGGTAGCTATAGTATATCTATTGTATATATATATATATTACTTTTAAATATCGACTACATACATATATTGTATCATTATAATGTCTTCTTTTTAAATTTATTATTTGTGTAACTATGTATTTGTTTTATTATTTCAACTTGACGCACATAAACGTCCATCGTTTTCTGAGTCAAAACCATGGATGCCTTAATATAAGATCAGCTTTGAATGGAAAATATAGAGCTATATAGTTATAAGTTAAAACTTCATCTAAGTTCCTGGATGGGATGAAAGGAATCCACTAAAATAACAACAACAACAACAACAACAATAATAGATTGTGATCCGCACTACCCAGTAATTCCTCTATTAGGACATTTACTTCACTTATTATAAGTAATCATAATTATTAGCTTGAGAAAACTCGTGAATGAGGTATAGTTAATAAACTCCTCAAATAAATCAAATATATTTAGTATGATAATCTCTAGAAGGAATTAATTTTTACAAAATTAATAACAATATATCACATAACAATATATTTACAATATATTCTATTACTATATATTATTTATTTAAATAATGTCTTATTTTTTTCAAAACATTTTTTAATAAACAAATTATTTTCATCAAATTTAATATCTAGTTGATTATAGTTAAAAAGTTTCATATTTTTAATTTTTATTGAAGACTACACAAATATATAAATAAAATTTAGAAAATATTTAATAAAATAATAAGATATCATGTAATATTTTGAAGACCATTTTACATAGTATATATAACATTATAATTATTATTTTAAACACGACAAATCCATAACATATATTATTTATTATTTATTCATATAGATACATTTTTAAATTATTTAAAAATAAGCTTATATTTTTTATGAAAACATTATTTAAATTGTTATTTATATAAATATACTCTTACATTTCACCTATTCACTATTTCCCAGTTTTTTTCCTAACTTCATTTATGTACATTTTTATAATCGTTAGTTTCATTTGTAGTTATTAAATAAATTAAATAAATTAATTTAAATTTAATAAATAATTTAATTTCTGTATAATATACTTAGAAGAGAGAGAGCCTTAATTCACCTAAATATTTAGGGGAAATGACAAATAAGTTCAAATATAATTAAACTCGTACTCTTAAAGCTTCGCAACCACCACCGTACCTATTACTGTTGTTCTGGCAGTAGTAGAAGATAGCCTCCTTGGTGATCAACCGATTCGTACACCTCATCTCGTTAAGGACCCGAGTCATCCAGTCCTCGACCCGGCCATCAGCTGACACCGGCGTGTTGAACTCCATGACCTCTCCTTCACCCGATACCATCGCCAGCGCCAACATCTCTCCATTGGAACCCTTCTGGAACTTCAGCGACTGGATGTTGTCGTACATCTGGATGTGGGTAAGTGGACAGGTGGTTAAGTGGACAGGTGGTCAGGTGGTTAGCTACCATTCAGGCACTTGTGGTCATCAAGTATTCAGGATCGAGTAATGATTCAAACTTAAAACGCATTTAGTTACCAGAAATTAAATTCTCAAAAACATATAAATAAGAAATATTTAATAACATTATAATACAAAGTAATGTCGGCCATAAAATATTTATATTATTCAAGTTCACCGCGATGTAAAATCAATATAATTACGTTTTATATTATAATTGTTTTTAATATCCAATGGAATATCGAGTGTAATTTAATTAAAACTTTTTTCGGCATTGTTTACATTAAGTTGACTATACCCGTTAATCTTAATACTTGTATGCGTATATCTACTACCCAATGAAAATGTGGTCGTAGGATTGACCATAGTGCCATTTTAACCATCATTGATTGGTGAGTATAACCATTTACGGACATATATATTTACCGTATAATAAGGCCCATAGAAATTCATACAATGTGAATACGAACATCGTAAATAAAAATTTTCAGACTTCGTAAATAGCGCAAAACCCCAATTATATTAAATAAAGCTAATGTTAAGTAATAAATAAAGCTAATTTTAAGTAATAAATATAAGCTAATGTTAAGTAATAAATATAAGCTAATGTAACGAGGTTAGCTGACCTTGATCATGTGTTCTTGAACGCACTCGGGATCGCTGCTTCCCAGAATGCTAAGCAGTTCGTCGTCGGAGATGAAGAAGAAGCGAGGGAACGCGTTTCTCTTGGCGTCGAGGTAGTCGTTCAGCGACTTCTGACACTTCTCGAGACCGCTAGAAAGGTTCTCGAGGTCTTGAAGCCGGTTCTGGGCGTGGCAGGCGTTCTTAATCAACGGCTGCTTGTTCGTGTCCGACATTATCTGTATATGGTGATGATATACGCGGGTTATTCAGGGATTCATACTCATGTTATTACTCATTACTTTACTGTATTAAAACTAATTTGCCAGCGGTATTATCTTACTCAATAATTTATTTATATTTTCGTAAAATATTTCTTTAAATATTATATTATTTCGTTAAATTAAGTTGAGATATAGTATCTAAAACATATATTATATTATGCCTTATCTATTTAGTAGCTAGATACTCTATCGAACAAAAAGATAATAGTATTAACTAGTCGACGATGTTAGTCAATAATCCTATATTAGTGTTACATTACACGTTACCAGGGTGAGTAACGTTAGACCTGTTTGAACGTCTTATCGATGAGGTCGAATTTCTTCGCCTCCTCGGGCAGTTGAGATCTGATGTCGCCGCCCACAAATATACCTTCGAGGTACATCCACTTACGCTGCACTAACATCCAAACCTGTGTTTACGTACGGGATAGTAATGCTTAGTAAGCATTGCTTACTCTTTACATAGTATAATTGTAAGATTATTTAGAATTATATTATCGAATTAATCATATAGTTTCAAGTGAATAGGTCAATATATATATATATATATATATATATATATATATATATATATATATATATATATTATTCTATATGACCTCTAATATTCTCTATTTTTCTAGCATTGTCTCTATTAATCTCTACTATTCTCTATTTATCAATATTCTTCAGTAAAAGAGTCAACCGTAACCTCTAGAACTTCACTGATATGTGACAATGACTTCTCCCACATTTGAACGGTGTTGAAGAAGGGTCCGATGAATCTTGATGCAGACATTCCCTTCAAGGTCGTGTTATTGTTAGCATTCATAACAGTGTATGCTACACGTATCATCATAAATATGATAATAATGGTAATGAATTATGTATATATATATATATAATCAGATTTTATACGATGATTAAGATAATGCCTTAGCTCGTCGATTCTTTCGCTTATTCAAGATTAAGGGAACAATAATTACCAAAATAAACTAATTCAAATAATATAGTGAAATAAATAAATAAATAAATGTGAATTACTTCTAAATATAGATATTAGTTATTAGTTTGTCGTATATTAGTTATATATCTAATTAGTTATATATCTAATTAGTTATATATCTAATTTAAAAAAAATAAATCAAAAGTGAAAAACTTCTTAATATAAATTAGATTTATAGAAATATTGTATAAATCGTAAGTTAAGGTATACCTTTGTGTAAAAGATAGGGATTTAATAGTTTACTAAATAGTTTTAACTTTTGAGTTCTCTACAACTATTACTACATTAGTTATTTACTAATAAGTTATCGCAAGTTAAAGTAGATAGGTGGTGGCGGTACCTGAAGCTGCATGCTGTTGTCGTCGAGAATCTGAAGCACTTCCTCCACGGAACCAATCATGAAGCCTCTTTCTTGGGTACCCTTCACGTACTTGTGAATGCTGAACTTTATGTTTCCCCACGTCTCTTCCACTTCTTTCACGCCCTATTTGGGGGGCATCCGATAGCGAATGGTTAATACACGTCATGCACAGTATTAAAACGCTACTATGATATTTAATTATATTTAATACATTTAGATATTTGTAATTATTACTTATATTGTATATTTACGATATTCGTTAATGAATAATTAATTATTATTCAATATATGATTAAATACATAAAATATATTCATATAAAAATTAATAATTAATAAATATTTGACAAAGTTCATCAAACATATAAAATATATAATATATAGATAAAAATAGTTATAATATTAAATATTGTTAAGTACTTTATACACTATATACTATATACACTACATACATTACTCTATGTGAACATATACAAGTAACTATTGTGTACCCACTTATAACTATGTGTACATATATTGTTATTATCAGATTTAGGTATAAGTACCTGGGTAATTGCAGAAGCATTGCTGCTTGTCGAGACAATTACCCTATATTTGTACACATACACGCACCCGCACATATCCACACACATACATATGCACATACATATGCACATACACTCACACACATTTTCAAACAATTTATTATTATCATTATTAATATGTATTTTTTTTTTATTACGGTGGTCGTAATAATTGTATATATCGATTCTGAACAATTTATTTAAAATTTTATTTTTTTACTAAATAAATTATACTACTACTACTACTACACATGCATACAAACACACACACATACATGCACACACACACACACATGCACACACACATGCACACACACACACATACACACACATACTCACACACACACATACACACACACACACGTATCCTACCTTCTCTATAGCGAGTTCCTTCACTGCGCAGTTCACAATATCCGATATGGAGTCTCCAAACTTGTGCAGTTCCATGGCGAAGATGTTCTGAAGGGTGAAGGTCTCGGGGTTCATATCGAATGACTGGCCCGTCTTCTCCATCAGGTCCTTCCAATGACGATCTCGTAGAGCCTCGTGCTTCAGGTCAACGAACAGGGGCAGGGATTCCTGGTAGGGGTGGTTAGGGGTAATTAGGGGTGCTTAGGTGTGGTAATCGGGGGATACTCGTAATTATGTGTACTGTAGGCAGTATTATAGGTAATTATTATTATAACATATTATAATTATTATTATAATATATTATGAGATTTTATAATCATTAATATAAGATATTATAATTATTATTATTGTAATACATTATTATTATTATAATTGTTAACGATAATTATTAGTAATAATTATAGGTAATCTAGATATTACAATAAGTATTCGTACTTAATTAATTACACTATATTCATCATCAGTGCTATAATATTAGGTAGTACAGAGGGGTAGTTGTTCTGAGGCAATACATTGTCCTAGAATTGTCCTAGGACACTATTTAACATTACGGAAATATCTAAGGATAATGCTAGGACAATATTTAACATTACTGATTTGACTAAGGATTGTCCTAGGACACTATTTAACATTACGGAAATAGCTGAGGATTATCCTAAGATATTCTTAGGATGATTTATTTTCTCATAACAACTGACCCATGCTTAATATTCTGAGTATTTCTTATTTTATTTTTTTGTTATCATGAAATTTTCAGATTTTTTGATAAAACAATAGAAATATTAATCTTTATTTTGTATTGTCCCTCATAGCTTGTTATAAAATGTATATGTATAAAAACTACTTATATCGGTTAGTTGTATCAAAATTAAATAACAAATATTTAATTATTTATCATATTAGAGAAAAATACATTATTAACATATTTTATTTAAGTTTAAACAGAAAATTTAATTTATACATATAATATAATTATTTTTGTATTAATTATTATTTAAATTAATGTATATATATATATATATATATATATATATATATATATATATATATATATTCATATAAGATAATAGATATCAAAATATAACTAAACCTTAAATTGTTTCATTTTATCGTCAAGCAATTTAGCAATCGACATTCCTTTGATCTCTTTTGGAAATTTCCTGAGTTCCTTCATGAATGCCTCGATACCTTCTTGTAATTGTTGCAAGTTGAGATTAGCCCATAAAGTTTCAGCCCATACTTCTCGAGTTTTCTATTTATTAACGAAATAATAATGTTACGCATACATTAATGGTATAATTGGCACTATATTTAAGTCAAAAAATATACATCTATAATCTTTAATATTTCATGTTTTATATATGTAATTATACTACATTTTATATCATCAATTTAATACACAAAATTAGTGTTATATTGATATCTTAGTTGAATTGGATAATCAAAATAGGTCTTGTAGCAAACAAAATAATTATATAAAAAAATAAATTAATATAAATTTAAATGAAAGTATTATAAAGCAATAATAAAAATAATAAAAATAATAATTATTTCTATCTTTCATAGAGATATTATAATACATCCGATATACATTGTTCACATTGTTTCTGTGCTCTATGAAAATATTCGATATTTTATAATATTATAACTTAAAATATTATGAATTATTTTAGAATTTAAAAAATTTTTTAAATTATCCAATATCATAGGCTGTTGAATAAATTATATAAATATAAACTCTATATAATACTTTTCGGTATAATTTATCAATCATATATAATAAACTTTAATTCTACAGATAGTACATACTATAATAATACAATGCATTTATTCGTAAAAATATATATATAAATTAAAATGAATATAAAAATTAATTTTTAAACTCTCAACAATCGCTAAATTATTCGTAATCATGTCCTTCCTCGTGATGCTAGTAACTACTAATAACCTTTTGCCTCTTATAGAGTTCATAGATCATGTCCAGTCCTTTCATGGTCTTCTGCACCGCGAACAGCTCCGGATAATTGGTGATGGGAAGATCGAACAGACGTTCGGCGTTGGCCAGCTCTTGTCGGTCGGCTTCGAACTGGTTGCACTCGAGCGTGAAGTTCTTCATCAGCATCAGACCTGTGAGTCATTGACGGAGATGTGTGTGTGTGAATGTGTGAGTGTGTGTGTTAGCTACGAGGCAATACTGATAACGATAATGATTGTATCGCGTTTAAAAGTAATGTACCGCTCATGGATATTACCACGAAAACAAATTTATTTTCACAATATATTAATAATGATCATTCGTGTCTCGTCACGCACACTCTGCTGTGAAATTCTTTATTAATAGCAGACCTACGAACAGTGTCAGGCAACCATTACATCTAATCTATACTTGAATAGGTTCTATATGTGCTATATAAATAGCCCTCGCACTTTATATGACATTTAATTCTATTGCATAATTTCATTTACACTTATGGGTGAACTTTAACATTAAATAGTATTTGCAATCGTATCACTGCCTGGCAGATAGACAGTATAGTATCACCAAACTACGCAACACCATCAGCGGAGTCATACGAGACATCGACGGTGATCAAGAATCATAGTAGTGTGAATGTACATAGACTATGTAGTATATAATAATAATAATGATAATAAGTGTGTTCAGTTAAAGTAAATGTTGATATACGCACGATAGATATCACAAAACATGATTGATTTTCCCTATATCATTATCTCATAAATAATGAGACTGAAACCTACATTATTATTATCTATATTAGTGTCAATCGTATTTACATAATGCATTACACATATACAACTGGTCATTATATAATTGTTGACAGGTGTTTAACATTCTAGATACGAATTAAGATTTTAATTCTAGATATTTAACATATTATTTGCTAAAATATATTCTATATCTATATATTTCCATTCTGAAATTTCTATTCTATTATAGTACATTATCATTATAGATCAAATAGTTTAATATTAAGAAGTTACAATGAATATTTGCTGAATCGGCGCAAATAACCATTATCCAAATCACCGCCAATGTTCACAGGTCCCTCCAAGGCGAATCTTTCTTGGAATTTAATCACTTCCTCTTTGAATTCATTAATTTGAACGTGAGTGTACTACAAATGTAATATGTACATTTTAATTGAAAAAATAATTAATCAAATATTCATAATTATAAATTAAAAAAATTAGATTTAATGATACAAAATAATTCACAGTAATTAATGTAACCTCAGTGAATTTCTTTTTTACGACTACCAAACTGGCATCAATATTTTTAGATTTGAGAACTAATTCTTGCCAATCTTCGGGTAATTGTGATACTAAAGTAAGTTCTTCATCCGTTACCTAACCCAGGATCATTGAATTATAGTAAAGATCTAAACTATATTTAGTTTATAATTTAATTTATGATTTATTTTACTTTATCGTATAAATATTCTAATGAGAAATTAGTTTATATATTACAAAACTCTAAAAATGTAAAATTCATCAGTCGCTTTAAAATTAATAATTCAAATTTAAATTAGAAACTATTACTTTGATGTAAATATCTATTAACAATAATAGATAGTGATAAGCTCATAGTTAGTCATAAGCTTATAGTTAGTGATAAGCTTAGAGTTAGTTGTAATCTCATAGTTAGTGGTAGTCTCAGAGTTAGTGGTACACTCATACGATATCAGTTCGTACTAACGGCGATGTGATAGGTTTCGAGGACCCTGTACTTCTCAGTGATCACGAGGATACTGTTCTCCACCTCGAGCGAGACGTTCTTGATGTCGGTGATCGTCCGCAGCACAAACTTCAGGTCCTCCAGACTGTCGGGGCTCAACTCCAAGTCTCGTGACTTCTCCTACGGGTGATATATCGTTTTAACCAAGGCACATTATTCTGCATTGTACAATCAGCGTACAAATGAAGTATTGAATTATATTTTCAAAGTTTTATTACTGCTGGTAGCCGATTGATGGACCAAAGAATAAAAAAAAGAAAAAACTATTATTTTGTTGTTACTATAATCTAATATATCTCATCAATAAATATTTATCTATCTATCTCTCTATTATGTGATATAATGTGCAAACTTTTAATTGTGTATCCGATAATGTCATTAACTTTAAACAATGTAAGTAGAATAGAATACATTATTGAGTTTTACATTAATATTTTCTTTTCATTAATTTCGTTCTTAATAAGAATATAATGTATCATTCAATACAATTTAAGTTATACTTCTCAATGTAAATCAAAATATGATTAGTGTCTTTTTTATTTACTCCTCTTTTATTATATTTATAGTTAGTATTTTAAATGAAGTAGTATCAAAGCGCACTCATCTTCGATCAGTAACTAGACTAGTAGACAGTGCATACAAGATATTAAGGCGGCCATGTGAACCTTGAACATGGTGACCAGTGTGAGGAGATCGTGTTTAGAGCTGTCAGCGAGTGTAGTGCCGTAGCAGTCAATCCACTGATGGGCGTGTCTCTTTATAGCATCGGCTAGGGGCAGCATGTTCAGTCTTATGCAGTCCTGTGTGTTCGCATGTGTGTGAGGGTGTGTGGGTGTGTATGTGTGGGTGTGGGTATGAGGGTGTGTGAGGGTGTGGGTGTGGGTATGTGAAGGTGTGGGTGTGAGGGTGTGGGTGTGTGTGAGGGTGTGTGGGTGTGTAGGTGTGTGTGTGAGGGTGTGGGTGTGAGGGTGTGGGTGTGTGTGAAGGTGTGTGTGTATGTGGGTGGGTGGGTGTGTGTGGGTGTGTGAGGGTGTGGGTGTAAGGGTGTGGGTGGGTGTGTGCATTGAGGTAATATAGATGTGAAGTTAAACAATCACAGGATGATGGAGTACACCATATTATAGAATAATAGGCAATATTAATCATAATAAATTTAAGTTAGTCGAGTTAAACTTAAGTTAGTATAGTATAGTTAAATATTAATAATGAATATATAGGCATATCCTAATTAAATATCCACATTGAATATCCGTGTGAATCAATCATTGAAAGACATAAACCTGATCACGACTCAGGGGCATATGGTCTACGTCATTGATGATCTTCATGTACTGCTGGAAGTAGGTGTCAAACTGAACTATGTTCGGGCTCTTCGCAAACCATTTGTCAATTTGAATTTGCTGAAAAGTTAAACATGAAATTAATTATATATTACATATATCACCACGCCTGAGAAGTATTTATTACTACATGGAGTGGTTAAACTTGAAGGTTAAAGGTTATATATATTTAAATTATTATGAGTATATATATATGATGGTAATACATTTTTAGAATTGTTAAGGATTATAATAAATTATTAAAACATGTTAGGAAAATTAAACACTAAATACGTGTAAAATAATTAAAACAAAAAGAAAATATTTATAATATAATATATATATTAAATTGAATTGAATTTAAAATAGTTTATTGAGTTAAGAAAGCAAATACAATTTATATATATATATATATATATTTATATAAATATATATATATATATATATATATATATATATATTTATATATAGATATACACACACATTTATGTATATATTCTATTAAAACCTTATCAGCTTTCCATACTTTAGCAAACTTTTTCCATTTCTTAAGATATCGCGTTAGATTTGTAAGTGTAGTCTTCATGTTGATTTGAATAGTTTGCACCATTTGTATTATCTTCAAATAAAGGTTGCAATAAATATGACATAATAAATTTATGATATTAAAATTAATATATGTACTTGAATCTAAATTATGAATAAGTATATATCTAAAATTATTAAATAGAAAATAACTAAGAATAAGTTGATTTACTAGTCGATTAATTCATGAAAATAAGATAGCTTAATTCATAAATAGGTAAACGTCATTAGTAGAAGAAACATCTGAGAAGAAACTGAATACAAATAATTCATCTTCACCGGGAATCTTCTGAGGCGGGGTATCTAGACATGATCCGTTCATCCAACGCACGAAAGACTTTGTTCTACATCGGGGATAAACGGGTATTTCATTATAGTCATGTGTAATTAATATATATAATCCCTATCACTATCAAATATAGTTTAATATTAAATAATATAGTTGTAATATTAAATAATATAATTGTAATATTAAATATATTTTAATATTAAATATAGAGTACTATTAAGTATTAAACTTTATTATCAAATAGAGTTTAATATTAAATATTGTTTAGTATCAAAAATGATTTAATATCAGATCTATATAATATAACATATAGTTTAATATTAGACATACGTTAATATAACATATCATTTAATATCAGATATACTTTAATATACTATATAGTTTAAAATATGATATAATTGTACACGTTATAGCTATCGTTATTTTTATTGTATATAGGTGTAGTCTTATGAACATCATGAACTTTTACTAATAACCAAATAACTAATGTTCCTACAAATATAGATTGCTATCTAGTATAGTTAAGATAAGATAAGATAAGTTTTATTATTGTAATCATTATAAAAGAAAAACAATAAATGGACAAATAAAATAGTTAGTACTTAAAGTGGGCAACGACAACAACCTTTCCACGCAGTCCCTGACGCTCTGCAGCGAATAGTTGTAGATGTCGCTAGTGGACGGGCTCAACACTACGTCTGGTACCGCCAACAGAGTGTTTATTTGAAATATCGGCTTGTTCGTGAGAAGACTCTCGTTGAATTTCATCAGGTTGTTCATCACCATCTGATGACCATCGAATACGGGCATTTAATGTTTGTGCGTATTCTTTAATGATGTTTAATTACGATACATTATTAATACTTCTAGATTATACTATTAAAAAATGTCAACGCTATATTATGTTCTTTATCAACTATGAAATAGTGGATACTCGCGTACAAATATTTAATAATATTTAATTAAAATAATTAAATATTTTACTATTAAAAGACTGCAATGCGTTATATTATGTTCTTTATAAATAATGTAACGGATAATAGTATAAACAATATTATAGTATATATATATAAAAATATCTCACATATTTGAAACAAATTATTATTGAAATAATAATTTCTAGAAACCATATAGTAAACCGTAAGTATGGAGTTGAATATCTTTCGTTCCCAGTAGGTGTAGTAGGCGGCGAGACGTTCCGATTGGCCGGTGTTGGTGTGCACGACGAGACCTTCGACCTTGGTGAGCAGCGGTCCGATACCGCGATACTTGCGCGCCAATAGTTCCATGTCGGTTTCGCGCTGATTCTCGATGAAGTCGTAGTATTCCTGAGGACATGTGACATGTGACGGGCGGCATTAGTAATGTAACGCATTTGAAATTAATGCATATTTAATTTTTTATGTATATTTAATAAATTGCGTACTATAAGACATTTAATTAAACACATTTAATATATAATTAGCGAGACGCCGCTTCTTTAGAAGCTATATCTCGCCGCGACTCTGCATTAAAAAGGGTTAACTAGATTTATTAAACTATTAATAGACAGATATATATATCATATAGACGCATATAGTCATGATTATTTAACTAATGAACAGGTACATCAACGTAGATATCGCTTAACGCGTAAGATAGAGGGCACCACCTTACAGCTCGGCAGGAGGTTGTTCTTCAGGGGAGCGCGTTTGAAGAGATTCGTGTTCTCGAACATTTTAAGTCTAGTGTCGATATCCATGGCGTTCTTCTGGATCTGATTCACCGTCGACTCAAACTTTGATATCGCCTGCGTGTATGCGAGTTTATATGTATAGCGTTATATTGTATTATATTCATGTTATATCGTATACTCGAATGCAGATGTTAATAGTTGAATTACTCTAATTCTCATATACTAATTTGATAGTAATCGAAATAAATAAATAGCGCAGAAACTGTAAAATTCTTTTCTATTTATTAATTCATTACAGATGTCAGTGTATGCAATTATTTGAAATTTATATTTGCGACTATATATTTGCTTAGTTGGCGAATAAATATATTCCTAGCGATACCAACAGCCTCGCATTTCATCGAAAAGTCAGTGATTCCGAGAGAATTCCAGTTGAGTCGCTTGATGCCGGGTCTGATCACGCGGCGAAGGTCTTTCTTCTGCGACTCGAGCAGGATCGACTCAGCTTCGTCAAGCTTTCCTATCACCATGTCGTAGCGCAGTAGCATGTGACGCAGCTGGTCCACGTACTTCAAGTATTTCTCTTCCTGATCGACGTCGATGTATTAGAACGAATAGCGCGTTCGTCGTTCGAATAATTATGATACGCGATACTGGGTATTCGATATTTATAATTATAAATATATATTATCATATGTAATGAGGGACAATAATAGAAAATATTAACCATTTTATTTTAAAGCCCTTTAGAAGTAATAAGAACCGAAATATTTGTATTTATTATAAACAAAAACAAAATAGGTATATTATAATATTATATATCGATATTATAGAATATTTTCAAATTATAATTATCCGCGCGATTATTATCGAATACTCTCGATGTTTTGAACACAACCTGAAGCGCGACGTTTCTAGCTATCTCGGGAACGTGGAAACCCAGTTGTTCCAGATGTCGAGTCTCCGACATGATCTCGGCTAGAACTGGGTCAAAGTTCACAACGAACGACGCGCCTACAAACGATGATGTCACTCGTAAGCTATCAGCGTACAGGCGCCCGGTGTCATGTGATCAAGCGAAAGCAAGTATGTACATGTTCATTAGGGTAAAATAAAAGTATTGGTTGAAAACACGGAATGCATACGGGTTATTTAGGATGAATGGATCACTCGCTGGGACAATGTACACATGTAGAATTTCATGTAGTGTTTTGATTAAACATTCTTTAATCTACAAACCTAAACATTCTTTAATCCGACTATAAATCCAGATTAATAGAAAATATTTTTTTTAATATTTAATAAAAAACCGAAATATCGAAAACAAAGTCAAACTTTAATATCTCATCGCGCAATTCTACATTTGCACATGGAACATATATGTACAGGAGCTCGCTGGTGGTTGTATGTACACATGGGATGTAGAACACTCGTAGGTGGGGTGGGGTGGGTAGGGTTTACCAGCGGGGTGAAGTATTTGGGATCCGGCGGTGACGGGCCGATCGTTGATTATCTTCTCGACCGTTAGCTTATTGGCTAATGAAGCGTTACATTGTTGTTGTTGTTGTTGTGGTGGTGGTGGTGGTGGTGGTTATTGATGGCTAATTTATTATTATTGTGGATAATACGTATAGGCATTTTAACGACTTTTAATTCTTAATTATTAATACATATATATATATTTAAATATTGATATCGTACATGTATATAGCATGCACATTCGATGAGTCCATTGATAAACATGTTATCTTCGACACATTTTATATATATATATTTGCGCATAACCAGGGTAATTATTAATTATTTAATCAATTATACTTTCATCGGACAATTTCTATGATAAAAGTATATATATACATATATATATATTTATATAAATATATAAAGATTCAATTTAAATTAAAACTATACAATTTAATACATTATAATAATTGCTCGCAGACATATATACCGCTGGGATAGCGCTACCGATAGCGCCGGTGACCTCGAAGGTGACCTTGAAGGTGACCTTGACACTTACCTTCGTCGGCGTTGTTGATGATGCCCTGAACTTTAGCGGTCATCAGGTTACTGGTGGACAGCTGTATCTCAGACATGCTCTCCGTTAGGGTGGGCATTATGGAGCCCGGGTCTTTGGGCCGAGCTAGGAGGTTCATACGCAGCAACGCTGGTAGTACCTGCGAGGTGGTGGTGGGGCGGAGTTGTAGTTCTACGTTCTATAAATAGAACCTTATTCTATATTTAGAAATGTATACGGCGGCGATCAGATTCTAAACTACTATCGAATAGTTTCGGAGTCTATAATTAAATATATTATATAGTATACATGAATATATTATAATAGAGTATAGTATAATATAGTATAATGTGATAATTTATAGTATAACATAGCTAATATAGCATAGTAGAGAAGAGTACAACAGATCATATTTTAATATAATGTAGTGCATTATAGTAAAGAGAATTGAGCATAGAGTAAGGATTATATCATACATTATGGGTAATACAATATAATCTATTATATAATGGCATATATTCTCTGTTATAGCTATTAACCTGTTCTACATTCTCTTTCCATTGTTCGTAAAGAGTATCTTCGTATACTTTCATCTGCTTCGCAATGTGCAGATATTTCGCTCTCGACTATATTTCAAATTAAGATTTTAGTAACGATAGGACACATAGCTGTACACATTATGGCACATTTATATTAATAAAATAGCTTCATTAATATATCATAATTGCCTATCGGAGTGAGAATGAAATAAGAAACACATTTAGATTTAAATTTACAAATTTTTATAATAGCAAAAATAATTACAATTATACAAATAGATTTAATAGAATAGTTATTAAAATAGAATACTATTATTGTAAGATAATATAATTGACAAAACGAGGAAATTAGACAGAATAAAGATTAAAAAATAAAGAATTAAATTCAAGAAATAATGAAATAAAAACCGCTTTTCCTTGGTCGGTTTGCATCATCTCCTCCAAGGTCATGAACCTTACGATGGTACGCTTCATGCGATGGAATAGCGACTTCTCCCAGTTGATAGCCCCTGCGACTGGAGGCTGATTCTTGTACAGAGGAGGATCTCCTCGGAACTCTTTGAACAACATCTCCATTAGGTCAACCTACACGAGTGGGTTGTTAGTATTAAGTTAACTCATTATTTGTTAGTGATCAGGTATTTCTACATTAATGATAGTAATACAATGTAATAAATTAGTAATAATAATTAATTTAAGAATAAAATATGAATTTTGTCATTCAATTCTTAGTAAATATATCGTATATTTATTGTTTTGTTATTTTATTTTGGTAGAGTCCTTCATCCCAACCAAGAACTTAGATGAAGTATTTTATATTTATAAACAAATGACTCTAATTTAAATTCTAAGCTGCTCTCATGTTCTCAAGGCATCAGTGGTTTTAACGAGAGCCGAGTATTATTTTATATAACATTATATAAGAACACTTCTAAATATAATTTTAAGACCTATTATAATGATCCGGATGAGGCTTGAATCCGCTTAAATCCTATTACCTGTGTGTCCGATGCCTTAGCAAACTGAACCACACACATAGTTTTACATACGATTACGATATGAAGGTGAATGATTGTAAAGTATACTATAATTATAGTTTATATTATTTATTATAACAGATTACGTAATAGTTTATGATACGCTATGATGCTAAAGCTGTAGCGTAGTACCTCTTTTCCGTATTGCAGTAGGATGTCGTTGAACTTCTTCATCATCTGCGAGTTGATGGCGTCCCTCGACCGAATGTGCTTGAAGTTGAGCAGCATCGAGAAGGCACCCTCGGCCGAACGCAGCGTCTTGAACGACTCGTCGATGAAGTTCTTCGCCTCGCCTTCGATGGAGATCACTTCGCGGTTGAACTGTTCCATGATCATGTGCCAGCCGTTCTGATGTTTCTTCGAGAACGGGTCGAAACTCACCTAGTCGGGCGCGCAACATTGTCATGTAGTATGAGGGGTTATAACGGAGTAATCGTGAGCCTGTTTAATGTGTGCTGTATGTCCGTTTTAGTGTTACGCTGCGTTCAATCACATTGAGTGAAGCTAAATGTTTCAAGTACAATCTATGAGTCACATTTCCGTATATAGCCAATGTTAACTCTCGACCTAGCTTAATAGTTCAGATAGACTGACATTTAACACGGGCTGTATACATGGAGGTAAGGCTTATGTCCTCGTGATTAGTGCGGTCAAATGACTGCAGCATAAATCATTATTAATACTCATTCGATTAATAGTTTTGATATTTCGAAATCAAATATAAATTAGTTTTTTATTTTGTAATCGTATAATATTATTGGTGGTAAGAAAATAGAGTATTTAAATAAAATGGAGATATTGCGGATGAAAATATCGAAATGGGATTTAAACTGAATTTATCATACACATTTATAATACTAATAGAAATAAGCCTACATCGGTTGAGCCGACGACATCATAATAACATATCACGTGATGTATCATACGGTGACTCACACGCTGACTCACACATGACTAACTTGTTCGATAGGTATCACTAGGGCATCCACTCGTCTGATTACGTCCTCGATTCTCTTAGGATCTCCGGTTACAGACTTTAGCTCTGGACCAAATATGTTGTA
The DNA here is from genome assembly GCA_964019155.1 of Osedax fenrisi. Taxonomy (NCBI): domain Eukaryota; kingdom Metazoa; phylum Annelida; class Polychaeta; order Sabellida; family Siboglinidae; genus Osedax; species Osedax fenrisi. The sequence goes on along the minus strand of OZ025241.1, from coordinate 23,557,075 downwards.
GAATTCTTCTAGAACCTTTTAAATATTTGTATTCGATTCTATAGATCAAATATAATTTATAACATACATATAAACATACATACATATATACTATAGATGTTAACCTATTAATAAATTATATAAAATTTACTATTCATTATTATATAATAAATTGTAAATAGTTAATTCTTGTTAATATCTAAAAAGAATATCGTGTTCGAGTTCAATTTTTAATAATAATTATTATATTTGGACATAGAATTAATAATTATTAATTGATTATAATCAATCATAAAATCACCAATACTTATAATATTATTTAATATATATAATATAATAATATTTGTCATTAGAATAGTGAACACATACGAACCTGAGCGATATTATGTAGATCTAAGCAAATGTTCGCCATGTAATCAGTTCTTTCAAAGAGTTTACTGCGCTCAAACTCCCAGCGCGAGTCTCTGCCCGACGCTTCGATCTTCAGCCGCACCTCCGAATACGAGCTCATCCAGATGTCGAGCATCTTCTTCGCTTCCATCGTCTTCAGTTTAACCTCCTCGTGGCCATCTCTACGGAGGCAAGCGTCGATTGTTAACGAAACGTATATCTTCGTATATATAGCCGGTTTTATATCAATCGTTTAGCATATGTAATTGAGTAATTCATTATTATATTAATTATATAATAGAGTTATAGTTAAAATTATATACCATATATTTGAATATATAATATATATATATATACATTCGAGAATAGTTCTTATAAATTATAAACTTTTATAAGAGCATTTTTGAATTCAATATACTAATCGAAGTATATTTTAATATAGAATAATATATATACGGAAAATAAATACATTTAATAATAATTTTAAAAATCTATTTAAATCAATGACATTGAATCCCATTACTCTATACTAGGGGCGCTGCAATAGGGGGGGCAGGGGGGTATGTCCCCCCACTTTAAAATCTAGAGGGACCTCCTATGTATTGATACCCCCCACTTTTATCACCTAATTATTTTTGATAGGTTGGTCCTACCTACATACACACCATCGTTCCAGCGCCCCTACGCTACACCGTCTATCCTCACGCGTGTGTAACACTAAGCGTAATACGCTCGCCTATATAAGTGTGCGCTGTGAATAGAAGTGTGTGAAACAAACTTAAAGATGGTACGAATAGTGATGATTCGTACGACGCGCTCGGCTATCTCCCAGGCGATACGTTCCATCAGCGGGACCATGCACTCGTCGCTGTTGAAATGCCTCGATATTATCCACACCATGCGCAGCGCGTTCATCATGGATGGTATCGTATCGATGAGTACCTATGGGGGGTGGGGTGGAGGTGTGAGTTTGGGGTTGGGCGGTGGAAGGTATGGGTGTGGGGCGGGGATAGGTATGGATGTGGAGCAGGGCTGGTCGGATTTAGGTGGGTGGGAAGGATGAGGGAGGAGTGGGGGTAGGTGAGGTGTGAGTTTGGGGTTGGGCGGGGAAGGTATGGGTGTAGGGCGGGGATAGGTAGACGGGAGTGGTGGATTTTAGGTTTGGTCGTATTGTTTATTCAAAAGACGTGCCTAAATAATATACTTTACAATTACGATTATAATACGATTATTAGGCCATATACGTGGTGGTGTCTTTTATATTTACGGCATAGATATTGGTATACCACAATAATAATAATGTTGTGCAGTAAAAACTTGGAAATTCGCTCCGTGAGTGATATTCTTGAAGTGTCTCTCGAGCGTGGACAGGAATCTCACGTTATCTTTAGCTTCGGTGAAATACTTGCAGAGATCAGCTCTCAGATATTCGAATGAGTTGTCAGTGCTGGAGAACAGCTCTAGGAAGCTCTTCACCAGCGGAATTCTCAATCTAGAATTTGCAATATATATATATATATATATATTAATATATATATATATATATATTAATAATAATAATAATATTTATTAGAAGACTTTTGGGTTTTCTATTTCTTGTTTACGATATTAATATACTTTTTCCTTCTGAACGAATAAATAATAAATATAATGGGTGTATACGTGCGTATAATAACTTATATGTAGATAATTACATGAAGTAATAGTCATTAAGTAATTAATCAATTATTATATTAATAGTTACATACTAATATCAAAGTCTTTGCTAATACTATCATTTATTGAACGATGTATTTAAATTTATTATATTTTATGTTTTTGATTGTTTTTCGTTTATAGTTATTTGCTAGATGTAATTATTTCTATATTTCGTATTTCAATAGAGTCTATTATATTTAGAAAATATTTAAACTTTATATTTTAAATTTATAAGTATTTTATATAAATTTATTAATCATTCATAACAACTGTAAATATTCCGCATATTTTATTAAGATTGAGTAGTTAAATAAGTCGTAAATAAAATAATAATGAAATATTTCAACTAATTATTTTCATCAAAAAACTTGTTTAAAATAATATTATTAATAATAATAAATAAGTATATATTTACATATTAAATTAATTAGTACACATTAATTATACATTCTGAATAATAGGCATAGTATTCTCTAGTTTTAATGTCGCGTTACTAAACTGTTCGTAGAGGGCGCTGAGGCTAGCGTTACGTTCCCTCCAGTAGTCGATCTCTGCGAGGGGTCCGTTGCCATGACGACGCTTCTTTTGTTGTACGTCTAGAGCGGCGGTCAACTGCTTGAACCAACAGTGACACGTCTCGTCCACTATCTCCATCAACTCCGCGTTCTACGGGCACGGTATAGCAGGTAGTCAGTATATTGTTACGTATTAATTATAACAATAATAACAATACAAATAATAATAATTATTATAATAATAATAATATTTATTAGAAGAATTATGTTAGTTTCTGTTTCGCTATATAGTTTATAATATCGACAGGCTTTTTTCTTATAAAGGGCTTCAAGCTAATAGAGCTGCATATTATGTGTGTTTTTGTCGCACGTATAATGTTAGATTGGCGCACTAAACTAATACTAATAATGAGACATACAGTAATATATCGTATTTATATCTCAAAAGTTTATATATATATTTAATAGAATAAAATCTATATATTACTTTAATAAAAAGAATTTACTATATATATATATATATATATATATATATATATATCGTATACGCATAGTATTAATTGTGAGTAAATAAGATTAAAAAGGACATAAAATATTTCGCACGATATATATATATGGCATACCATAACCAGTCAGTAATTATTATATACCACGCTACTAATACTGATGCCAATAGGTTAAACAATGTTAATCACCGATGATAGAGAGATAGTGTACTGACCTTGAGATTCTCTTCGTGGTCACTGTTCAAGGTGACTTGTGGCAACTCAAGCCGCACCTCTCCCTCTATCTGTTGTATCGTGTGCGTTATGCTCATCATGAACTTCTGCATGTTGATCAGAAACTCGTCTCTCAGCATCGCTTTAGAGGCTGAATTAGCTTTCTAGTGAATGATGGGGTTAGGGTGGGGTTAGGGTGGGGTTAGGATAGTGAATGGGGTTAGAGTAGTAAATGGTGTTAGGGTAGTGAATGGGGTTAGAATAGTGAATGGGGTTAGGGTAGTAGTAGTTTTTATAATAGTGTTCATGTTATCTATACAATATGAATTAGGTACAATACAATATATTACATAATAGTATCCTACGTCATAGTTAATTATTACGCGATTAATATAATTCCGAGTGTACCTTTTTAGCATCTCTTTTCTTCATAGCCTCCGTGTTAGTGCTCAGCGTAGCTTTGTGTTGAGTGTAAGACAGTAGTGGCATGTACACCTGGTGGTGTGGGTTAGCTTTAGATTAAAAGTATGATAATAGTGCGTGCAAATTACCTCGTACCTAATCGTAGAGATTATAAATACTTGTGAATTGTATTTTTTAAATATAATATCTTAATATATAATGTTATACTCCTTCATTTTAAAATAGTAATTAGGATTATATTTTGTTAATATATATTTTAAACTCTTATTTATTTATTACCATATAATATTTAAATCATAATCCATATTCATTACTCAAAAAAAATAACATATAATAGGTCACACATAAAAGTGTAGTAGATAATAGTCAACAGTTAGTTTAAATCAGCTATTTTTATTTTGTATAAATCGATTTCAATTTATAATTATATATTATCTCTATTTATAATGATTATAATATATTATTACTATATATCTAGCTATATATCTACACATTTCTACACATTTCATCTTCACTTATTTATTTTTATTTTACGTTTATATATAATTACTATTATTTGTGTATTATTCGTTTCATATATTTGAGAAGATAGTCTCTCTACTATTATAAATCTGTATATAATATATCATCATCATCATCATCATCGTCATCGTCATCATTATCATCATCTAGGATACCCTACTAGCTAAACCCGACTAGCTATACCCATATACTAGCCTCTGATAATAGTTGTTCTAGCATGATCAGCGAGTCTTTACTGATCACCCCGATGTCGTAGTAGCCCGGCATCGTGATCTCAGCCTCGTCCATGTTAGTGGGTAAGGTTACCATACCTCCACTGTTGTGAGGGGTGGGGTGGGGGTTAGATAGGGTGTCTAGTTGGCAGGGTCACCATTCCCCCACTGTTGTGAGGGGTGGTGTTGAGATAGGGGGTGTAGTGGGCAGGGTTACCATGCCCCCACTGTTGTGAGGGGTGTGGTTGAGATAGGGGTTGAAGTGGGCAGGGTTACCATACCCCCACTGTAGTGAGGGTGTAGGTGAGCTAGTTAGTATACTTAGTAGTGGTTAGTGGTTTTACCTCACCTGGTAGGTGTTATATGCAAGTAGGTTAGGTGAATAATTCTACTACTAGATATTAAATATTTTTAGATATATATATATAATATATATATTATTATTATTATTTTTATTTTGGTAGAGTCCTTTTAAACCATCCAAGAACTAAGATGAAGTTTTCAAAGAGTCGCAAAACGGTATGTTTGATATTTAACTTGAGTATTACAGTTGAGTCAATTGACCGGATATGGTGAAGTAGATCATTCCAGATTTTTGGAGCATGGACCGAGAAAGATTTATGTTGGGCAGATGTTAAATATGATAGAACTGGAGTTTTTAATTTGAATTTGTTTATTTTTTTGTATTCGTAAATAGTTATGTTGGGAGTTAGTACGTTGTCGAGATAGTCAGGTATGTTATGGTGAGTAGATAAATGTGTGGTGAGTGAAATATTATAAATTATACTGGATTTTATTGGCAGCCAATGTAATTTGGTTCTTTTAGGAGATATATTTTGTCTGGAATGTTTAGATATGTTGAATATAAATCTGATAGCTGTGTTTTGAAGACGTTAGAGTTTATTTATTAGATTTTGAAGAGGCGTACATGTCCCTATAGGGACAGGAATTACAGTAATCAATGTGGGGTAGAATGAGGGATGTAGCGAGAAGATTGCAGTATTAAAATTAATGAAGGGTATTATTGTTTGTAAGTTTTGTAGTATGTAGTTAATTAATAATGACTGTGATAGTGATTTAGTCTGAATGTGAAATTGTAGTGTTGGGTCGATTAATATACCAAGAGTTTTTACTTTATTAGAATAAGAAATACTCAAATTGTTAATGGTAATTTATGGTGGAAAGAATATAGTAGTAGATGCTAAAATAATATGATACTTAATATTCAATGATTCAGTTTTAAGACAGTTTAGTGATAAGGTTATTAAATTAAATATAAAGTTGTTGGTGAGATAGTTATGTATATCAGTAATACAGTTGTTAAGTAAACGTATTGCATTGTTAGGGTCTATCAATCTACAGTGTAATTGTATGTCATCAGTATACGAGTGATAGTCTATAGTGGGATATTTGTCAATAATTTTAAATAATGGAAGTATGTTGATATTGAATAGGAGTGGACCAAGGGCAGATCCTTGAGATACTCCATGAGAAACTTTACGACGTTTAGAAATTAGTAAATTTATGCTAATTTTGTATAAAAAAAATGACCAGTTAGGTATGAATGAAGTACCAGATATTCCGATAGAGGATAGTCCATTTATAAGGATATTATGGTCAAGGGTACAGAAGGCAGTTGATAAATTAAGGAGAATGTAGTGAGTTACCCTATTACTTTCCGAAAATTGTCGGGAAATATAGTGACTTAAAAGGGGTCCCACTACAACTTGCTAGAAAATCACTTTCTAGCAAACATTTCGGGATATTATACCGTGTAGTGTACCTTGATATGTACTATCAAATTCGACATCGATGAATATATATATATATATATATATATATAAATATATATTATATGATATAATATATATCTATATAATTTATATCGATATATTTATATGTATATTTTATATAATTATAATGTATTTGTATCTACTAAGATGTATATACTAATAAAATTCTGTATTTGTAATTGTATCTACTATTATTTTTTTTAAAGTAATTGTAGTAGTATCTATTATAAGAAAAAAGTGTGTAATTGTAATTATATCTATTATACATTTTTTGAGTATCGTACCAAGCTCTGTATATATATATATATATTAGTTTGTAATAAGATTAATGTATTAAGATCTGTAATAACATTTACCACTATTTATACACAACAATATTATGACACAATATCATCGATATAAAGAAAGTGGATCTGTGAAATCGACGCACGCAATGCATGTTATAGATAGATACGCGGATTGAACTTTTATCAATAAATTAACTAAAAGGCATCAATAATTTTTATTTGATATTAGTTATATAATATATGTCAGTATTAAAACAGTAGGTTTTTTGTTGAAATAAATAGAAGCACTTCTATCTATATCTATGGATTTAGATAATAAATATCAATAAAAAGTGTGATATCTTCAATTTAAATACGTTTAACTACCCTAAATTACGAGGATTGTTGATATGTTATATTATAAATATATCATTTTATTTTTAGTATGGAAAGTACATTAAATTGATCGTAATTATCGTATATATAAATAAATAATAATTTAAAATGTAGTAGTTATTTCGTAATAGGTTTCGACAGCAGCGCCACTATGGCAAAGTACCGAACACTACATGTAATTTCTTATCCATTTTGTACATCGATGCTACGGATACACACTTACACACATACACACACACTTACACACACACTTACACACAAACAAACATACCTGTTTCGTAGGAAGTATATGCAGTGATAGAGCATGAGCTCTTCGGGAAGTTGACACTCTCCGTACACCATGTACAGGTTTGTTCTCCACTTCTTGCGGATCTCTATTCTCTGCGACGCGACAGTGGGGGCGGGATAGAGGGGCGATAGTGGGGGCGGGTTATCACTGGCACTCGTTACTGTGCTTAGTGCACAACACACACACACACAACTAGTGTGTTTACTAGGTGTTCAATTCATAGAACTATTACATATTTGTAAATATACTTTTTTTTTTTAATATACTAGATAAATTACTATATTTTAATATACTTTTTAAATTTATATATATATATATATTAGGTATTATCAGGTATATATATCAGGTATTATATATTTATATATATATATATATATAAATATATATATATATATATATATATTTATAAATCATAATATAAATGATATCATATAATTATTAATAAACCTTTGTAATAAGAGCACATAGAAGTCATGTATATTACAAGTTGATACATGTTATTTCATTCAATTACTATTAACTAGTTCGTAATCAATGCTTAACTATACAACAATAGCCTATAGAATTATATCATTTAGAATAAATAAGTGCATGGCAATGTATGTGTAGCAGTAGTAGTAGTAGTATTAATATCATTATTGAAACAATATTAATATTAATCATAATATGTCTAATGACGGCCAAGGTTATGATGATATGAAGGGTGATACCTATAGTGATAATAAATAATAATAATAATGTAAAATAATGCATAGTAATAATGTATAACAATGAACAATAATATACACACATGCACACATATACATGCACACACACTCACACATACACACATACACACAAATACACACATACACACATACACACAAATACACACATACACAAATACACACACACACACGTACACCTACACACACGCACACACCTACACTGATACTACTACTACTACTACTAACAGTCTTAACGGGAACAGGACTACGACCGCTAGCGTGAGAGCCGTGATTACTGGCCGCGTCCATACCCTGGGCGTGTACGGATAGCACCCCTCCGTCGTGGGCAGTACTACCCCCTTGACCGCTGATATTGCTGCGGGGCCTCGACATCGGACTTTTGCTGCGGTCTGTCAGTCTGCCCACTACGAGGGAGGGGGGGTGTGGGTGGGTTATAGTGGGCGTATGGGTGGGCGGTAGCAATACCAGTGATCTCGTGGGGAGTGAACTCGTGCGGATTGGTGATCTCTCGCGCAATGATCAATAATATTAATGTAAATAATTATTTATAATATTATAATTTACGCCGCGCACGAAATCACCGGTCCGCATGAGATCACCCCCACTTGATCACTTCGCATGAGATCACAGGTTACCGGATGGTAGCAATAGTAAAGAAGTAAGCAGAGGGCTGGGTAATAGCAATGGAAGAGAATAGTGATGATTAGGAACACTTGGAAGCGATAATAGAAATATAATATTTATCCTTATATTTATTTTATTAGACATTAACAAACTTCTAATAAATAATAATAATAATTATTATATGTCGGAAGGGTTGAAGTTTATTAAGTAATAGTTCTCATGGTTTTAAACTTAGAGAATATTTAAATTCCAAACACATATATATATATATAATACACAAGCCAGAAATAACCTTTTATACACTTGAGTTAATCGATTAGATATATTATTATATTAGATACATTAAGTGTGTTATTATAAACGATACAAATAATAAGAAGAATAAATCATCATGATCTTTTGTATACAAACTTTCCGAGCCATCATTAGATCTGATTTCTGTACCTACTCTGTCAGTATTCGATATAATGTCGTCATCGATATCCGGTATCTCCGGTTCTAAATCAGAAAATACTTCTTATAATAATAAACCATATTTATATGATTATATATACAATAAATTATATAATATATATTTTAGGGAAATATTTGCATAAATAAATTAAGAACAAATTTTGATATAAATTATGTTATTAATATTAAATATTAATTTAGATATATATTATATATAACTTCTAAATTTTCAAACCATTAATTTGTTTAAGTTTATAATTATAAGTTACCGAAAAATTATATTTTATAGAGATGCCTAATAATAATAAAACTAATTAGTAATTTAAAATTCATTTTACTCAGAATAATTATTTTTCTCTATCTATATTTATTTAAAAAATATTTAGCTTCTCATTGTAAATATTTTATTCAAATTGTTCTAGTGTACATATAACATATATAAATAAACACTTCTTATTCAAATAGAAATACTCTTCTTTATAGAAGTACTCTTCTTTATAGAAGTTTTGATAATGATTATATTGATGATATTTTGTAAAAATTAATTAATTTGTTATAAATTTGTTATCATAACATTATCACGAATATAAATTATTATAATTTGTATTGAGATGGATAAAATTTATAGATATATATAATATAAACATAATATCAAAGAAATGTCATCAATTAGCCAACTATAACCTAGTATACTGTTGATAGAGTGTGATCATCATTGCCTATCTATTTACATGTGAACATCCGTAATGGGAGATATTGTAAATGTGCCTAATTACGTGAAATATTACGTGTATTAATCAAAATGATGAGAACGATAGTATCAGACAGTAGGGTATAGGGGAAATGACTAAAACTACAGTAAACCCTAGTTTAATCACTGTGAACCATGTGTTGAATCACTGTGAACCCTGAGTTGGGTCACTGTAAACCCTGATAGGTATTGGGTGTAACCTCGAGAGGGTAAGATGGATGAGTGGAACTACTACTACGAACTAAGAGGGAGAGCATTGAGAAAACTGAATGATCCCACTTTAAACTATGATCGCTACTATGAACCCTGAATGTACCCACTATGAACCCTGAATGTACCCGCTATGAACCCTGAGTGATAACTCTGTAAACTATGATTGGAGCTACTGTGAATTAGGATTGTGACTACATAGTACCCCGAGAGATACTTCTATTAATTCATAGTGGGAGCAGTGTGAACCCTGAGTTAGACAGCTGACAACTAACCACATTCCACTTCGACCTCCTCGATTTCTTCAAACATCTCCTTGTAGAAGATCAGGGTCCCATCCCCTTCGGTTTCCGGCGTTTCGTTTAGAAACTTGGCGATGTTACGTTCGGGTTCGCCGTCGTCACGGTTCAAGAGGTCATCAAAGACATCGACGTCCTCTATCTCCAACGCGAGGTTGACCTTGTCGCGTAGCCACTCGAAACGGATGTCATCCATGGCTGTACTATGGAGGAGGTACTGTTAGGCCGTGATTTTGTGATTTTCTGTCCAACTTTTCATGCTACAAATATGCTACAAATATGCTACAAATATGCTACAAATATGCTCCAAATATGCTCCAAATATGCTACAAATATGCTACAAATATGCTGCACACTTACCATTGTAGTAATAAGTAGGGCTAGTTATTATGAAATAATAATACATACATTATTTGAGGTTATTTAGGTAAGCTTTTGAAATTGTCCGCTTTTCAAATGAATATATTAATAATCGAATGTATTTAGACTATATCTAATTTCAAAATAATTATAAATATTTAATATGATATTAATATTAAATTAATAATTAATAAAATATTGTATATATATTACATATATTATTTATTTAAAATATATATTATTATACATATAGTAAACTATATAATTAGTAGTTTAACAAATAACTCATGCAATTTATAATTTAAATTAAAAATTATATAAATTTTATATAAGTGAGTGAGCATGATTTTAGTGATACCAAAGACCTAGTACAAAGTCATAGGTGATATATTGTTAAAACAGAATAATAGAAGATGTACGACTAAGTGCTTATAAACCAATAGCTAGGTAGTAACAAAGCCCTTTGGTAGTACTGATATTTGTTGAGATTATAATACTAAGTTTAAAAATAAAATCATAATCTGGTTTAAAATATAAATAAATTACTTTTTAGATGAGAAGCCAAGGCATAATTTATTAATAATATTTATTTAGACAAATTAAGAAGTATATTATAATATATAGATAAATGTAAATTTAACTTGTATCATGATCAAATTTCTTTTCATTATGTATAGTATATTATACAACCAAGTACTTTATTATTATATTATTAAGTTAATTTTTTGTAATTATATGTTGGTTATTGTAACTATTAAAAGTAATATAAATATTTGTTATATATATAAATCTACATATTAATATATTAGAAGACATTAATATTTAGTTAATTAATAATAATATATTATTTTATTAATTTCTAAAAATATCTTTTAATTATGTTATATATATGTCTATAAATATTACAATAATCGGTAATGAAGTTTGTATATATTTCACTAAAATAGTTATTTAAGAATTTAATATATATATATATATATATATATATATATATATATATATTTGAAATACATCACATAATATGTTATTATTAATACTGAATATAAAAAAAATATTAATTAATTATAAATTTAAAAAAAATAAAAAATATTTATTGTTTATTTGTATTATTCGTTATTGCACTTTTATTTTTGTGGTTTTAGGACATATATATAGATAACCCTATGGTACTATAAATCTATGTTTTAGGAATACGATGTGCGTGAGCAATCGGCCGTACGACGGCGTCCGTTCGAGAGATTATTGTGTTGGGGGGCATGGGAGAAATAGTATGTCTTTAGATGATGTTTGGATGGTTTGAAGGAGGTTGATGTCATGGTTCGAAGGTGGTAGGGTAGGGAGTTCCAATAAAAATGGGCAGATACTATTTGAGATAGGGCAAATATACTGTTAATTATAATGTTATTATAATAATATTACTGAATTAAAATTATTTAAAAAAATATTATGTAATTCATTGTTATGATTTTGTTTAGAAACAATCTTCAAGATTATCTTGTTAATTAATATGATTATATCCGAGGGATTATATATAATGATATATTAAAAATGTAATTCATATTGATAAGTGTTTGTTAAATAAACAACTGTTTGAGATTAACATTATATGTTAAATAATGTTAAACATATAATTATTATAATAGTAATTTAAACGTTTTTTACTAAGTAATTATAATAATTTTATTTTTATTATTAAGCCTCTTCGAAAATAACTGTGCTAAATATATATCAAAATTAATACTTAACTGTTAAATTTATCTATACCTTATATAATTAACAAGCCTCTAGTAATTTGTAGTAGTTAAAACACACTAATATATGCGGTTTATAAACATATAGAATGTATTTGTAATAAAAATATAAATGATATGGTTGTCAAGCACGCTATTATTTCTGTCACTAGATGGCTGCTTCCTAATATAGTAAATATAACCAAAGATTGATATATTATAATAGTAATTTAATAGCTATTTATCAATATAACTCCATATCAACTATTGTACTACACTTTACTCTTTACAAATTTATGTTTACTTTTAATAAAGTTATATTAAAATAACATATATTTCAAAATCTTTTAAAAATATTAGTTTAAATAAATATATCATATGTTATATATATTTGGATATCTAACTTATTTTGTATTTCGAATATAATAATATCATAATACTTATATATAAAGTATCATAATAATTGATTACATATGCTATATTGCATATACAATACATTATATATGTATTTAACATGCATTTTGTAATGGTGAAAAATGTACTTATATTCGAGTAGTAATTATCGAAAATATGATACTTAATTAGCAAGGATATTTCAATAATATATTGGATTTATTTACTATAAAAATTACTTACAAATAGTATTACCATAGTTTTTAATAATGTACAATTTGTAAAACAACTATAACATTTGTTAACAAATATGGTACCCGAATTTCAAATGTTTATGCTGTGTGCTTATATTAGGTATTCATCATCCTTTATACAATCGCACGACGAAATTATTAACACCCCAGAAAATCACAACGGTTTGTATCTTATTTATGAGAATAACATGGACGTAACGGTCCTAATAGATAATTATATATATATATATACATATTATAATTATAATATCCACTTTTCAATCAATGTCTGTACTAATCTTAAATACTAATATTTAATAATATTAAATGATATAATATAAAAATGTATTAATAATTATTATGGAGAAAAATATGTAGTTTTTGTGAATGTATTCATATTATTCGAAAATTCACTATTATTATATGATACCACCTATTATTATATATAGTATACAATATAATAGGGATTTGGTGTTTTTTGGTTTATACATTTTTGAAATGTTAGGGTTTTGATGTTTGAACTTATTATAAAACGTTTGTGTTTAATAATTTTTTGCTAAAATGTTATCTATTTATGATTGATTTATTACAATTATCCAATTTTAATATATATCCAAATTATGCAACCATTTTAAATATTCTATACAATTAAATTTTATTATGATATGATGAATTCAACTACAAAATAGTTACTAAAAGTTATGAAAATAATTTTACATTATATAAGTTTATGTTGTACATTTGATTTTTTATTATACTTTTTTTTCAAATTTAATTATATATATATAGTAATTCATTTTATATCATGACTATTATATGAAAATAATTTTAAATGATCTATACAAGACTAATTAATATAATTATTTATGCTTGTTCTAATGGGTATATATTTGGAAATAATTTTACATTTTATAATCTTAGGTTGTAATGCATATACTCAAATATAAGTTATTATCTATATTAAATAATGTCATATAATGAATATTAAGTGTACATATTATATAACTTATTTTAAAGACCATAAAATAAAATAGACTACAATTTATATAGCAATATGGTGTACAATTTATGATTACTTCCGATTTTTAATAACTCCTACCAATAACCCAATAAAGTCAAATAAAAACCTAGATTAAATTCTAGATTGTTGTAGTGTTAGCCTATACATATAATACAAGGATTTCACATTATACTCTATGATAGTTATTCCTATCAAATATATATATAGATATATATTCGATATCAATAAACTTACTAAAAAAGTTCATATTTTTTTATAATTTATTTTTTTTTATTTGTATAATTAGAATTATTTTCATTATTTTCATAAAAAGTTTTTCTATCAAATTTAAAAAAAATATTACTTATATGTCACATATTATTTGTGTGTACATTTGTCTAGGGTATTCAGTGTATACATTAGTCTTGCTAGAAAACGATTTTCTAGCAAGTTGTAATGGGATACCCCCTTACTTTCCGGCAATTTGCCAGAAGTATTCAGCCACTACTTTCCAGAACTACTTGCTTGAAAACAAAGATATTACTATATATCTCATGATGATTATTTTTTTTTTTTATTTATATTTTTTTATTTTTTTTTATAAATTCACATTTTGTAATTTAATATTAATTATTATTAATTATTTAATATATATATATATATATATATAAACTTATTAGATTTTAATAATGCCAATATTAGTATAATCCCATATAATTGTAATGTAATATTACACATACGTATTTATGTTTTGTTCTATTTGAATTCATTTTAGTAATAAAATGATTTTAATTTTAATTAAAAAATTAAAAAAGTTTAAAAAAAAATAACGAAGTTGATTGGTTGAATATTAATATTAATACGATTCCTAACATACGATTTCAAGCAATACTGTCACCAGGTAATCTTATAGTACCGTTCCAGCAACATCATGGAGCAAGATAATATTCCCGGACAGTATTTCCGTCAAGTTGCCGGAAGTACTTGTAGTAGATACCTCCTTTAGACAATGGCATAGAATACTTTATTATAAAATTGATAGGATTAATATAATATTATTAGTAGTTGACAATTAATTATTTATTATTTTATATATTTTTTATAATTTTAATTAGCTACTATACCTCTATAATATAGTAAATTGTAATTAAAATTAAAATATAAAATTTTTTTTTGTATAATAACATAAAATATCACCTACTACCCCTAATAGTTCTACTGCTACTACTACTATTACTACTACTACTACTACTACTACTACTACTACTACTACTACTACTACTACTACTACTACTACTACTACTACTACTACTACTACTACTACTACTACTACTACTACTACTACTACTACTACTACTACTACTACTACTACTACTACTACTACTACTACCCCCTACTACTACTACCCCCTACTACTTCTACTACCCCCTATAGAGAGTGAGACATCACTACTGGAGTCATGTACTGATCACGTAGGAAACAAGTTTCACTCGGGTCAGATGTACCAGCCAACCTCTGACCCCTGCATCAAGTGCATGTGTGACAGAGGTCATTCGGTTAGCTGTCTGGCCACCGCGTGCCGACCCCCAGAACATTGCATCCATCAAGAGGTCATTACAGTGGTCAAGTTGTAGTTTTATTGATGAGGTGGGGGTGTAGGGGGGGATACGGTCTACTCGTTACAAGATATTTTATTACAAATATTCAATTTGTACGAAAAAAATCAAATAATATCATATATATAAATCTATTTAATTTTGTTTGGTACGAAATGACTTAGTACTATTTGACTTGGTACTAAATGACTAATATTCGATGTGTATACAGTGGTGGAAAACCAACAGGTAGGGTCTCATTCTAGTATTATTGTACTTGTAATAATGGTCACATGCATATGGTGCTATAGCAGTAGCGGATTAATGTGTCCTTCATAAGTTCAGACATGACTAGTTCACCGTGATTTAGAGCTATAAATAGATATAGGTTTTATTGAGGATAAGTAGTGGTTTGTAGGATTACTGGTGTATATGTGAGTACATTATATATTTATATATAAATATATATATATATATATATATGTATATTTATGTATATATAATCATACAGATATAATATTATATTAATAGTAGATTCCGTACTTTTATATATAACAATTCCTTATATGGTTAATAACTCATGAGTTAACTTGAATACAACCATATAAGGAATTGTTATATATAAAAGTACGGAATCTACTATTAATATAATATTATATCTGTATGAATGACTTTAATGGCAACATGGGTGTTGATCTATGCATGTTAGAAATATAATAACAAGTTTACATTACTTTATAAGCATTAAGACTAATGAAAGTCAAGTATCTTCACTGATAGAATATAGTTATTATAAATCTAGGCTAAGTTGCATATTCATAAGTTTTAATACAATACACATGTATACACACAAGCTGTTATCATATCTATATAATAAACATACACTAGACCTTTATTTGAATAATGATAACCCGATTCAAGTCTACAACACAATGCATGTACTATTAGCTTAGTAGATTATTATCTGCTTAGTTGGCCTACTAAACTGGTTACCCAAAATGCATTATTATCATTCGTAATAACAACTAATCATATTCATATTACTAAGTTTTACAACTATTCATATTATCTTTGATATATTTATATATGTTTTTTCTTAATCACAATTTGAACCTTTCTTAAGCATTGATCATGTCATTTGTTACAACTAGTTTCATATTAATATAATATTCATATTGATTGGTATGCTATAATTTTGTAATTTATACTTATTGAGATTTAATATGAACTGAACAAATCAATGAATTATAATGTATTATTGTTGCAAGCAGTTAAATATCACCAACAATTGAAGTGGATGAACAATACAACTGTTATAAGTATTAATACTTGTTGGTTCTCCCTGGGTGATGCACGCTTCATTATGGGCACATCAAACAGGCTTTAGGATGCCTCTACACTTGTGCTTCTATTAAACTGGAAACAAATAATAATAAAGAAATTTAACATAAAAACACACAAAAGATTACTTAATAGTAATACAATAGTACATTACAATAGTACATTACAATAGTACATTACAATAGTACATTACAATAGTACATTACAATAGTACATTACAATAGTACACTACCTAAGTACACTACAGTATAAAGAGAGAATTAATGGGTGGAGGTATTAGCTTACCTGATATTTAGTGTTAATGGTATCCACAGTATCTCTCCAACAGATTAGATATGCTACCTCAGCTGCTTTGATGATGTCATCGCATGTATTACGTAATACCCCCCTGATAAGCTCCACCCCTACACAGATAAACATTGATAACGAATGTTGCAAGTATCAATGCATCAACATCCCGTCTACCTACCCGAACGGCTCCAGATATCCCAAACACCCGATTACAGGTTTAGAAGCATGCGCAGGCCTAACATAAGTCTTTCTTACACTTCTATTAGGCCTATAACACCTCTCTTAAGCCCAGACCACACATACCGTAATTATCACATATTTATAGATCAATACGCTAGATACATAAGTATTCACAAGTGTTGCGCCAGCTTTAGGTTTAAGTTATGCTGATTAGCTTACCTTTACAGTTAACTGGTGTATAGCATCAGCCATTAAGTAGTAGTAGTAGTAGTAGTAGTAGTAGTAGTAGTAGTAGTAGTAGTAGTAGTAGTAGTAGTAGTAGTAGTAGTAGTAGTAGTAGTAGTAGTAGTAGTAGTAGTAGTAGTAGTAGTAGTAGTAGTAGTAGTAGTAGTAGTAGTAGTAGTAGTAGTAGTAGTAGTAGTAGTAGTAGTAGTAGTAGTAGTAGTAGTAGTAGTAGTAGTAGTAGTAGTAGTAGTAGTAGTAGTAGTAGTAGTAGTAGTAGTAGTAGTAGTAGTAGTAGTAGTAGTAGTAGTAGTAGTAGTAGTAGTAGTAGTAGTAGTAGTAGTAGTAGTAGTAGTAGTAGTAGTAGTAGTAGTAGTAGTAGTAGTAGTAGTAGTAGTAGTAGTAGTAGTAGTAGTAGTAGTAGGAGGAGTAGTAGTAGTAGTAGTAGTAGTAGTAGTAGTAGTAGTAGTAGTAGTAGCAGCAGCAGCAGCAGCAGTAGTAGTAGTAGCAGCAGCAGCAGCAGCAGCAGCAGTAGTAGTAGTAGTAGCAGCAGCAGCAGCAGCAGCAGCAGCAGCAGCAGTAGTAGTAGTAGTAGTAGTAGTAGTAGTAGTAGTAGTAGTAGTAGTAGTAGTAGTAGTAGTAGTAGTAGTAGTAGTAGTAGCAGCAGCAGCAGTAGTAGTAGTAGTATAATTGATTTATTGATTTATTGATTTATTCACAAAAATCAAGTTTTAGATAAATTGTTCTGAATTGATATGTTGAGATCCATAATAAAAAATAAAATAATAATAATAATAATAATAAGAATTAATTGTATGGAAATGTGTTAGAGTGTATTAAAGTGAAGTTCATAAAGTCAGTTAGTCAAGTTCAAGTAAGTATCTATGTAGGTTGTTTTTAAGTGTTTTCCGTTAATTATAGTCCTGTGGAGTTTATTCCAGTGAGATGAGTAATTAGTCGATTGAGTGTGTTTTAAAAGTATATTATTTGATGACCTCAAGTTATTTCTATTTTTAAATTTAATTAATTCTTTGATATATATAGGAAGTTTAGTATGTATATATAATATTTATAGTTTTGTAAATGGATCTGTATTTAAAGTTAAGCCAGTTTAGTTTCTTTCGGGATTATGTGTTCGTTTTGGAAGCTAAAAATATGTCCGCAAGTTTGGTTTAAAATGTTGTTGTCTTTGTTCGTGTAATTTAGGTATATCAGTTAGTTAAGTAGTGCTGCGTTAGATTAATCAAGTTTCTATATTATATAAGCAGATGTTATTATCTTTAGAGGTGTTTGCTTCAATAGTTTATTTTTACATTGTTTTATTGTTGATGACATTTGATTATTTAATGTTAAGTGTTTATCTAGTTTCACACCTAAAGTTGTTATATCCGTTTTTATTTCTATTTCAATATTTTCTATGTTTATATGAGTTAAGGAAGGTTACATTATTCGTTTGTTATGGAAGAGAATACATCCAGTGTATGAGGGATAATATGATATGCACATAGTTTCTAATGAATAATGAAAGCTAGACAATAGGCTGATAGCCTCTCTATAGGACCACTCTGGTGTGAATCATTACTACAATACACATTAGGATTCACTGCACTGGTGTATATGTATGCCTAGATGTGTGTGTGTGTGTTCATGCATGTAGTACCTACATATGGTAGGTTTACTATGGTGATCTATTTAGAAGATATTGTAGAACAATGATTCTGAATGTATAGCAGTTGTATACAATAACAAGCACATACACACACACACACACACACACACACACACACACACACACACACACACACACACACACACACACACACACACACATACATACATGTTCACACATGCTATACTATAATGTATTTATTTTATA
Source organism: Osedax fenrisi (assembly GCA_964019155.1). Classification (NCBI taxonomy): domain Eukaryota; kingdom Metazoa; phylum Annelida; class Polychaeta; order Sabellida; family Siboglinidae; genus Osedax; species Osedax fenrisi. Next base: position 23,537,587 of record OZ025241.1, on the reverse strand, counting down.
ATGGTATCCTGCTGTTGCTGCTGCTGTGATGATAAGATGACTTTAATGATATGGCAACTGGATACTGTGGTATTAATAGACAGTTCTATATCACATCAGGTGAAATGTACATCATCCATTGTCATCATGCTATTATGTCATCATCTATTATGTCATCATATTCATGAAATATATAAGTTGGTTCTTTTTGTAATGCATTTATAAGATAATTATATTATAATATTATATATATATATATATATATATGTAATATATATTATGTATATATGTATATATATAAGTATGTATAAATCCATACATGCCATCACTGCCTGTGTATATACCTTCATATACATTGTATTGATTTCAATAAATACAATATTTAAACACTTGACTTCATATAATTGTATTTGTTTATCTATTTAGTCGATTATTATCTATATTCTATGAAATCCTGTATTTAATATACATATCTATATATATATATATAAATATCATTTATTTACATAATAATTATAATATTCTCTAATCTCTTCTAGAGAACGAAGGTGAAGGAGATTTAGGTATTCGTTTGGTGGCCAGCAGTGTTACATCGTTCCTCATTCTATCATTATTGATATTCCTAGTTCATCGTTTACGCAATAGGAGGCTGTTGATCTTGATGGGAGGTTACATCATCTAGTTGTCACTATATTACGTAAGCATATTATGTAAGATTATACTAGCTAAATGTATAAATAAATCAGATTTATCATTCCTCTCCAACAGGCAAGATATATTTATATTTATATTATATTTTATTATATATTATATTTTCAAGTATATTTTTATTAACGATACATTCATTAATTGTTTCAATTTCTATTTCCTCTCCCTAATTATTAATTAATTAATGACTTACAAATATAGAAAAAATTAAAATATTATTTAACTTATTTTATATATCCAAAATATGTTATATTTATGTATTACCTTGTGTAACGATTTATATTAGCTTCATGATTTAATTATATTATAATGACTTTGTTAGGTCTTACTTCTCAATATTAAGATATATTTAAGATATTTCTTTGTATTTAGTTTGACCAAGGATAGGAAGTATATTCTAAATCTTCTAAAAGGGCAATTCGTGTACTCCTACATATTTAGTTGTATTTCAAAGGCAGATATATATAGATATATTTAGTTTTTGTAAATTAAAAAATCTATTATTAATAATTTTTTTATATCATTTATACAATTATAATTGCATTATTATAAAATTAAATCTGAATGATATTAAAAATAAATTAGATAACATTAAAATATTATTTAACTTATTTTATATATCCAAAATATATTATATTTATGTATTACCTTGTGTAACGATTTATATTAGCTTCATGATTTAATTATATTATAATGACTTTGTTAGGTCTTACTTCTAAATATTAAGATATATTTAAGATATTTCTTTGTATTTAGTTTGACCAAGGATAGGAAGTATATTCTAAATCTTCTAAAAGGGCAATTCGTGTACATATTTAGTTGTATTTCAAAGGCAGATATATTTAGTTTTTGTAAATTAAAAAATCTATTACTAATAATTTTTTTATATCATTTATACAATTATAATTGCATTATTATAAAATTAATTCTGAATGATATTAAAAATAAATTAATTGATATATTTAAAACTAACCTTAAAATATATTATAAAAAATGAATTTATTTATAAATTCATTTTAAATTAAGGAGTGTTACTATACTATTTATCTCGGCATTATAAATTACATACAACTATTACATTACATTACGATTTAGACATATTCTTATTGAGATCATTAATTTAAAAGAGTATATGCATTAATTTGAATATTTTATAATATTAAATTATAATATGTACTCCCTTAACTATAATGCGATCAAATTATTCGATCTCAGAATACAAGTTTCCAATAATATACATAGCACCCTTGCCTGGATTTATTAATTAATTTATTTATTAATTAGTTTATCTAGAACATTTTTATTTTATTTTTCTTCGCTAATCTCAGATCTTAATATAATTGAAATTATTTAATTATATATATATGAATTGCATCATACATATATATATATATATATATATATATATATATATATTGTTATATATTATAATATATCAGATTTAAGCTTTTTATACCTAGATAATTATAGAAGCAAGAGCTTATTAGATTATAAGCTTTAAAAGCTTATGTATATGTACATATATACATGAAATACAATAAAAGAAGCAGGATTAACATATAATGTGATATAGATTGTTTAGGTCACATATTCATACCACAGAGTTCTGTGCTACATATAGTATACATTGTATTCACATAACCACAGTGCTAGACACACACATACCCACACACACATACACACACACACACACACACACATAGTGCTGCTATCTATTTGACTATGCCACTAATACACCTGTTATATGAATCATCATAGAGAGCAGTGACTCACTAAACCTTAATAATACACCTGTTAACAGCAGCCACTGTAAACCTTCTAGTTTGTAAAGCAACCCACTACAGTATACAGTGTGGTAATATCTGTATAAACAGTGGACACAGACATCTGCTACAGAGACCTCCCCCTCCCTGAATGTAATACTGACACATTCGCTATGAATCATTGTGTGACCTTGTTGCTATGACTCACCTGTAACATGAATCATAGCCTATGACAAACACGGCACACCTAGATTTAGAGCCAGTGTCCTCACAGATTATGTAATACTGACACTTACCATACCTGATGAACCACATGATTCATATCTAGTTCATAATAGCCTCTTCACACACCTATCCATTCACTCTAATTATGCATGTAGATTATTATTGTGATTAATATTATATAATACCTTTATATTTATATATTTATATATCTGCATAGCCTTATCTATACTCTGTGGTGAATATTATATATTGGATTATGTTACCATAGTCTACCTCAATACCACACACATACATGCTCACATGGTATACACATATACATACACACACACACACATACACACACACACATACTCGGTAACCTTCACTTACCGTTGACAGCTATAGTTAACAGCGTATCTAACACTGTATACTATACACTGTATAATCTGGGGGGGGCCATCGCTACCTCCATTCCACGATACACGAAGTGTATGTGTTGTTTACCATGTTACCACCGATTATAGAGTTGGAGAGAGCGAGGCGCTAGTAGCCTACAAGTGGATTAGCGTATTGTTTACCGTCAGTCTGTGTTTATAGATTATTGTTGTTGGAGGTATTCGCGAGTGTCATTCAAGGTCATTATCTACGTCATTGCAACGCAGTACTTGTTACCTCGTAGCCTAAACACATGACACTCCCTGTAGTGTATTTGTGTGATTTAAATATAATGATATTATATTATTTTGTTGGTTTGTTATTATTCGTTCTTTATCATAAAGGATGCGGTTTGAAAGGCGCAAAACTATATTCTGCAAATCAATTTTTTAATCGAAAATGATATTACTATTTTGATTAAATTTATAGTTATATAATAATAGTTATTACTATTTTAATACTTAATAATACTCTTTTTAAAAATAAATATATTACCTATATATCTATATACACAAATTATTCCTAATGGCCAGCGATACTCACCATCACTAGGTCCACCTATATTTACCTAACACAATCCCAACAGCCAACAACAACAACAACAATAACAACAACAATGAACCAGCTGTCACGTATCTCAGTGAATTCGACACAATAGACTTTGGTCGCGACTACACGAATGTCCAGTACCCCCCGGCATACACCCCGCCTAAACCCCAACCCCCGCAAGGTTACCTAACTGTCAGCCTAACATAGGGGGGACATAAATGTCCGATTACCCTTTTATATCGAAATCAAATTATGTTTAATACGCAATACTTTATCATGTTATATAACATATTATATAATGATAGTTATATAAGAACGTATAGCAGTGTTTAATGTATTTATATTTCAATATATTATTATTAGAATGGATAATATAAAAGAATGATTTAAATAATTATTATATATATTCAAAAAATTAAAAATAAGTAAATAAGTATATTAAATATAAAATGGAACTTAAGGAGGTACGGTAATGATATATATGATGATAGATAATTGTACTTCTAAGCAATAATGAATAGGGAGTAGTAGATATAAATATACCAATATAATACATATAATTATTTAACAAGCTAAATTAATAATTTGTAATATAACATAATATAATAAATAATATAATAATTTGTAATATCAATAGATTAAAAATAGTTAATATTATTGTTCATCACATTAAAATGAGATTATCAATTACAAATTATCTTATTGATGTATCTCTACTCCATCGTACTGCTACGCAATAATGAATAGGGGTCGTAGATTTTAATCTTCTCTAATTCTCATCTGCTATGACTTTATTTATCATGTACACACACCCTAAGGTAATAATTAGATCCTGCACAATAATTAAATATTAAGTAGTAATACAAATTTTAAATATAAATAGGATAATTGTAATAAGGTGACTGATAATCTCATTTTAATGTGGTGCGTATGAATATTAACTATTTTTAATCTATTGATATTACAAATTATTATATTATGTTATATTACAAATTATTAATTTAGCTTGTTAAATAATGATATGTATTATATTGGTATATTTATATTTAATGGATAATAAAGTTGGCACTTAAATTTAAATTATATGATAATATTTGTTTGATAATATACATGTATAAATCCGGATATAAATGAACAAATTGTGATAAATATAATATGTAGATTAAAGAAATTTCTCATTGAACAATGTTTATAAATAAAAATAATATGTATACAATTGATAATCAGCAGGTTGTGCATAAATATCAATATTTTTAAAAAACATAATTTTAAATACAAATGTCACTATCAATAAGGTAATATTATAGACATCTTTTATCATTATTTGATTTCCCTTTGTCGAAACAGAAGTTTAAATGTTTGATCAACATTATTCTGCATGTTCCTATTAATATTAATTGTTAACCTATTATATAAATAGTTATTATAGTATTTACAAATATATTTTTCATCTAGTTAATTCTTAAAATTTATATTTTAGATTATTTTATATTTAATGTGAGATTTTATTATTGTTGAAATATTTACTATTTTTCAAAAATAAATAAAAAGTTTGTCGTTATATTATCAACTTTATTTTTTAAATATATGTTAATTTATGAAATATTTATATTTCACTACTTGAATGAATTATATTTATTTGTACTTGTATAATATACAAAAATTAATAATTAATACACATGGCATATGTATACAATATAATATAGTTAAATAATTAGTAAATATTAACATATTATTATTATACAAAATCCATAAATAATCAGAATATGTTAGTCAATTCTAAATGTATAAATAAACTAATATAAAGTAGGTATATATATATATAATTATAATATAGTTACCAGAAGATATGTTAAAGCCAATTACTGTATCTAGCTTTAAATCAAAAAATCATTGGCAATAAATTAAAATTCTAATCGAATAAATAAAGGAGTGATTTTAGATGTACTAATTATCGTAATATATATTTACAACTATAGTTAGGATACTGTGATCAATATTAATGTTTTATTAGTCTAATAATACATAGGACAACTTAGAGCTGAATCGTGTACGTTTTCATCTTATCTTAAATCTAATTTACAATGTAAATAATTCATTAGATTAAACTTTACAATCCTCATGCGAGTGTTCTTGTAATATAAGTCAGTTTGTTTAATATAGATTTGTATCATTAAACTGGATAGCACCAGCAAATCATTATTGCTGCTATGGGATGCTACCATTGATGATGTATATAATTCTATATTAAATAATAATATATCTATTGTAGTAGGTCTAAAGATAATGTTTTTATAATCCACATTATTAATATGATCAAAGAAATTTGTTTTCAACCGAACAGCCAATCTTGTCAATGACATTCGTGATGAAATTGACAACTTACAATTATACTATTTATTGAGTAGGCGTGATTTATTATATAATATAGTATTGGGTAACAAGTTTATAAGTAAAATTAATTACTGATCGATATCATAAAATAACTAATTAAGTTACTTTAAATACAAATATAATTATAACAAAATTTATAAAGTCCAGTTTTATTATAATATACAATCGAATATCTATTTAAGTATAATACACATCATAAGAGTGTATTCATTTCAATAACTTATTTTAGATTGTTATCTGATATGTTAATATTGGCACTATATAACAATATACTAAATTAATGTATTATTTTACAAGTATGTTATAGACAAATATTTATATTTTTTAATAACCTAATATGGAAAATATAACTGTTTTACACATTTTTAATTTATTTGATATCGACCACTAGAACAAAAATCATAAATTATTATATTTCATATATTAATATATAATAATATATATTTTTATATATACCTGTATGTAATATATTTTGATAGAAAATTATTTATAAGTAGTTTTATTTAAATAGGTTACAAATATATATTAACAATCTTAAAAACATGCAATACTTAAAATGTAACCCCATTACATTTCTCACTTTTAGGAACTCTTGATTTAACAACATACAACCTTATATATAAAGTAGATTCTATAGAAATTTAAAACTTATTACCAATAATGTCATTACATTATAAACAAAATAAAATATAAACCCATTCAATAAAATCGCAAATAATATATATTTTTTAAATGCATATATACAAATAAAAATATATGGTATCAATATAATTGAATATGAATAAATTCTATTAAATATATTATATTTTACTGTATTTAATGTTAATGAATTAAATTTATAATTATATTAATTTCAATGGTATTTTATATTACAATTATTTAAATCATTTACATAATCTATATAACTATAATTTGATTGACAGGCGATGCCCCGCCTCCTTATATGGAAGTAGCACCAGTCGGCCACTCCCCGTTCAGTTCGCCGGAAGCCTCGCAGCCGATGCTAAATGAAAGCAATTCCATGTACAGCGACGCCACCTATACAATGAATCCGAGACGACTCTTGTAAACAACTCCCTCCCTCTCTCATCACTTACATACTTTTATACAACAACAACACAAAGACTAGAGAATGGAGTATCAACAACAATGGTACTGATTACTTTATTTATTAGAGTCGGGTTTTATTCTAACTAGCGTTACGATCACTTGAAGTGTGATTACATCAGAAGTATCCATACATCGTGTGTATGTTGTAGGAACACGCGCGCGCACACACACACACCTTTTTTTACAAACAATAAACGAGTTTATTTTTATACACGCGTGAATTCATAATGGAATATCGTATTAATGTTCTATATATATATATAAAATGTATCGTAGAAATAGGACGACAAAATTACTCCTAGAACGAAGCGTAACAAATACAAAGATAATGGTAAAATTAATAAATAAGTAAACGTACGGGTTATAATATACAGTATATGGTTCTATGACAAGACTTTTGCATAGGTAATTGCTTGCACTGGTGGTTTCTACACTGGACTTTCTACTCTTTGTTTGCCCGACCGCTGAGTGTTCAGCTCTTCTCTCCGCTAGCAGCACCTGGCGACTACTTCCAGTACTTGTTGAACACTTCCATGAACGAGTCGTAGATCATGAAGGTAATGGCGACATCGAGACAGACACGAGACAACCGCGGTACCGTTCCCTTGTAGAATCTGTAGTGAATACAGAGGTGTGTCATTATAGGGAGAATAGTGTTAGTATCGGGTGCGGTATCCCTTTACAGGCACCGTTATATATATATAGAAAACTAAGTTATCTTATTAATATGCGCATCTAATAGATACTATCTATAAAACAAGATTGTATAGAATCTAATAGATACTATCTATAAAACAAGATTGTATATACAATAAGTAACAACTTTATAATTAAACTTATTTGTTAATATTCTGTTTTATAATTATCTATATATCCTGAAATGTTAACAAGAAATAATATTGATTGAGAAATTCAAATAATTGATAACATTTAAATTAAAAAAATAAATAGTCAGAGAAAATCAAGTTTATTGCATAATATTTATTTTTATTTACATATATTAACTATTATATTAATATTAGCTATTAATAATAGTTATAATAAATATAACTTATATATATATATATAAAATAAGGAAGAATTTTGTAATAAAATAGTTCTAATGATAATAGAGGAAATAGTCATACAAATGCTATTTCATTTGCTTATATTATCTTACTCATTATTTAAATTATACATGTAGATTAATAATTAATTATCTTTAATTAGTGTTTTTAAATAAAAACAATTGATAGAATAATTAATTATAAGATATTAAAATTTTAAAACCATATTCCTAGTGATTATTTTATTTAATTAATATTTTTGTAACATGTTAATAAAATAACACAATTTTGACAAATTTTAAATAATATTTTGAATTTGTTGTTGATATAGCTTTTAATTATGGTATATATATTTGAAATATACATTATACAATATTTTTATTTTTTAAAAACTACATATAATACATAGTATAGTAATATAAAACATATTTATATATTATATATTGATTTATTTTAAATAATTTGTATATATTTAATTATTAAAATATTTTAAATAATGAAAATTTTAATATTTTAATATAATTTATTTAATAAGATATTATATAATGGTGAAAGAAAAGTAAGAAATTAATATATCATTAATACTATTTTTGATAATAAATATTAAATTAATTTTATAATTATTATTATTAATCTAAAAAAATATAAGATAATTAAAAGTTTTATTAAAATATGTTACCGATATATCGAATAGAATACAAACCCTTTGGGACCTTCTTTCTTCATGATCTGCACTGCGCAATCCCATGTACCCTTGTACTTCTTGGCATCTAAACCCTGAAAGATAGACGTGTGGATTTAGTATCGAGTAACACGAATGGGGTAAGGGGGAGGGTGAAAGGGGCGGCTACAAACTTGCATCCTCGTCTTGATGACGTCCAATGGGGTGTTACCGAATACAGAACAGGCTCCGGCGATAGCTCCAAAGCACCCGGTAAGTAGTTTAGGAACAATCTGTTACATCATTAGAGGGTGAGAATGTTATGCAATATGGGTTAGGAAATATTATATTTTGTTATATAATCGGTATGTATAAATCACAAGTTTATATTTATTTATTCCTATATATATATATATATTATTGTTGCATATCATTTTATTTATTGAATTAACTTTTATTTAGCTACCTATTTTAGTTATTAATAGAAATATTAATGTATGAATAAACTATTATTGTTAACCTTTTGAGGGTCATCTCCTCTGTACATGTCCTTGAAAGTCTCGACTACAAAGAATCTAATGGCTTGGTTGGATCCTTGTTTCATGATCGTTGGAGCAAGACCTCTATAAACTCCAGAGAAACCTGTAAATAGAGTCATTGTTTATGAATTCAAATAAATATGAATATTTAAATATACTATGAGAGTCCATATATATTTGAATAAATATATAGATTAATATATACAGTAAACCCCTCTATAGGAAACTTGTTTTTGTACGAAATGTTATTTCCTATTAGAGGGGTTTTCTTATAGTGAGGTTTTATTTGAATATGCCAATTTAATTATGACTTTTTAAATATGTATAAATCTATATGTATATATATATAAAAAAGTATAATAAATATACAATTTAAAATTCCATTTTGAAAAGAAATAAATATTCATTAAAAAACGGTTTAGATATTTTTCCTAGTATTTAAATATACCCACTGTAACAAATCTTTGAGGTGATAACGACATATTAAATTCACTTTAAATATATATACTTAATGTTTATTAAAAAATATAAATAACTAATACATTATATAAATTAATGAATATTGATGGTATTACTTACTTTTATCATGTTTGTATATTAAATTTAAAACAAATATGACTTTCAAAATGAAAAAAGTAATAACTGATATTTATTTAAATATTAATAATGATAATTCGAAATGTTAACACTATATTTATATACATAATATACAAGTATTAATATTCATATAGAATAATAAATTACATATATAGATAAACTGATTATTATTAATTAGTATAAACAATATGAATATCTAAAAATGTTAAAAGTAATAAATATGACATTACAATTATATTTCTGTGACTACTAAATTACTATATGTGATTTAATTATACTGACAAATATTATTCTTATATAATATTATTATAATAATCATGTAGTGAAATGTAACATATTATATATAAGATGTCACTTAAGGGGATGGCACACGACGCCCGCCTCTCTATGTATAGAGATAGCAAATAATGGGTCTACGCAAAACTAGGCGCGCAGATTTCTATTCATTGAATTGAGCTAATTTTTGTTATATTCTATTCATTAAATGTATACACATACTATTACAGGACGTAATTTTTATAATATATATTATATAACATATATATATATGCACACTTTTTAATTTACGGAATTTCTATAGAAATTGTTATTTTTTGCAACTATACATATACAAATTTAGAAAATTACGCCTGTAATAGTATTCATATATATGTTATTTATATAATGTAATAAAAATTAGTAGAATACATATACTAGTTTTTGTTATACCTAAGTTTATACACACATACCTAGCGCGAAATAATTATTCTGAGAAAACAGCATTTGAAAGTTGAAAGTATACATATCTATTGATAATATAACAATTTAGAAATCAATTTTATGGCATTTCTAGATTGAATTTGCAGCTGATATTTATACAGATACTAAAACATACTACATTTATTAATATTATAGAATACAAAATAAATACAAAATAATTTTTTTTTATCATTTTGAACACTGGGACATCCCCTTAAACACTCTATGATCTTATACAAATGTTAACATGCTGTCTTATGCTAATTATCATAATGCCCTCACTATATGTCAATAGCATTTGATTATAGTGGTACCAGTAATTAAGCTGCTATAGAAATAGTAGTGGCAGTATCATACATTGCTACTCTACTACTTATACTTAACTTCACTTATTTGCATTCTTATTTAAGTATACTATAGTAGTAGATTTATATTTAAAGATCAAATATATATTTTATTTTTATAAACAAACGATTTTTGAATCTCACATATATAAAGTATAATATGAAACAATTTTAACTATTATTATATAGTGAAGTACTTAATCTGAATGATATTAATTACCACTATTAATGCATATATATAATTCAATTAGGAGTGTCTACAGATATATTCTAATACATTTAGTCCGCATATTTCTATTGATTATTTAAATTTAACTATTATTTGTTATTCAAATAAGGTATTATCTATATATATATTACTTTTTTAGTTTATTTGTATGAGTAAAATATATATTATTACAAATTTTGAAATAAATTGTTGTTATTTAAAAAAAAATCTATTACTTATAAAAGCTTATATCAATTTATTTTTATAATTTAAAAAATAAAATATATGCTAATTTTAAAATTGAATCAGATAACTATAAAATAGCCAACAATAAATACTCCAATAAAAATGATAGCTTTATATGTCTAGTATATAATAGATATCATATATTGGCCATATTCCAAATATCTTAGAAGTTTTGTAAGCGTATGCGCTACTATGTATCTCATTCATAAATGTGATATTCCCTTACAAGTTAACACTTATTATTAGTAAATTTATAATAGTTTAAAATATAAAATAGCAAATCAATACTATGTGATCTATTGATTTTCTATTCAAATGAATCATATATAGTAATGCCTAATCAATAGATTCATGTATACAGTGACAACTGTACTAAGTGAGTGTATAGAGGCAGCAGATAATGTTAGATAATATGTCATCAATAATAGACAATAAAATCATTAGTATTCATATTTCTATAATGAATTTAAAGCCTAAATATAAGTAGAGATATAATCTACCACGCAGTATTACATGTATACACATCTGTGTTCCCCCTCTCGAACATGTATTGATATTAGGCTAGCTCACAGTGTACTATACACACACCCACCCACACATGTGTGTGTGTGTGTGTGTAGTATTGATCCCAACCTTCCTGCTTGATGATGGTTCTCACGCCGTGATAGAAGCCCTTGTACTGGGGCTTAGCGCTCTGCTGGTCGTTGATGAACTTCACCTTGACGGTCTCCATCGGGGTGACGGCGAATATTGCTTCAGTGACCCCGGCACCTGGTAGAGGTCAAGGTCAACGTATCAACATCATAACTAATGTACCGGTGGGGTAAGTATATAGTTGTGTTTAGTAACAATATTGTCATAATGAATGGAAATAGAGAAGTGTGGTTTAGATTGTTCGTAATGATAAACAACTTAATGAGTGACGTAATTAATAAGAATGACCTGGTAAATAATACAGAGAACAATAGCTAAGTGATAAATAACATCGCAGCACTACTGATGCAACAATGTGTGAGAGAGAGAGAGATATAGAGAGAGAGATAGAGAGAGAGAGAGTTAGAGAGAGAGGCTGGCACATATGATGTATTAGGCATGTCGTAAATAACTAGTAAATCACTCCACACACACACACACACACACACACATTACAGTGTGTGTTTACATGTGGTATAAGTGTAACTTTATTGTCACATGAAAAGTCAGCACTTTTTATATCAATAATACTAATACAACTGTTATTAAGATGTGTGTAGACTGGTGTGTAGAGAGTGGTCAAATAGAACAAGGGCTAGTATATGTGTACAACTAGTGGTCAGGTGATGGTCACAACACCATTAATTATAGAACCTACATGTCCAGTCTACTATAGAACACTGGGCTATTGTAACGATACAATAGATACTGACATCAGCTGATGGATGGTGATAATAATAGAGGTACCATATAGGGCTAGTTATAGGGGTAAAGAGGGGCGTAATAAGGGGTGAATAGGGTTTAATAATGTAGCACTAACCGAGACCACACAAGAGTTTCTTGTGCGAAGCCAACGTTCCATCAGGATTCTGCAGTTTTCCTTTGAACATCTCGAAAGAACCAAATCTACAGTTATCAAGCCATTGTTAGTGTCATTGTTATTGAAATACAACAACAATTACACTGTAGACAGACAGACATTGGGTAATATGATGAAATAGATGATGATGATGATGATGATATGAGCTATTCACTGTAACATGATACCTATGCAGTGAGTGCATGTGTTCCGATCACAACTGATGATGTGGTGTTTGTAGCATGAAAACTGGACAACTGGGCATACTATTTACATAATGTATCAACTGTCTGTCCATCTGTCCAATGGACACTGTCCATCTATCCATGTGACCAACGTCCATGCTACTAAACCACAACCTATACGCAGCCTACAAACACATGTAAATAGTAGGGGCGCTGCAACGAGCGGGGACAGGGGGGGGATATGTCCCCACTTTAAAATCTAGGGCGACCTCCTATGTATTGGTCCCCCCCCACTTTTACCACAGAATTTATTTTGATTGGTTGGTCCCCCCTACATATACACCATCGTTCCAGCGCCCCTAGTAAATAGGTAACGGCTAAAGGCTAACACGAGACCTACAGATGATGCCCTATGCACACTTGGTTACTACTACTACTACTACTACTACTAGTGGTAACCTGAAGGCAGACTTGGTTACTACTACTACTACTACTACTACTACTACTACTAGTAACCTGAAGGCAGACTTAGGGATGGAGCCGTACAACAGTACACTGAGACCCCTGTACAGACCCAGTACACCGTGGGAGCGCACTGTCTTCTTCACACAGTCTCCTATACCTGTGTAGTAGTGGTGTGGGTGTTAGGTATGGTGGTAGTAGTGGTGGTGTGTGTGTGTGTTAGGTATGGTGGTAGTAGTGGTGGTGTGTTAGGTATGGTGGTAGTAGTGGTGGTGTGTGTGTGTGTGTTAGGTATGGTGGTAGTAGTAGTGGTGTGGGTGTTAGGTATTGTGATAGTAGTGGTGGTGTGTGTGGTTGTATGTAGCTGTGTGTGTCATGTAATGATTATTGGTCGAGATAGCATCATATTATTGAGATGAGTTAATGTTTAGTATATTACATTACTTATATGTATATTTGTTGATTAGGATTGGTTTTTTTATAAAAAAACATTGTAAATAAAAAATAGTATATTGAATGACTTGCATAATATATATATATATATATATATATATATATATATAGATTATATAAGATATATATTACATAATATAAGATATATATAGATATAGATTATATAAGATATATATTACATAATATAAAATATATATATATATAGATTATATAAGATATATATAACATAATATAAGTTATATATAGATTATATAAGATATATATTACATTATATAAGCTATATACATAGTACATATGATGAGAGAGTTCGCTAGTGGTGTCACTAATAACCATGGTAACGTTTAGCTGCTCCCGTCTTCTCGTCGAGCTGAAGCTGCGTCTTCACGTACTCTGTGGGGAATGTGATGCAGATCTCGATACCGCCGGTAATACCACCTGGGGGACAACGATAATAACATCATAGTTATCATCAACGCTGGCGCGTGTAGTGGGTAGTGTTATGTAATGCGAAACTAGGTACATGTTTTAAATCTGAATACACAGTTATATATGTATATGATAACAAACTAATAATGTATCATAAACTCATCTATATATATATATATATATATATATATATATATATATACATATTTAGTTTCTAGCTTTACTTAGTTCCATACATATGATATTATACATCGTACATTAAAAGTAAAACTATAGAATATGACGAGGAATAAACTGAATAGTACAAAGGTGTAAATAAACGTTAACTGTAACCAGAGATGGGTACGGGTACAAATGACGCAAGGGTAAACAATGGATGAAGGTGACCCACTTAACGATGAGAGGGAGAGAGGGAGGCTGGCATGTTTAAGTGATGCACTTAATACTTGAATCTAAACTACAATATGCTAAACACGCACACACACGCATACACACATATGTATAAGCATGCACACGAGCATACCTATGTACGATACATGTTTAAAACTATTGAAGTAAATTGATATTAAAAGTTAGAAAAAAAATGATTTATTAATTCACATTAGTACATTAGTGATAGCATTATTTAATATTACAAATATATTGTACATATAAAATATAAATATTTATATATATATATATATTTATTATTTATACTTCACGGGAGGATCAATACATATTTTGACCTCTGTGTAACCTCTAATATATTTGATTGATGCATCAAATGTGTGAACAGCTATCTAAAAAGTCATAAATGATACAATACTACCTATTAAATGATAGATATTCTATCATAGAATATATGGTGTTTGTATATATATAAATATATAATGAATTATACTTATCATATATATATATATGTATATATATTTATATAATATATGCTATACGATTAAAATACATCGTAAACTATATAAAAAGTAATATACAAAGTACCGGGTACATTAAACTACTCCCCGAGTATATTAATGATACCATCGTCTGATAAGCCGGGGTGATATATTTAGCCGTCGCATACACGCCTCAAAGTCCTGGTTACCACAGTAAACGGGCGTGTTTACAGTAGAAACTTTCTACTAGAAACCATCTGTATCATAAACAAACTGATCACACGTGTGTATATGTGTGTGTGTGTGTTTATACTCTACATTTATGCATTATAATATGATAATTATATCATGCACAAATTCCTGTGTGCTGTGAAACCTTTATATATAAATACATACTTAATGTATTCAATAATATTATACATATTATTATCGATGTATCGAAATATACGATTATTGTGCATTATTAAAAATATTATACAAACTAATAAATAAATAATGCAATAAAATAAACACAAGGTGTATAATATATAATAATTGTTGTCATGATTAATACATATATTATAACTAAGTTTATATTTAGCAACACACACATATATATATTTATATATATATATATATATATATATATATATATATATATATATATATATAGAATACGGCACATAACAGGGCAAGGTTTTTTTTTACTAAAACAATAGTATAGGAGTGCCTAGGTAAATATATAAGAAGGTCTTAATAAGTACATTATTTACACATATATAAATGTAAGGTTTTAAATAAACAACAAATTATAATTATTAGTATTATATACAAAAGTGATGTTAAAATAATATCTAAATTCACAACATATATACACAACATATATATACATATATATATATATAAAATATATATATTCCTAAATTTCTTCACAGTAATTCACTATAATGTTAGGTTATTAAATATAAACTATATAACAAACAATTCAATGTAGGTGAATCATATGTAGATGAATATCATAATATCTATAAATGAATACAAATACTAAGTAGTGATAATGATTAAAAATACAAATACTAGGTATGTTATTGATTGTGATAAACTTACACATTATGACAATATTCGTAAAATATATAACTATATATAGAACACAGTGTATTATAAAACAATATAGTATGTACAAATATTTAAAATTTAATATTATTACAGTATAACATATATATTACAAACAATACTTAACCCCACTAAAACGGAAGCTATCTTTCTCCACTTACCACTACGTTCCTCCACCCTCCCTGAACCACCCCACAATGTGGGGCCCACATCTCACTCGACAATACCACACTACCCTACTCTCAACACGTCCGAAACCTTGGCTTCCATCTTGATACCACCCTTTTCCTTGACTATCATCTTATGCACATGCATAAATCCATTCACTACCACCTACACTGCCTCCGCTTAATCCGACGCTCCATTCCCCTCCCCATCGCTATTACTATTGCCTCCTCCTACATCATCCCTCTATTCGACTACTGCAACTTCCTACTGTGTAACCTCCCGGACTACAAACTCAACAAACTACAACGACTACAAAACGCTATAGTTCGCTGCGTCCACTTACTTACCCGACGTTCCCCTGACTCCATTACTCCTCTCCTAAAACAACTACACTGGCTGCCAGTCCCCTATCGTATAAAGTACAAACTCTCCCTAACCATCCACAAAGCTATTCACTACAATTCCCCTTATACCTTGCCTCCCTCCTACATCTACACACACCCATCACTACACTCCAGACCCGTTCCTCCAACACCTTTATCCTTACCACTCCCCATTTACACAAACTCCATTCTTCAAATTTACGCTCCTTTGCCCTCTCTGCCCCTTACCACTGGAATTCCCTACCCAAACACCTACGAATAAACTCATCAACTCCCTCCTTTAAATGCCACCTCAAGACTCATTACTTCTCCTTGCCTTCCCTCCCACTCAATAATTTCCCTCCCACTCAATAATTTCCCTCCCACGGACGGCTGATTGCTAACGCACTTGCAGTCCATAAACCAAAAAAGTAAAAAGTAAAGTAATACAATATTAACATTCATGATGTAACCTGTTAATATATCACATTGTGTGACACATATGATATATTAATTACAGTATACTCAATTAATACCCTATATAGTATATAATATACATTATGTATTACATATAGTCTTTTATATCAAATAGGTTATCCTATGGATGTCCTATTAGCAAACAAAATGGGCTTTGCTATTACTATATTATATACATACTGTATCATGATAATCATGAATTACATAACTTGCTAGTTTAAAACGTTCTCGTTTTTTATATCCAGGACATCTTTACATATAATATATCCTATATAATATAGATCCTGTAATGCCTTAGTATCAAGGTCGTGTCCTTATAAACATAATATATTCATATATTATATGCAAATACGTATAAATATAAAGAAATATAATATTAATTTCATAATGATTCATAAAACACCAAATACTATTTTCATATTCTCACCGGTAAAATGTACCTGAGAAAAACACGTGTAAAGTACATTTATATCTCCAGATTTATCGGCAGATAAAATTGATTGATTGACATAAAATGATTACTTTAGGTGCAAAGTTCACACATTTTTAGAAATTTTTTTTTAAATGCTTAATATTGACAATTATTTAATGCAATTTACTCTTAATTATATTATGTTAATAATTATCGGTATTTGAACCTGCAATGATTCCTTTGAGGCCTTTATTGCCAGGTGCTGCTGGGGGTGCAGCACCCGAAGCCGAAGCGGCCATTAAGTGTGCATTTGGCCGATAAAACGGGCTTTGAAATGTACTATTAAGTTTATCCATTTTGTTGGGTATAATAAATTACAGACAATTAGACAAATATGAACTAAGATATAGTTAATACTAAAAGGTAAAGATAATTGTAAAAAAAAAACTACAAGTCAATAAGATCACGTGGTAATAACAAGCACTAAAATAATCAACCAATCAAAATCGTAATGTATATAGCGCGTTGCTAGGAGAAACAATAATTCAGATAAACAGAAACTATTCTAAAATTATTTTACTCTATTATTGAATCTTTCGGTTAGCATATTTATAATCATTATTTTAATGTAAAGATAATATTTATATATTTGAAGTTAAATAAAATTCGTTCTAAAAAACTGTTATATATTCTATATCATATTATTATAATAATTATATAATATATAAAACTTATATAATAATTATAATAATTATTATTATTATAATAATTATAACTAATAATATTAGGTAACCTATACTTAGTATAGGCTATACTATAATATAAGTTTTACTATACATATTTGAGTATTTTATTAAACTATATAACTTATTTATTAAATAGGTTATTAACTTAATAACTTGTTTACCTAGGTAAGTTAATAGCTATTAGTTAATACAATGTATGTGTAAGTCACTTACACACTGTGTAAGTTAAACACTGTAACTTACAGTGTAAGTCCTTACATATGTAAGTGACTTACAATAATTGTACATTGTAACAATGTAACTCAGTTACATTGTAACTGTAAGTCACTTATATTGTAAGTGTATACATAACTTATTTATTAAATAAGTGTAATGTTATTTGTCAAATAAAATAATAATAATGATATATTTATATTTAATATAATATTACTAAGTAATTTATAATAAATTATAGAATGTATATAAATGTAAAATTTCGATATTATAATAATAAGTTATTATTATTACGAGGTCCGTTACGCCCTATACCGCATAGAGCATATGCGTCGTAACGGACTAACGTAAATTTAATTTTATAAAAACATTTTAAATCTGAAAATGTGTAATATAGTCTAACTGATATAGGGTTTATGCTAAACTTGGCAGCGAGGTATCGTTGGGCGTGACTAAATATATATGCTTTTATAAGCTCTCGATGTAATGCAGCTAAAAATATGGAAATATTAAAACTAAATCCAACCAAACCAAACCAGTGAAAATAATTATTTTAACTAACACCCAAAATAGTAATAAGCACGCCCAACTTGAACTTTGAAATATATCGGCGGCCAATATGGGTTTTCATGTTATATAGTTACTACTATCATACTAGTAACTATGAGTATCATAATGATAGTATACGTTAACTTACATTTAATTTAAAATTATCAATAGTAGATTATATTCTTGTATTTATTTATATATATTATATAAATATAAATATAATGTTGTATATATAATAATACATATTTGTTTATTATTAAAATCTAATTAACTAATGAAATAAAGTATTAATATAGAGGATATTATTCATTGAATATATATATGTAGTTTAATTCTACAACTGATGTGTACTGCAAATATAACAGTATAATTATTATTATAATATAATAAGGTTGCAACAGACAAACGGTAATTTTATTTTATAATTAATATATATATCGAATATATTCGATATTAACTAATTTTGATTGTATATATTATTCATAAAGTTGATTATATTATACTATTATATTAATTATTTAAGTTTCTAAATATATATCATTAAAAGTCTCGCAATAATACAAATGTAATCAATGTGATATCCACCCATAAAATTCAATCACGCCTGAACATATTATCGTCATAACAGTATTAAAACCTATCATAACTTAATTCGATGTACAGAACCCCCCCGATGGCTCAACTAATACAACCCCCCACCTCAGTACACATCCCCCAGTAGCTTAACTAATACAACCCCCACCTACACTATAGGTCCTACAGTAGCTTTCCCTGATGACTAATACAACCCCCATCTACATTAGTTCCCCCTGATGACTAATACAACCCCAATCTACAGTAGCTCTCCATGATGACTAATACAACCCCCACTTACAGTATTTCCCCCCGATGGCTCAACTAATACAACCGGCGCCTAAGTTCACGCACACCGAATGGCGCGTCTCCAACCAGTCGAAGTTTGCGTGCGCCGAAGCGGAACGTATCGCCGCCGAACGCCTCATCGACGAATCAAAACGGCTCGCCAACGAAACGCACGTCACCACTTGCAACACACAACGTGACGTCAACACTAAATTCGGTAACGTAACTTACTAGTTCAACAGTACGCCATTAATGTGAACTATCTATTCAATTATTCATCTAATTATAATTGTAATTATAATTCTTACTTTTATATCGATTCTCCCATTTAATTATGATGTAATCGTCTTTAAGAGATACTTTCAATAAAAAATCTTTACGGTACATGTGGATATTTATTCAAATTTAGTTTAATATCAATGATTTTGCAAAACGAATATATTTCATTAGTATCTATTTACGTGAAATTAATGTTAACGTCGATTAGTTTGAAATATAGGTGGCAATACTATCGTTTTAAATAATTTCAAAAGCGAATTATCAAAGTATTATTATATAATAAAGAATGATAAAAAATATATATAATTTCACATTGAAAATAGAGCCATTAATTTATTATATTTCTCGAATATGGCCGTATATTTTAATAAAAATGGTTATAATTATAAAATAATGTAATATTCTTAAAGCAAACACTAAATTATATGTATTCAAAAATAAACATAACTTTTTATTTAATTAGTGATATCTTTACTATACGAAATATTTAGTAATACGTAGAACAATATAAAATCATTCATCTATGCTGATTTTTAATATAAACGAGTTATTTATAAACTATTTATTTTTAAAATCTATTTTATTTCATTATATTTAATATAGCAACGATATACTTTTTTATATTTATATATTATATTTAACATTATATATATATATTAACTTAGTCTAGGAGGGTGTTAAAAGTTACTTAAAAATAAAAAGCATAAAAATGTCATTAACTGTGAATAATAAACTATTTGTCTTGTCTATACGAATAATTACGATAATAAATATGAATTACAAAATAATCGCCAATTTAAAATTCAATAATAATATATATATATTTATATATATATATATATATATTTTAAATATTTGAATAATATTGTATAATAACATTTACTATAATGTAAACTCTGAAACATTACTGTTACGGTATGATGATACTATTGATTATATATTGATTATTGGTTGCTACCATACACATTCTCTATTTTGATTCTGCATAGTTCAATTTATTCCACAATGTATACAGAATAATTAATAATATTGATTATTTATTGCTAATCTATACGAAGAATTGAGCTTCCGTGTATATAATTAATTGCAAATATCTAATATGGTATCTATAATTATATTAGATTCATTATAGTTATAGATTAAATATTATTTACATATTTAAAAAGTTTTTATAAATTTGTCGATTAAATATTTTTTTAATCCATTAATAAATTCTTTTTAATATTTATACTTATAATACTATCCATATAAATATAATAATAAATATATATATATATATATATATATCAAAGATTTTCCGAAGGAAAGATATAACACTTACGCGAAATCGTGTAATTCGAATTTGTATACAAAATACCCTGGTGCCACCTATAGCGGGTTACTTTTAGGAACTATGCGTTGTTTATAATGTAAATTCGTATTTAACTATACACTTTTAAAATGTTAAATAATATGCTTTAAATTAATATTTATATGAAATTTATTTATAAAAGCTAATTTATATTGCATGTAATTTAATAGAGCAATGAAAACATTGTTGTATGCAAACAGAGCCGAACCTAATTATATTTCAGTGATTTTGATACTACTGCTAGCAGCGGTTGGGGCTATAACTAAATTACGTTGCATGCATAGGGAGTGTTATATCTTTACTTCGCAAAATCTTTGTATATATTCTGATAACAATACCTATTTTAAATGATATGCATACACACATTCACTGATCACGCGAGCCACACCTAACAACCATCGTACGGCCATCAGACCAGCGTATAACGGACATCAACTACTGGGACACGGAGGTGAACAACAAACTCAGGGACACTAAGAACGAAATAGACGCCCTGGTCACCTACCGATCGAGATTAGAGAAGGCCATCCAGAGCATCAAGGAACCGCTGTATATATCTCAGCAGTGTCTGCTGAACAGGTTACGCCCCCACCCCCACGACTACCCTCCGCGTGAGTGTCTAAACCCGAGGACACATTGCGAATATTCACGAAGTATAAGAGCAGTTCTAACCATCGAATATGTCAGATGATAGCAAATACTGTTAAATATGGTTATTTAAAGGAATAGATGCGAGTGCAGGCTCAGCCCATTCATTCGTAACTAGACTGTCGATGCCCTAGTTATGTTGAGATAGCGACGCGATGCAATAGCCATTAGGAGATAAGTCCACGATCTAAGAATCTATCGAATTTAAATAATATATTGATTATTTTTTAAAAAAATTTACTTTATTGAATTATCAGTAAAATAATTGTGTACAAGTAATATATATTTATTGATATTAAATTACCATAATTAAAAGCTATTACTACAACCACGGAAGAGTTAGCACACACGTTAACGTAACACACACACACACATATAACACACACATGTAACACTGCAGACAAAACCGGTACGGTATAGACCTGGTGCACGACGAGCCCGAGAAGAACCTCATCAAGGAGGTGGAAGTCCTCCAGGGGGCGCTGACGCTACTCGAACGATCCCACGAACAGGCCACCGAACAACTGAGACTCAACCGTAAAGCTAAGTACGTCGTGTTTTCGTTGTTTTAACACCGATTACATGTAATATATATTAATATAGTATTGACTCTATATATATATAGTCATTAAAGTCGTGTCTTTAATAAAATACGCTACAATTACGATTACGATATAGGATATAAATAAATAACACAATATTAATCATAATTCTATGAATGGCGAAATGCAGCTCGGCCCAAAAATCCTTTAGGGGTGGGTGGGAGGGGGTGGGCGGGGTAGACGTATATATATATATAGAAATTATGACAATTAATAACGTTCAGTCGATACTGAATAAATAAGTATTTAGCGTAGCTTTAAAGCGTGGCGTAGTAGTAATTACGCAGAGATCATGAGGAAGATTGTTCCGTACATGTGGACCGACGATACGATAGGCTGATCGCGTTAAGTACATGCAACCCATTAGTGGGTCCGTACTGGCTAGATATTCTTTCTAAAAAGTAAATAGAAGCCGATGGAGCGATGTCTGATGACGATACACTCAAAGTAGCTCACGAAGATATACGCGTAATGATACATACTAACGTTTACCTAGACATTAGTTTATTGCATTATTACTTTATTATTGAATTAACACTTGCGAAACTTGCCACACTAGTAATGCGTTACCATTCAAACAATTGCCTAGCACTATCAGCATATCACTACCAGCTTATTATGTCTACAATGGCGTATTACAATGGCTTATTATAATAGCTTATTATAATAGTGTATTACAAGAGCTTTATTGTGTATAAACATTTGCTTACTTCGTGCATGCATGCATGCATACCATAAATTACAATAATTCAATATTTTATATTTTCTATCATTAGTAAACTTTCTTAATATTGCAATACATATTACTATATTTTGTTCATTATTATATATATAATTATTATATATCATTATTATATATCATTATTATATATCATTATTATATATCATTATTATATATCATTATTATATATCATTATTATATATCATTATTATATATCATTATTATATATCATCATTATATATATTCATAACAAAAATTTTCTATTCTGATTTTTAAATCAATTTATAGATTTAATCTTGAATGTGACCTCAAGGATAAAGATCATGCTCTTACGATAGATCGGCATAATGCGGAGTTGAAAAACAATCACAAAGACACTACTTTCAAGAGGGATGCCGCACAAATACAATCAAAGTTTACATTGATATATTAAAAACTATATTTCTATAATTATTAATCTCATATAATATATAATACTCAATTAATTAACATAATATAAATTTTAATTACGATATTTCAATATAAACCAGGCAATAAAAAGTAAATATAAGAAATACATACTATGTATATATATATATATATATATATATATATATATATATATATATATATATATATATATATATTATAATTATATATCTAGAGCTAATCAATATTCAATTTATTGATAACATTTTTATTCATGCTATAATAAAAATAACATTCAAAAGTAAATATGTCATTGATTTATAAATTATTTATTTATAAGTAAATAACAATTAACAAATATCGCTTCATAGATCTTACACTCGTAGATAAGTGCAATGCGTACAGTTCTATTCACTAACACACACTTACAGTTCAACCACACCCAACCAATGGGAGGACTTCTCGAATGCCAACATCATTAACGGGGAGAAACAATGTCAGAACTCCATTAATCTGAGGTCAATACTGGACGGAATCTTGCAGACAACGTGCAACGATATCAAGAAACAGGTATCGTAGACAATTCTCCCATACATTCTAGCAACATTCATTATTGATTTATTAATTTCATATAATGGTATATTAAAATATGAAAATTGTAATAAAAATATAAATAAATTTGTAATATAGGAATACTTTTTTACATTATATGAGAAGCTATATATATATATACTGCATATCACATATCATATAATATATAACTACGTGTAGGTGGAAACTGTCGACCTCGAGATGACCTTGAGAATTGCGGAAACACGCGATACCAAAGAGAAACTCGAAGATCATCTCTCCAAGGTCGTAGGTCAAATCACCGAGATGACGGACAACATTGAGATGTTGGCGAAGGCGATCTACGAGAAGGAGGCACCGCTGAAGGTCACTACACACCTCCTCAATGTCGTACTCTGTTTGCCATTCTTATTTGCTTATCGTTATATTTGTAATATATACCTTATTATATAATATAGATGCATATATGCATATATTTATATACTTTATTATATACCTTTATTATAATACCCTTTTTAATGGTATTTTGTGTGTAATTAATACCCACACTATTATTTTTACCCCCCCACTTTAATCAGATTTTTTTAATAATCAATATATCATAATCTTAATTATTTATTATAAATCAGTAGATGTATTTTATTAGATTGTTTAACATAAACAATTACAAAATAATTATTTTTGGAATTTACCCCACTCTTACTAAATCCTTAACAAAACCTGCACTACTGCAACACGTAACACTACTCTCTCTCTCTCTGACAGGTATCTCAAACCAGACTGGGCAACCGTACATCGAGACCTAACGTGGAGCTGTGCAGAGATACCGTACAGTACCGCCTGATCGAGGAGGTCAACGAGATTGAGGAGTCCATCCGACAGCTTCAGGTAACCTATACTAGATACATACATTACAATTGATATCGCGGTTATTAAACGTTATATAAATGTATCGGTCATCCAAAAATATTGAAATATATTTTCAAATATTCTTATCTCAATTAATTAAAATAAATTATTATTACTATAGATACGTTACTTTTTATATCGTAATATTTGTTATTTACGAGTTATATCTATATGACTCCTACCTTACAAATGTCTACTTATTACATTCCACCTTAAAGGTCGTACCGCGACTATTTATAATGTTTAGGGATTGGGATTAAAGTATAGGGAAAAAGCATGTTACTACTCTTGTAATAATTAATTTTTTAATATTCTAAAACTATCTTATTAAAAAAAATATAACATTATTAAATGTCTGAATGTTTTGTATTAATATTTAATCTAAATAATATAAAATTTAATTATTTTTCATAATTAATTAATTATAATATTTTTTTAAAAAATTAGTCATATATATATATAAATGTATATTATTTATAATTATACATACAGAGAAATATTCAACTATATTATTTTTATGCATGATTATTTGTGTCTCGAATAAATGCAAACATTTTTAAATAATACTATGAAAAGTTTGACCAAAGGGCTTTGGTTTAACTAAGCTAATGAAATCGAAATAGTATTGGAATATATAGTAAATTATTGTAGTTTAATATAGATTATAAATCTCTTCACTATATCATGTATTAAACTTTTTTATATTTTATGATAAATGATTTTATATGCCGTGGATGATCAAGCAAATATTTGACTTTAATATTAGTAATATAATAATTTGATAATTTGATATCGACTAGACCCCTATAGTTAACCTATATGAATTGTTACCTCTAGTTTGTTGTAACCTAATTTAAAGAGTAGGAAATTTAATAGTTAATTTAGAAATTACAATGTTAATCAATTAAACAAATTATAGAATAATTTATATAAATGGTAATTAAAATTTTAAATATGTTAATGAAAATTATATTAATTAATCTCTTATAAATACAATTAGGCATACAATTATTTTATTATATTTAATTGTTGATTAGTTACCATTGGTACTAGTAGTATTAATGGTAACTCACCACTAATTATACTAGTTACCGTTCCTCTCCACAGGGTGCAGTTAGCGCAGTAATTAACGTAGTGCGTAAACTTTGAAACCTTTCCCCTCCTAGGCGAGGGGTGGGGATTAAATACAATCTACTTACGGCTAACAATAACTATACGAGTCAGAGACACACTTCATCCGTGTACAATGCATTGTAACGGCCGCAGTCGTTCTGATTACTAAGATTAGCTGCGTGCCTAGTACCGTACGAATAGGACATGTCAGTAGTGGTGCTGGAATAATTTTGTATATAGGTCAACCAATCAAAATAAATATTATGGTAAAAGTGGGGGGACCAATTCTTAGGAGGTCCCCCTAGATTTTAAAGTGGGGGGGACATATCCCCCCGTCCCTGCGCCCCTACATGTCAGGTATATAAATACCAGTATACGACACCTATGCTAAACACTCTGTTATATGAATTCACTTTTAATATAATCATCTTCTTAGAACTAATTTCATTACTAATCAGAATAAAGTTGATTGACTAACCTCGTATCGTTTATACTTTCGTAATAAATGTAGTAAATTCAAATTAATGACGTGTAATGCACAGCTACTTTGACGCGGAAACATATACTACTACTACTAAGTTAGCGTAGGGTTAGTACTACTAACCCTACGCTACCCTCGGTTAGATGCGTAACAGGGTGATTAAAAGTAGGGTGGATATGGGGCTTAATATGATTGACTTGTATTGGGTTGCACAATACAAATCAATATTGGATATAATTATATTATAAAGACTATAAATAGCAGAAATATAATATTTATAATTAATACAATAATGTGTAGATCTTAAAAGTGGGGGGGATATTAGTATTAGAATATTAGTATTATTTATATTAGATATTTACCCCTCATCCCCCCCTTTTATGACGCCCCTACCCTCGGTGTAATGTTGTCCTCACCACTCCACTCCACCTCCGCAGATAAACTACAACAAATCGAACGCCTCGCTGAAGTGTCTCCTCCAGCAGAAGCTCGACCTTGAACACGACATTGACGTGAAGTGCAACAGTTTGTACATCGACGAAACTCAGTGCATGACCATGCGTAAATCTATCAGCATTCACTCGTACTAGGAGAGTGTCACTATCGCTGACACTGATTGACAGGTGACACATCTTCATCTATATCAAACATGCTCACTACGCTATTGACATTAGTACTGTATACAGACTGAATTATTACTGACCATGATAATAATTCATACTGACATTAATATTGACAAAGACAGAATTATTGCTAAGCTAGTTAATTTTACACACTGACATTACCACTGACATAAATACAGAATTATTACTGACATAGATTATGATTCATACTGACAACGTTTGATTTCCACCAACCGATATCACTTTACAATGACAATGCGACCCTAGTGACTGTCTGACTGGATGAATTGTTTCCCCTTGCACCCTATTACAATGATATTATTGAGTAATATTTATTCATATCTATTTTCCTATTACGTATTATTATTGAGTCATATTCCTCAAACATTCCAAGACACCAGAACTATGAGCTATTTATAGTTTCGATTGTAAACAATTTGACAGTTTTACTTATGTTTAGCATCCATCTATTATATACTCATAGTACAGATAATGTATTATTATTGTGAGGCAAAATGTGATCGAAATGTGTAATAAGTTATTATTTTATTCGCGAGATAATATTTATATTCTGTAAATTTCTTAACTAGGCTAATCGAGGCAAGGTCAATTGCTTATATGTTATTATTATAGTTATAATTGAACATTAACGATATCTATAAATATTATTTTAAATATTGTGCTATTACATAATAAAATATAAAATAACATTATTTATTTCATATATATAATTATAGATATTATAAATATTTAAGAAATTAAGAAATAAATATATTTAGATTATATATTATATATAGATTATATAAATATTTAAGAAATTAAGAAATAAATATATTTGATAAAATAATGTAGTGTATTAAAATATATATAAAAACATACACAGTAGTTTTTCATTATAATGATATATCTCATATTTATGATATTATGTTGTCTATTTTCACCCTCTCCATTATAGTGAATACTAGGACATAACTCTGGGTACCCCACACTACCTGATTGTATGACCTATAGGCAAAGTCTCCTATTTACTACTATAGGCATATTTCATAGATAGACACATGTGTTTGTATCTAATACTTGTTTCACTATATATATATATTCTTTCCAATATAAATCGTAATGATCTACATTTTGTATAATAGTTTAAACTAAAAGAAACAGTTTTTATAAATAAGAATATTAAATGAATATACAGCGGTACTTGTATACATTACTATATTACATTTATTTCTGATAATCTTCTACAATTATAGTTAGAGCTATTAGTTCTAATCATAGAGCTAGAGAGAAATTTCTCTCTAGCTCTATGGTTGGGTTTAGTTTCTTATATATATAATATTGATGACGCGTTTATTTAAATATTTTAAAAAAATTTATATATATGAAAATTGTATAGAAACATATACTCTACAACATAATCAGGAGTAAATATAATGTAACAAAGTATTATTAATATACAATAAAAAGTTTATATCATTTAAAAAATAGCCATTTTCCCTATGTTTTACCTGTAAACTCTAGTAAGTCACACGTCCTCTTAATATTGTATATAAATATGACTATCTCGAGCATTGGGGTATTATTCAACACAGTTTATTACCTCTATACTAGGTATAACAAGTGGTGGGCAGTGTCTGACACAATATAGTGCTGCAATTGTGTGTATTATTTGATCATGTGATGATCTACTGGTAATGTTACTACAGTCCGTAACATCAAGAGGATTAGGTGTAGAGTATTATAAGTAGGGGCGTTGGAACGATGGTGTGTATGTAGGGGACCAACCAATCAAAATAAATTGTTTGGTAAAAGTCGGGGGGACAAATACATAGGAGGCCACCCTAGATTGTAAAGTGGGGAGACATATCCCTCCCGTTCCTCCATGTTGCAGCGCCTCTAAGTATACGACATTGCATTACATACATTATACATTTCATATCATATTTTAACGAGAAATACAAATGAACGAGTGTTTTCACTGATGAACCGATTGTAGAGTTTCATGAATTGATTATTAAAATTATTATATATTTCATTTAGACTATTCATTTGACTATAATAAAAGATAACCAATTTGGAAACAATAGTTAATATCATGAACTTATAATTAAGAGGAGGTGTGTTACAGTTGGATGGAGTTAAGGAATTTTATTTATTCAGAAACTCACTACAAATAAATGGAGGATATACTATTAATAAATATCTGCGAATCAGCAGAACATATGTGATATTAAAGAGCTGGAAAGATATTTACAGTGACGATAATTCTCTTCTATTAATAAAGCTTGTTGACGCTTGCTATATGAATCTAAAATAATACTACTAGATCATGTGAGTTTTAATGTTTGCTTATTGAACCTATAGTAATACCATAGCTCGGACATTGGTATTACTACTAGATCTTGTGTGTGTATACAGAGAAGAATGTAGACCATAGTAAGACTAGACCAACTCTCCCTAACATGTGTTGGAATGCAGCTGACACGCTGTATAAGTAATGTGTACCACTATCATTAAGTAGGATGTTGTTTTAGTACTGCTAGCACTGATGTATACTTACTCATGGTATGAAGTAGTTGTATCAGTAGACATGACATGTATTCAAGTAATATAAGTCATGTTGCAGTTCAAGCAATTTTCAAGATATAAAGTTAATATTATTAACATTTGTACTTATCTCTACTTACCGTTCAGGCAATGCCTGAGGGTAATGAATGATATTAATGGAAGTTATTTACTGTTCAACTAATTTCATCTTAAATTAAATATAAGACATTTAACTTCCAAATTATTGATTTACTGTAATTCAAACATCTCTCATTATTACAAATTTGTTTTCATACATTTTATATTCATTACATTAATACAATTACTTTATTAACACTAAAAATAACTAATTTTGTCTAGTCCACTCTTTTCATGGTATTCTAGAATGTAATTTGTACTGCTCGAAAGATATATCAACTACGGCTGTAAAGGATAATATTAACCAATGTATAATAAAAACTATTATATATTATAAAATATTAATTAATATTTATTTTATTATATATGTATGGTTATTATTTCGCAACTAGCTATATATTTCAAAATCTAATTAGTGGGAATAATTATTTTTTACTAATCATGCACACATAATGAATACTTTTACATATAATTTATAATATATTTCTAAAACATATAAATATATATAATTATATATTGTCATTTGTAAATATGCTCATAAGTATATATATGTATTTATACATAAACAAATTATTTATCAATATTGCATGTTAAGGTAACACAAATAGTGCCATTTATCCCTAGTTAATATGATTATAATTTAATAAAAGTTTTATAATTAAATGTCTATTTCTTAACTAAATATAATTCATAATTGAATATATTAATGTAATAATATACAAAAATATAAATATATTAAAACATAATAAAATAAAAAATATATAAGGAAAGTTTATTAATGTATGCATGATATCCCTATACTTTTTATAAAAACAATTCAATATATATGTAAATATATATATCATATACATTACCGAACTCATGTTGAATGCCAGGTGTGGATGATTCAATGATGATAATAATACATATACAAGTAACAAGGGTGGTGATCTTAATTATACATAATAGAAACACGTTGTCACGCTTAGAAAATAAACAGTTTATTTAGTCAACTCTTCAACACAATCTGATAACAAATAAATGAATCGTTTTATGGAAAAAATTAAATAGAATATTTGTGATATATAAATTTTGGTTGGTATATACATTAGGCAGGTGATAGCAGTTTAGATGTTTCTTCTGACTTCAAAGAAACGTTTCAAGTAGAATATTTGTCCAAGCGTCATGGCGATTAGGACTAAAGCCTCAAAGAAAGACCACATCACCACACGACTATTTGTGTTGTCATTAACTGTATAAATCATTATAATATTATGTAAGACATATTATATATATAACATTTACAAATAATAACTTGTAATAATAATATTAATTTACAAAAATAAAATGCATATATATATTTAAGGTATTGATAAATAAATAAATTTGAAATAGATTCAAAACAAGTTGAGATACCTGTTAAAAAGTATATAATATATCGCTTACAATTAAAATATATTTACAAATCCCATCAGTACAATATTCTATGAAGTGTATATACAATTATTTAACACTTATGGTGTGATACTTTAATTAATTATGGCATAAATATATATATTTTTTGTGATGCTTATTTAGCTGATATTTTTGTATGTGGCACAAAGTAGATATTAAATCGATAACATAGAAACAAATGTAATAACACTGATATGATTACACACTAACTGTTTCTGTGATTACGTTCTCGGACCTCCATGTACTTCTGTTCCTGACTTACTCCGGCTAAACCCGTCGCTAATTCATTGATAAGTATCTCTAACTTGTTGTGGTTCTCTGCGGTGAACAGGTTAGCGTATTAATCATCGGATACCTCAGTATCATTGTACTATAAGTGTACTATACTTTAATAAAAGATAAATCAGATATGTTAATTAATATTTAATTTAGAATATAAGTGTAGATTATATATATTTAGAGTCTGGGCGACAACAGTTGAATCTAAATTTATAGCCTTTAGATGGAAAACGATATTAAATCATTGTTATTTACATTTATTATCATTATTAACTTATATAAAGTATATAGTATACACTATATATATATGGGTGGTAAAAGATGGCAGTGCAGCAGTGAAACCATCAGTATCATTGTCGTTGAAGGCGATCTTCTTAGGTTCACCGATGTCCATGGTGAACAGAACGACCTTGGGAGTGACAGAGGACATCTTGTTGCTGAAGCAGTAGCTGTAGATACCATCGCTGTGTGCCGCGAACGTGTACTTGCCGTTAGACTCGCGATCACCAGAGTATATCACTTTCTCGTCGGGTCCTACAATCTGTGCGGAGGACGAGGAGTAGAGGTCAAGGTCATGCGTTAAGTTGTGATCACAGCGATGTGTACGCGTGAATATACCAGAAGAATAAATGTGTATTTAAAAATAGAGTATTTCATTGTTGTTAGCTATAGTAAGCTGTTTTTTAAACAGCTGACTATAGAATATTTAACATATATAAATATCTATAATATATATATGCATATAACATATATATATACCGGTACAAATCAGAAAAATAGAAATAATTAAATTTCATACGTCGACATATGCCCGATGTATGCCTGATGTGATCCCTTTATGAATATTTACGGTCAATCGGGTTGACGCGTGAAATTTAAAAGCTTAGTTTATTTATCATTTCGTTACGTTTAATTGAACTACGCTATTCTACATAATGTAAACATGTATTCTTTTAATCATGTTTAGTAATGTAATATAATTAATTAATTATAATTTATAATATTTAAATTTCTATTTCAATTAATTTTATTTATATATCTATCGTAATATAATATTTATATTAATTCTATTTAGAAATTCTCTTTTTTTTAACTACATATAATTGTTGACAAATTATTATCAATACAATATACTATTGTATATAATAATGAAATAAGTACATACTAACTTAATATATATATATATATATATATATATATATACGATTGGCTCTAGATATCGTAAATTAAGTTATATCAATTGATGGTAAATTTTTCCGAATTAACATAATTATATTTTTTATAAATAAACATTGAATTTATGCTAAAGTACCACTAATATATATGTGTGTGTATTAATGTCGGTATTACATATATTAATATATTTAAAATAAATAAATGTATTATAAATTTGATAGTAATCTATATATATATATATACAATACAGTATAGTCTATACTATATAATATACTCATAGAAGTGAAAAACTGGCGTTCCTATTCAATTAACTAGTGGCGATGCGTTCGTCTAAGGAGAGGTACACACATTGAATTAAATATAGTAGATATATTTATGATGGTTCACAAGTCGATTATGAATTGCATATATATATGTATGTATGTATACTTCAAGGAGAGCATCTTTCTAACGACGCAATGTATGTTAAGAGTGTTTTTATTTTCCGGATCATACCATCACAGTATAGATTCTATAGATATGATGTTCATAACACTATTTTGGTAAAACAACTATATTTCGGTTCAATATTAGTGATGAGGTGAAGGTTTAAAAAAATAATTATAATTTGTAATATAAATCTCAAAATTTCACTACGCATTCGTAATTGCATTGTTTATCTTTATAAATAACGCTATTTATTTGATTTTTATCAATTTTATTTTAAATTTATCAAAATAGATCTACATAATAATATCACTGTTGATCTCTTTAATAGATTTAATACAATGAGTAAACATCAGCTAGCTACATATTTTGATATTTACTGTCATTAGCAACACTTATTACAACATTAAAGAAATGAAATGACGCTATAAAAGAAACGATAAAACAAATAATTTATATTTGGCTTTCGGCCTCTTTTCCTCATTACACTTTACATTCTACTAATATAAAGCTTATTTCTGTTCAAACAAATATTTCATTTTTTAGTTTTCTCGTTATATTTATTATAAATAATTTATATATATATATTATACTCGTATTAATTAATTAAATCATAATAAGTGATTTCAACACTCTATTAAAGTAGAGAAAGTAGTTTAATCATTCTTTAAATGTGTATGATACAGATGAGTAGTTATCTTAAATACTATATTCTACTAATAGATAATATTAATATATAGTAAGCATTATCTACAATATCCCTAATTACAATAGTGGTTCTTAGATAACTATTTTGATAAATAATATAACATTTCTATATATATAAAAATTGTCTAAAAATTAGATCACTTTGAATATTTATTAAAATTGCGATTAAAAGAGCGATTTTTTAAATTACATTATTGTATGCTAAAATATAACATGAGTTAGCTACAATATGAGCAACAATATGAGTTAGCAACAACAACAAATCTTAACATTTGTAAAAGTATGACCTCCACATGAAAAATGGCCATTTAATATAATTAAGGATAGTTAATGGTAATTATATTTTGTTAAGCCAAACAGTTATAGTGATTAATGAATTGGGTTTTTATCATATATAATAATTTAGTAAAAAATTATAAGGTAATCACAAATTATGGAAAATCATAGAAATTAAAAAAAATCATAGAAATAATATTTGTTATGCAATTAATATTATTAATAGGAACTATATACATTACACATATTCTGAAATATTCATAATTGTAGGTTAATTATAATTTATAATATAAATGTGAAAATTATACATATTTGTTTTTCATTTGATATTTTCCTATATGTTAAGTAGCAAAGCTGAATTACAAGAATTCACAAATAGACTAGACGAAACTTCCACAGAATATGGGATGGAAGTGAGCAAAGAGAA
This sequence comes from Osedax fenrisi, assembly GCA_964019155.1. Classification (NCBI taxonomy): domain Eukaryota; kingdom Metazoa; phylum Annelida; class Polychaeta; order Sabellida; family Siboglinidae; genus Osedax; species Osedax fenrisi. The sequence continues at coordinate 23,502,123 of OZ025241.1, read as the reverse complement.
AAGTAAGAAAATGAAAACGAAAACGTATGGATGACACGCTAGTTGAAGACGTAAACTCCTTCAAATATATCCGTGCAACACTAAAATCTGATGGAGCATTAGATAATGAACTGCGCATTCAGTTAGTTACAGCTACATCGGCAATGGTGAGAATCATAAAAATATGGAACAGAAAAATATCACTTTTCATGTCAAATACAACCTATATAAATACAAGTCACTAATCATGTCAATACTGCTATACGGGTGCGAAACTTGGACCATAACGGAAGGGGACGAAAAAGGATACAAGCATTAGAGAATAAAGTCCATAGAAGAATATTATGTATAACATATCGCCAACGTAATACTAATAAATATGTCCGAGTAATAATATTAAACCAGATCGGTAAATATGAACCTCTCCTAAGCACTATAAAATGAAGAAAGCTAAAATATTTTGGCCACCTTTGTCGACACGACACCTGGCTAAGACAATTTTACACAAGTCACAATAGAAGGTACTAGAGGAAGATGAAGACCGATGAATAACTGGATGACGAATATAAATAAGTGGACAAAGAAACCGACCCGTGAACTACTACGAAAGGTAGACGATCGAGAAGGATGGATAAGATTTGTTGTTATAGTGAACGATATGTTCCGTCCTACGATTCAAGATTCATGGGACAAAAAGTAAGTCCCTGTTACATTTGACCAAGAATTTTTGAAGAGTCCAATATTTACTTACTCAATACACATATATATCATATATATATTATATATGTGTATATATATATGTGTATATATATATGTGTACACCATGTTACAGTCGCATACATAATCAACATTTTTTAAATAACTTAGTTTACATAACGAGTCTAATTATTTTGAAAATCATTTTCAAATGCGCACCGGTTTTAAACTATGTAGCCCACTTAATGTAGGTGTATATAAATATTAATAATTATGTCTATGAAATATTATATATATATATATATATATATATATATATATATATATATATATATATATATATATATATATATATATGTATATATCATTAACTACATCATTGATAATATAGTATATCATGTAATATTATATTAAAGTTACTTTAAAAGTAATATATCAATATATATCAACTTGATAATCTAAGTAAATAATTTCACAGTAGGAATTATCGTGTTATTCTTTATCGGTTTGTATTTTGGACAGTTTATTAACACATAAAACACATTTATGTTATATAATGTTAAATAAATTATATTTGTAATAATTATAATAGTCAAATAATAATAAGTTGGTTTATCATTACAATAATGATAATCATAACTATAATCATCTGTTATCATTATAATAATGATAACAGATGACATCTGATTTATATAATAATATTATATTATAGTATCGCATATTAATGATAACATGCTGATGATCTTAAATTCAGATTATTGAATTTAATCTGTATATATATTATATATATAAATATATAAATTAATAGCAAAAATAAGATAATACATAATAAGAGAAAACATACTTTCACGTCAATATCAAGAAATCCTCCTTCAGCTACTTCAAACATTAAACTTAATTTTGTTCCTCTGTTTACTTTTTCGAAATAACATTCTTCTGCGTGGGCATCAATAGTTACAAAATATGAATAAACATTTTCTATTAAGCATAGTAAAAGAGGAATATATATTAACGACTTCATTTTCAAATAATCGAAATAAATATAATAATTTAAAAATATTAAAAATAATATGATAGCCACGTAAACATAAGAAAATAATATTTCATTTATAGATGGCGATACGATCTGTTAATAATAGTCGTCATGCTTAATATCTAAATTTAGAACGTAAAATATAAATATAGTTATATGTCAATCATAGTCCAAGAAATCACACAGGAAATTTAGGAAATGACTATATGAAGTAATAAGGTCCCACAAGTAAGATATGATTACGCTTGCACGCGAATATACTAATACACAATTTTCGCCTAACTCTGGCTCCATTGATTTCGGATATCACATCATGCCGAGAAAACATTCGTCTAGATCCGAAATAGAAGTGGTAGAGGTGTATGATCTTGCAATTTCGATAAGCAAAGAATTTCAAAATATAATTGACAATTATGGATCAGATTCAATTAATAAGTTAATGCCTCAAGTTATTGTGGCTTTAGAATATTTGGAGGGTCAAGCTGATCACCACCAGCGTTTGACAGATGAATGCAGTGATTTAAAAACTACAGTCGATCGTCTTCAAGCAGAAAAATCTAAGAGACTGGAATTAAAAGATCACTATGTTAAAGTTAATATAATACTATACTGTGATACTATAATAATAATATAATATTGTTAACTATTTATTATATATGTATAATCATTATAATACCTATATGATTATAATAATGATATTGTAACATTAATTATCATAATTATTATGTACATTTCATTATCAAAAATAAAATATATTTAAAAAAAACTAGAGGTTCGTAAATTCAATTATGAATCGTAATTGAACCATTGATATAAAGGAAGAATAAAACTGTCTTTATATCGATGAATGGAACACGTTATATATTATCATTGCATCATAAAATGCATGCTCAGCATTAATTACAGCATGGTGCTATTATTATACATTGTATGTATTTTGTATATTCTTTATTTTATAAAGTATACACTATATACTTTATACAGTGTATTTACAGCGTATACTTTATACACTATTATACAATATGTATCACATTACATTATATATATATATATATGTTTGAGTCAGAATCCAGTGAATTTAACTGTAATTAGTAATTACACAAACTACTGATACTACTATAGTAACTATAGTAATATACTATATAATTACAATCAATACTTTAATTAGTATTCAATAATTAATTCAACAATTCAATAATTATAATTGTAATTTCAATTGTATTATAAAGATATACATAATTATAAATACTTAATTTGTATAAATAAATATATATATATATATATATACAGTAAAAGCCGCTTGTATCGACAGCCACATGTATCGATATATCGGTTCTAACGACAATTTCAAATATATTTGTTGGAATTTCCATCTAATACATGTTACAGAATATCGCGTGTATCGACAATCGGCTGTATCGACAAATCGGCTGTATCGACAACATTTTACTATACAATTTAGAAATTTTCATCACGTGTATCGACATTATGAAAATAGTACACATATTTACCATATATACTATAGTATGTATGATATAGAGTTGAGCATATTAATAAACTATGGACTATAGTACATATATATATATATGTATATTATCAAATAAGTTATGATGATATGAAGAATTAATCTTTGTATTATTGTAGATTCACTACACTATGCACATTGTTATATATATTACCCATATACACGCATACCCATTTATATATATATATATATGCATATACCCCTATATGGGTATATACATAAATATATATATTAATATCATGTTTGATACTACGCAGTATAGTATACTCGTACGTAGATATTCGTATGCCAGCATGTTTGCCCATATATAGACTCATACGAATGTCCCTACCACGCTGGGTTAATTCCATGACTTATATTACGTAATCGAAATCGCTCGCATTAATAGTATTAACTTAATATACACAATTAACGATATAATAGAAATTAAGGATAGCATATATTTGATATTTGATAATAAAAGTACATATTCTATTAAGTGGGCGTAATTTAGAAATTAGCCACGCCTTCATCATATGTAACGACAATCGGATGTATCGACATATTTTTGGATCTCCTGGGATGTCGATACAAGCGGCTTTTACTGTATATATATATATATAAATATATTTATAATATATATATTATAAAAATTTTAGTATTGATAATGAATATATAATGAAGATAATGATATATCATATTCTTCATGTAATAAAACAATGTGTTATCTAATTATAAACCAATGTAATACTGGCAATTAGCTATACTATTTAAACACATGATCATATTCTAAATAGAGAGCCTAATTAATATTACCTATTATTATTATTATTATTATTATAATACTTACACAATATTACAGTATTCTATGTGTGAAATGATACATATTTCATTATAATCTGAATAATTCATTATCAGGTGTAGTATAGATAGTTGCTCTATAGCAGATATGTTGATGTTATAAATACTATTACATAATATCGTTTATTTCATTATACATAAATGTATAAATTATAATAAATTTATCATTATATTACTGTGAAATGTCACATGATATAATAGTATAGATTTATAATACATAATTTACATACACACACATATTATACATTACATTTATTTTATATGTTTATTTATTTTTATATAACTACATATATTATATAATAAAATATAATTGATATCATATAATTATTTAATACTATATCACATATATAGTTATATATATGGTTCACAAAAAATCCAAAAAACTAGAATTTAACTATGAGTTTTTGTGATTAACTGTGATTTTTGGATTTTATTACATGTGTTTTTTTGGTTGGATAAAATAATAAAATTTAAACTTCATAAAATATTATATTATTATTTATTAACGATAATGTTGATCAATAAATCATAAATAGATATAATAATTTTTGCAAAAAAAATAACTGAAATTATTTAATACTATGTTAAAAAAGTTTAACCCCAAAAAACTCCAAAACCTTTAAGAATTTTTAAATCTAAAAATATAATACCTCAAACCTGACTAACCCTGTTCATAGGACAGTGACCAGAAATAGTTACATATACAATATATTAGTATATAATTAGTATTATTAATTTAATTTAAAATGAAAGCCCTTTGATAAAAAGATAAAAGGCTTTGGTAATATTAAGCTTGATTTAAATTTTATAATTCAAGTCTAGTAAGTCAAACTATTTAGATACAATTTTAATGATAAATTTTGATACAATTCTATTTTAATTATCAATTTTTGATCAATATAATACCATATGTAGTCCATAAATAAAAAATGAAAAGTCATTGTGTATATATATATATATGTATTTTTATAAAATAGTTTAAATTAAACTGTTTAATAAATAATAATATATAATATAGTATTTATATCTAACATTTTCTGTTTATATACATATGTTATTCCAGTAGTAAATATATTTCTATATTTATCTAATTATATTTATAAACTATTTATGTGTGTAATTATAATCATATTTAATTGTTTTCAAATAATAATCAATTATAATTAAAAGGAACATTATGTCAGTTATATATATATATATTTAATATTAATAATATCGGGTTATTGGACATATCGAATAGCACATTGAATAGCACCCTTACCATAGTTATTCACATAATAACGGTTCACAAAATGTTTATTATAGCCATCAATATTAGATCTCCTCTATGTTCATAATTTATCTATATATTTATGTAGAAGAAAGCATATACTAAATGTATAAATATATGCTAATATTTAATATAATCAATGAACGAGTCATTCTTGATTGGTAAACGATATATATTATGTAATAGTATTTTATTCAATGTATCAACTGCGAAGAGCTGTATATTGCGGAAAGAACCATGTGTTCGAAGCCTAAAATTAGAATATTATATATATAAAATAATTAGAAATCAAACAATTTCAATATATATAAGTAAATTTACTTAGGAAATTTAAGCTACATAAAGCATATATCGTAAATAATTGTCCGCATATATTATACATATATCAATATAGATGCATATATATATATATAATAGTTATTCATACGATAGTTCCGTATTATTCCTCGTAAATAAACAATGTCTACAGCGCAGTGGAAATCATTGATCATCACCGGTCATCGCGTATTGACCGGCGCTCGCGATCGCAACACCCTCGTCTCCCCCATATAATCAATAGCGGCGCCCGTTGTACACGACGCGGCCAACCGTACAAGTCCCTATTGTTGGCTTTAATCTGGCGTTAATCACGCCGCGATTGCTAACGAAGCCGATCGCTGTGTCCTCTCTCTCTCGCTCGCTATGTCCTCTCTCTCTCGCTCTCTATGTCCTCTCTCTCTCTCTCGCTCGCTATGTCCTCTCTCTCTCTCTCTCTCGCTCGCTATGTCCTCTCTCTCGCTCGCTATGTCCCTATCTGTATACAGTCCGGCGACTTTTAATCTCGTTTTCCTAGAAGTAACGCAGTATTCCGGATACGTTATAAACTCGTGTATGGATTCATTCTAATAAACAAATGTATATATATATATATATAGTTATAACTGAAAACTTCATCTAAGTTCCTGGATGGGATGAAAGGACTCCACCAAATAAAAAATAACAATAACAATAACAATAACAATATATATATATATGTGTGTGCGTGTGTATATGGTTTCTCTGTTAGGTATAACATCATCTCTTCACAATGCCTACTTCACTATTATTTCATACGTATATCTATACACGAATAACTAATAATAGTTATTTATTAGATGTTTTTACACTATAATGGTAAAGAATTATTTATAAAAATAAAAATGTTTCTATATCGTTTTATAAATTAATTACAATTAAATTTATTATTAATAATAATTTATTATACAGGGATGTATATTATACCCGTTATAAATAAATAACAGTCCCTCCTCTCCAGCTCTAAATTCATCCTCAGTATATAATGTGTATCGTACAATGTACTGTGTACATTATCAGTTGCATGTAAGCCTATATTTTCCGATGTACAGTTTTTCTATTGCGTATTAGAATAGGCTTAAAACTTCTCTCAATAATGCATAATAATTGGTAACCATTATAATAATGCTGGGTTGATGAGTCACCTATTGATTTCTCATATTGAACCTAATTTATTATATAACAGTCCTGAAATAAGTCTATAATATTTTTCATTACATTATATTTCCTATATATATAAATAAAATGTATGATTCTAAAAATTCACTATAATATACATATATATATAATATATATATATGGTATATAAATATATTTTTGATAAATGTTGTTGTCAAAATTACAAATATTATTTTCCAAGATAAGTTATCTTAGATAACTGATATTTTATTTAACATTTTTTATATTGATTCTTATAAAATATAATTTATTTTAGGAATTCATATATTGTTATGCAAAAATTCAATAAATTGTTATGCTTTCTTGTTTAAAATTATTATATGAATTAAATTGTATTTTTTTTTTAATTATTTGTCACTTTATACTTTGATTTAATTTTGTTTTAATTCATTATTTTGTATACATTTTATTGATTTACCTAACAATTACATAAAACAACTAATTATTTTTGTTTAAATTTACATAACTTAAAATAAACAATTTTAATTAATATTAAACATGCAGTATATTTTATTCTAATATACATTTATATTGATAGTGTATGTGTAATATATATGTATACAGGTGATTCATTCAACTAATATTTTAATATTTAATAACAAATAAGTTATTAGTTAGTGATGACACATTCAATTATATTTTATAATCTTTATTTTTATTTTTATTCATAAATACTCTCATAAACTTTTTAATTATTGCTAGCTAAATGTTAAGTGTAGCAAACCATATATATATAAATATATTTATAAATAATATATATATATAATACATTTGTGTAATATTATACTATATTATTATCATGTTAAAATAATGATCCTAAAATTGTACATTCATATGTTTAATAGCTTATAATGTCATCTTTTATGTTCTTTATGTTGATTTTATATGCATTCATTTGGTTATTTATGATTATTTGTTATCATATTATATCTAACTAATAAAATCTATTTTTATCAATAATGTTTTATAGTAAAAATAAATGAATGTATCTATATTGTATATTCATAGATCTATCCAACTTTTATTTGATTTACTATAATATATTGTTAATGATAATTAATATTCTAAATAATCATTAATGATAATTAATTTATTATTCTAGTTTTTTCTATATAAATAAATTAATTGAATAGTATAATATATATATATATATATATATATATATATATATATATATAATATATATATATTATATATATATATAAATTATTTATAAATATACATTATTATTAAATAATATTTAATAAATATATATATATAAATCATTATATAATTAATAAGTTTAATTTAAAATTGTAAAATTCATAAAAATTACTATTATATTATTAGTATATAGTATATATATGGGTTACGATCAAAAAAGGACGAGTTGAGGGTTAAAGGTTACATTTTAAATGCAAAATAAATTTGTATAGGCTAACTTTGGGATGTAATGCAGCTAAAAAAAACAAGCAGTACAAAACTAAACAAATTAACCCACAAATATATATACAAAAAATATATATACTATTAAATCGTATTTCAAATGTAACCTTTAACGCTCAACTCGTCCTTTTTTGATCGTCTCCCATATATATACTATATACTAATAATATAATAGTAATTTTTATGGTAAATTTGAATTCAAAAAAAAAATGGAATAAATATTTGTATATTTGTTAAATCTAATATAAACTATTATTAAATAATTTTAAATTATGATATAGAAATCTATAGCATAAAGCCGCGTTCACACAAGCAAATCTGGCTTGATTTTTACACCACAATTTTTAATTTTGTGAACATTTATTAAATATTATGCAATATATGTTAATTAAAGTAATTTGAGTAAATTATAATAATTATAAATTATAATAATTTGAGTAGCAGATATCTGGCTAGAAAAATGGGGTGTAAAATGTGGATTGGGTTTGTTGGTACTTAAGTATACATATTGTGTTAAATTATTGTG
>OZ025241.1:23363317-23488317 GCA_964019155.1 Osedax fenrisi | reverse complement strand
TAAATATTTACGTATAAACACGATATACACATACGCAACACAGTTCGATAACGTCGAATTCCAACGATTCGCTGAATACACTCGACGGTCAACAGGAAGTGGTTCGTCTCAGGACAGTGGTCACCGCGCAGAGCGACGACCTTCGTCTGTTGAGGAGGGAACGGCGCCAGAAGAGCGTCGACATCGACGTCGTTAGTGTATCGGCCAATCGGATTGGCTGATTACGCCGGGATATCGCCATCCCGCGGAATTCATTTTAATTCGAATTTAAAGTATTCGTAATTCAGAAATGAATCACTACATCTAGTAACGGTGCCCATAAAAGGAGCTATCGAATTTCTCGAATATTGATTGTTATCGAATAATTAACATATATGTAATACACTATTCATTGGCATAGCGTACTTTTATGTTATTATCTCGCGTTAATGAACTCCACTCTCGAGTACAGTACAGTAATACATACACACTCATTATATGCCGTAGAATGCAATCACGGGTATCATCAGATTCTAACGCTAGATAACGATTAGTTAACCGCTATCTATTACGATCTGTGTAGAGGTCATCAGATAACGGGGTGACACACGCCCACCGGGTACACTCGTACTTAACGACGATACATTATTAATGAGGAAGTGACGCAATACCACATGGGCCCCTCCCCCGGCTAGTAATGCGTGGGGGGGAGGTAGCGGTTACTACGACGATGGTGTCGCTTCCCCGTTCACGACTAACTCGTGGCACCCACTCGAATGTTGTTAACGCTGTGAAGCGTATCGTCCACTCTTCGCGTTAATTACTAGTACGGCCGGACGGTTACCATCGCTGCCTTGCGTGCGGCGGGCTGGGGTTCGATTCCCCGCGCAGCCATAAAATGGAAATAACAAAATATTTATTTAATTTAGCTCCTGTTCATTAATGATGTAGTATGATCTCATCGATATAGTGTAATGCTTGCTATGAACTGACACTAACTAAGCACTAATACAACATATTATTAATAACCTTAACCATACACGTGATATCTTCGATTTCCGACTATACTAAGCCAGTGTCTCCATCTAGTGTTTATACCGCGAATAATACACGCTGATCTATAAGCCCGTTATCATCACAGAAATCTATTTATAGTCGCGCGCACGTGCGAGTTTGTGTCTTTTTATGAGTCACGTATTCCTTGCGTGTTTGACCTTTATAAAGGTCATTCGATATAGCTAGAAATCAGATTACCCATTGCCTAGTAGATATCCTATTGAATTTTATCAAAATATATTCGCAATATTTATGATAATTTCCTAAAATATAAATTTAATTTTTAATATCATTATTAATATTTGTATCTAAAATATAAATATGTATACTTTTTTTAATATTAGATTGCACTTTAAATTAATTAAAAGCAATACAATTTACATATGTAAGTGCTTCCAACTAATATATTGTATATTAATATATATATATATATATGTGTGTATTATAAATGGTTTAGAATGTGATGATTTAAATGATTACGATTGGTCAACGCGACTAAATCACAGTCATGTGACGTATTCATTAGCTAATGGTTGTATAAGTACTTTCCGTGCGATCAAACGCGTACCTAACGCATTGATTATTATCAAAGTCGTGTCCTCGTGTATGTCCTCTAATTCCACTGTCACCACCACCAAACCCCCCACATCAAGATACGCATTACATCACTGCCCCCACTTTATTACTTAGCCCAATTATAAATATATGTATCTATTAAAAATGTGTGTATTTGTTATATCTATTCCACTAGTTGCATCTCTTATACATATGTTCATACATTATAAACATAAATATACATATAAAGTGTATCATCACTCCGCCTACTCTAGACACCACCGTAGCCCCGCCCCCTCCCACTAGCCCCGCCCCCTTAACTAGACACGCCCCCCCCCGTCTCTAACTAACCCGATTACCTCAGTTGAAGAAGGACATCGAGAAACTAGTCCTGGACAATGCATCTAATAAGCACAAGTCACTCGTATCTAGAGAAAAGGTTTTTATGTGGTGTGTTTATAGTGCAATCTATGTAACAATTTAGTATATATACATACATATATATATATATATATATATATATATATATATATATACACATACATATATATATATATATATATATATACATACATACATACACATATATTTAGAAATAAATATATTTATATATATTTATTTATATTGATATGCATATATATATTTATTAATTATTAATACATATAAATACATATATGTGTGTGTATGTGTTATTCTCGTGTGATAAGGACAACCACAACACTTACGCACACTGTACCAGGCCGACCAATTGTCTGAAGATAAGAAAGAGCTGCGTTCGTTGCTCGAGGACAAGGAGACGGAGATACTGAACATCAGCCTGCTACTCGGAAATGTAACTATTACGTCACCACCTCTATTACATCATCATCGCCTCTGTTATGTCATCATCTCAACATTCTCATTAGCCAACATTAGGCGCTCTCACTGAGTTTACGCTGATGTCATTATCATATCTGAAATGCTCACTTGTCTGATTAACACTTTATCATTCTATTTCATATTCTTGAAATAATTCACAATAATGTATTATTATCTGTGATTAACGCAAGTCCATATTCCATGTAAACCATTAAACATGAAGGCATGTATTTATTACTGCTGTGCATTATTTCTCATGGTAACTAATCATATCACATTAATATTTACAATAGATCATATAGGCGGCGATTGGTTATATAGGGTCAATTAGCGTAGTATGGAGTGTATATCTAGGAGTTTATAAGGTCGTATATGCTTGTAAAGGGTCTTATAATATTCGACACCAATAGCTAATATTCACTCTTACTTTGAAGCCCTTTTGAAGGATAACACACACACACATATAATATAAACAACAATGAAAAAGAAAACAAAAATGTCTTCTAATACATTATTATTATTTATTATAGAGCGAATATATATAGCCTTATATGGCATTATCATGTTCGAGGAAACTGCGGCTAAATAATTGAATTAATGCATTCTCGTCCTTATAGCGGCGTGTTTTTTCTAAACGCGCGCTTCCCTATGAATATTTAATATATCGCGTGCATGCATGCGTGTATGTACCGACCTATAAATATTGTAGTAAACAATGTTTACGTTTGTGAGTAATAGCGCGACCTTTCCCGCGATTGAACAACTCTCGAACGATTACGTTGATATTACTTCTATACAAAATATATACTTAACTATATTTATTATACATTGTCGTTAAATATAAATCTAATGCTATGAATTCAATGAATTACGTTTTGAAATCTTGAATTTTTAATCTTAAATCGCATAGAACCATTAACCCTCTGTCTAAAATCTGCTAATTTACACCCGCAGCCTATAACCTACAACTCTACATCCTTCATATATGTTTATTTCAATAGCGTATATTATCTCTAGCTAATATTTATACTTTCGACTATATATTTGCGTAAATAAATTATCAATAAATCTATTAGTTCATTATATGCCCAATGCATATAAATACATGTATGTCTATTACTATTACGGCGATTCAGATGTATTGCGTAATACTACTATTATGTAATACCGTGATGACCTAACAGTTTGATTGACACTCGCTCTCTCGCATGTATCACCATGGTAACAGTTATTCAACACGCTTTCTTTTTAATATTCTCCAGCGGTTGATAAATAATCGTTTCCTTAGAAGCTACCTATCGCATTTCCTAATTAGAATATAAGTAAGTATATCGAATGTATATATAAATATATATATATATATATATATAAATATCTGTATATATATATATATATATATATATATATATATATATATATATATATTTATAGAGTAGGATAGGATAGAATAGTCATTTATAGAGTAGGATAGGATAGAATAGTCATTTATAGAGTGATGTATTTTTCATATTGGTTTTTTTCCTTTCTTTTTCATTATTTTCTATTATTTGCTTCATCAATTAGCTACCAATTGCTATATATATATATTTAAATATTTTACATTATAATTTTGAGATATATAAAAGCTAAACTATTCCATTAGTTCCATTGATTTTTCGCCAATGCAAAACATATTTGACTTAAATTTTATATTAAATATTATTGATTTAATAATTATAATTAGATTAGCTATATATTATAATACGTATATCTGAATTAGGATCATGAGAATAAGTGTACTATCAACATCCTTCCAAAATTTTTAATATATCTTTAAAATTCAAATTGAAATTAATTCATATAAGATTTAAGGTCATCAATTTGGAAATTAACATATTAACATACGAAATTGACCGCAACTAATTCTAATTTTATATTAAAATATTGCAGTAATAAATCATGTGAATACAACATATATTATATACAACTTTTGATAGCATTTAATAAAGCATTAAATAATAAAGTAAATAATTAAAAACTAATTAAAAGTTGTATACTTATTATAATAATATATGTTGTGTTCATCTTTAAAACGACATCCATAGTATTTATATGAAAAACGTTGCATAAAGAATCAATATAAAATAGTCTATATATATACAATAGTACACTCATTTGCATGATCCCAGAATTATACATAGATATATGGATTCATTTTTATTTTGTATTATATATCACACTATATAATGAGGTATAATACATCATGTATTATGTCATAATATTACACCATACTATAACGTAAATCTAATGTTAAAAATGATAGAAAAGATTATTAGTTGCCCGTAAATGATTCATTATCTGCATCTTAATTAATATATATATATATATATATATATATATATATATAATATACATTTAAATATTGTGGCTTGCCAACATTTAGAGTGTTTGCATCAAACACAATAACCTAGCAATAACCACAGCGTTTTCTAAATGAATGCAAATTATAATTATGTTGATGCATACATGTTATAATACACACATATATATATACACATACTCACATATATATATATATATACATTAATAGTGTTTAATTACCATATATGGGTTAACAATCTTAACCCGTTATTAATTTACTAAATCACACCCGTCATATATATAAACATAACAAATATATCCTTATATTTGTATCGTATATAATACGTATAATAGTATATTATTAACTTGTGTCTATATATGTGTATATGAATATATATAAATCTAACTACTATACTATGAATAAATAATAATTAGGTAGTTGATAGTGGTACATTTGTTGTATCGCTGTCTTCAATGTGATAATGTAGCGTATTACATAACATGATTATATAACAGCATTACAACACCATACATTCATATATATATATATACATATATATATGTATATATATGTATATATATACATGTATAAATATATATCTTCTAGTAGAGTACTTTTAAGTGATTATTTTTGCGATTGCGATATGTTTATTATTAAAGTAAGAGTTAAAGTTGAAGGAATGCTTACCGAACAAGACGTACATCTACTACTATAGAACATTGCGGGGTGATGACCATTATTAGTTTAGTTATATCCGCTACCGAGGTATTCATCTCGTCCAATTAGAGTTGTGTATACGTATTATAACAATAGATGTAGTGTTCACCTTGAGGCGGGGGGGCCTAAACCCAAACCCAACACACATAGTATTTACACGAAGGACGTCGCATCAAGAATCCATATAAAATAGTATATATATATATATATATATATAATATACAATAATACACTCATTATTCATCACGTCTAATTAGCGGAACAACGTAACCCTATTAACGATGGCACTCTAGCATTAAGCATTAAGTTAATTCTATCATCAATGGGTGTGTTAGCTAGTACAGTGACCCCCCCTGCCCCCCCCCCCCCCCCCACCCCCGTACACATGTGGCTAGACCTGACCACGTGGAGTGTTGACAACGCGGGATTATCTATCAACTGTGTATTAGACTAGCATAAGTATATATCGTATGAGGGTGCAATCATATCCAGGGTAGAATTATGTCTAGGGTAGCATTATGTATGGGGTTATCAATACAGTGTGCGCTGTATATATATTATATAATAATTTATTAACATTAAATTTAGATGTCATTTACTGACTAACATACAGGTATAAAGTTTATACTATAAAGCCTATCTCAGTGCCTATGTGTACATACCAGACCATACATAATATCCTTCACTATATACTATCATCTGCTCCTACCAGATAGTGCTCATATTCTATACTAATCTATACTATACTATGTCCACCTATACTATACTATGTCCACCTATACTATACTATGTCCACCTATACTATACTATGTCCACCTATACTATACTATGTCCACCTATACTATACTATGTCCACCTATACTATATTATGTCCACCTATACTATACTATGTCCACCTATACTATACTATGTCCACCTATACTATACAATGTCCACCTATACTATACTATGTCCACCTATACTATACAATGTCCACCTATACTATACAATGTCCACCTATACTATACTATATCCACCTATACTATACTATGTCCACCTATACTGTATCTAACAATACTTTATTATTTACCTATTTCATATAAACACACAAATGCATGCATAACCCCGACCCCCTGCCCCTATTAGAAGATCGGTTCCAACGGAGAGAACGAAGACGACAGACCTCGGTTCACCTTGAACGAACTGCGCGACCTTCTCTCTGAGCGTAACGACCTCAAGTCGCGTCTGTTTGACTTTGAGATGCTGTCGGACAGCGACTGCGACGCCACCAGTCTGAGTAACGATGACCCCGCGACCCCTAGCCACGGGGTCAGTCTGCGCGGTGAACTCGACGAAGTTGAGACCAGCACGTCGCAGATGTTTGTACCTCTTCCCCCTATTACCTTTATATCCCTATTTCATTCATTTACCTATTTCCTTCACTTACCCATTTCTCTTACATTTCCTATCACCTTCATATCCTTATTTCATTCATATCTCTATTTCCTTTATATCCCTATTTTATTCCTATCTCTATTTCCTTCCTCCTCTATACATCCCCTATTCTCTACATTGCATCAGCCTCCATGGCAAGGACTAGATGATGACTTATATTATCTCACCTATATTCTATATTTGTATCGTCTTCGCATCAAATTCAATTAAAAAAACACTTAATTTCAATTCAATTTATTTCATAGAATATATTACGCTTATATATTGCCATACATTCATTAAGTAGAATACAAATACTATATTATATGATAATATGACAGTGTTATATAACAATATTCTGTTAGGCAGTTAATTAGTCTCATTTATTTATCAGACAATAGCTATATTCCTTTCATTATTATGAAATACTAGTACCAATTAATCGTATCTAAATAATAAAAATGTGTTCATTAATATTTATCATTCGCTATAATAGATTTATATGTAATCACACAAAGAATTATATTAATATTGTAATTAAATACCATATATAGTATACACATTCCTTACTAGATAGCCTAATACCTGTTTCCCCTACTTTTATCCCCCCCCCCATCACTAATAGGGCCGCAGCGAATACCGATACTGATTCACCAGTTCAGGGCCCCATTAATAAAGAACCCCGTGATAAGATATGCCCCGATGAATCACTGATTAAGAGACTGTTAGTTGTGGCACCTAGCCAATGAATCATTAACGATCCCATTAAAAATAGAATTACGATTTCATGAATGAACTGTTTTAAGCAAATTTAGCAATTAGCTATACTCGAGAAATATTGAAATAGATAATTGTATAGAATATTTTATTCATATATATTTGTAAATTTGTATATAGTTTTAATTAATTTTTAATTCAAAAATATTCAATATTTCAATAATTCCAGAAATTATTATTTTTTAATTATTTCTCTTTCATTTTTCCTACATGTTATAAATATGTATAAATATTCATATACTAAATTATATATTTAATTATACTTTAATTATTAAAATTATATAATATAATAATTTTAAAATAAAATAATGTTGTTTTTAATATATTAAATATAAATATCTGAACGAATTGATATTATATTATATATATATATATATATATATATTTCTCTCTAATTTCTAAACTGTTCAAATGATTCTGGAATGTATTTTAAATTTAATTTGTAAATTAATCATACCAAATAATATTTAATATGCGCTATATTATTTATATATATACCTATATTTAAGTTAATTCTCTACTACCTTGTCAAATTACTAATGCATTACAAGTTACTATGATATAGCATGTGATCTGAACAACAATCACAATACCCAATACTAACAATGCTGTTTATTACTAACCCCGCTGTGTCTGTATAAACTCACTACTGTCAACAGTTAATCAATACTTTCATTTTGTACTATTATTCGCACCAGTGATTTTCACAAAAGTAGAAGTAACCGCCCATTTTAAACCGCGGACCATATTTGTAATCCTGCATATATTAAATATATACACCACGATTTATTTGTAATATTACATTAATAACATGTTACAATGAGATGTATCAATTATAATAGAGTGCAATCATGTTAAACGAGCTACATTATTGTACACACATACATGTTATAGAGAGCCTGTTAATGACTGTGAGATAATGTGAGATAATGTGAGATAACGTGAGATAACGTGAGATAATGTGAGATAACGTGAGATAATGTGAGATAACGTGAGATAACGTGAGATAACGTGAGATAACGTGAGATAATGTGATATAACGTGTGATATAACGTGAGATAACGTGAGATAATGTGATATAACGTGAGATAATGTGAGATAACGTGAGATAATGTGAGATAATGTGAGATAACGTGAGATAATGTGAGATTCTCATAGTGCTATCGTTATCGTATGTAGTAGCGATGACGCCCCTTCTATACACTAGGTGGCGGCGCGTACATCTGCTCCACCTCTACAGGTTTCAGCGATTACTCGACACATTAGACATTCCAGAGGTCGTCGAATGACCTCTCAACTTATTGCTACTAGGAAATACTAAGCCGACATTATAAATCTGAAGATCTCTCACTACTACTACCACAATACTACTATTACTAATACTACTACTACTACTACTACTACTACTACTACTACTACTACTACTACTACTACTACCCCAATACTATTACTCGAACTACCCCATTAGTACTACTACTAAAAATCATAAATATTTATTTTTGTATTTAGTTACATCCTACGACTAGAGTAATTAATAACACACTTATGATTTACAGCGTATTATTACGTATTGTTAATGAGTCGCGTGATGAACTACTCATTACGCGATGCTATTGTTATGAACCGCTTAACCTGTGCTAATCATATACCCGTAACAGGTTGTATTGTTAATCATATATATCGATGCATTACGAACGAATAAATATTAACGAGTTGAATTATGATTCATTGCGCACAATTCATTAAAATATAATACTAGATAGATTCTATAAATAGATGAACAACGATCGGCATTAAGTAAGCAATCATACCAGTGTGTATATTAAGTGTATCCATGTCTATCCATGTTTATAGTCTTATGTATCGTGTTCGTAACCTGCACACGTGTATGTGTGAGTTTCTAGCACCGCCTAACCACGGAGTTTTAATGGTACCCTCTCAACATAGCCCCCCACCCCCATATTTCTATTGTCTGTGCGCGAGCGCCGCCCTATCGTCTAATCGTCGTCAACGTAACCACGCCCCTTCCGTAGGTTCAAGCTGTACAACAGATCGCGACCGCCCCGTTTCTACGACAACCGGTTCCCCAGCGAAAGAGCCGGCTTTCGTCGCAAGTCGTGAACTCTTAGCGGCGGCGGAGTCGTCCTCTCGGTACATTCGACCTTTCCGCGACCTCTACACACCCCCCCCCCACCACCCCCCCCCTCCGTATATGTGTTATCGATATCACACCGAAGTATTATTCACATTATCTGTATAGCAACGTCTACCACCATCACTACTACTACTACTGCTACAACAACTAGTAGTTATGGTGGTTTACGTTCGTATTATCATCCACAACATCATTGTATTCATTAATCGAGAGAGAGATAGCGCGCGCGTTTCTAATATTAATATCCATCCACTGACTATTATTTTGTATCATTATGAATAATTTATTATATTTATATAAAAAATAATTTCTTTACTTTTTATATTCTTTTTGGAAATAAAAACGTTCATAGATATTTATGAATATGTTTTATTCAAAGTATTAGTAAATAATTCGAATAGACTTTAGGTGTTTTTATGTATACAATTCCTACCGTCGTTCAAAAATATATAAATTATATTTATAATTTACAAAATACTTCTTCGATATTAAGCTCAATATCTCTATTTCTATGTCTATGTCTCTATTCTCTTTATAGTACATGTTGTTTCTGTTACTTATACACTCTTTATTTTTGAAATTGTACTTTTATAGATATTTCACTTACATGTAAATTTGTTAAGAAGAATATATCTAAGAATAATGATTTATATTACTCAATGTATAATAGAACATTGATATTTAAACTATTGGACATATTTTTTATTTTTTAATTATTTTTGAAATGTTATATAAAATGTGATGAATATATTAAATATATTATACATCTTCAATATATATAGATACATTTATTTTTTTTTATTTTTTAATTAATTATTATAAATCAGATACCTATATTAAAATGTAGTTAAATTGATCACATTTATCTGGCTCACATAATTTTTTATTTTATTTAATAACAAATTTAATTATAGTATTAGAATTATAATATATATATATATATATATATATAGTAATAACAAATTCTTTTGGGTTTTAATAATAATAATAGTATATATTATGTATATTATATAAATTATACAATGTATAATTTCAAAAAATATAATAATAATAATAACAATTTACTTCAAAAAAAATTAAATTATTGATAAATATATTAATTTCAATTATATATTATTATTTAATATTAGTTTCAATATTATTAATAATATTATATACTATATTACCTATATTATATAAAGTACACCATGTATAATATCAAAATATATAAAAAAATAACAATTTACTAACAATAATAATATTATTAATTATGGTGATATTTTATATTAAATGTATTCATATTAAACTAGTCTAATGTTTAGAATATATTTATTATAATGTAATTAATAATATATTATAGAAAATGTTCATAATATTAATATATAATAAGATCAAAGCATTTAGTAAATAAAAAGATGTACTTACTCTAAAATTCAGATTTATATTTTACCTAAAATGTAATATGTAAACTAATGAAATACATCTATGCTAAAATTTTATATTATAACATATATTAAGTTAATTATATTATGAATGCATTTTTTAAAAATATATACAAATATTTATTTATATTTCATTTATCATTCTGTATTCATTTAATTCATTAAAAACATGACTGGAAAGAAAAATATTATTTGGAATGAATGTATTGAATCCTTGTATAAAGTATACTCTACTTTGCTTTTTAATATAATATAAAAGAAATATCTAATAATAATCATATATCTATAGAACTATTTATTACAAATAACATTCAATATAACAATTTATTAATACAAATTATTTAATAAATAAAAATCCAATATTCTTCACAAAAAAAAAACAAAATAAACCAACAACCCCTATAATAAGTAAATCTAATTTCATAAATGTGTTTATAAATCTGAGGCCACATTTCAGCGAATAAATACGAATTAAATTTATGTTTAATTCATAAAACAAGTATGTGGGATGTCTCAGATTATTTGCAGATGCAGATTTTACAGTGAATACCCACAGTTATTGTCATGGTCTCTAAGTTTATAGTTGCTTTATTTGTTATACTGTATATGCTTTATCGTTTATCAAACATCATCTTATATCATAGCTGACCTATATATTATAATCAATTGCATATTTATCTAAAAATCTAGTTTATAGTAATGTAATGGTGTAAACAAAATAAAATAAATCGACTCAAATATTGTTCTGTATATAAATTTTATTTTATATATATCATTATGTTAAATTATGGTTACAATACATTCCTAAGAAAACCACTTGAATCATAATTAATACCCTAAATGTATTGAATAATGTAATGTTAGTACTAAAATAAACTGCTGGTTAAAACATAATAGGAAATATGGTATCAAATTTTATATCTATGTAGATGTTTGTTATAGAAAACATACCTTATATATATAATCAACATATTATTACCATAATAGCTAAGATTAGTTATTTATAATCATATGTTATCTCGTATAATTGTGTTTCTTATGATGCGTAATTTTCAATTATTATATTCTGGTAGCTATCTTATTTTAATCTGCATTTATTTGACATTTATTCCATACAACTAATAGCATATAGATATATATATATATATATATTACTATATGTTTATTAATTGAATATTTTAATTTATCTATACCCTTATTAATACATACATAAATTTTCGGTTTTCGGACTGCAAACTGTGCTTATAAAGCAATCATCTATCTATATATATATTTGAAGTTAATGTTTTAGATCAAATAAATATGTTTTGAGTAGTTTCTTGAAGTTGGTGGTGTAGTACGTATAGATGTAGGGAGAATATTCCAGAAGTATGGGACGGATATTTCCAGTGAGTGTTAGTTGAATGTAAGTTATGTTTAGGAGCTTATTGAAGTAGAAACGTATCGGCGGAGCGTGTAATTAGTACTAGTAATTTAATTTGGAGTAGGGATGCTAGGAGAGTCATGATAGATTGTTTTATATACCAGAAGTAGTTTTTTATAGAGGATTCTATCATATAATTTCTATGGCGTACAGGTAGCCAATGGAGTTTAGCTAGGAATAGAGATACATGAGTATTGATGTATTTTGGTATGTTGAATATACACCTAGCTAAAGAATTTAGGAGAATTTGGAGTTTAGTGATATATGATGAGGAGGTATTATAAAGGATGAAATTGCAGTAGTCGAATAGAGGTAGGATTTAGGTAGAAGCTATAATAGTAGCGGTGGATATTGATATTGAGTGCTGAATAAGGCGTAGTGAGTGTAGTTGTTAGTTTAGTAACTTTGTGATGTGGGACAGTTGTCTATGAAAACTAAAAGTATTATCAAATATAACACCAAGATTTTTGACATGGGTTGAGTACTCGATGAGCCGTCTGTTAATGTTGAATGGAGCAGACGATGCTAAAGTTTGACTTCGGAGTGGAAGGTGAAGGAAGATAGCCTCCTCGCTTTTAATCGGATTAATACCGAGGCAGTTTATTATGAGCCAGTTATGAATGGTAGTAAATTACTAGTACTTAGAATATGAGAGGATGTCGGGTGCAAAGTTTATATTTTCTGTACATTTTACATAGAGTTGTACGTCGTCCGCGTACGTATGAAAGCTAACCGGAGAATTAGGAGAATTTTAGATAAGGGGAATTATCATAGAGCTAGAGAGAAAGCTTTTAGAGAGAGAAAGATAGAAAGAAATATCTCTCTAGCTCTGTGGTCCAAAGACAGATCCTCGAGGAACACCGTGTGTTACAAGATGGTGAGATGAACGGGATGAGTGAACTACAACTGAGGAAGTTCCGAAGTTCGGTTGGTTATGAAAGAAGATAGCCATTTATGTGAAGTACTAGTGATGCTTATAGATGTAAGGCGGTGTTTGAGTATTGATTGGGCAATAGTATCGAACGCGGAGGAGAAATCGAGTAGTGCGAGGATTGTGCCATTTCTATTATCAAGATTAGTTAGGATATGTTATTGTATTTTAGTGGAGTCCTTTCATCCCATCCAGAAACTTAGATGAAGTTTTCAATTATAACCATATGGATGTAATTTCCCTTCGGACCCGCTTCCATTTTAAGGCATCCATGGTTTTAACGAGAGCCGATCATTTATTTATACAAAATTATATAAGATCACTTCTGAATATTATTTTAAGACCTATTTAATGGTCCGGATGGGGCTTGAACATGTGTCCTACTGCTTGTGTGTCTGACACCTTAGCCAACTGATTTTAGATGATATTACATAAGTAGTTAGTTGTTTCGCTACAATTCGTTCCAAGGTTTTGGAGAATATTTATAGGTTGTGTATAATGAGGCTGTAAGGGTCAAGGTTTGGTTTCTTAAGGAGGGGTGTAATGAGTGCATGTTTATAGGATGTTGGAAAAGTACCGGATTCGAGGGATATACAGAATATATTATTGATGGTGATACTGAGGGAGTCAGCGATTTAGTGTAGAAGGGAAAGATAAATAAAGTCAAGAGGAGATGTACTTTTGGTGGCTTTAAGAAATGTTCATATATCTGGTATAGAAGGGACTGTAAATACACTAAGTGTGTGATTTTGCGAGGTGGGGGTTATTAAAGATGTATATGGTGTGAGATTGCTGAGACTCTCGCTGAAACTCTACTGAGAGTATTTGTGAGCTTAAGATGAAAGTAATCATCGAAAGTTGAAGATAGGGTAACTGGTGGAAAGTCGGGGAAAGTTTTTTCTTGTTTTATTATGCCCTAGGAGTTTTGAGTATATTGTGAAAGTTTTCTTTTGATTTGATGAGCATGATTATAAGGATGCGGTAATGTGAAATCGATTTTTCATTTAGGAGATCACGTATATATTTGGACTCGGTCAGTTGATAAAGCTTGAGTATAGAGTCCGATTTGGTTTTTATCCACTTATTTTCAAGTGTACACAATTTACGCTTCTATTTAAGTAGTGTGAGGCTATACTAGGAGGTGTCAAGTCTAAGCATAGCTTTGTTTAATAATTATTGGAGCTCGGGGTATAAGGGTAGTTGAAAGAGAGGTAAATAATTCATCGGAGGAGTTATTTTGGACGGATAGGAAATATGTGATAAAATAGTGAGTGTTGGTGACTTTTATTTTGCGGAGAGAAAGAATACAAATTATAAAATTGTGATATATTGAAAGTTTTATAGTTCGGAAGACTAATGGAACAAGTACAACATCGTAGTGATCATGGTCGTGTAGAGGAGGTACGTGAAGTGAATATTTATGAATTATAATGATCTATATATATATCTACCTATTTTATTTATATTGAAAAATAAATATAATATGAAAATATTATATATTATTTAATGAATTAATGATAAAAATAGAAAATAATTTATGAAAATAATGGTATATTATGACTTTTTATGTAAAATAATAATTCATATAAAGGGAATATACTATTATAAAGTGCAGCCAAATAAATGAAAGCATTAATATATTTAACTATAGTGTACAATGTTCATAGTATATATAAAATTATGATATTACTTACATACTAATCTTTACTTGATTATAATTTTTATATAACATACAATATAAATAAATAAGCTGTAGGCAATGAACCATGGCCTCCTTTAGCTTCCTTGAAGCTAAAGGAGGCTATGAATGAACCTATATACAAT
This sequence comes from Osedax fenrisi, assembly GCA_964019155.1. Lineage (NCBI taxonomy): Eukaryota > Metazoa > Annelida > Polychaeta > Sabellida > Siboglinidae > Osedax > Osedax fenrisi. Next base: position 23,472,867 of record OZ025241.1, on the reverse strand, counting down.
ATATATATGTATATAGGTAAGTACCTATATATATATTTTATATTTGTAAATACCTATGTATATTATATATCAAACTATAGTAGTGTACTATATATTATATTATTAATTTTATATCATCAACACCATATATAGTATTACAGTATAACAAAGCATTTTGGTATTACTATACAAATTATTATTTTAAAATATGTGCCTTGTCCTACTACTCATAATATTATATAATACACTAATTGAATTAATTTAATAATTGTATTTATTTCATTGACTTGTATTTAGGAAATGTGTGTAATTGGTTAATTGGTTAATATATATTTTTTTAAATTAAAACTTAGACCCAGGACTTTGACCTAATTAAATAATTATAATAAAATTATATTTTTTTTGCCATATTTGTATTCTTTTGTTGAATTGTTTTGCCAGTTTTATCAGTAATAACTTATTAATTAATGTAGTTGTATTTTTTATTTTATGAATATATAAAAATGAAAAACTTAATTTTTTAATTATATTTCATTATATTTTATAATTAAGAAGTAATGTACAAATCTATAATAATTTGTATAGATTGTAGGCTTATAAAGTATAAAATTATAATTGAATATATAATAATACCTGAGTATAGTTCCTTATTAAAAATTAATTAATAAAGACTAGTCTATATTAATTGTTATTAATATCAAAGATTTTCCGAAGTATATATTCATATTATATACATTAAATTTAAAATTGTTTATTATTTTGCCATAACATGATTTAATATACATTTACATACAGTACTTAATATATATATATATATGTAATGAGATGATTCAACTTATAGTATATTCTTGGTTATATAATAACTTCAATGTTTAATGTGTTTTTAATATAAATTTCAAGTCAGATTAATCAAATTCAAAATATATTACTTTACATTGATGGTAATTATCATTATAATGTTTCCCTTGCTTGTTTATATTGGTTAACATTTGATGTAGTTCAATAAATAATACTATAGATATATATATATACACACACACATCTGTGTGCAACCAGGGCCGTGTTAAGGGGGGGGCACACCGGGCACGGTGCCCGGGGGCCCACTAAGAATTTGGGGCCCATCATTTTTTGATCAAGGAAATCTTGATCAAATAATTGCACTATTTTAATATATATGTATTGATTAATATATGATTTAAGATATTTGATTATATACTTTATATACTTTTTTCCCCATTATATTTTTAATTGTATTGTTGCAAAATAATTTGATTCAATCCTATTAATGAATAAATTGCATAAAAGTGGCATATTATTCCATCCACCTAGTCAAACATTTAAATTTATAACTGGTTATAGTAACTGGAAACATATTCACGAGGATGCTGTTTCACATGAAAATAATAGTAGGCATCGAAACGCATAGGAACCCTACATGCTAATGATTAATAGAGTAACTAATTCAGTTATCAAAATTAAAGCATCCCTGGATAATCAATTGGAGAATGAGAAATTATATTGGTTTAAAGTTATAGAGAGAGTTATACATGTCATTAAATACCTTGTTTCACGTGGACTGCCTTTAAGAGGTGATAATCAGGATTTGGGTTCAACAAGAAATGGAAATTATCTTGGAATTATGAATTACTAGCTAAATATGATAACTTGTTAGCAGATCATTTATTAAAATATGGAAACTGTGGAAAAGGAAATGTTAATTATCTATATTCAACAATATGTGATGAGGTTATTTCACTATTAGGTGATAATGTAAGATCAACCATAATCAATGAATGTAAAAAGGTAAATACTATAGTATATCAGTAGATTCAACACCCGACATAAGCCATTTTGATCAACTAACAATAATAATACGATATATAAATAAAGATGATATTGTTGAAAGATTTTTAACATTTATACCTATAACATCTCACACTGGAGAATATTTAGCAAATATTTTATTATCTTTCCTGGACGAACATGAAATAGATATTGCAAATTGTAGAGGACAGAGTTACGATAATGCGTCAAATATGTCTGGCCGATATAGAGGTAAATTATAAAGATTATTATAAAATTATTAATTAATATAATATAGCTATCAATAGTATATTATTATATGTATATTATAATATACATTATTTATTTTAGGTATGCAATCAAGAATCATTGCAGTTAATCCAACAGCTTTATGGATTCCTTGCACCGCACCGCACATTAACTTAATTTAGTTGGCATTTCTGCATTAGAAACATCTTCAATCATTATTATGTTGATCAATTGATTATTTTGATTTCATAAAAAGATTATATATATATTCTTCACACCGCCAAGAAGATGGAATATCATGATAAAGCAACTAAGTGAAAAGCATTTAAAAGTACCAAAAAGAGACACAACAAGATGGTCTTCGCATGCTGATGCAACCGATGCCTTAATGAATGGATATTTAATTTTCAAAGAGTTAATTAAGCAATTTATTTAAAATAAAGAATGCTATCTAAATGTATTTCTTTAAATGAAGCAAAATGGTTGTTTAATAAATATAATAATTTATAAACGTCTTTATTTACTGTGATATGGAATACTATAGTAGAACGTATAAATCGTACTTCTAAAGAACTTCAAAGTACAAGTCTTGATCTCAATACTGCAGTTATATTATTAAAGAGTCTGCATAGCTATGTTTATAAGTTAATAGATGAGTTTAATAATCTTGAGAAAAAGGCAAAACAATTATGTAAGATATTAACATATTCATCTAAAAGAGCAAGGTATATTAAACAAATTAATTTGTCTTATTCTAATTAATAATCTATTATAGATTATCTATATTACATAGTAAACGGAAATTACATTTTGAAGAAACGGACCAACCAGATGAATAGGACTAATAGGACCTATATACAGACTCCATCGAAACATTTTGAAATTAATAATTTTGTACCTATTATTGATAAACTTCTACGTAAGTATTAAATATGATTGTAAATAATATTATTAAAATAATATACATTTAATGATTTAGACTGTTTAGATCAAAGAATTTGTACTTATGCTGATCCAATCAACTTATTCGGATTTTTATGTGAACTTGATAATCTATCCAATGAACAAATATCTGAGATATCATCTAGATTATCATCATTTTACCAATATGATATCGATGTAAATTCAGTAATGAATTTATTCAATTTGTTGAATTTATTCAATTTGTTGAATTTGTAAAGCTCCTAAGAACGAAATCTGAATCAAATATATTGGAAATTTATAAGGAATTTATTTCAAAGGAAATTACAGAATTATTTCCCAATATGTGCATTATCATTAGAATATATCTGACATTGATGATTTCAAATGCTACTGGAAAATAAGTTTTTCAAAACTTAAACTGATAAAAACATATTTAAGAAATTCTTTAGCTCAAGATAAATTATCTAACTTGGCATTATTATCTATTGAAAACAATATATTAAAATCATTACATACAACAGAAATTACAAATATTTTTGTAAATATGAAAACTCGAAAAAAATTATAAATAAAGAAACAATATATAAACGCTCAATGTATTAATTATTTTATATATTATTATAATTTATTATCATTATCTCTAAATTGAATAGTTTGTGTATAATATTATAATATTATCCCCTATATATTTCACAGTGATTATTTATAGGTATGCCCACTCCTCATAAACACATTAGAAATTAATTATTAGATATATTACATAGGTTTCTCACATATATAATTTATATAAACAACTATATTGTCCATCTAGGGGCCCACTTAAATATGGTGCCCGGTAGTAGATTTTTTCTTAACACGGCCCTGTGTGCAACCATTTCTTTATATCTATGATCATAGACTTAGAGTACCATGGTAATCTATGTATATGATACACACACACTCACTCATACACACACACACATACACACACACTCACTCATACACACACACATACACACATATATATATATAATATATATTATATATGATTATAATTATAATTAATTAACCTGGGAATAAATGTTGATTAGGTGATCTAGTAATTAAAAGTATTAACTATAGTAGGTACATAGCTAATAGGTGCCCGTATAATAACAACACTACGACCGGATGTGTACTGTGTACCGATGACCAGTGTGGGCGTGTTATAACACTAGTGCGTTGTCTCTGTCCATCGTGTTGACCGCCGTATCTAGACGGCGATAGTACCAAAGGAACGCGGTGAGATCAAAGGGTGGCGTAACGTTCCTATAGGAAAGCGTCGAGCTGTTATATCTTACCGACACGCCCCTCCCCAGTCGACACGCCCATGTTACGTAATAGATGAACGTGGCTTCTATGTAATAGCGCCGATCGCGTACGGTGTTTTATAATTGTTTTTGTGAACGGATCTTATTTGTCGAACTAACGGAATCGGCGAATAATAGTTATTTAATTTATAATAATAATTATTATAAATAATTATTTATTTTATTATATCTTTTCTTTTGTAGTTACATAGATATTAAGACGGTATGTTTATTAATAAGAGATATATATATATATATATATATATATATATATATATATATATATATAAGTTTACCACTAAGTAATGTACATATCTATGTATACAACATATATGTACAACTATAGTTCATTCTCCCTGGTAATATACATACTTACTCCAGAATAAATGATATGATTGATTGGTAATTTATTTTATGATGATACATTGCATATATTTATAATTTTGTGAATGGTGGATAATATCCACTGGATATCATATATTTTTTTTAAATAGATTATAATAAACATATATGTATACAAATACCCATGGGTATACTATATATATTTATATAATATAAAAGCATTTATAATACCATATACTTTTATATAAAATAAATAAATTAGATACACTACCCTATTACATAAACTCAGCTTATATATAACTAAACGTATATAGTATATGGTATTATCAAGGACACTTATCCTTGTTATTATTACCACTTTTACATTATATATATATATATATATATATATATATATATATATATATATATATAGTATCTATATAGAGTATTTTGAATATTATATGAACGACTATAAGATGTAAATTGGTCTATAATAAATAACTACCTTTGTGTCAGATTTATAATTAAATTAATAAATTAAAATATTGTATTATTTCACAAAACAATTTCACGTATTATATATAAAATTCATGATTTTTGTTATTAGTAATTTTGTATATTTAAATTATTGAATATATAATATTATATTATATGAAATAAATTTGATCTAATTAATAGTTATATAAGTAAATGAATTATAACAACATTAAATATCATAATACATTCGTAAATAGTAAATACTATTTATTATAATATAAAATTAAGTTATATATTATTTATATATAACGTTATAATGTTTTAAATTTATAAATAAAATATATTTAAATTGCATAATAGGTATTCTAATGTCTGGAAGCTAATATGATACAACGTATGTATATATTGATAACTATAGTTATATATGAATATTGAATTGTTTTACACTTGTTATTAAATAGTGTATTTAAATCCTATACAATTAATCCTACATTTATATATATATATATATATATATATATATATATTAATTTGAATAAATCAAATTATATTTAACGTATACAAAGGGAGTATAATCAAAGCCAAAAGCTTTGGTATAACCTACATATATGTGTGTTTGTATATGAATTAACATATTAAAATAATAGTAATCAAATTATTTAAATGTTATAACATTTATGCCCACAATTAATTACTACAATATTTCACACGGGTTACGATCAAGGACGAGTTAAGGCTATGGGTTACGTTTTAAGTAGCAAAGGTTACATTTTAAATGTGAAATAAATTTATATAGGCTCATTTTGTGATGTTATGTAACAATATAACCACCAACTCGTCCTTTTTGATCGTCTCCCTTTCACACTATTATGTTTGAATTTTATTTTATATATATATATATATATATATATGTTATATAACTATGTTATTCATTTACAATTTATTATTATTGTGGGGATATGACAAATACAACTACTAATAAAATGTAAAATATAATAAATATATTTAGAATATAAATAGCTAGAGAAATATAGATAGATATATGCATAGATTTTGAAATAGATATTTTAAATCTATGCATCTATACAATAATTTAGTATTTACCTATTTCCCCATTAATATCAACAGGATATATACATTTGTTTTGTGAGCGCATTTATTTCAACCTCAATTTAGATTATCATCACTTTGTTTAATATATTTACTTATTGGGTTAGCATTTTGGTATTATATTATTAAATATAATTTAAATTTGTTATTAATACATGTTGAAATATTATTGTCATTTTAAATTATAAATTATTTTTAAATATTTTAGTTAAACCCAAATAATCAATATTAACTGTAATATTATTTACAAATATATTGTATTTGAAATTTAAAAATCAAAATATTTAATTATTTAGAATAATTAAAATTTAATTTAAGATACATAATTTAGTATATATCATGATATATAATATCCATAATTATTATCATAATAATTATGGTAATATAATTTAATTAGTTAACTGTTATTAGTTTATTTATAAATATTATTTGTTGATAAATACTCGAGTATATCACAGATATGTCACACTTTATATTTGTATTAATTATTAATAATATTTGTTATATAAATACATTGTTATAATGGTTACTGCACGAGTTAGTAACGGTTTTCAAAATGTTACCAGCAATTGAGGCGTTCGCCGCACGCCGTGCGGCGAACGCGTATATCGTATACACTGCCATTTTAACTGTATAATACAGTTAAAAATAGATTATATGTTTATATTCACTCATCAATGCCTACCGATATTGATAAAGTTTATATAAAATATATAATATATTTTATTTATATTATATATATATATTATATTAAATTATATAATTTATATATAGTATATATATACACATATAAACACACACATATATATATATATATATGATGATGATGATATTAGGTTTATTTGCACTAAAATAGGGTTATGTAGACCCCTTCGCTCGTGCGGGAAGAAAATAATAATAATACAATAATAATTTAATAATACATTGAATATACCAATGACAACAATAATATAGAGGACTATTATATACTACTGTCTGCATTGATATGGTGTAGTGTTAAATACTACAGACTGCATTGATATAGTGGAGTGTTATATAATAACAAGAATATATATATAAAATATATAGATCTATGCGCGCTCGCCGATGTCCTCAATTCCTGATAACATTTTGAAAACCTTTCCCAACTCGTGCAACCCCCGTAATAATAAAGTATATATTATATAATATATTATTTGTGTAGTCATTTTATTTATACTAATTTATTATTAATTTATCTACCCATCACTATTATATATATATATTTTATAAATTGTTGTATTGGATATTTTGTTTGAGTTGACGTTTCACTATATACCTTTATATATAACTATCTCGAGAGAAGTGATTTCGTAAGGAGTGGTATATTGATGTTTGGTGATCTCTTGAGCAATGATAATACATATTAATATATATATATAATTATTTATAAATAGTAGAATTTACACTGAGCACGAAATCACCAAACGCACGAGACTATCCTCCATAAACTCATTTCATTACTTTTAGTATTATATATAGGGTTGTGAGTTAATAAAAAACACGTTTTAAACAGACGTTTTAAACGCGTTTTAAACCGTTTTAAACATAGAATAAAAAACGAAAAAAACAGAAAAAAACAAGAGACATACATTTATACATATATTTATTTAATTGTAATATTTAAATTTAAATTTAAATTCAATTTGACAAATAATAATTTATCTGCTCTTTTTTTTGATATAATAAATTGTATAATAATTGAAAAATGAATGAATATTTAATAAATGTATAAAATATGTGTATACAAATATAATATTATTATTAAAAGTTAAATTAAATTTCTTTTATATTTTGATATAATAAATTGTATAATAATATATATTATTTTTAAAATTATATAAAAAAATAGTATGAATTTTCATATTTTTTTAATAATAATATATTAATATATAAAAGAAATATGAAATTTCATAATATATATTATTATATAATTTATTATATCAGAATATAAAAGAAATCTAATTTTACTTTATTATTTATAATAATTTATTATAATATAAATATGAAAGTTCATACAGCTTTTATAATATTAATTATATAATGTACATATATCTATAGATTGTGATACAATCTCCATGTCTATAACAAATAATTAAATAATACAGAAATACTCTAATATAACTTAAATATATACTCTAAATATTATAATTATTATAATTGTCATACTAATGTATAGTTTGACAATATGATTTAATAATGCTAATAATACAGATAATATATTATTTGAATTATTACTGATTATTCATATAATATGTACTTACTTTATTATTATTTTATTATTTAACAACATATCTACTTTATTTAAATAATTTTATATTTTTTTAACAGAAAAAAACGGATAAAAAACGAATAAAACGAATTAAAAACGAAAAAAACCGTTTAAAACATGTTTTAAACAAACAATAATAAAAAACGAGTTTTTTAACAACCCTAATTATATATGTATATTACTAATACTAATAGTAATTCATTATTATTAATAAAAATCTAAAATTTTTCTCATATAAAATATAAATGTTAAACAAATAGATTTTTTTACATTTATAAATTTACTAACTTTATTAAAATTATTTTTAAACTAATATAAATTAAAATATATCACTGGTTAATAAAAATATAAATTTACAGAATCAATCAATTTAAATATAAATACGTGTTTTACCCCCCAAATTTTATTTGGTATTAATTAATAATAACCCTTAGAAACATATTATATGAACTATTTTAGTTAATAGAAACACTATTTATTTATAACAATCTAATAGCATAGTACTATCAAAGCCTAAGATACATGATAAAGCAATAACGGTAAAAAAAAATTTCACGGTCTAATGATTTATTAAGACACGTCCATCTTGATGTGGTCATATTTAAAATTTTCTTTATATTTACATACAATTTATTTAAATTTGTCATAATATTAAATTACATATATAATTACTTAATCAAGACTAATTTAGTACATTTAATATTAAATATTTATAATCAATATTAGATACAATAATTATTTTTAGATTCATATAATGTTAAATACTTGGAAAATAATGGAATTATCGGAATTATCTTTGTTATTATAAAATGTCAGAGTTTTAGGTGGCCGATACTTATATATACACTACTTCACATTATACGAATTACAAGATATTTTATTTTCTCACTTGGGGAAATAATGAAGTTAAAAAAAAACAGCAAAATAAAACCAAAGAAAGCACACAACCCCAAAATAAAAATTTAACTCGGACATTCTAATAATAATAAGCGGCGGCGGCCTTCTTTTAGATTCACGTACACATTTATTATAGTATTTTAATTTTAATATTAATTTAAAATTATTTTCAAATTAAACATTAGAATACATCACAATTTATATACATTTATGTATATAAATATATATTTATATAATTACGTGCATATAAATAGAGTATATAATTTGTGAAATATTAGATCATGACATTTTAGATATGATCAACTAATAAGTATGAGAATGTTATTTTTTATAATGATGCTATTGTAATAAAATTAGTATCATTGGGAAGCTTATTAAATTATATAATATAAGTCATATTTATTTTTATTTAAAAAAGTTATGATCAAAAATGTGGTATAAATTTGATTGCTTAAATTAATTTTGTTATGAATTATAATTATGAAAAATAGAATTTATTAAAACAGAAATATGCCTATTAAATTTGGTATAAATTAATATTCACCTATTTCTAAATAATATTAATATTATTAATAAATATATGCATATATTTGATATTTATATTCAATAGAATCTATAGTAATAAATACATAATATGATTTTTAAATTAATTTTATCTGGATTCTATTTACCAAAAACATATAATATATTATTAATATCTATTATATAATTAAATACCCATGTTTCCTACTCATTGGGTGTAGTGACATATTACAATTTACATAGGCTTAATATGCGACTGTATCTTGGGCTTTGGTACTATTATAGTATTATTTAAATATTTGTAAAATTCCATAAAAAGTTTACCATAATTAAAATAAATTTAGAAAACTGTAATTATAAATTTATAAAATTATTTTTAATATGGATATATATTTTAAATTCTATCAGAATTATTTTTCAAAGATAAATTTATTCATAAGCGAATAAACACATATTTTAATATCAAAGTTAAAAAACTTTTAATGTTATGTAAACTAAGAGTTTTTAATTTAAATTAATAATAAAAATATATCAATATTATTATAACACTATTATATGTACAACATATTAATACTATGATGATTACGCTAATGTAATGAACAAAATCTCCAAACAAAACCTTATGGCGGACCTTTCAAATTATACAATACAAATATTTTTTCACAATTTATTTTAATATTTAATATGAAATATTATATTAAAGTGTATAATTTTAAACCAAAAAGTTCCTACATTTTAATAAAGTTATTAATTCTATTAAATAAAATATATGTTATTTGATATAATAAATTTATTTTGTAGACACTAAAAAGTATTATTTATACTTTATAAAATATAAATACTCATTCGATAATGAATAAGTTAACTTAATATTTTCAAAGAATTTATTATAATAATATATATTTAAGTATAATATGTTATATATATATATATGTTATAAAAATTGATGTACAATTACTGAACTTATTAATTTTTAGATCGATTTCATAGATACAATGAGTGAAAAACACTGGGATATATTGGTTAGGAAGTCAGTCGATGCGTCTAACAAATTAATAGGTATATCATTATTTATATTCTCATAATTATGAATCATTTGTTAATCATTGTTTACATTTATTTTAGATTGTATCGACAATCAGATTTATTTAAGAGATGGATGGCATACTGCTTTAGTTTCTTATATAGATAACATGAGTTCATTTTATGTGCAATTTAAGTGTACACAAGTCGAATTATATGAACTAATGCAAGATATGATGCAAAGAAAAAGTGCAACTCCTTTATCCATACCCACCATAGGTATTTATTTAATACGATTAACGTATATAATTATAATTAATAATTTTATAAATAAAAGGTGCTTACTGTATTGTATATGGATCCGATAAACGTATGTATAGAGCAAAAATTGTGCAAATAAATAAAGGTTACATTAAAGCTTTTTATATCGATTTCGGATCTACAGAGGATATACCACTTGAACACATATTTCCTGCTTCTACTGAAAATGGTATTAATTATGATAATACTAAACATTATTCATGATGCTTCTATTATATTTTAATAATAAATAATTAATAATAACTTCATTGCGATTCATAGGTTTTAATGACATGGCAGCTTGTGCTTTGCATTGTCGATTAAATGGCTTAAAACCATGTTTTGCTGATAATTCATCCAGCATCGAGAAATTTACTACAATTGTAACTAATAAAGACATTCTCATTAAATTGAATAAGAAAGGTTATATTCTAATTATATGATAATATTTCATTGTATTACTATATTAAATAAATTATTATATCATAAATTATGATATTATAATTTATTATGATTCATAATAATACACATTTCTAAATTTAAATGATTTTTTATAAACAAATCTTACTTATTTCTCTTTACAACATGTAATAATATCTGGTGTATAATCAAAGATTTTGCGAAACAAAGATGGTTCATTCCCATTCCTCTAAGCCAGGGTTCGAAAAAAATCCGATTTATTTGATTTAGATCGGATTTTTTAGATTTAAATCGATTTATTTAATTTTAATGCAAATAATATTTAAATTGTAAAATAATATAATAAATAGATGTTTAATTAATTATAAAAATTGAATAAATCATTTTTCAACTGCTAATAGACTTAGAAATTTAAATAACTATTAATGTATATTTAAATTTACAAAATTATATATAAATATAAATTATCTATAAAATTAAGTAAAGATATATAAATAAATAGAATTATATTATAATTATTTTATTATAAAAATGTGATATTGTGTATCTCTTGAATTATCTAAATTAATGTATACATTATATTATATTATGTTGGATAATGCAACATTAAATAATTATTATTTAATTACTAGTGTTTTGATATTATACTGACTACTTTATTATCTAGAATTATATTCAAATAATTATGCTAACATTATTAATACAAGAAATCAAATAAAAACGTCGTTTTTGATAATTATTTTAAATACTTTATATTAAAATATTTGTATATAAATACAAGCTTTGCAGCTTTATTCTATAGCAGCTTTTAACTCACAGTCTATTTCTTAATTTTGAATGCACCAATCTTTTTTGGATATTATATATAAACAAATAAAATTATATCTTTCTCCAATAATGTTTATGATATATATAATTCTTATTTATTTAACATTATATATTTTTCCTTTGATGTTTATGAATCATAATTTATGATATACGTTAAACTCCCAATAAGTCGGATTCGCAAGTTACCGGGAAAACTGTCCGACTTAACGAGATGTCCGACTTATCCTAGATTAATAATATCATGCAAATAAGACATGCGTCGCGCAGCGTGAGTTTAAGGGTTACCAAAATGTGGAATTATGCAACAATCAATAACAAAAATGTTGTATTCAATAATATTACTTACTAAAATTATAATATACATTAAATAATGAATTTTAATATTCAAATTAAACATTTCTGACATTTTATAAAAAGTCCGACTTATCCATACTACTTATCCGACTTATCCGATTAATTTAACATGATATAAATCCAATTAAACCAATTAAATGTGTCCGACTTATCGAGAAGTCCGACTTATCCGTACTCCGACTTACCGAGAGTCTTGCCGACTGTATATATATATATAATTCTCATTTATTTAAATATTAATGATATAACATAGCCTCCTATATTCTTATAGGAATATAGGAGGCAATCATGAAAATAATTATTATATTGTAAAAATCATGATCTAATAATTATATAATACTTTGAGAAATATTGATTTAAATAAAAAAAAATATGATTTTTTTAGGCTGATTTAAATCATTTGATTTAAATCATTCGAACCCTTCTCTAAGCTATGTAATTATTTTAATATAGCTATCATACCAACCATGAGATGGATACACATGCATTATTATAAGTTATTTTACTGTTAATAATTCATAAGGTAATTAATCTACTTCGACTAATTAATCGACTAATATATTTTTGATAATATATATATGAATTATATTTTTTTTAAATATATTTTTTAATTACGACAATTTCACGATATTAACAGTTTACATATAATAACTCAATGACTGAATCGATCTACTTTTTACCTTGATAAATTTGGTAACTTTTTTATGAATTCACTTTTGATATCTCCATATATGTGTTCCATAAAAATAATATTTTTATGGAACACATACTTTTTGATATAAACCGAATATTTATATATATATCTTAATTTAATAATATATTATGGTATTTGTTTGAATTTACATGTAAATAGATACAAAATCTAAAAAGAGATTTTAGATCTCTACCCATTGCATTTGAGCTAGTGTCATTTTTATTTCAATAATTCGGTCGAGTGAACTATCTTTCCTGTGGAAAATCTGCGGTATGGTATATAATATATATACTTGAATTATATTTTATCAACGACCAATTATATTATATTATGGCCAATACCAATCTTACCTATATAATATATATACAATGATTGTGGTATCTCAAGGAACAATGGTAAGATTGGTATTGGGCATAATATATTATAATTGGTCGTTAATAAAGTATAATTCATTGTAATGACATTTCACATATTATTACTAATAGATAAATATATATATATTATATTTTGATCTAACTAAATTACTCATATTTATTCTAAAGATCATTCTAAAGATGCAATTATTTCAATTTGTTTGTGCAAGATTAATTTAAATGATCATATATTGACGTATGCAGACTTTTCTATCACGGAAACGGCTTCTAGTGACGATGTAATACGTTAGTATGATTGTTTTTATTAATATTTTAGCTTGATGCATGAACATATTTAAAATGTGAATAATATAAATATAAGATATAAAATAACAAGTTTCCTGCATTAATATTTTTTCGTAATACAAATTTGTCTATATAATCGTCTTATTTCCGTGTATACTCGTCAACTTAACATTTTATAAATGAATTAATAATCTAATATTATTTAAATTTATTTTCTTATTTTACACATAAAACAGTGCTAAAACCAAACGATCGATCTTTTACTAAGGATTTTTATAGAGCATATATATGTTCTATAGAATCAATGTCATCATTCTACATAAGATTGGAGAGTGAAGAGACTGAATATTATTCTAAAATCGATAATGTCGATATAAATAATCCATCGCATATTTATCCGACCCCAGTAATTGGTAAGAAATAACAATATAAGTTACCTTATTTATAAATAATTCAGATTCAATTACATATAAGCATGATCAAATTATATTTATAATATTAAAATAGGAACTTACTGTATTACCGATGGACCCGATATATTTTCGAAGAGAGGACAGATTATTAGTGTATTTCAATATGGAATCAATGTCCTATTTATAGATACCGGCAGAACTGAAATGATTAAAAATAAACGAATCTACCTTCCTATTGAGAAAAATGGTATGTATTTTAAAATTGTTCTAATTGTTAGAATGAATATATATATATATATATATATATATGAATTAATCAGTTCTATAAACATAAATATAAGGAGGATCAGTGAAAGCGATAAGCTTTTATTTTACATTAATATTATTATATATATATATTATATAATATTAATGTTTATAGTAATTAATATAAAATTAATAATCTAAAAATAGTTATATTCATTTTAAATTAATATTTTATTATAACAATAATATTAAACAAAAGTACGACGTTCTTATTGTGCAATATTCAGTTTATACCCAATATATATTTAAATTCCAGTATATTAACCATTTTTAATGCAGTCGCGGCGAGATATAGTTTATAAAGAAGCAGCGTCTAGCAACGTCTGGCAAATTATATATTAAATGTGTTTAATTAAATGTCTTATATACGCTATTTATTAAATATACATACAAAATTAAATATTCATTATTTTCAAAATAATATAATATTTCATATTATATCAAAATAGCAATACTGTTATATGTTTATTTAATGAGATATATTATATTATATATATAAAATAATAAAATAGTTTTAATTTTATATAATATAATGTACAAATAAAGCTGTTTTAGCGATTTTTTTATCTTATTTTTTAAATTATAAAATTGTCATTTGTTTACATAAATATCAATGGACGTTATGCACTTAATGATCGCTAGGGTAAATACTGAAAAATTCAATAAAAGTATAGTTTTAGGTACAATTTAATTATTATTTATTATTAAAAGTATGTGGAAAATATTTCATAATAAAGTTATCTATAATAATAGAAAAAAAGTCATATAACCTTCTAATATTAAAATTATAATTGTATGACCTATATTACAATATTCAGGTTAAATCACTCGTAAATAAATACATAGTAAATAGTCCCAGTAATTTGAATTGTGTATTAGAGTATTTGATGATGACCGATTAGAAATTTAAAAATTAGTTAATTGGTCAAATGTTTATATAACTTTTGATGTATTGAATATAAATTTATAAATTTAAGATGATTCTAAAGATAATTTATTTATCTAATAGATATACATATTTCAATAAATACATAGTAAATAGTCCCAGTAATTTGAATTGTGTATTAGAGTATTTGATGATGACCGATTAGAAATTTAAAAATTAGTTAATTGGTCAAATGTTTATATAACTTTTGATGTATTGAATATAAATTTATAAATTTAAGATGATTCTAAAGATAATTTATTTATCTAATAGATATACATATTTCAATTATAAATATGTATTTGTGTAGATTGATACATTTAATTAATATCTATAATTTTCAATAAAAAGTTCAATTATAATTTATTTTTTATATTTGACTAAATATTCACCTTCATAATTTTTGTTGTAATATTAACTATGATATAATAAATACCTATAGTTTATAATATCACCCATATATATAATACCAACCCATAACATATATAATTATTAGTTAATATAAGTTAATAGGTCACAAGTTATATAGAGTTATATTAACTCTATTTAAACAAATATATTTTTCAAAATTATATAAGAAATTATATTATAACTTTTGATCTAGTTATTATTTTCTCAGTTATATTAACCCTATTTAAATAAATATATTTTTCAAAATTATATAAGAAATTATATTATAACTTTTGATCTAGTTATTATTTTCTCATTTAAAAACCAATCTAGAATTCTTTATATTATATACATAATTCATGATGTATATATATAGTTTAAATTGATATTTCAATAAAATAACAATATACATATACATAATTCATGATGTATATATATAGTTTAAATTGATATTTCAATAAAATAACAATATGTTTAAAATTATAGTAAAATAAAATATACATAACATATATATAAGTTGAACCTTTAAAATTATAAATATAATCAGTATATGCAGTTTTAAATTATATTTTATATGATATTTACTTTGATATTCTTATTATTAAGAGTTAGAAGCATATTAATAGGTAGCCTAAATAAGTAAAAAATGCGCGAAATTATGTGATATTTATAGCCAAGTCAGTAATAAATCATTGCATCAAAAAGGGTTAAATAAATTCATGAACAATTTAGATTAAAAAGTATTAATTTTAAAATAATTTTTGAAATTTTTATTTTATCGAAACTACTACATTATCAATATTTATTATATATACACAAACTTGAATTGTTAGGATTCTTCTGTAGCCCTCCATTAGCTATACCATGCTATCTACACGGAATCCAACAATATGTTTGCTCTCATATTTCAACGCTTAACTTCCATAAAAAGTTATTCATCAAGCCTATAACAGTTAAACTCATCGGTCCAGGTTTATTGATATTATTATTTGTTTCCATATAATTGTGTAATTTAATAAATATTGTGTATGGATCACATATGATAATAATATATATATAAAAATAATGTCTTTTAAAATAATTGTATTTAATAATGATTTCATATTAAATGATTATATACAAGTAATATTATAAATACATTATAATTATTTAATTTATATTTAGGTATATATAATTTGAAATTTTACAGCACTAGTAGTAATTGATAATTATGAATTATATTTTACAAATTTATTTTTCTTTCAAATTTTTAATTTATATTATAACTCATATACTATTATATATTAATATGTATATTAATATATTATAGAATCTGGAGAAAAATTTAATTGCCAAATTAAATATAATGATTCTATACAAACGCCAGAGAAATTTTTAGATGACACATCTCGTATGCGATACTCTATTAATACAAACTTAAAGAATGGTTAGTTATAGATTATAATTTATTTTCTATGAAGAATATTTTAAAATAATATATATTATAATAAATAGGTAGATAATATGTAATAAATATATGTAAACATTGATTTATAGAATATATTAAACGATTAAGTTTTATTAACGTTTAAAGAATAATAAAAAATATAATGTTTAGTTTTCTAATTCATCTAATTATATATTTTGTGATTATTGTCTTTTAGTAATATATATATTAGATCTACAATAATACTAACTAAGAATTTTAATATAATTAAAACAAATTTAAAAGATGTATACATGATTTAAATATGAGTTGTTATAATATTATATTAATATTAGTAGTTATATATGATATATGATAAAATATTGATTTAACTATTGATTAATATTTATAATTAACAATACATCTCTTGTTTACTCGAGTTTACATATATTAATTTATATTATCATTATATATTAAATAAAATTATAATTTTAATTATATTGAAATATAAATAAACAAATTCACAATTTAAATATGCTCCAGATATTCATAGTCCCATTTCATAGTTTTTTATACTTATTTTTATAATTAGAAAAAGAACCGACTATTCTATTATTTCAATATATAAATTAAATCTCTGATTTCATTATGTTTGCTGCTGCTATTCTATATTCAATAATATCCATGTTATATAAGTTAAAATCAATGATGGTAAAGATTAAAAATCAAAACGAATAGATCCATAAATACAAATTTAAATTTTGTAAATGTTAAAAAGTATATATAAGTATATGTGAATAGTATATATATATATATATATATATATATATATATATATATATATATATATATATATATATATATATATATATATATATATATATATATGATTACAGTATTTGCATATACTATCACCATCTAGGAGTATTATGGTTTTGCTTTCTATAAAAGATGCTATACCATGATATTAATAGAAACCCCCTTTTCCCATGTGGCATCAACACATAATGAAATGTACATTAGTCACAGATATTAGATTATTTATAATATTTTTTAAATTATTCAATAATATAAAATATTTAGTAATAATGGTGATTTTTTTTGCATTATATGCTTTTTTAAACGCTTTTTTTTTGTATTAATATATCGTGTTTTATATTAGAATTTTTTTTACATATTAATTTATATAATTTATATTAATATTAATAATTTTTTTTATTATTTAATATCAAAAGTATATGCCCTTAATATTTGTACTACCATTATATCTATTAATTACATAATTTCTATATTGTGATATTATTTACAAGATATATATATATAAAATTATCTTTTATTTATAGAATAATTTGAATATAATAAATAATGGTTTAAATTTTATAATTCAAATATTTTCCAAAAATTATTTAAAGGGATTTTCGCTGTGCATTAATTGCAATTACTAATTTTATTTACGAATCAAATTATATTATTAATATCGTGTGAAATTTTCAAATCAAAATATTATTTATAATTATATATAATTTAATTATAATTAATCTAAAAGAGATGTTTTTAATAGGTACAAATTAAATCAACAATAATTTGTTTATACATATTTATATTTTATAATAACATTATATAAACCTCCTTGTTTATACTCTATCATGAAATAAATAGTATTATAAAAATAATATAAATTATAAAGATAATGCATTTATTTTATTAAATTATTTTCTCATAATCACTAGTATTCAACTTGTCTCAAAGATATAATTGTCTTTACAAGATAAACTAATATTTGTTATTATAGAAAGAATATATATATATATATATGTTATATAAGATGATGATGAATATAATTATAATATTTATTAGCACTTATCATAGGTGTTAACACCCGTCGTGTAGATGTGCATATAACAATACAGAACGAGATCAACAAATAAATAAATGAGATAAAATAATATAATTTATATTAGTGTGAATTGATTGATTTTATAGAGGAAGGAAGGGAGTTCCAAAAGTATTGGACAATATAACTGAAGGTGTGACATGACTGCATATTAGGGAAATGTCAGCATTTGAACGTAAGGAAGTTAGTGGGTGTCTTAGTTTTAGTAGGGAAGTCTAATAAGGAGAAGTATAATATATGTCTTTATGAGTGAGTGATGAAGATTTAAAGGGTATAATGAAGTATTAGGGAGATGATATAGTAGTGAGGAGCAGTAGTCGATACGAAAGAGGACGAGTATGTATGAGGACAGTGGTAAGAGGGCAAGTTAGGTCTTTTCTTATACGACGAATTTTGAAGAGGTGATAGTTAGTTGATTTAGATATATTAGCTCTATGGGAATTTAAGGATAGGTTAGCATCCAAAGTAACACCAAGATTAGAACAGATGATGATAGGGAGACAGTCGATGATAACAGGAGGAAAATAATGATAGTTAGATGGGATATTTAGGAGTGCAGATTTTTAAGAGTTATTTTTGAGAGTATTTTAAAAGTATAAGTTTGTTAAGAGAAGCTATGATCTGATAGTTGATGCACATTTATATAATTTGGAGTTATCTGGTAGTACATTGGAGGAGTTATATAAGAAGGAATTCTGTTGAATATCATCAGCGTATATGATAGTGGATATCTCGATATTGACCAATAATATCATGTATATTGAGAAGATAAGGGAGACATATAAACTATATATATATATATAAAGAGATATATCTCTAAATTGTAAGCTCGTCTTTTAATAAGAGTATGTAGTAAATATAAATTATTGATGATTAATTTTTTGGGAAAATCAAAATAATAATAAAATAGATATTTCATATAATAATATTATATTGTATAAAATTATATCCTTTGTTTTATATGTAAATGTATAGTTTATGTAGGAAAAAAATGTGTATATATTCTAAAAATGTTAACTTTTGATATAATTATATAGTCTCAAAGATTTAGCGAAGCACAAATATAAAACTCCTTATCTAACAAATGTTATTACCATTCATGTATCCTGCTGCTAGCATTAGTATCGAAATCACTGTAAATATATTTAGGTTTTTTGAGGGGTTTTTATACAATAATGCTCTATTAAATTATATGCAATATAAATGAGCTTATACATAATATTTATGAAAGATATCTCTAGGAATATATACATATGTTATTTGTATAATACACAAAAATAAAAATATAGCTATAATAGAATTTTAATATATATGAATACATTATATATTATTTATAATGAATATATATATAAACCACTTTTTATGTCATTTCTAGACTTTTTTCATGAATAATTTGTTTACATATATTAAAAATAAACAAATAACATATCATAGAATTATGAAATAAAAAAAATTTAAATATCAAATTATTTTCACCAAAACAAGGTGTGTGACATCCCTTAATAAATGAAACCAAATATAAATTGTTAAAAATTAGTTATAATTATTTTGTATATAAATATATATATATATTTACACCAATTATTTGTAGTTGTTTTAATTATATCTGTTTTAAAGATTAAATATTTTATTATGATGAAATATTAACATTCAATATTACATTATTATAGTATCATTTTAAGACAAATATATATTACAATATTCTTTAAAATTATATGTTACCCAACTATATATATTTTACAATAATATATATGAAAGTTGTGATAAGTTATAGGAAATGTAGTCATAAATAAATAAAAATAATTTATTAAATCAATAATCTAAAATATGAATTAATTATTTAAATTATATACTATGATAATTTTTTATAATGTTATTAATGGAACATTACTTATTATAACGTAGATGACATTTGCGATATTAACTCAACACATGGTAAGCTTCTTGAATGCTCTATATATTACCTATTACACTTTTATATCCTATTCTCATTTCCTTATTTATTAAAAATCTATAAGTATATAAACTTTACTTTCAACTATTTCAGGTCATTTATTTTCCTGTTATTTATTGCATTCTATATATCGAATAGTATTCTAATATGGTGTCTAAATATTATATGTGTCTGTTATCTATACAGTTGCTTATAATATTTAGAAAAAACTGAGCATTACAAATAGTATATATGATTTGATCAAACTTATTTTTATTTAAATATTAAAACATCTATTATAATAGTATAATTATTCTCAGTTCTTTCTAATTGTTTACCCAACAATTACAATTTTGTATTTCTTAAATCAACTTTTGATTTACTTTCTTTTATTATATATAAATTATGAATGCATTATATTTACTTTTGTTAGAGTTATATTATTTATTTTAGTAAATATTGTCTTGTGGTGTCTGGTATTAATAATATCGATGTCTATATGTATAAATCTTTTATATTATTTAATATAGATTATCATTTATCCAATTATCCATTAATAGTAACTTTAGAAAAGAGATACGTTAAAGCAGGAGTATACAAAGCTGCCATTTCACATATAAACTCCATTGACTCTTTCTATATACAAATGCAATCTGAGGAGACTGATCTTATAAATTTGATGAAATATTTAGAGATTTCTATATGTCCAGAGAAACTCGAATTAGATAAATATATTAGAGGTATGTTGAATATTTACTAAATTATTATTAATTTATTTAGTAAATAGATTTTAAATGGGAATTTTAATGATTAAATCATTATATTGTTATATTATATTATTATAATTTATTAACAATTATGATAAATGATAATTATTATGATCATAATATTTATAGTATGTTTTATAATTATATATTATAATCTTATTCTATATTTTTATAATTAATATATAATTTAATCAAAAAAAAACAAAATACAAGATTTGAAACTAATTATATTTATATTTGTTATCAATATATTGTCTAGATAAGAAACAGGTATTGCTTTATGCTATTGATTATATAATATATTAATACATATAAGATAAAAGTGTATATGTATAAATTTTACTTTTCATATTGATTTTTAATTAGTGACATAAATAGTGACATTATAAATGTGATTTACACAGAATAGTTATCTACATGTATTTGATATTTAAAATTAGCATAGATAAAACTAGTATATCAATCTTACTAAATGTTATTTCTATATATAAATAACATATGTGCAAAATAATATGAGGCATAATTATAATAATCTATAAAATAACATGAATATTATATATTATACTGTATAATTTATACACAACAAAATAATGTATACTTATGTATTTTTGAAATGTAAAAATTAGGCAACATATTATTGTAGATTTATATTTCCTTTGTATATCAAAAAATAAATCAATAGAATTCATTGGAACTTTATACTATATATTTTGATAGTTAAATGTATACAATTCTACTCAAATGTCTGTCTCTGTCTGATTTAATCGTCCAGTTTTTACCTATAGGATAACAAAATATATATATATATTTTTTTTAAATTTATTAAAATAAAATATAGTATATAGATAATTGTCAATATTAATATTGATGATTGTGTTATTCACGTTAGTACTTTACTTTTCTAATACATTGCAACTTAAATATATATATTGTAAGTTTACATTTATTTTTTTTTAATTATTCTAATATAACAAATATTAAGTTTTTATTAATATTCATACCTTAGGCCAACAATGTATCATACAAGGCTCCGATAAGGTTTGGTATAGGGGCAGAATAATTCATGAAAAAAGTAATGGGGCCATAATACATTTTATTGATTACGGGTTCACTGAAGAGGTCGAATGTGCTTTAATTCGTAATCCACTCACTAAATATGGTTAATTCATCATGTAAATAAGTATGCACACTTATCTATATTAATGATGTGGTTCAGGTTTTAGTAAGAGTCATCCGCTAGCTCTACATTGTGTTCTACAAGACATGCTCTATATCAATGACTTCAGAGCACTTAATCCTATATTCGAAAAATTAATACAGGACGAGGAATACATAGATGTTGATTTAACTCAGTTGACTGGTTTTTATTGAAATTAATCCATATGTATATATGTATTTTGCTTTAATATATATTATAGAAACTGGCTTTATCTGTTGTGTTATCTTAAATGGAGAAAAGATTACATTTAAGTCATTGATGAACACATTACTAAGTAGTGGAGATAATAATATACGTTATACAAATAAACACTTTGGTATGTTTGATACTTTAGCGCTATTTTAATAATAATATACAAATTTATGTAAATATAGAGTTAGAACCGAGAAAATCAACAAATGGACCATATACTATGGCATGCTTATCGCATTTTGAAAGCATTAATTCTTTCTATGTGCATGTTAGCGAGGAAAATGTACATCTGGAAGTGTTTACTGATAGATTAGCAAAAGCGGTGGTTGGTGAAACACATCTAAACAATGTCACAGGTTTACATCTCTATGAATAAATAATATTAATACTTAATTCCATTTAATATTATAATTCTTGGTTAAATTTCATACTAGATTCAGATTACTATATAGTGAAGGGTTCAGATAATCGATACTATAGATCTTTGATGATTAAAGAATATAAAAAAGACCTTTATAGTGTGTTCTTTATAGATTATGGCATAACTGAAGTTACGGATATTACTAATATGTTCAGTCCTTCACATTTTAAAGGTTATTTAAATATGTATAGATTTTTGATACAATTTAAAATTATAGTTTAATCTATGAACAATTATTTGTATTCTTTTTATTATCCATTTAAATGTTAAATCTAAAAGTTAATTCTTGATATATAAATGTTGTTATAAATTAAAATTTAAAAAAATCATAATATATATTTTATTAAATATATTTGTATTATATATGTACTATTTATTTAATTTATAATAAAACATTAATTTATTACTAATTATTTAGATTTTAGATTCAGATCATTTGCATTTCACTGTGAATTAGAAGGAGCAAAGGATGTTAAAGATTTAACATCAATTAATAAGAAATTTATTGAAACTATAGCGAAGGAAAAATTCAAATTGATAATCACAGAGAATAGTTTATTAATACTTAGTAATCATATTAGCACATCTCTATTTTACCACTATTAATTTCTAGATGATGAGAAGTATGTATGCAAAATAGAAAAAAATGATAAATTATTTACATTTTCAAACCAAATTCATCCGGAAAATAAATATAGAGGTTTTATTAATTATATATTTTAATATTATATTTAATGATTACATATATTACAGTTATTCTTAGTCATTAATTGTTATGCTTAAATATATACATTACCAGTCATTATATATATATTTAAAATAATGAAATAAATATTATAACGTATACTTGTGTCACTGTATATAAATACTATATGTAGATAGAAATTGATTTATTTTAATTATTTACTTAGCACTTTGTAATTACATATATTATAAATAATTTGTTGATATCATTATTTTTATTTAATTTAAATATAATAATCTATTTATTGTTTTAGAAATAAATATTGAATGTGAAAGTAAATCGACTGATAGAATAATACCGAAAAAAAGTATGTAATTAAATTTGATTATATTATCAACTTATATTAAAAATATATAATAATATAATTTTTTAATATTTAGGTAATTTCCCCAAATTAAAAAAACGAGAATTAAGTACTGATATTGTGGAAGGATATATTTCATTTGTTAATTCCATATCATCGTTTTATATACAATTACAAAAGGATGAAGGTATGATTTATGAGCTAGGTGAACAATTAGGTAAAGTTGAAGATATGTCTCATTTAAAAGACCCATCTAAAGGTTGTCACATACTTTTAATATGATAAATGAATATTAATGATATCATCAACATAGGAGATTACTGCATTGCTATGTGCAGTGATGATGTATATTATAGAGGTATCATTAAAGTTATTGAAGAAGATAAAGCAGATGTATATTGTTTAGATCATGGGTTTAATGAATTGTTGGAATTTGAAAATATCTTTGAAGCAACCACTCATAATGGTATATATTATTAATTAAAACTATTGTTTCACTACAATATTATATTTATATATAGGATTTATTGATCATCCTGCGATGGCTTTACATTGTATATACCATGGTGTAATAACAAATGAGAAATATGATTCATATACAGACAAATTCTCAACTTATACAGCGGATAAACAAATTAATATTTCTTTAAAAGAAAATGGTATATATTTTAATATTTAATATTTTACATATGTCCATATACTTTTAACAATTGGTAATATTATAATATCAAATGTAGTGTGTTATTATTAATAAAATCTAAAAAAAAATCAATATTTGGTGTTTTTAATACTATTGTTTTATTTATTTTTATTTTTGAACCATTCTGATTTTTTTCATTTAAAATATAATTTATTAACAACAATATATATATATATATAAAATTGATATTTAATTATTAAAACAGATACAGGAGATTACGAATGTAAATTATTTATAGGAGATAAATTAATGAAGTTGTCAGAATTTGGTTAGATTAACATTATATAATAAATTATTACAATTTTAAAAATGTATTTATTTATTTAAAATAAAATAATGTGACTTTAAACTTGTTATTTCATAATTGTATTCAAAAATATAATAGATGTTTTCTGAATAAAATATATAATTTTATAAAATTTTATTAAAAATTTATTTATTAGTTAGATGTATTTTAAATGGGTGTTCAAAAAAAAGTACTGCGACTATTTGCATGATAAAACATTATTTATATGTTCAGGTAGTTGTTTACAATGCGTGATTAATAAATTATTAAAACTTCCGTTAAAGAATTATTTATATTTTTCTCATTATTTGAACATGGATAATAATGATTTAGAAAGTCTAATTAAATTCAAGTTTAATACTTTACTTTTTACTTCAGCTTTGCTATCATAAGATTGTCATAAATAATGATATGTCCATTATTAATTTTAAATTAAACTAATAATCCTATTGGTTGAAAATCCCTACCATAATGCAATATATTGGTAACAAAAATACAAAATTAAATATTTTGAAGTTGGTGGTTTGTTACCAATGTTCAATGCTGGCGATTTGTTGCAAATTCTGTTGCTGGCTTTTTACGCGTTCAGATAATGAGAAACAAGTACTGGCAAATAGAATTGTTCATAGATTTTATGTGGCGACTTATCTTTTGACACCCATTTAGTGATATTGGTATACTCACGACGACATACATTTACATGATACATAGTATAATATGTATAAATGTATAAATAACTTATTTTTGAATAACATACAACATTTAAAGTTAAATAATTATTTTTTACATATTTTCATAATTTTTTTATTAAATAATAAAAATAACTAGGCCTTATTAATGTCATAATATTCAGTTATATTACGGATATGCAGGATAGATATGGTGTTGCACATCTTTGCTAATAATCTATAGTTATATAAATAGCTAGTAATTAGTGCTGTGAAATTTAAATCATCGATCACAAATATCAAATACTTAATTTTTCAGTTAGGAAATGTTTGTAATTCATAATATTTAAAGTTATCAAATACATTTTTTATGAATTCATTTATTTTTTAATATAATCAATAATAAATTTGTTTGTAAATATATTGTTGTGTTATCCATATTTTATATATACCAAAATTAAATAAAAATATATGAGCAATCTAGATAATATACAAATCTATGTTTTGATCAATTATAATTAAAAATCTAAATATTTATAATAAAATATAATAATACTTTCTAATTATAATTTCTAATTGCCAATAAGATAAGAGTATTTATAAAATTTAAATTTAAAAGTTATAATTGTTTAAATAAATAAGTGTTAATAATAATGTATATAGTCGGGCGACAGCATAGAAAATATATTGATATTTATCTAAAGCCCTTTAGAGGAAATAACAATATAATTAATTTATATACTTCATACGAAAAAACTGTACAACTATCTTCTAATAAATATTTATTATTATTATATATCAAGTGATTTTGATGATAAAGGTACTCTATTGTCTCTTAAATTATATGCATACCATATACACCATATTATTTTGTTTATAAATATGTAAACTATGATCCACGTTTAACATAATTATATCAATTATCATTCATATATTTAATCATTAAAATTATAATAATTGTATATTAAATAATCATAATTGGGAATCATCGAGTGAGCGATCTAAATAACGAAAGTGGTGTTCGTAAATAGATTATGAAATTTTATATATTTGAAATATATAGAGATTTTGTATTTTATTTCGTATTCATTATTATAATAATGATTATACGTTTAAAGTATATTATTAATTATTTAAAATATTAAGCATGATAACTATTTCGGTAATTCGATATAAATATATATGTTTAGTATATATGTAAACATTGTTTACACATAATAATCATGCACATTACAAGGTAAAAATTAATTTTATTTCTAATACTAAAATCATTAGTATAATATATATTTATATTGTTATTTTTTATATTTTCATCTTCGCCTGTCAACTAGAACATTTAATATAATTGTTATGTCGATTAATAATGGAATTGTTATAAGTAATATATGACAATTTCCACATACTGAAATTATCTTCACCAATTGACAATTGATTATTTATAATATATCTAAGCTAATAGGAATTACTTCTTGAATTATGTGTATATTTAATAATTTTTGTACTTTAATTAATTTATTTGTAACTGGTATAATATCTGATGTCGTTCTAGTAACATTTCATATAGAGATCTTCTAATGAATGTATTATTTAGATATTTTAATCCACATCAGTTAATATTTCATAACATAATTTGTTATCTATAATTAATTTTAATTTATAAAAGACAATTGAATTATTGTCAGTATTATTACTTATTAAAACACATTTACATATTGTTAATATTATATTTAAATTATGTGTATATTGTAATATTTTAATCAATTTAATTAAAATAATTAATAAAATAAAATTGTTTAACCATCAATTTTATCTTTGATATTTTTGAAAATTAATTAATTAAAATATTTAAATCTAATATATAAATAATAAAATAATATATTAGTATATATAAATGTTAATAATATAAATTGTATATCAACAATTTCATTTGATATTT
Organism: Osedax fenrisi; assembly: GCA_964019155.1. NCBI lineage: Eukaryota > Metazoa > Annelida > Polychaeta > Sabellida > Siboglinidae > Osedax > Osedax fenrisi. The sequence goes on along the minus strand of OZ025241.1, from coordinate 23,444,182 downwards.
AGACAAAAATAAATAATTTTTATATAATATATACTGTGGATTTAACAAATTTTAAAAACATCTTATAAATAATTTAATTTGTTAATAACTATAATATGTACTATTTATACTCCTTTATATAATATTCAGTATATTAACTTATTAATTTCATTATAAAAAACATGTATAAAAATGATATTATAATTATATGTATATATTATTATATATATATAATTTAAATATAAAAAATACACTACATTATTAATAGATTTTTATATAAATTTAACTTGTAAATATAAAATATTTATGATTTTAAAGTTATATATATTTGTATGTAAACATAAGAAATTCAAATTCAAATAATTTCATTATGATAAAAATATCATTGTTAATAAATTCTAGTTGTCAGACATCTGCAAAGTGCTATGGTTTAAAAGAGTATACATATATAGATATCTAATAGATCTGCCTATCTACTAAAACCATTCAAATGTGTATAGATAAACTAATACACATATATGGTACCTACCTATATTCCTTGCACTTACAATAACATAATATCAAAGAAGTCTGGACTTTGCTAATATTATATAATTGTCTAATTGTAATTAGCCGATCTACTTGTTCTAGTAACACATATTAGAACACCATTACCTGTCAATCAATTGATCACTTTTTGATATGCCCAACCTACTAATTTAAAATATAGTGCACCTCAAATGTCTGCCCCCTAAATTAAGTGTGCATCACAAAGGATTAATACGTACATCAATAATATTTATTTATATAAAAATAATAATAAATTAAAAAATATAAATTATAAATTTTCATCTATAAATAATTTGAATTTAAAATTTTAAATAATTCTATAATTATAGTGTACATATATATATGTTTTATATTTAAATTAAATATATTTAATTATATTTTAATACAATAATTGTATACAATTTATAATATATGTAATATATATATATATTTAAATTAACTATAATTCTTGTGATAATAGAAACTAAAGTTGATAAACCTAAAGAAGCTATTACGTTAAAACAACGAGAATTAGATGACACAATCACCGAGGCATATATATCAAATGTTGATTCAATATCATCGTTTTATATACAATTACAAAGAGATGAAGGTATGATTTATGAGCTAGGTGAACAATTAGGTAAAGTTGAAGATATGTCTCATTTAAAAGACCCATCTAAAGGTTGTCACATACTTTTAATATGATAAATGAATATTAATGATATCATCAACATAGGAGATTACTGCATTGCTATGTGTAGTGATGATGTCTATTATAGAGGTATCATTAAAGCTATTGAAGAAGATAAAGCAGATGTATATTGTATAGATCATGGGTTTAATGAATTGTTGGAATTTGAAAATATCTTTGAAGCAACCACTCATAATGGTATATATTATTAATTAAAACTATTGTTTTACTACAATATTATATTTATACATAGGTTTTATCGATCATCCTGCAATGTCTTTACATTGTATATACCATGATGCACAAAGTAACGAGAAATATGATTCATATACAGACAAATTCTCAACTTATACAGCGGATAAACAAATTAATATTTCTTTGAAAGAAATCGGTGAGTATTTTTATTTTTAATAAATTATGTATTTAAAGGGTAAATGGAATCCAGTTTTATATTGTGATAAATTATTATGTATCCTTAGAGTCAATATGACAATGAACTATATATGCTAATGAATATAATAGAATGTATTAGTTTGAAAATAACTGTTACCATATTATAATTATTATTTAGCTTAATACAATCATCAATGTATTCTTGCTTAATGCATGTATCGAATAAATTGCTCACATTTAAATTTGATTACATCCATTTATTAACATTAATAGAAAGATAATGCTCCACATTAATGAAGATTAATTTTGAGGGATATCGATTTTTTTATTGATAATTAGATTATGGTAAATCTATTATTATTAGATATAATTGTTATGTTAAATCACACACACACACACACATATATTTATATTATAATACTAATAATTCCTAAATTTAATATCTATTGTATTTTACAGATTCAAATGGGCCATTTTATGATTGTAAACTTTACGATTGTAAGCTATTTATCGATGATAAATTAATGGATATAGATGACTTTTGCAAACATGGTAAGTCAGTAATATATATAATTGTTTAAAATTAAATATATATGAAAATATGTATGAATGAAATATAAATAAAAATAGTTGCAAAATAATAATTTAAATACTAAATGAAAATAAGTGAATATTAGTTTAAAATAATAATATAAACAAAATCTATATATATATTTTATAAAACATCAACAAAATCAGGGTTGTTTATTTTTTTGATCAACAAATATATGGTTTTTTTGATTTTTGTATATAAAATTATTGATAATTATATTAATTTCGATATTATATCATTTAAAATTAGTATCCATATTAATAATAATAGTATATTAAATATATTATTAAAATTATACAATGTATAATTTCAAAAAATATAATAATATTAATAACAATTTACTTCAAACAAATTTAATTATTGATAAATATATTAATTTCAATACTATATTATATTTATTATTATTAATAATATTATAGACTACCTTATAAAGTATACCAAGTATAATATAAAAAATAATATTATTAATTATGGTGATATTTTATATGAAATTTATTCATATTTTATTGAAAGAAATCAAAGAATTAGATATAAATTGTATATCATTATAAATATAAATTACACTAGCCTAATGTTTAGAATATATTTATTTTTATTATAATCTAATTATTAATATATTATAGCAAATGTTCATAATATTATTATATATGACTTAAGCAGCGATAATATCCAGCAATTTTTCTGCAAAATCGTCGACACAGAATTTAGCATACTATTTGCAGCAAAATCCTCGGCAAAATCGCAGCGATTTCTGCGGAGTGTTCACACTAGTGATGTAAATGATGCCTAGAAGAGACTTTCATTTTCGGTAAAAAAACGAGCCCGAGCCGAGACTCTAGCCAAACGAGCTCGAGCCGAGACTATTCAAATGAGCCCGAGCAGAGATGAGATTTTGTTTACGTTACACTTTAAACATAATTTTTATATATTTATCTATATTTTGTATTAATGTTTCCTATATTATGTGAAATATTATTCATTATTTGTATCGATAGGTGGCTATTTGATTATAATAATATAACTCATCCTGTATCACTCATATTTTTTAAATATTTTAAAAATTACAAAATATAACCGTTTTCTCAATCTATAATCAATATGATATAGTTTTATTTACAATGGAAAATATATCATATATATATATATATATATATATATATATTAATAGTAGTAGTAGTAGCCAATGTAGTAGTAGGTGTTGTTGTAGCATCAGTTCAGTTATAATGATCGTCTATTAATCTTGGTGGTAATTTATATAATATTGAATTAATTATTTTATTTAATGACATTAACTGAAGCAGGTAAATTAATTAAAAGTATATTCCAATATAAATATAACTAGGCTTTTAATTAGGCATTTACATGTATTAATAGTTATTGTTTTTCTTATAATTATAATATTATGCAATTGATAGTTGGCTGATTTGACTTTTGCGTTTATGAACATATTAAGAATCTTATCAATTGCCACTCCGAGATTGTTTTCCTTATCTGATAGTTTGTATTGTGTATTATTTATTGTAATGAAATTATTTTCGTTTTATATACAAAACAATGATTCTGGTAACATTATATTGATCTTATGAAAACTGAGACTATAACTTAAATGATGCCTTGAATAAGCATGAGTTAATACGATGAATTTGATAGAGTCTGAGACTGCATCGACGGTTTAGGTAACCCATTCTGAGACTTAAAGATGCTTTTGACATTGAGACTGCATCGATGCTCTATGTATTGAGACTGAGACAATATCTATGCTTTAGGTTTTGAGACTGAGATTGCATCGATGCTTTAGGTAACCGAGACTGATACTACATCGATGCTTTAGGTAACCGAGACTGCGACTGCATCGATGCTTTAGATTTGAGCATAATTTACATCACTAGTTCCCATAGACTGAGCGAGTGTACTGACAGTTCAGAACACGTTTACAGTGTCTAGTCATTTTTAACCTTCTGGATTTAATCTTGGAAGAAACAAGATGAAATTTACCTTAGAGATTTTTGTTTGTGAAGTGTTCCTTCCAATATATATTTACATCACTAGTTCACACCTAGCAAACATTTTTGTCTACGATTATATCGCGATGTTCACATCTAGCAAACATTTCATAGACTATTTTGTTGAACTTTGAACTTTTAGGAATAAATTTGTTTATTAATTCATTTAAAAATGTATGTTATTATTATTAAATTAAATGTACATACTTACTAAGTTGCAAACTTAAATTAAAATAGTTGTAATCACATTTTTAATACATTAAATGTATATGATACTTACTCGGTATAACTACAAATTGTTCGTTTTATATATTTAACTTTACATAACTAATAAAACTAAACAGTATTAAAAATTAAAATTTTTAAAATAATAAAAAACAGAATTATAATTAAAACAATTAAAAACAGTATTAATATAGTAACCTACAATTATTTAGATTCTTTTATAAATATTATATTACAATTATGAAAAATTTATTAATTATATTTTATACTTTTGGATGCTAACATGGGAATCAAATATTTTTTTTATTCTTTCTTTTATATTTGTGTTTGTTTATTTTAATATCCATTTTTATGTAATTTTATTGTATTTTACCTGAATGAAGATGATGAAATATGACATTACACTTCTATTATGAGATATCAAATTAAAAAAGCTAATCGCTTTCACTGATTCTCTTTAGACATTGTCTATAAACTGAATTCATTCATATATATATATATATATATGTGTATATAATTATATATATATATACTTTTATTGGTTCACTTGGGATATAATAATGCAGCTAAAAAAACCTGCCAATATCAAAACTAAACCCAACCAAACAAACTAAACCAGTGAAACTAACTCAAACCCAAATATTAATTACCATATATTATATATTATATTACATTTAGTTAAAAGAATTTGATTTATTATTTTATTAATAATTTTATTATTTTATTAATTTGAATTATATTTTAATTTTAGATAATTTATTAAAAAGACGTGAAATAAGTAAAGAAAAGAATAGGGCATTTATCACACATATCGAATCTATTTCAACATTTTATATACAATTGAATTCATTACGTAATGAAATATCAGATTTATCAAAAAGTTTAAGAGCCTCCAAAAATAAGACTATTCTAAAACATCCATCGAAAGGTTGTAACAATTCATTAGTATTGTTTTATTATATCTAATTATACTATTACAAAATAGGAGATTATTGCATTGCTTTTAATAGTGATTTGGAATATTATAGAGGAATTTTTCAATATATGCAAGATGATGCAGCAAATGTATTTTACATTGATTATGGGTTTAGTGAATTGATTGAATTAGACAAAGTCTATCAACCTACTTTGGAAAATGGTTAAAATTTGTAATATAAAATTAAATTATAATTTAAATATATAGTATTAATGATATTAAATATTTACTTATATAGTTAATAGTTTAATAAGTTACCTATGACAATATCCCTGTAATATATTTACATATTAAAGATTAAATAAATAATATACATATAAATAGGTTTCTTAGGTATACCTGCACTAGCCATATGCTGTAATGGAGAAAAACAATTTTCACATCTAGAAGATTTTTCCGAAACTTACATGAATATAGAGTTTAATGTTACTTTGAAATGTTAGTAATTTTGATTAATTTATTTTAATATATATTTTATAGTAATTTTCTAATATTATTTTTATATTTGATTTTTATTTTATCTATAATATATGATTTATAATACGTGTTATTTATACATATTTTAAAACAGATAATGAAAAAGATAATATATATGAATGTGTTATTGAAAAAGATTCTACTTCGAGTGATCAAATATCTATACATAAAAAAAGTTTCTAAAAATATACTTATATTTCATGAGAGTATTAATTAAATCATTCATTCATTATTAGTTAAAGTGCGACCATTATTGGAAAATGCGTATTTAGGAATAATATCTAGTTTTCAAAATGTTGAATCATTTTGGATTCATTTAAAGAGTGAAGCGGAAGACTTAGCTTCACTAACGGATTCCTTATTAGAACTAAAAACTAAAATCAATAAAACCGATATAAAAAAAGGTACGATATAGATGATGGTATCACTTCATTCACTTATTTATCACCTACAACTATTCAGATAACAATTGCGTAGCCTTGGGAGCTGACGATATCATGTACAGAAGTAAAATACTTCAAGTATACAAGTATACTGCAACAGTTTTCTTTTACGATTTCGGTATCACTGAAACTATTCCACATGAAAACCTCTATTGCGCAATCCCTGTGAATGGTTAACATATACGTACACATTAGCACAACGAGAGACACTACTTTGTGTCTTATTTCTAAGTGATAGAATGTATAACTTATTACTATATCATTTCATATAGTCATTTATTACTTTACATCTATTATTCTATGTTATTAGGTTTCACGGATATTACTCCCTATGCAATTTATTGTCGTCTTAATGGAGTACAAGATCATAACGCTTCTCTTGATAAGAATTTCATTGACGCAACCTTAGATCGTAATTTAATTATCAAATTCGGATCACAAGGTATTATATTATTAAATAGAATTCAAAATTATGTTTTATATTAATTATATATATTATGAATATATTATTACAATATATTTTAATTTAGTCATAAAAATCTTTCTGTTAATAAATTTACAATAATATATTAATACATTTTATAATTTAATTTTTACATTATTAAAAATGTATATATATTAAATAATTATTTTACAGTATCAGATCAGTATGTTATAAGTATTGTGGTTGATGAAGACTAGTTGACGACAAATGAACCTAATTATTATTTTTATTTATGATTATTTAGTTGTTCAGTTTAATAAATATATAGATTCTTTTTTGATTACAATATATTAAAATAATAAATAGATGAAATAATTCAACAAATTATTACCAAAGATTTTGCGAAGAAAATATGGTTAACTCCCTAAGCTATGTAATTATTTTAATATAGTTCCCATACCAACTACAAGATGGATACATATACATACACATGTATTATTTTAAGTTATATTTAATATTATTAATTCATAAGGTTAATTAATCTAATTATCAGACTAATATACTTTTAATATTATAATATATATATGTGAATTATATTTTAAAATTATGATATTTTCACGCCATTGCAAGTTTACATGTAAATAAAAATGACTGAATCAATCTACTTTTGAGCTATACAAATTCGGTAACATTTTTATGAATTCACTTTTAATATCTCACAAATAATATTTTTGTGAAACACTTCGATATATATCAAATTTTTATACATATCTTAATTTAATATAAATTAGGGTATTATTTTACGAATTTACATGTAAACAGATACGAATCCAAAAATATATTTTAGTTCACCTTACCGTCGGATTTGCGCTAGTAAAACTTTGTTATTACACAATCAATGAATAAAGTTTATTATTGAAAATAAAAGATGATTAGCAATTATTCAAACAATATCTACTTTATAATGGATAAAATATGACAAATAATTTATAAACAATTATATAAATTTTATTTAATAAGTATTAGTTGTAATTATAAATATATACTTAGTAAATATATAATTGATTACAATAAAATTATAATTATTAAATGAATTTGTAAAAGTTATTTATAACTAATTAAAACTTAACATTGTCACTTGCATTATATAGGTTAATAAATGTTAATTTATAGTTATTTACTATGCTATCATTAGTATTATTGAATTTTAAGTTAATTACAGAATTATATTTAGGGAATATTAGAAAGTATTCTAAGTTTCGTTGTAAACATTTTCATTGTGTGATTATAGAACTTTTTCAAATAAAATTTAATATAATATTATAGAATTTTTCAAATAAAATTTAATATAATATTATATACTAATATCTCATATTTAATAATATAAATAATTATTACCTATTGAATATAATTTGTAAAGCAATTTTATCAATGATAACAATATTATTTTTAAATTCATTTATTATATTTTGCATATATATTGATAAATAATTATTAATATTATAAATTTTAATAAAAGTAATATCCTTAATATATAAATGTTTTTTTTAATAAATACCTAATCGCATGAAATTAAATTAATTCATATTTACTTTGTGTTATTATTAGTATTGAATATTAAACTATGATATTAATTTTTGTTTGTGTTAATTTAGAAGTTAAATAATTTATCCTCCTTTATGTCTTCAAAGTAATATATTATATTTTCTGTTGTTGTAGTCCATATTATATGTAACATAATTATACATTACCATGCAAAGCTACGTTAGCACCATTTATTTAATTAACTTATATTCATTATAAACTGAAAATACCACAGTAATTATGTTACTTTTCCTGTTAATCCAAATAATAAATGTATTACTTAGTATCAAATTAGAACAGTGTGATTTATTTTCTTAGAAATTTAAATTTTATCAAAACATATTAGTAATTATAATATCGATGTTAATATAATTATAATATTCATTTTTCTATAATATTTGTAATAGTATCTTAAGGGATTCTCGGTGTAGAAATAGATAATTTTTCATAAAAAAAACAAAAATATGATTCCATAAAACTACTTTATAATGTGTAATCTAGTTTCTGTGAAAAAAAATCCAAAACAATCTATAAATCACATAAAAATATATTTTTATCTATACTTATTACACGTATTATTTTCTGGCATGAAACTTTAAATGCCAATTACTCAATGATAAATATTTACTCGTTATGTATGCATTAGAGTCGCTACAGAAAAAAATATTGTATCTTTTAAAATAATTTTAGTGTTATACATTAAAAAAATATAGTATATCTAGAAAATGTTATTCTTTGCAAAGATGCATTTATATACTGTGAACATGATACAAAAAAAAATGGCTCAATACAATGAATATTTCTATTGTAAATGGTATTTTAATAACCCTATATATTTCCTATCTACTATATGTAAAATAAACAAAATATTGCTACACTGGATCACCCCTTAAAATTGAAATATTGATGACCCATTATTTTGAATTAACTTTTAAATGAATTTGTTGAAATGATAATTGTGTTTGATTTACTAATTATGTTTATCCATTAAGGAGTGTACGTAACTCATTTACTTTATATGTATACGTATTATTTTTAGAAAGCTGATAACTTTTTCAATATAATTTTTTTATTATACTAATACATCTACACATTTTAATATTATCTAGTCTTTTTTAATTTGTAATTATTAATATGAAATTTGAATGTCTAAAATATTACATAAATATTTAAAAAAAACGTGTTGTCTAAGTATTTACAAATATATCAATTTTATATTAACATTTTGAAAATCTATATAGATTGCTTTTATCATACAATGAGGTATATTTATCCTATTTCTTATTATATTGTAAATTAAGAAAAAATTATTCAATATTAAAAAAGATCATAGTTCAGCACAATTCTAAACAATTAATTACTCAGTAAATAATGTTTAGATAATAGCATTATTTTTTTAAAATAAATCTCATCTTTAATAATATTTTCAATAAGAGGCCTATCGTTTGATAAATAACCCTTATCCATTATATTTTAATTATAATATAAATAAACATTAATATAATCATTACATTTTTAAACAAGGTATAATAATGTATTAGTAGTATAAATTATAATCGTATTAAATATTTTTTTCTTCTAATTTAGTCATATTTTAAAATGTATATTTATAGCAGTAATATTTCACATGTAATCACAATTTAAATGTCATTTAAACAATAATATTTAAAAAATTGACATCCATTTTTTTTCCTAAAAATAACGTGTGAGTGCGATAAGGGTGATCATAGGAAAACAAATTGATGGACATTTTATTTAGAATATATATCTTGATATTCTAATAATAAGTATATATCAAATATTTGTGTAAGTCATTTTTGACACAGCGATAGACTAGACATTTACATATAATTAATCTGAAAAAAAATAACAATATTGTGTAACATATGTTAATAAGAGTAGATTAAATTCAATAATAGATATTATATAATAAGTATTTATATTAAAAAAAAACAAACAAAAATTCATAATAAATATTCCAATTTTAATTAAAATAACAATCCATTACAAAATATATTGGTTAATAATAAAAAATAATTTTGAAAAAAAAATAAATTCATAAAACAACGTAAATAATAATAATAATATTTTTTTTTTACCAATAAATAACTAAAATTTCAATAAACCTTTTTTATAGGTATTATTTTGTATATAGTAATTATTATGTTAAAATTAAGTTAGTATGTATATATTAATATTTTTATTATATTCTATTTCATTATTTTATATTATATTTATATTTAAAAAATATTTTTACTTTGGTAAAAGTAGGATTTTTTTAAATTATAGAAAATTACAGGATAATTTAAAAAAAATTAAATTCTTTATATTTTCAATTCTATTTATTGATAATTTATTTAAGCAAATAAAAAAATACAAAGTCGAAATATTTAATTGAAAGTATAAAGTATAAATATTTGAAATAGTTTGAAAAAGATTTTGCGAAGCTTTCTTAAGGACATTCTTCGGAAAATCTTTGTAAACGGTTTCACACTAACTCGAACGCAATTATTAACTATTATAATTATGTGTAAAACCTCTTAAGAAGATTTAAATAATATAGTTAAACCGTAACCTCTAATAATCAGAGTTAATAATTGCGTTCGAGTTAGTGTAAATCTGCTTACAAAGATTTTGCGAATCAACCTTAGGAAAATCTTTCCCCCTTTAACGATAACATAGGTTACGTTATAGAAATAAACAAAGAATAATACAAAATTAAAGAAATTAAAATTTTTACAGTTACCTTAAAATTAATAAAAAATAGAAATAAATCATATAGTAAAATAAACGAAAAATGATCGAAAATAAAAATAAAGATAGCGTAAATAATAATCGAAAATAGAAATAAAATACATTATATTGTAAGTGGCATCGAAATATTAAATTTCTACTTTAACTTTATAGAATTATTCTTATCTTTGTACCCTGTATTAGTAATACATTATTAGTTATATAGTTTAATATTTAAATAATTAATTTTAAATATATTATAAACAGAACATGTAAACATCAAATAAACCAATACTAGAACGAAACAAACAAATAATGTAATACTTATCAAAATCTGTAATAATAGTAAATTATTAATTTTATATTTTAATTGTATAATAAATTTGAAACATACATACAAACAGAACACGTTAATAATAAAACAAACCAATAATATTACGAAACAAACAATATAATACTTATCACTATAATCTGAAATAATAGTAAATTATTAATATTGTATTTTAATAATATAATACATTTGAAACATATATACAAAATATATATAAATAAAAATATAATACAGAACAAAAAATAAAGAAATACTTATCATTTTAAAATCTGTAATAATAATTAATTATTAATTTTATATTATAGTATATTTGAAATATATATAAACCCAAATATTCTACAACAAAAATACATTTTTTAAAAACCCAGAAAAGATAATGCAATAAATAATAATGTATTTTAGTCTTTAAAAATATTTTAATTATTTCAAGATTTAATCAATATCAAATTTTTGTTTATTTAAATTATAAAATGTGGGTTAATTTCCATTATAATTTTATTGAATTGAACTAAAATATTAATGTAATGTATTAGCTTTGTCGTGATCTGAAAATCAAATAGTATTATTTGATATAGTGGAAAGTATCCGATTACCGACCCCTACATGATTATTTGTAATAACTTATTCAACATTAAATATATTTATTTGAAATTTTGTAATTAGGGTACTATTATGGCAATGAATAATGTGGCTATTTTAAATTTTTGATATAATTATATTTACAAGAATAAACAGGGGGGTCTGTAATCGGATAGGATGTACCTAATACCGACCCCCTTCATATATTACAGAACCCCTAAAATAATCGTGGTATAAATAATTGTAGTATTATTATATCCAATAAAAATAGTATATATATATATTTAATTAATTATAACATTAACCCAATTTATTTTGTATTGAATTTATGTTTTAATAGTAATATTAAATTTAAATTTAAACTATATTGTAATTATATTAAAATAGTGTATATTATTATTTAATATTTATTTATTAATCAGTATGTATATAATCAACTGGAATTATGAATCCTAAATCTATATCAATGATACACAAACAAATTACCGACATATTTTAAAGTAATATACGAATCTATTTTGATTGGATATTATAAATCACATGGGGTCGGTATTAGGATAATTTAGGGGGTCGGTAATAGAAAATTCATATGGGTAACCCTTACTATAATTAAGATATATTGGTTAATATTTATTCAAATTAAATTATTTTTATAATAGTTAAAAACATTTTATTGAAATACAATATTATGTGAGGTATTAAGTTTTCTTTTAATTAATAAAGTATTTACAATGATTTAAAAAAAGTTATTATTCAAATATTTAAAAAGCAAAAACAGAATATTACATTTGATCAAGTAACAATTGTAGGATTAAATATTTTTTTAAACAAAATACTTATTCATATTTATCATTAAATTACTAACAGTTCATGTATATATAATTTTTTGATATCTCTTATAGTTACGGAGATACGAGAGGGGGAGGTATTAGGAGGGGGTCGGTAATAGGAGACTTTCCACTATCAATCAGAGGAGATATTCCAGATTTTTAATGGTATCTCTTTTTCATAAATTTATAAAATTTTAGTTTATTTTAAAAATTAATTGCATTAATCAATCTCTTAAAATTTAAAGATTCTAATTCTTTGGATACATTTTTATTGCTTCCAATTATATTTATATTGTAAATTAGTTTTAGATTTTGAAATACATTTTTTCTTGCTCCTTCCATTTCAATATATTCTATTAAAATAAATAATATGTAAAATGTTTTCAACAAATATTCATTTCAAAGGTCTTATAATTATCCTTATTTTACAAACTTCCTTATTTTTCATAATTTATTTTATATTTAGTAAAATATAATTTATCTTACTACATGTTAAACTTCAAAGGGATACCACACAACCTTAGACTTAACTAAATAAATAAAAATGGTATGATTTATTTTTAGGGTTAATATAAAAAGAAAATGATAATCTGTTAATTTGTATCATTTATAATGAATATTTTTCAATATAATAACCTTGTCTCCCCTTAACTAAATAAATTACTCTATAGTTAAGATAATTTTGGAACTATGTTTGTTCTTATAATAATTATATACCTTGTTACATATAATAATTCTTATATCTCAATATCTATTGGTCATTATAGAAAAACTTGATATGTGATAATTGGAGAGAATACAATATATGATTCAAGTAATTTGAATAAATGGATTGTAATTATGTTTTGAGTTATGAATTAATATACAGGATTGAGAATATTTTTTTATTCAAGTTGAATATCAATAGAATTAAATAAAAAAAGAATTAAATAATATTCATTATATATCTAATATTTAATAACAACGGTTTATTAAATATATTATGGTCATTTATGTTATATATGAAATATAATCATATTGTTTATAAATATCTATGGATTAAAGTTTGGAAAAGACGTATCAGAAGTAGATATTTTCAGTACAATAATCCGAGGTATTAATTTATGAGTAGTCTGAGTTAATGTATTGGTGAGGAGCCACAATATTATGCAGTTTTCTTACAAGATCAATTACTAGGTATTTACACTGATTTAAAAAGTAAATCCAGAATATTATATTTTATCAAATAAAAATTGTAGGATTGAATATTTTGAAAAATAAAATACGTATAGGTTTCTTTAAATACATATATAGGTTACCATTACATTATTAACAATTCGTAAATATTTAATTGTTTGAAATCCCTTATAATTACTGAGATACGAGAGGGGTCCGTATTAGAAGAGGATCGTTAGGTAATTGGAGACTTTCTCCTATCCTACTAGAATAACAATTTTAAAAGCAGTGTATAAAATACAAAAACTAAATTAAAAAAAAAATCTACATAAATAAACAAAACAATAATTTATATGAATTAATAAAAACATTTTTTTAATATATAAATATTAAAATGGCATTAAGTTAAAATTAAGTTAGTTACAATAAATGAAATAGAAATAACAGTGCTGAAATTCAACAATAAAATGTATTGAATACCTACATTCCGTGGAATACGAATATAGATTTAGAGTACCACTAAATCTATGAATACGATAGAGCATAACTTTAATTTTTCTATATGACGTATACCAAAGATTTTCCAAAGGAAAGATATTGCAATTGTGTAAATTTGTGTAACCTAATAATCCTAATTAGGCTAATAATTTGATATAGCCATCTAGTGTTAATAGTTTTATAATAATAATTTTCTATATTTATTGTAATTGTAAATAATAAATTATATACAATATACATGTATATTGTATTATAATATGTATTAATAGATTGATCAATTGACATGATTTTAAAATGATAATATAATTATATAGGAATACATTTACACCTAATAATAGAATACACTGATTAGTTATATTTAAAATATAAATAAATAAAATAAATGATAAATATATTGTTATAAATAATATTATTAAAAAAAAATGTATTGTATTGTTATGAATTTAAACTTATGTATATAATTATAAAACAAGAACTTAAACTAATTAGTAATTATGTAATTTAATGTAAAAAATAAATATATAATATAAATATATATTACCTTATATTATTTATAAATTATATAAATTTATAAATTATAATATTAAAAAAAACTACATGTATTGTATTATAATTTGTATTATATTTTAATGATTTTAAATGTATGTATATAATTAGAAAACAAGAAATTTAAATAAAAATATCACATGATATAACATTTCATATAATATATCGCCATCTAGTGTTAATAGATAGATTATATTAAATTTTGAGGTACTATAGATACACAATGCTAGAGAGAAATATTTCTCTCTAGCTCTATGTATAGATAGATAGGGAGTGCAATATCTTTACTTCACAATATCTTTGCGTATATTATATATATATATATATATTATACTAAACAATGTATACTTGCATATTATTAGGGGTTTGGCTTTAGTATGTGGTTATTGTTTGGTAATATTACCCGTTATAATCCGGGAAGAAATGTTCCCAATAAGATATATATATATATATATATACATGTAGATAATGTAATTGTATCTATACGATTATATATTATATAATATATTGATTGTATATTTAAGCCATATAGCTATAGACAATTTCTTTCTAGTTCTATGATAGCACTGGTATCGTACATTACAATGTACGGTACCAGTAGTAGTACCTACCTACCAGTTACTCGATGATTACTCGTGCACTATTGACAAGTATTAATATAGTAGATGACTCAGCATTCACCTATATATTAGTATGATTTATCGATTGTAAAATACAGTTAGCCAATAGAAACAAGACCTCCTATATCCTCGGAGGTTATAGGAGGTCTTGATAGAAATCGGGTAAGCCTTACCTATGTTACTGTGTGACATACTAAATTATGACACCATTGCACCATACACCCTACTAATGTTTTATGGTTACTTTTTAAATATATATGAAATATACATGCTTACATTAAGCTTAATCTAATTATAACTCGTACATATAGGGGAAAGTCCCCGATTACCGACCCCCTCCTAATACCGACCCCCTCTCGTATCTCAGTAACTATAAGATATATCAAAAAATAATATTACCTACACGAACTGTTAGTAATTTAATGATAAATATGAATAAGTATTTTATTTAAAAAAATATTTAATTTTACAATTATTATTTGATAAAATGTAATATTTTGTCTTTACTTTTTAAATATTTGAATAATAACTTTTTTTAAATTATTGTAAATACTTTATTATTTAAAAGAAAACTTAATACTGCCTATAATATTGTAGATCAATAAAATGTTGATAACTATTATTAAAATAATTTAATTTGAATAACTATTAACCAATATATCTTAATTATAGTAACCCATGTGATTTTCCAATTACCGACCTCCTAAATTACCCTAATACCGACCCCATGTGATTTATAATATCCAATCAAAATAGATCCGTATTTTACTATAAAATATTTCGTAAGTTGATTGTGTATCATTGATATAGATTTAGGATTCATTATTCCAGTTAAATAAATATTAAATAATAATACACTATTTTAATATAATTACTATAAAGTTTAAATTTAATTACAGCATAAATTCAATACAAAATATATTGCGTGAATGTTATAATTAATTATATTTATGTATATCTACTATTTTTATTGGATATTATAATACTACAATTATTTATATCACGATTATTTTAGGGTGTCGGTAATAGGAGAAGGGGGTCGGAATTAGGTACATGTATCCGATTACCGACCCCCTGTTTATTCTTGTAAATATAATTATATCAAAAATTTAAAATAGCCAAATTATTCATTGACATACTATTTCCATATTTATAAAATTTCAAATAAATATATTTAATATTGAATAAGTTATTACAAATAATCATTTTGGGGTCGGTAATCGGAGACTTTCCCCTATATATATATATATATATATATATATATATATATATATATATTGTTATTGTTATTGTTATTTGGTGGAGTACTTTCATACCCATCCAGGAACTTAGATGAATATTTCACTTATAACCATATATGGATCTAATGTCCCGTGAAGCCGCTTTCATGTTAAGGCATCCATGGTTTTAACGACAGCCGATCATTTATTATACACAATTATATAAGATCACTTCTAAATATTATTGTAAGACATATTTAGCCAACTGTGCGGGCCTGCAGACAGTTCTTATATGAATTATATTTCTATATAAATTAATGATAATAATGAACTTACGTCCCCTCCGATAGTCACTGCAGTATAGGTGGACTAGTATACTAGGCCTACAATACTACAAGCACACACAATGGTATACCATGTTTACATGTTTACATGTTTTCGCACTTCATGAGTGTACACATATATGTCTATATAAGTATACATATATGTACATACATATATGTATATATATATATATATATATATATATATATGTATATATGTATATACATACATACAAACACGTACAGTTAAGATTATCTAGTTATAAACTAAGTAGTAATACATTTTGAGGCTCACGTTTATCAATCAATATATTTATTTTATGTTAGTTTTAATTTATTTTTCGTTTTTTGTACGGTACAAGTAGGGGAAAGTAACGTAATACGGTCACTTTAATAATAAATGGTCTTAACACTGTATATACAGTCATACATGTTATACAGTCATATATGACTCATTATTTTTATTCAGAAATTACAATATATTAATATTATATGATTATAGATATTATTGTGATTTTAAAATTTTATTTAATATTTTAATTCCATAGATAACGGGAGTGTCCGTATTCGGTACCCATGTCCGAATACG
Organism: Osedax fenrisi; assembly: GCA_964019155.1. Classification (NCBI taxonomy): domain Eukaryota; kingdom Metazoa; phylum Annelida; class Polychaeta; order Sabellida; family Siboglinidae; genus Osedax; species Osedax fenrisi. Next base: position 23,426,440 of record OZ025241.1, on the reverse strand, counting down.
GATACCCTGTTGTATAACACGGACAGTGTCCGTCGGACACCCTATATATCACTAATAAAGTATATATTATTTCTGAATCAATCAGACAAATTACAATTACATTATTAATAATTAATTTTATACATAATTTATTCTAATTTAATTAGTTAATAATTTATTTATTTTAATTATTTTTTTAATTAATAATACAATTTAAGTATCTACATAATAACAAATTTAGATTTAGCTTTATTGGTGGTATTAATATTATAACGCATACGATTTTTATGGAAATCAGAATAGTTCATACGCTGAGCTCTGATTGGTTATAGGGTGTCCGTATTAAGACATCTATAATTTCCGTATTAGGGACTCATTTTACCTATATATATATGCTTATAACTTAATTAATATTTGATTACAAATATAGAAATTATATATGTCATTTTTAGAATGCTTTTTTTTTTAATAATATAGTATTATATTTTATATCGATACATTTGTATATTCTTGAGAAGGATTTTAGTTAACTTTTTTTAAATAAAATAAGTTTAAAACGTAATAAAAAAATCAGTTTATTGGATATATCAGCAATATTTTGAATAATTAAAAAATTAAAAATCCTTTTTATATTATTTATATAATTATGAATATTTTATTCATTACAATTTTTTTTTAGGATTTATGATTTCTGAGATACCGAGAGTGTCCGTATTCGGGCACTGTCCGTATTCGGTTACTTTCCCCTATTTAGACTTTAAACATGCGATTATAACATTTACTTACATAACAAAATATCTTAATTATGCTAAAGTGCTTTAATATCGATGTATACATAATACGTACTCCACGTTCTATAGAACGTACTATAGAATCTATAGATATTATACTGACCTAACAAACTGTTGCAGGCAGAGTAATAGTATCGGATTAGATAACTAATACATATAATATGTAATCAATACATATCGTATTGAAGATTGTACCATTCCTATGGAATTCCTTTGAAATATTAAAATAATTCATTTATATATATATAAATATTAAATTAAACCTAATTTTACAAATCTAAATGTTTTATTTTATAACAACATTTTTTCTACGCACTTTTGTTATTATTATTACAGAAACAAATGTACAGCACGAATACGTCAACGTATTTATTGATATTTCTCGAAGTTGTATTTAATTGAACACAATTGTGATATTAATATCAGAATAGGACATATATTATTGGCATTACATAATAGCAAGGTTCTTAATTGACATATTTGATAACGACTAGATATTGTTACAAAATATACAATGTATCCCGATGAAATCACATACTCAACCGGAGGCAGGGTTAGTTTATATATATATATATACTATTTAAATAATAAATACGGTACTACGTTTGTTATTATATATTTAAATATGTGTGAACTTATGTCATTAATAAATTATTATATAAATAATCAGATGGCAAGATATCCAAATCAAAATAATTCTGCCGATAAAAAATCCCTGTCTCCTGCATCTACTAGATATAGGTATATATATATATATATATATATATATATTAATAATAATCACGTGGTATACCACGGTATACTTTATATACATATATATATATATATATATATATATATACTAATTAGTTGCATTTACTAAACATTGAAATTGATTAAAATACATTTTTATTATCTTAAAATATATATAAGGATGTATACGAATAGTAACATTCCTGAATCATAATATAGGCATATTTTTAACAAAAATTATAATTGAATAACCTACTAATCAACACAAATATATATATATATATATATATATATATATAATTATAATTGTATATATATACATGATGATAAGGTTTATTAGCACTTATCATAGGTGTGGCCACCCATTTCGTAGGTGCATATAACAATAAAAAACGAAAACAATAAATAGATAAATAAATAAATAAAACGATAAAATAATATAATTTATAAAAATAGTAATATTGTATGATTAAATAAGTGAATATATTACATCGATGATATGTAAGCTTTGAGGTGTGTAATAAAGGACGGGTGTGAATGGATTGATCTAATAGAGGCAGGGAGGGAATTCCAAAGGGATGGAACCATATAACTGAAGGCGCGTTTATGGTATTTCAGGTATGAGACACGAGGGCAAATTAGGGAAATGTCAGCATTTTATCGTAAGGAAGTCAGTGGGCGTCTTAGAGTTAGTAGGGAAGTCAAATAAGGAGGAGAAGTATAATATATTGCTTTATGAGCGAGTGATAGAAGGTGTAGGAGGGAACGTTTTTTTTGAGGGAACCAGTTGGATATAAGTTGGTGGGAGTCGGTAATGGAATGGTCAAATCGATTTATTGAGAAAATGGTTCGTATAGATGCACGAATTATACGATTTAAAGGGGATAATGAAGTATTAGGGAGATGATAAAGTAGTGAGGATCAGTAGTCGATACGAGAGAGGACGAGTGCATTTATGAGGACAGTTGTAAGAGATCGGGTTAAGTCTTTTCTTATACGACGAATTTTGAAGAGGTGGTAGTTAGCTGATTTAGATATTATTATATTAGTTATATGGGAATTTAGGGATAGGTTAGCATCCAAAGTAATTCCAAGATTTATAACAGATGATGAAGGGATGATGGGGAGACCGTCGATGATAACAGGTGGAAAATTATGATAGTTAGATGGGATATCTAGGAGTGCAGATTTTGAAGAGTTGAGTAGAAGATTGTTAGATAGAAGCCATGATCTGATAGTTGATGCACATTTACATAATTGTGAGTTATCTGGTAGTACATTGGATGAATTGGGTAGGAAGGAATATAGTTGAATATCATCAGCGTAAATGTGATAGTGTACATCTGGAAATTGACCAATAATATCATGTATAGGGAGAATGTATATTGAGAAGAGGAGGGGGCCGAGAACAGATCCCTGGGGAACACCATAATGAAGAGTACGAGATTTTGTAGAGAAATTGCAAATTTTAACGGATGATGATCGATTTAATATATAGGATTAAAACCATTTTAGTACGGTTCCGCTTATACCAATCATTTCTAATCTTGAGATAAGAACTGAATGGCTCAAGGAATCGAAGGCACATGAGAGGTCTAATAATATAAGTTGGCAGGAGATAGATGGAGATACTTTAGAGTATATATTGTTAAGTATTTGTTGTAGTGCAGTTTCAGTTGAGTGTCCTCGTCTAAATGCACTCTGAAATATATCATATAATTTATTTTCAGCTATAAATCTATTCAATTGTATGGCAACAATTCGTTCCAGAATTTTGCTGATAAACGGAAGTTGTGAAATGGGGCGATAGTTAGCAATTATATTAGGATCAAGTACAGGTTTTTTGAGTATAGGTGTTATTATAGCATGCTTAAAGGAAGTTGGACAAATACCATCATTTAGGGAAATAATTATAATATCAAGAATATAGGGGGATAGAGTATAATTTAGTTTTTTAAAGGCGGCTAGGTTAATTGAGTCAGAAGAATGAGAAGAGGAAGACTTAGAAATAAGATTAGATATTGTGAAAATAGAAGGCATATATAATTTAGAAAAATAGTATGGGATTGGTTTACTAATACATATGCACGGAATTGAGCTAATTGGTAGGAGAGATGAAATAGAAGTGCAGGTGCGTTGAATTTTATCAGTAAAATAATTAGCGAATTCATAACATAATTCATTTTTTGCAATATTAGGTATATGAGGTATATTGATAGGCATTGTAGGGGAGAGAAGCTTACGAGCAAGGGCGAAAGAAGCACGGGGATTGGATGTGAGGTTATTTATTTTACTAATATAAAAAGCAGACTTTGCTTTAGAGATTTCAGATTTATAGAACTTGTGATATGTAGAAAATATTAAGAGGTTACTAGAAGAGGGGTTACTGTGGAAGATTCGTTCGAGTTTACGTAGGTTGCGTTTGAAAGAAACAAGTTCGGAGGAAAACCATGGAGAGTTTGAATGGATATTAATAGTTCGAGTTTTTAGAGGGGCAAATTTATCAATTAAGTAAGATAGAACATAATTGAGTGAATCAATCGAACACGGCAATGAAAGGAGGATTAATTTAAGTTCCAAGGCATAACAATCATAATCAAGAGATCTGTAGTTTCTGTATGTGATGGATTTTTTTTCTATAGAAGTGGAGTGAGGAAGAACTAATCGACAAGTTATTAGAAAATGATCGGTAATTAAGTCAGATTTACAACAATCAGTGATGCACTGACAACTACTATGAGATCTACAAAAAATTAGATCAAGTGTGTGACCAGCAATATGAGTAGGGAAAGTTATAAATTGATGTAGAGAGAGGGAGTCAGTAAGATTTTTGAATGTGGAATGGGGATGTATATTTGATTCGAAGTTTTAGTTAAAGTCACCTAGAATAAAGTTATGATTATTGTTAGATAGTGGAGTATCAGTTATATAGTCATAACATTCATTATAGAAGGTGGTATAGTCTTGTTTTGGAGGTCGATAAATTATAGTAAAGGAGTAGACAGTATTCATAAAATTTAAAGAGGCTGCCAGGCAATCACTATAAGAGAAGGAAGGGTAGATAATAGTAGGAGATGGTAGGTCAGAGTGAACTAATATACCAACTCCTCCACCTCGGCCTTTAATACGAGGTGAGATAAATAGAGAGTATCCAATATCATGGAAGAGAGAGAATATATCGGAGTCATCTGGCGATATCCATGTTTCGGTAATAGCAACTAATTTAATTTTAGAATATTTCAGGTAGGATAATAGTAATAGTGAATTAGATCTAAGGGACCTAATATTAATTAGTGACAAGCTAACTGAGAGTCATGTACTATTTTTAGATTGTAAGGGTGAGGATAAGTGATCAGTAGTGTCTTGGGAGAGTAAGGGGTAAGTAGTATTTTGGGAGGGTAATGGGTCAATTATAGATTCAGAGGGTAAAAGGTCAGTAATAATTAGGGAGGATAAGGGGTCAGTAGTGGTTTGTGATGGTAAGGGTTCAGTATCGTTTTGGGATAATACGGGGTCAGTAATGATTTGGGAGGGTAAGCAGTCGGTAGTGATTTGGGATGGATTCAATCGAGTCGAGGTATTTGGTTTAGAAGATAAGTAAGTTTCATAGGATAGATTCCATTTAGAAATATCTGAGGGTAATATTGGTATTGATGAGTGGAACCATTCATTATGTTTGTTAGGGGTTTTTAATTCGTGCGTTTTAGTCAGATTATTGAAGTATGGTTTATAATTTGGGGGAGTAAGTTTATTAATGTAGGCATGGTAGATAATTCTACCTCTTATTCTCGTATTAAAGGGAATGTTATTGCGAATAAATAAATGGGCAAATTTGGTTTTTGAAAAGAGTTTTTCCTAGCAATCAAAAATCTTTGGAAAAATATTTTGACGATATAGGAATTTATGAGATATATTTGGGTAGAATGGGTTGTAAATGTTGCCTTAGTAATATATTTAGCTGGTATGTCAAGATGGTTAATCAGTGTATTTATAAACTCGGTATTTAATTCAGTAGATTTTAAATGCATGATTATAAGGGAGTTTTCATTAAGTAAGTTATTAAGTTGTGACACGCGGGAATAAGTAAGGGTAGATGAATACTTATTATGATAAGGAATGTGTGAGGGAAAGGGATGCAGTGAGGATGATGGTTTATACTTATAAGCAATAGGTTGAGATAACTTGATTGATTTTGGGTTGAAAGGTAATGGTGGTGAATAATAGTAGGGGGTGAATTATGATATATTGTAGGATTGACGGATATGCGAGGGGGGGAGGTTTTAATATTGAGTAGTTTGGGAGTAAGGAAGATGGAACATAGCAGGGCTAATGATGAGGGGGAGGAAGTATGGGATTCATGTTTGGTATTGCATTCGGAGATAACGGAGGCAGGATTAGTATTTTTATTAGAAGTAGGACGTTTGTGAGGGCTAGTGAGGGGTTTGATTGAAAGACAATTAGGGCAGGAGAAGGAGAAATTAGTCGAATTAAAAATAGCAAATATATATATATATATATATATTCACGAAATAGTAAATATTATATAAAATGTATGATGTAAACATAATTAGAGGAAGCTGGTCCCCTTCCATGCCTTCACCATCTGGTAATTCACTATCAGGTTAGTTACATATATATATATATATATATATATATATATACAACTTTAATTTGTCAATTTCTCTTATTCATCCTCCTTCATACCCCAACTTATAAACATAGGTATACTACCAACCTATATAGGGGAAAGTAACCTAATACGCATACTTTAAAAATTACAATATATTAATATTATATGATTATAGATATTATTGTGATTTTAAAATTTTATTTAATATTTTAATTCAATAGATAACGGGAGTATTTGTATTCGGTACCCATGTCCGAATACGAACACCCTGTGTTATAATACGGACACTCTAAATAAACTATATATTATTGATGAACCAATGAGATAAATTATAATTAAATTATTTATAATTGATTTTATGAATAATTGAATAAGTAATTCATTTATTAATTGTTATTATTTTATTAATTAATAATACAATTTAAGTATCTACATAATAAGATTTTTAGATTTAGCTTATTAGTGATATTAATATTATCACTCACGCGATTTTTATGAAAATCAGAATAGTTCACACGGTGCGCGCTGATTGGTTATATATACCCTATAGGGTGTCTGTATTAAGACATCTAGAGTGTCCGTATTAGGGACTTATATGACCTCTATATATGATTACAACTTAATTAATATTTGATAACAAATATATTAATTATGTATATAATTTTTAAAATACTTTAGTTTTTCATAATATATATATTTATATTGATACATTTGTATATTCTTGAGAAGGTTTTAAGTTGAATTTTTTTTTCATAAATTTAAAAACTTCATAATAATTTCATAATAAAAAAACCAGTTTATTGTTTATATTAGCACTATTTTGAATATTAAAAAGTTAAAAATACTTATTTAGACTATTTATATAATTATGAATATTTTATTCATTAAACATTTTTTTGTAGGATTTATGGTTTATGAGATACCGAGAGTGTCTGTATTCGGTTATTTCCCTCTACTAATACAATTATTATAATCATAATGATATTATCATAATAATGATTTAAAATATATATTACACATATATGTATATGTATACACGTAATCTTATGTATTACTTATATATAAGGAATACAAAATAGTATGTGTATGTATAATAAAGTATAATCCAATATTACATATGAATGAATGAAATCAGTTTATAGACATACGACATACTATGTATATCATACGTCTATGGAGGATCAGTGAAAGTCTAGGCTTTATTTCGTCGATACCTCCAATATGTTCATGTACAGATTACAATATTAGTAAAAGTAATAATATAATAATAATGATTCATGTGTTAGTATTCTTTGTAATAAAATAATAGATACATATATATATATAAATTAATAAAAATAATAAAACACTGTTTATGAACATAAGTTATCATCATATTTCAATCCATTACATTAAAGTAAATAATAAAATAAGATAATAAAATAATTGTATAATATTAAAATGTATTAAAATATATATTAGTAAAATATGTAAATTTACAATATTGAGAACTTGTTAATAAAAATAGTAAATTATTATAAATATGTGTAAAATAAAAATATCTAAAAGTATGTTATAAAATTAAAACTACTAAATAAAAATTAATCATCTTTCAATAAGACGTGCAATGGCGCCACATTCCTGTAAAATTACAGATGACTAATAATACCAATAATAATTTAAAAAAATATTTAAAACAATAAACGAAACAAGATGTAAAACAAATATAAATATTAAAAAAAAATTAATATTTGCCTATACGTATATACAAATAGGCATAAACCTTCTATTAACCCACAAGTGGCTATTAAATAGGCATAATAGCCTTATTAACATAATAATTATGAAATGTATATATGAATTTTATCTAGGTTATATTTATAAATATATAAATGTTTAATACATTCCATTAATTTTGATCGACTATTATTCCACTACTCGTGTAGTTCAATTGTTCATCATTTTCATCTTTCCATAAAAGTCCTATTTGATACCAGCCAGTATTGTACTGCAGAACATATACAGTGCACGATTACTTTATAAACTCTAAACTAGAAGTAGTCACCAGAATGACTAATTAGTAATGACTCATTACTTATTCATAAGAGCACTGACCCACAACCGGTGTGGTTTAAAGCTAATAACTTTAATTTAAAGGTAATTACTTTTAGCTTTATAAGATAATACAGGTATATATGCCTTTTAGCTATATAGGGGAAAGTAACCGAATACGGATAGTAGCCGAATACGGACACTCTCGGTATTTCAGAAACGATAAATCCTACAAAAAAATGTTTATTGGGTAACATATTCATAATTATATAAATAGTCTAAATAAGTATTTTTAATTTTTTAATTATACAAAATAGTGCTGATATATCCAATAAATTGATTTTTGTATTACGTTTTTAAATTTAGGATTTAAAATTTCTTAAAACTTAAAACCTTTTCAAGAATATACAAATATATCGATAAAATATATTATTAAAAACTAAAGAATTCTAGACATTATATACATAATTGATATATTTGTTATAAAATATTAATTAAATTATAAGCATATATCTAGAGGTCATATAAATCCATAATACTGACACCCTATATATCTTAATACTGACACACTATAACCAATCAGCGCGCAGCATGTGAACTATTCTATTTTTGTTATAATATTAATACCACCAAAGAAGCTAAATCTAAAAATGTTATTATTTATATACTTAACTTGTATTATTAATAATAAAATAATAACAATTAATAAATTAATTAAATTATATTAAATTATTCATAAAATTAATTATAAATAATGTAATTTTAATTTATCTGATTGGTTCATAAATAATTTATAGATTATCTAGACTCTAGATTCTAGATTCTAGAATGTCCGTATTATAACACAGTGTGTTCGTATTTGGACATGGGTACCGAATACGGACACCCCGTTATCTATTCAATAACAAAATTAAATATAATTTTAAAATCACAATAACATCAATAATCACAATAATATTTAAATATTGTACTTTTGAATACAAATATTGAGTTACAAAATGTTAAGGCCATTTATTGTTAAAGTGTCCGTATTAGGTTACTTTCCCTTATAGGTACAACCATAATATCTCGCTGTAATAATTAATATTCTACCCTTGACCACCCTGTCACATTCCTTTGCCTTATAAGGATATATATATATATATCCCACTCCAAGCTGACCTAGGTATACATTATAAGGGATACCTTATACCTTATACCAGTATACATTATAAGGGAAGGGAGGAGGTTATTGTGGAAAGGAGGTCATTATGGAGAATTTAAATAACTTTTAAAGCATACATATAGACAAATGTCGTCTATAAATTATTATCGGTATATATATATATATATAAATATACATATATGCTATATCCTTTATGAGGGAGTGTTATATATAACATCATAAAAAAGATATATCTTTGCTTCGAGAAATATTTGATATTTATTCCGTATTAATACAATAGAAATTCATATATATATTAATACTTGAAAACAATAATAGCCTTATATATATCATTATATAATTTTATTTTACTATTAATAATGTTATAATAATATATATTACATAGTGAAAAACAGTGATTATAATGATAATGGTTAATATTTAAATATTAATAATATATATATATATATATATATATAAATATATAGTATATAATTAAGTTGATAAGTTAAAGTGATTCTATAAATACCCAAATCTATCTTTATAGGATCCTATAATTAAAATGTGATGACTTTTGTATTGTCCTAAACATCTTATACGTTATTTTCTAGAAAATAATCTCTTCGCCATTTCAGTTTAGAATATCCATTTTACTAACTTTTAAAAAATATTACCAATTTATTGATACATATTCTAAAATTTCTCTACATTAACTTTTAACTATGCGTTTAATAATGATCTAGGTAATTTTGTAGTAATGCAATATTTGTTATCTTTTTAACAATATAATCAATATTTGTATCGATTAATAGGTTATTCTCAAGTATTTTCAATAGATATAATTATTTATAAAAATTAACGTTTTTATATTTGAATATTATTTTTAAAATATTTAGATGAATTAAAGTCACAATTACAAATCTTAATAATGATCTATTTAATTGAAATTTATTTACCCATTGTGAAAATAAATTTAAATTATATTGTATATTAGGTCTTTATTTCTCAGTTATTTTAGAAAAGTATATTTGTGTATAACGTGATAATAAATCAATATGAATATTTGAAGAGAATATATAACTTACAACGTATACATACTTAGAAGATTAACAACTAGATGCCCCAAAAATTAAATTTGTGGTAGTCTACTCCACATTTTACAATAACAATATTTGAAAAATAATTATTGACGCGCGTAAATTTATTCGATTTATTCCTATATGATTTATAAAACCTTTTTATTATTTTATTTTAGTTTTTTAATGAGAAATAACATTACATTATTTTAAAAATTAATATATTATATCGACGATTTCGTTATGAGAATCATATTAAATGTATTATACCACCATTTTAAACATTTTGTATTTATGTATTTATGTTAATTTTCCACTTATAATTACAATTTGATTTTTTTTATTTTCATTTTGATATTAATAAGTTTTCAGGTTTTAAATAATATTAGTTCTTTAGAAATTATAAGTTACCTATAACACTCTTAATAATACATTACACATGTTATTGAAAATGGACTAAAGTTTTTTGAATTTTATAGGCTACATTTTAAAAATTGAAGTTATTATAGATTATTTACAAATGTTCGGTAGGCATATACTATATGTATGTAATCTATAATACAAATAAATAAAAATAATACAGATAATAATTAATTTTATAATAATGTATATAATATGTTCTATAGAATCATACCGTCTTCTATAGAAGACGGTATTCAATAGTATACTATAGGTACCTAATAGTAATTTGTAGATTATTATTATTATTATTATTATTATTATTATTGTTATCATTTTCGTTCACATTTTACTACAATTATTTAACATAAGTAATGTAATTAATTAATACTTTATTAAACAATAATTAATATATTAACATACTACCTATATATATATATATATATATATATATATATATATATATATATATATATATATCGGAACATTTATAGACAAATGTAATAATTTATTAAAAAAAACTCTTCAAATTATAAATTAACTCAATATAATTTTCTGTTAGATAAGACAGAATTATCAAATGCCCCAATAAGAAAAAGATCAAAATTGAAAAAGAGTCAACTATCATTATTCGAGAATAATAATCCTCACTCTAAAAAACTAAAAAAAACAAATACCAACGTTTCAAAATTAAATACAAAGCGACTTTCTTTATTTGATAAGAAAAAACCTTCAACTTCAAATATTTCACGTAGAACAAGTTCTACGAGTTCGAAATTAAATTCTAGCCGACTTTCATTATTCGACGGAAAAAAAAAACCGAAATCACCATCAGCAAAAAAAAGTCGAGCATCAAGCATATCAAGTATAGCTAGTAGAAAAACACTATTAAACGAAAAAGGAAAAAAAAAACCAAATAAACGAAGATCGAGTAGCAAATTAGATAAAAAAAGACTCTCCGCATTTGAAACAACACCTAAAAAAGAACCTAAAAAAGGATTTTTTTCAAGAAAACCAAAAAAAAATATAAGTAAACAAAGTATAGCCAATAAAAAGTTAAAAGACGATGACAATTTTAAAGAAAAAAAATTATCAAAGAATAGAAAATCTAAAAGTAAAATAAGTGAAAAAAGACACTCTATTAAAAGTTTAAAAGAAAATACATATACAAGAAAATCTATAAATGATATTGAACCACTTAAAAGAGAACCGACTAAACCAAATATATACGAACTAAAAAAACAGGCAAATGATAGATTAAAATCACACATGTATATTAACGAGAAAGATGAAAAGAAACCTAAAGTTTCACAATTAAAAAAATCAAATGTAAATGATCAATTTGTTGATGAACCCATCACTACAAATGTGAAAAGTATTCCTAAATCTGAAAGGTTTCAAAATTCAAAAATTTATAAAAGTAAAGTTCCTACAAACATGAAGCCATTAAATAATAAAAAAAATCCAGTAAATTATGGTATTAATTCAGGTTTCTATATAATTATATATTACGTATTGTATGCTTTATTGTATTTAAGTATTAATATGTTTACAATGTTTACAATGATTTATTTGTAAAGTATAAATATTGAATAATACATCTATAATAATACTACTAATAATAATAATACAATTGGTATATATAGGTTATAAATGTTAATAACTATGATTTTATGTAGAAAATGTAGTTATATGTCGTTGTCATAATGTCCTCGACATACATAAAGAACAATAGCATTATCACAATACGTATTTCACATCAACAAGTATCACGCGTATTATATAACTCTAATACTAATATATTACATAAAAGAAATGGTATCGTAAATAATGTGTATAACATACCATGGTAGAATATTACGTAGCATACTATACTGATAAAGTGTGAAAATAAAATATTCTTATAACAAAAGTAGGATAATATTAATGTTTATTACATTTTTTAAATATTACCCAAGGATCACGTAAACAAAAACCCGGAACTAAATCTATAATGTCGAGGAAAAAAACAATACCTGGTATGTATATATATATATACTAATGTATATTACTATTATTAATACGTATATATCTTGAAATATATAATTATTCAACTAAATATTTGAATCAGGTATGAACAATAGCAAAAGGGGAGCGGATAATGACTATCCACCCCCACCACCCGACGCCGACCTACCTCTACCACCGCCTCCGGAAGAACCGTTACCACCCCCTCCGGATGCATCGCTACCACCCCCTCCTTCTAAATATCTAGACGAACCCCCGTTCAACCATACACCGGCCATTAACGCCGACGTAATGGTGAATAAGAAGGGGTCAATGCACATCGGCGTAAACCTGATTCCGGATAATGCTCCAAATCTACTGGATGGAAATGTGAACGATGATTTATTAGGAAGTATGAATGAAGGTTATATAATATCCTTTATGATTACGTCACCTAATAATTTGTATATATAAATACCATAACTCGAACTCTTCTAATACCAATCCCTTACCTATTTCACTAGATAATTATAACAACACATTACATAATATCTATACATATAAATCTCCAATTTTATATATATATATATATATAATATATATAATATATATATATATATATATATATATATAAAATTGGGTGGAGTGAATTTTGAGATGATTATGGCGGTCTGTTTATGTCTCGCTATAGTGATTTAAGGTTATATATGAATTTATTGACATTATTGAACTCCATATATAACATTAAATCACTATCGCGAGACATAACCATACCGCCATAATTATTTCAAAATCTACTCCACCCTAATAAAATTGATTGCATTTTTTTTAAATCACGAAATTCGATTTTTCCGTATTTATTTTCATTACAATCCTTCTAAATCACGAAAAATCGATCTTTTTCTAAAATTGTTGTTCCGCACCCGAAAAAAACCTTACCACTACCGAAGGCTGTTATGTTTTGAGAAAACTCGGGAAACTCTAACAACTGCTACGATTTAAGACGTTGCTACTATAGTAGCGTGGAAAAGTGGTAAGGTTTTTTTCGGGTGTGGAACACAAATTTTGTAGAAATCCTATATCGATTTACACGTATTCATTTTCATTAAAATCCTTCTAAATCGCGAAAAATCGATCTTTTCTACAAAATGTTTACCTATATTATACCTGATTAACTTTTAGTAATATAACATACTTATTAACAACAACACTACATATTATGTAAGTGTATAACTAACAGGGAGTAAATCTGAACTGCAGTTGGTACTGTATTATTTAAATATATAAGTATTAAAATATATAATATAGATAATAAATAATACTTAACCTATATAAATATGTATTACATAATAGTTGATAATACATATAGTACTTGATTTATTGTCAGTATTATTAATATTACCTATTTATTTATAAATAATACACACCTTAATCTTATTAATTATTTAATTAACATTTTTAAATAAATCATAACTAGATATGAACGATGCAATTATAGGCGGGTAAGTTATATAATATATATATATATATATATACATATAGTATATACTTTAGAGTTTTATATTTTAATTGATTATTAGTCCTATACATTGCGGAGTATTATTATTATATATTATAAATGAAATAGCATATATGCTACATATATGTACTATCCATGGAATAAAGTTTGCACTTATAAGAATATGCGTTCTCTAAGTAGCTTAGTAATGAAGTAATAACCTCCACTAACCTTCAACAACCTGCCATATACATTCAGTAGTAGTACATACCTATTTATTCTCTATATCTTCTCTTTACCTTCAAGGTTTTTCCATATATTTTCTCTATAGGGAATATCAAATAATGACTAATAATACCTGCATATTGCTTGAGTGGACGTGTATTTTAGTCGGGTGGATGTATTTATTAGAAGATCTATTTATTATATTAGTAGTGGGTTCAGGAATAAAGATAACGAGGTATTGGGTGTGAGGTAGTCGCTAGTTATGATGATAAACGATATGAATTACAATTAGCGATTATGTGTAATATTTACGGATATAATAATTAAATTTACTTTAAAAAAGAAGAGTTCTATTAATGATAGAGAATTTATTATTTGATAAAATATAGCGAGACATATATTTGGGATGATTATGAAATTTAGTAGTATGATAATTATGAAGGGAAATAGAAAATAATTATTATAAATAAGATGTTATTTTACTACTATTATTGGTAGTATAAAAGAAGAAATAATAACATAGGTGACTTAAAAATGACATATAAAAATGATGTCATTGAATATCAATTTATTGATTTTGTGAGTTTTTATAGAAAAGTTAAATATTTTGAAAATAAAGGGATGTATCAAATATAGTTCATATATTATAGATATCGTAACAATAAGCTACGCTATATCACTATGTACATAATATAACACGTAATAGGAATAGAGTAGTGGAAAATAGATATTCTATTTATTTTGTTATTAAATAAAAATGAGTTGACTGAAAGCCATGTCTATATATCTTAATACAATAATATATGATTTATAATGATTTTAAAGTATTATTAGAGACATTTATATAAATTTAGATATAATCTACATATCAATAAACGTATAAATTCAATATATTGCCGAGAATAACGTATAAAAACAGGGAACATTTAAATGGTGAAAATTAACTCGATTAACGTTATGAGTCATATTTAAGAGGTTATGGTACATGTTTATTAATACATACGGGAATACGAGAGTTAAACTAACACACTATAGTATCTCACTTTCCGAAATATTCAAGGATAACGTATGTGTATGAATACATATCTCGAGTTCAACGAGGTAATACTAATGGAACTAATTTTATTATTAATTTAACATAATATAATAGGATATTTTAATGTATTAATATTTTAATAGGGTCATTTTAGTACATTTAAACGGGTTTAGGTGCTTTGAAAAATAATTGAAATATGATTATAATGATAGAGTTATCGAGTTGTTTAGCCGAATTATTCATTCTCAGGTTCGCTTGTAAACACTATTAGATGAGACAAAATAAAATAATAAAATAATTGTAATATACGCTGTTTTAAAATAATATGGAAATATGGTACCATAATACCATCTGCAGATCACAGTGAACCAGTACATATTTTCCTTAGTGTAGGATCAATATTAAGTAAAGAGAATTGCAAGTTGCACTGGATTTATATGAGGAGATATAAAAAAGTAGAAATAACATATTTACAAAGGAAGATTAAAAGAGAACCTACCTAGGTTAACATTGAAAGAGGTATATAAGTAAACAAAGTATTGATGCTATGTCATATAACTAGAGGTAGCACATTCATTTTCGATACTCTTATGTCGATACATATTCATAACATCGAATAGAGAGAATCACAAGTAAGGAATTGGGTTAGAGGTATTTCAGTTAAAGTCAACGGATTTTAAAGGTGACAAAGAAGGTTGGTGTTACGACTAACGTATTATACGTATACGCAGCTTACTAGGTTATTAGCTTAATACAGTCTATTACTACATAGTAATACATTTAGACATGTACTACTTGCTACTGGTAGGTACGATATGTAGTTTTAATAATCTGATTACCATTACAATAATGGAGGGCTGCACGCCGTGCAGTACACGGTTATAGCAATTGCATTCCAGTAATCATGTAACACGTATCGCACGTTGTAATATATTTATTATGTATACAAAATAATAGAAGGGTGATGTATTAAGTTCGAAGTGGATCATAATGGAAATAGTTTAAGTTACAATACCATTGACCAAGATTATTAATATGTAAGGCTATCATTATTGCTATTATTATAGATTACTTCAGGTATATTATGCCTGAGCAGTATTTATTACTATATGGAGTGGCTAAACCGAAAGGTTAAAGGTGAATGTACATTATGAGATTGATGAATAACATAAGAAATATTGAGATTTGGGTGCTTACAATGAGTAAAGAATGTTTAAGAAAGAGCATCGCAGTTAATAGAATTTTGTATTAGTTATTTAACCAATAGGAGCTAATAAGGTAGATATTATATCCTTAGCTATGTCATTATTCATGTATAGATTAGTTAAGGTTGTGATAACTTACAAGATTAACAGAGGTTGAGTTAGGAACTATAGTTCTATACTATAGTATTAGAGCTAATAATAATTTTAAATAAATAAACAAAAATAATGTTAATTTACATATTTTGCGTACATAATATATATAAGTTATTCTAAAAAAAGGAGTTTATTCAGAAGGTGATGTAGGCGAGGGGGTATTAGAATGTGTATGTTTTAGTATATAATAGACTAATTTTAAAGGAGAATAATCAGTAAATAATTTTTATTAATTATTTGAGGATTTATAGATACTCTCAATATCCGGAAATAAATGATCACATTATCAAAGTAATAAGTTGCACATATGATAGATACAACTATAAGTGTTTCTGATAATGATCAATAACTAGATTGTTAAGATGGATAGCATACCTATATCAGTATCGAAAAAAAGATTGAAAATTAAGGGATTTTATTTGTTATAGAGTTGCATTAATTATAACACAATGCATTGTGTCCTGCATGCAGGATTAACATATGTATATATATATATATATATATATATATATATATATATATATATATATATATATATAGTTATAATGTAATGGTTTTTATACAAACTACTAGATTATAAAAATATGATTTAGTAGAATATATATATATATATATTTATATATATATTATCATTGCAATAGTTCAATATAAAATAATTATAATATATTTTTACACACATACAGAGGCCCCGATGTAAAACCGGTAAAAGTTCCATTATCGAATCCGATGTTTAAATACCCCATTCCCATTGGTTAATATTCCATGTATTCTATACATATAATTATACAAGTTTATATTAATACATTAATTGTATCGTTGTAATTAGTTGTAATATCATATGTGTTATCTTTAATGCATACGTTTTACTATTATAATTACGACTTAAAATTATATATTTTAATAAATCTGTAGGTTATATTAACATACTTTTATTGTTGGTATTAATAGAGCCATTGTAATATATGTGTATTCAATTCTAAATTTAATTCTAAATTTAATAGTATACAATTATAATATAAATATCTAAAATAGTATTAGATAATATCAATTATATATGTCAATTACAATTTGATAATATTTTATTTATTAAATATATTATATATAAGTTACTATTTATATATATATATATATATATATATATATATATATATATATACGTCGTACGGCGTACGGCGTATTAATATTAAAATTAAGTTTATTATGTATTTTATAATTATGATATTAATATACATAATATATATATTATATTAAATATTCGAAATCATATATTTCTAAATAACATATAAGTTAGTTGCGAATGTTCGAGTGCATTTATGTAGAGTTTGCAGACGATAACAAACTAACATCTATAATAATAATGTATAACGTATAAGAAGATAAATACACATTTATTAACAATAACATCTACGTTCGCGTACAGGAACACTTCCACTGTTCGAGGATTGCATGAAACCGGCTTGTAGGGATAGGAGCTGGTTCGATGCGGCCGGAAACAGAAGAAGATGGCCACGTGATCAAACGCCTTACCTGTACGGCGTCGCGGACGACGATGAAATGGCCGTGGTTTACATGTGTGGAGGCGGTATGATCAGAAGGTTAACTATGCACGTTAACCCACTTGGCTTAGTTCTTACGTTAAAGTACCTATATATACTTATTATACACGTATCTGCTTATACCCGATAATATATATATTTGTAACTAGTGGTATCCGTTGATTACTGAATATATCTAGTAGAATGTTATACAAATTTTAATAATACAAATATTTTATAAAATTAAGAAATGATTTCTATTTTATAATTATAATGGTATCACTTACTCGCTATGCCCATGTTATGTCAATGTTATGTTCATTATGTTTATGTTATGTTCATGTTATGTTCATGTTATCCAATATATCAGGTTGCAGTAATGTTATTAAATGTTATTAAATTTAGGATACATTATTTCCATCGTTATTTCCATCATGCAATTAGAAAAATAATACATATATATATACAGTATAACACACACATACTCACACACACTTATATATAATTACATAGTAAATAATATAATAGTGCGTAACGATGTACAATAATGCGATTTTGCGGGTTACAGACTGCTGATAGTGCCGGACGAGAGTGTGGACATGAAGATGCAGACTAATGATCCGGGTACAGTGTATATCTACGACGAAAGAGGAGTCCGCAGAAGACTGCTACACTCCCATCAGAGAAAGTTCCTCAAGAAGAATTTCCTATGACGAGTCACGTGATATATATCATCGTAGAGTATATTAGGATTTATCTAATAACAAATTATACAGAATAGAAATTTCAGTCTGTTAAATACAAATATTTAATGAAACATTAACTGATGAAATAATATTGTAATATTTTATTATAATTCCAATTATTAATAATTATAAATTAGTATATATTTTTAGTAAATATTATTTTCCTGTAAAGTTAACTCCATCAATTGATTTCAATACTTCCACCTCTACAAGTTTCCCAGTTGTTCACTCACTAAAGTCTACTCATACCCCTACACCTTCTTCTTATAACTCACATTCACTAACTCAACCTGAATGAATATCTGAACACATTGCCCTAATCAATATTCGTTCTCATCTTTCCAATGCCTCCCTCTTATTACAATTCCTTAAAAAGTCTATTTTAGTATCATTACATTAACGGATACATGGATATCTCAAGATGATTCCGACATATTTTGACTATTTCATTATGTTGGTTATAACTTACTCTTGTCGCCACGATTATTAGGTCGTGGTGGTGGGGTTGGCTTCCTCGTAAAAGCTTCTCTAACTTTACCATGTATATCCATTTCACATAACTTCTCCTACTCTGACTGCAGGCATACCTAGCTATATCATTCTTCCAACAACACAAATATATATCCACCACAGTCATTTATAGATCAACCTAATCAGTACACCATGGACCATGGTTCCCAACCTTTTTTCGTCATGACACTTTTTTTGATAATTCTTAATTTAAAAATATTCCAATGAACACATTTATTTTTTTATTATTAAACATTATTCATAATATAAACTATAATATATATATATAAATACATATTTTTAAAATTGGCTCATGCCCCAAACAAAAAACACAATGACCCAAATTTGGGTCATGACCCATATGTTGGGTAACACTTACCTAAATCATAATTCGCTTCCTTTCTGAGTGAGTTTAATGATCTTTCTACTGATCTCATAAGTTCACCCACATACCATCCTATTATCCTTGGTGATTTCAACTATTATTTTAATTATACCTAAAATCCACATATTATGTTCACTAATTTAACAAATTAATTATTCCTATCACAACATATATATTTACCAACTCATATAAATGATAATATTATTGATATATCATTCTCCAGTTATTTCCATGCTTAATCCATGGGAAGTAATATTTCTAGACTTGATCTACTTTCGATCACAGTATCACCTCATTAAAAACTAATTTTAATATCACTGCTTATCAGAAAAAACGTATTACATACAGACAAATATGAATTATATGTTATTCTTAACTGACTTACATTCTGCCTTAGGGGGGTTTACACCGAATTATCATCGGTGAATGCCGGTGGAATAAAATGTTCCATTTATTTTCCGAAAATTGTTGCGTAATAACAAGTTCAATTTTTGTCACACCCAATGGGCGTCGCCCATTAGGAAATTTACTAGCAAGTTGTTGATTGACAATTCATTGATCAGCCTATTTACGTAATAATATGCATATATATATGCATATATATACGTATATATTAGTATATATTATATAATGAATCACGTCATTAATGATATTTATATATCACACCAATTTATAGAGTTATAGATAATTTCTCTCTAGCTCTATGCACCAATTTGACCAGTTTTCAAAGATAATAGTAAATAGTAAATAAAATAACCTCTGTATTCAAGTTGATTTGGTGTGAATGCTAATATTATTACAAGTAATTATTTTCAATTACAATTTGACCAGTTTTCAAAGATAATAGTAAATAAAATAATCTCTGTATTCAAGTTGATTTGGTGTGAATGCTAATATTATTACAAGTAATTATCGAGCAATTATCGAGCAATTTTTATCAGAAAATTTCCTATGAAAACGAGACTAAAATTCGGTGTGAACCCTCCATCGAGAGATGTGACTACTGTTATTATCAAGTTGTATTACATTTCCATACTATCCCATTTACTGGATAAATGTGCCCCTTCAAAAACCATATCAGTAACTCTCCATCCTGACACCCTATGGTTTACTTCCCAACTCATGTCCTTGAAACTATTACTTCGTAAATCTAAAAGAAAATACCTATCCTTTCCATCTTCATCTTCTAGAGCTTCATTCATTGAGAAACATAAAATTCACAAGTTAACAATTTCCAAATCTAGCTATTATACTCTGGTTATAAACGATCTAGCTTCTGATAACCGACGACTTTTCAGACTGGCTAATAAGTTGTTATCTCCCCAAAACCTGCGTTACTACACTCTATAACTAACATTTAAATTAGGATGTCTCTTCTCCACAACAATTTCTAATAATATTGACTCCATCATAATAAATATCAATAACCATAACCCTACTGACAACTATCCTTCAATCAGAGTTACCCACCTATATATGCACACATATCTCTAATATCTAAACTTCAACATGCGTCCACTTCGATATTTCTCTCCGATCCTGTTCCACTATATATTTTTAAACTTAACTCGATTATCTATGTTCAATCATCTGTAACATCATCTCATATTCCCTAAATTCCGGTACTGTTCCTTTACCTCATTTTTAAACAAGCAATAATCACTCCGATTCTTAAAAAAACCTTCAATTGATCCCGAATCACTCCTCAATTATCGCCCAATTTTTCAGCTACCTTTAGTGATTACAATTTTGGAAAGAATTGTCTCTAGTCAACTAATCTTCTAATTAATCGCCGATAATCTCCATATTCCTCAACAAAGTGGTTTTCGCCGAGGATACTCCACAGAAACATCACTACTAAACGTAATTGATGTCATCACTTCTACCCTTAATACTAAACATTGCTGTCAACTAGTAATGCTGGACATGTCCAGTGCTTTCGATATGCTTGACCTCCAAATTATACTTTCGTTTACACCTGCTTGGAGCTAGATATAGGTATACCTTACCCTCTCATGGTTTACTTCACCATTTACTTTACTGACTGTAGCAGCAGTGTAAAAATATATCATTATTTGTCTTCCCCTTCTTCTATGAAATATGGTGTTACACAGGGATCAGTACTAGGACCAGGGGCGTAGCATGCCTCACAAGCGCCCGGGGCTGTTAGAATGTTGGCGCCCCTTAGTATTTAACTACAGTTATATACAACAGTTATATTTTTCATGATTTTACATTAACAAAGTTTTAATTAACATAATTTTATTAAAACAAATTAAAGATTAAAGTGTAATTTTTCGATTTTTTCGTATAGTAAATTCTTCTACTATTTCTTCTATATTAATGTTATTGAATATCTTCCTTTCTATGCTTAATATAGCAAGTTAAATACAACAATTTTGTATTTGTGGTGAAAGATAAGATGTCAATATTCTCTTAGAATTTTTAATCTTTTCTATATGATCATGAAGAACTATATCAAATTTATATACAAATTTAATCAATTCTAGGAAGTTTCCATTATTTATATCCTTGTTTCTAATATCTCATTATGCCCTCGTAGTGGAATATTTTGTATGATTAAAAATCGTAAGCATTCTATTTCCCTTTCAATTATCTGTTTCCATTTTTTCTTTTCAATAAAAATGTTTGCATTATTTAATACCTCAATATTAGTGTTCCTATTTGTATATTCTTTCCAGTCTATGAAAGCTAATCTATGTATTTTGGAAGATTCATGTTCAGCAACTTTTTCTTTTTTTCTCCAATTGTTAAATCCTCCTTTCTTGATAAATGATGATTTATTTGATTTATCTGTGAAAATAAGACAACAGAAACAATATAATGAGTTTGATGCTGGTGAATAGAGTAGCCAAGATCGTTTAGACTTATTTTCTTTTCCTACATTTTCATAAAACCATGTGGAATTTACTGCTCTTCCTAGAATGTTTCCTTCATTTCTAAAAGGTCCATCAATATTTTGTAAAATTCCAATATCTTTTCTAAGTAGATTTTCTTTTAAAGCAGGATTAATAATTGCTGATCCTTCTATATCAAACTTTATTTCAGAAATATCAGTAATACCCTGTGTAAGCTATGTAAACATTTATATTAGATATATAATTATATTAAATTTATAATTATATTACATATATAATAATTATAATAATTTAAATTTAATTATTACATTATTTAATTAATATTATGGTGTAATAATTTCACAGGTATACCTACATATCAATAGAAACGTCAACTTCATTTTGTGCATGTATATCTAGTACATATGTTCGTTCTACAGGTTATTCATTTATTTCATTAACTATTTTTACAGATTTAATAACAAATTTATCCATTATTTTGAGTGATTTCAACTTTGTTAATTTATCAATTTCTACCAGTTTTCTCTTTTTAAATTGATTACCACTCATTTTTTTTCTAAACAAATAATTATTATGATATTAATATAATAAATCATATGATTAATCCCCTTCTATTGTTGTTTTGTTTTAAAATTTAAAATACTTTAAATAATTAATTTAAATTTAAACAATAAATAACATTCCACACCTAAAATAGCGGTTTGTCCACAATATTGTTAACAATATCTTGGTATGGAAGGTGCTATATACTAAAATAATGCTTTAATAATAGAAATTTAATAAATTTAATAAAAAAAAATGAAATAATTATTCACTGAATAATTATTATTCAGTAAAGTATAAATAATTTTTATTTTATAATTGAATTTATAACATTTATATAACTATTATAGTAAATAACTTATTAAATTGATTATTTTATTAAGTTATATCAAGGATATGTGTCCATGGTTATATTTACTATAGTAACCTAATAATCTTTGCGGTTTCCATTATAATATTAGATTTAAATTGATTTATTTAGTAAATTATTGTAGAATGTTGACCTGTATACAAATTCACACAAATTATAGAAGTAAAGTTCAAATCCGTCAGCCATTATGAATAATGGATATAAGATATTTAGTACCTATTCATAACGTAACGTTTACACTTATATATAAATAAGTATTTATAATAATTATAAACTATAGTTTTTTATAAAACCCAAACCGAAATCGGTTGTATTATTAATATATTATTAAATAAGTATTCTATAGTTACTGGGTTTATTTTTTGCTATTATAAATAATTATTCTATATTTTTTTGGCGCCCCTAAAATGTTGGCGCCCGGGGCACGTGCCCCTCTAGCCCCCCCTTGCTACGCCCCTTTCTATGACCTTCACTTTTCTCTATATATTTATATCCTATACATAATATCTAAATATCCAAATATAAATATTACTATCTATATGCAGATGACATACTATTATATATGTTTCTTCCAATTAATTCATCACCAGGTCTCAATAATCAACTCTCCAATTGTTCTAATGATATTAAAGAATATCTTATTTATTATAATTTTCTCCTTTAATGCCTCCAAAACTACATTGTTGAATCTTTCTCCAAGTCCTACCTATTTCCCTCATTTTCTTAATGATAACATTTTAATCTCTCCTTCTCCTACTGCATCCAACTTAGAAATATTTTTGATAATACTATTTAATTCATTCATAATATTACCGTCATATGATATCACTAAATCTGAAAATTATCATCTTTTTAGAATTAGAAAAATACGAAAATCAATTACTTTATCTCTTACTAAAACGTTAGTTAATTTTAACGTTAATTCCATTATCCTCTCACGTATATATTACGGTTCCTCATTCCTCACCAATCTTCCATTTTCCTCTATCTCTCCCCTAAATCGAGTTATTCGTTCATTAATCCATACAACATATAGGTTGTATATATAACTAACATTTCTATATATAACCTACGTATTCGAGATAATTTCTCTATTTCTCTATACCAGTATACCTACTTACCTCCTTAGTTCCCATTTAACAAATGATCTTATTATCGTATACTATATATTGTTCATTCCTAAATATACTCTTCGAATGGTCCTTCCTATATTTGTGCTTCTCTAGTATAAAGATATTTCCTTCCATCTCCTAGACACCACGCATCTCATATTATATCAACCTCTATTCTCCGTCCCTCAAAAATGAATACTCGGGCACTGAGTTATATTGGTCCGAAGCTATGAAATTCACTCCCACACTATATTATATCGAATAAATCGCATAAAATATTCAAGAAATATATACACAAATTTATTTCAGGTGTAAACCTGTAATACTATTATTGTTTGTCTTTATTATTTTATTTATTAATTTCTTTACAGTTTATTCTATTTTATTTTATTATTATAAATGGTATTTATTATTTACCTATTTATTTTATTAGATTAAATATAATTAATTGTTAATTTTTAACCTATATTCTTTGAAACAAAATAAAATATAATTAAATTAAACTGATATATCCATATACATTAGAGTGAGGTATCTCACTCAATATCTATGGATATATCCGATAAATATAGTTATTTATACATTGTATTTAATCTATAATGAAAGTATATGTATTATTCTGTATTCACCTTGGTTTAATATATTAACCTGTTAACCTGTGCCGTCGAGTCGTATCCGACCCCTGGCGACATCCATGACAGCAGCTCTCCAACTCTTCCTACACCTTGAGGCTCGGATCATGTTATAGATAGTACCATGGAAGTTTTTCTTTATGCTATCTAGCCATCTTTGCCGTGGTCTCCCTCTGCTTCTATAACCCCCCATTCTTCCTACCATCACTTCATATTCCATTCCGCCTGCTCTTATAACATGGCCAAAGTAACATAATGATGCCTTGACTATCCTTGACTCAAGCGTCCATTCTGGTTTTATATTGTCAATAACCCATACATTTGTCTTTCTGTCGATCCATGTTACTCTTAACAGACGTCTCCAACACCATAACTCAAAAGTATTGATCATCTTTCTCTCAAGCTTTCTCATTGTCCAAGATTCTGCTCCGTATAAGACTATAGGGAAAACTAAAGCTTTTACAAGCCTGATCTTTGTTCTGAGGGTAATTCCTCTATCTTTCCAGATTTTCGTTAGTCCCCCCATTGCATATCTACCCATTGCTAACCTTCTGCGTATTTCCTTCTCACAGAATCCATCCTTGGTTATTAGAGATCCCAAGAAAATAAAGTGCGATACTACTTCAATATGCTTTCCATCTACTACCATTTCTCCTTGGTCTTCAGACATCATTACTTTAGTTTTACCTACATTTAGATATAGACCTACCTTTTCACTAGCCAACTTTACTCTTTCCATAATTGCTATTAGATTGTTTTTTGTTTCAGCGATCAGTGTTGTGTCGTCAGCATATCTCAGGTTAGTAATCATTCTACCTCCAATACTGATTCCCCCATCCCAATCTTCTAATGCCTCTCTCATTATGTTTTCTGCATATATGTTAAATAGTAGGGGGGATAAAATATATCCTTGTCTTACCCCTTTCCCTATGTTTATAGTATCAGTTTCACAGAATTCTGTTCTTATAGTGGATTCTTGTTTCGTATAGAGCTTTTGCAGTAGGACTATTAGGTGAACAGGAACTCCCATTTCTTTGAGTATCACCCATAGTCTCTCATGATCTACGCAGTCGAAGGCCTTTTTATAATCGATGAAACACATATACACATTCCTGTTGTGTTCTTTGGCTGTTTCCATCATCCACCGCAAATTAGCTATATGATCTCTTGTTCCTCTTCCTTTTCTAAAACCTGCTTGTTTAATAGGTAGTTCTGGGATAAGGAAATTTTCTAATATTTTCTGAATAATTCGAAGAAATATCTTGCTAGCATGAAATATCAGAGCAATAGTACGATAGTTCCCACATTCTTTCTTATCTCCTTTCTTGTATATCGGGAGATAAATAGATTTCTTCCAATCTCTTGGCCATTCCTTAGTCCTCCATACGTTATTGAAAAGAATTAACAGTATTTTTATAGATGCATCTCCACCTGCTTTCAGAAGCTCTATAGGTATACCATCACATCCAGATGATTTCCGATTTGATATATGCTTGATAGCGTCCTTTACCTCTGTCTCTAGTATATGAGGTTCATCTTTATATCTAGTTTCGGGGAAAGTATCAGTGATTTTAGGATCTCTCCTGTAGAGCTCTTCTGTGTATTGTTGCCATCTAATTTTTACTTCTCTTTCTTCAGTAGCGGTCTTTCCGGAACTTAGATTCATTACTCCGCATCTAGCTGTGTATGATCCAGTTATATCTTTTATTTCCTTATATAGATCTCTTGTTCTTCCCTTTTTATTGTTTTCTTCTATTTTTCTACATTTCTCTCTTAAATTTATCTCCTTATCATACCTTGCTTTTTTTTGAAATTCTGCATTTAGTTTTTTATATTTTTCTATTTCACCTTTTCTTTTTGCCTCTCTTCTATCCTCCGCTATTTTTATTGTTTCTTCGGTTAACCATTTTGTAACTTTCCTCTTCTTTACTTTTGGTATCCATTTCTCAGCCGTCTCTATCACAGCATCACGTATTTCAATCCATAAGTCTTCAGGATTTTTGTCATCTACTTGTAGTATGCTGAATCTATTCTTGACTTCTACAGTATATTTCGTAGCAATGTTTTCTAGATAATATTTTGGAGTAGTCTTATTTCTTTTAGTTTGTTTGAACTTTATCTTGACAATAGCTATTAACAAATTGTGATCTGTGCCACAGTCTGCTCCAGGGATAGTTGTTACTCTTTTTATAGAGCTTTTCCATCGACCTGTACATAAGATATAATCAATCTGGTTTCTAGTAATTTTATCCGGTGACTTCCAAGTATATAGTATTCTTGCATGTTGCTTGAACATTGTATTCATAACAACAAGACTATTTCTACTACAGAAATCTACCATTGTATCACCTCTTTCATTTCTAGTCCCCAGTTCAAAACCACCAGTTACCCCAGTTGTTTTTTGTTTACCCACTTTAGCATTCCAATCGCCAATGACATACATGATGTCACCTTTTGGAGTTATATCGATTGCTTTTTGTAGGGCATCGTAGAAATAATCCATCTCCTCTTCATCTGCTGTTGAAGTGGGAGCGTATACTTGTATGAATGTGAAATTTATAGGTTTACCTTGGATACGTATTGTTATTATTCTGTCACTTATAGGATTGAACCCAAGAACACATTTTTTTATTTTTTCTGTGCATATGAATGCCACCCCTTTTCTTTCAATTTTATCGTTTCCACTAAAATATACTGAATAGTCATCAGATTTTACTTGTCCTATCCCCTTCCACTTCGTTTCACTTATCCCCATTAAATCTATCCCATTCCTTCCCATTTCCCTTGTAATAATTTGTGTATTTCCATTATTCATTGTTCTGACATTCCATGTCGCTATACTTATATTTTTTTTAAATTGTAGGTAGCTATTAATATCTGTGTGTTTCAAGACGATTTTCTCAGAAACAATCCTTCCTTGCGGATTTAAGATAGCCTAGTCATCCTTACCGAATGTACTTACACGATAGTTTCGCTCATCCCCAGTAATAATTGAAAGGCTGTCCAACCTGGGGGGCTCATTTTCTAGCCTTATTGCATTTACTTCTATTTGTGCTGTCATGTTTGTTTTCGTGGGAATTTTACTGGAGTAGTTTCCCGTTGCTTTCTCCAGCGCAGTGTTGAAGCCGTGAATGGGGTTGCCAGAACGCCCTCGAGTATATATGAAGTTGCCGTTGTCCTTACTAGATCATCCGCCTCGTCCACTATTTCTATCGCTGCTGCTCGATAGAAAAGACTCTGTTTTATTTCTGTTACTATAAGAAATGTTAGACTAGTTTTGTTAGAAGCCAGTCATACCCATGCAATGTTTAGCCGGCCAGTCGAGGTCGTTTACCAGGGTTACCCGCCGTGCTGTTCACGACTACTTGGAGGTAATTGCATCAGTCGAGTACTGTGTATGGACAGATGATCCTGAACAACCCATTTTCAAAGTATATTGTATAGGGTTCGACTGTTCAAAAACCATCCGTACTACCATACACAATACCCCATAA
Organism: Osedax fenrisi; assembly: GCA_964019155.1. NCBI lineage: Eukaryota > Metazoa > Annelida > Polychaeta > Sabellida > Siboglinidae > Osedax > Osedax fenrisi. The sequence goes on along the minus strand of OZ025241.1, from coordinate 23,397,349 downwards.
TACCCCTTTAATTTATAGTGATACTATAATTATTTTATAATTCTCCTTTAAATATTTTTAACTTGAATTTAACCGGAAGTCATGTAAATAATAACTTGTATATTTAAATTAATTCGAGTTAAACTTGGCTAAAACATAGATAAATATCGATTATAACTTGGATTTAACTATGATCTAGCTCAACTTGAACTAACATTTAACTTGTATTAATTACGAGTTGAACCTGTATACAGATAAAGTTTAACCTATATGTTTGACCAACATATTCAGACTAAACAAAAGTTTAAACTCGAACTGGACGGGCTACCCTTCAAATTATGTAAAAAAAATTATTTAAACTTTTTTTTTTTATATTATATGTAACTTATACAAAATATTATCTTTAAAATGGTGTTTAAATTATGTTTATTACATTATTCATTTTGTTTATATTATATTATTTGTACCTATATAATCATATTGTTTATATTCATATATTATATTTGAAACTTGATTTACTCAGAATAATTATTTTGCATTTTGTATATCTCCAATTAATGTCTCTTCTTATTCAATATTGAATATTTTTTCTTCAAATTTTCACAATATTATATATAATATATAAATGAACAGTATGATTAATTATTCTATATATATAATATATGTAAATTTATATAAATTGTAAATTTAGTGATAATTTGTGATAAATATCTTAATTAATTATTTTTTTTTATAATTAATCATTTTTATATTATTTATGTTAATAATTATTAAAATATATTCAACCATATGATAAAGCTATATGTTTATAATAAGATTGTTAAAAAATTATTACAAAAACTTTAATATTATAAGAGTTTATACATTTTTAAAACATGCTATTTTCCCTATATTTTACATGTATACCAAAGATTTTGCGAAGCAAAGATATAACACTCCCTATGCATGCAACGTAATTTAGTTATAGCCCGAACCGCTGCTAGCAGTAGTATCGAAATCACTGAAATAGATTTAGGTTCGGCTCTGTTTGCATACAACAATGTTTTCATTGCTCTATTAAATTACATGCAATATAAATTAGCTTTTACTCACTAAATATATACTTATAGCATTTAAAACATACATATCATATTTGTTTGTTATATATTAGTAATGAACACTTAGTTTTCATCATATAAATATTAATTTAAAGCATATTATTTAACATTTTAAAAGTGTATAGTTAAATACGAATTTACATTATAAACAACGCATAGTTCCTAAAAGTAACCCGCTATAGGTGGCACCAGGGTATTTTGTATACAAATTCGAATTACACGATTTCGCGTAAGTGTTATATCTTTCCTTCGGAAAATCTTTGTGTATACTGTTTATAAGTAGCTGGTCCATAAAACTGATATATATAAAAACAACATACAATTTCAATAACTCATAACTATATAAATTGTACAAAACTCCTATAATTTTTAAGATTTTGATCATTACTAAAAAAACAAATTCACCTGTATATACTATGGGTTTTCATAGTATCAGTTGTATGCTGTCATACCATCCGACATTTCAAAACAATTCCTTTTATATATACAAACTATTAAATTTAAACATAATTTTACAAATCTAAATATTTAATTTTATAATCAATATTTTGTTATTTTTAAACAGTAAATTATGTAATCATTTAACTAATTCGCATTTATTGATTTTTTTGAAGTTTTATTTCCATGAAAATAACCTGATATAAGGACACAAGCTATTGCCCTTATGTAATATTAATTACCTTACGGTCTAAGGTTATTAATTAAATAGTTATTACAATATAGAGAAATAGTTCTGAACATATAGACATGGTCAAACGTAAGAAAATGTATTCTGAAGGTATCAAATACGCTATAAAATACCATGTTAGTATATAGATATATAATGTACATACTTTATACGTTAATATATATTATCATGTTAATAAAGGGGTAATTGTATCGATAAGCAACACTGCTTCTACAATTACCTTGGCATTGCCTAAATCTGATAATAATAATAATAATAATATAAATATATATATATATATATATATATATATTATTTAATACATTATATAATATAATAATTAGATATCAAGACATCTAAATACAAATAATTCTTCTGACAAAAAACCACTGTATCCTTCAACTGCAAGATATAGGTTAATATAGTAATACATTGTTGGTCAGCTATCAATATATATATATATATATATATATATATATATATATATATCTTACTATTTAAATTATCTAAATATATATATATATATATATTTAAAACTACATATTTTTAGCAAAAATACTTATATAATAACTTAATACTCAACACAGATGATCTTTTATATAGTCATCTATAATATATGTACCATATATAATGTAGATTATAAGTAAGCATACTTATTTCCTCATATTTGACTTATATTTATACCTATATTTGAATATAATTAGAAATATAATTATTTTTTAATAACATGTGATATCATTAATATTGTTTAATTGAATACATAATATATTATCTAATATTACGTTGATGTAAATAATAAAACAACTATTTATGTTATATACTACAACACTTACCGGACATTTTTCACAAAGTTAGTTTCAAACATGTTTAACTATGGATTAACCTAAGGGTCTACAATCATTATTGCTATCAAGTAAATAAATATTGTTAACTTCTTTATATTATCGGAAAGTTTCTAGTGAATTTCTGACAATAATATAAATTAATATACATATGTTCCATTTAACTTCTATCAATACGTTCTTTAGATTATTACTATACAGTTATAACTTATAACCAACTGCCTTATATGCTTGAATTAAATTGTAATAGTAAACTAAATATACTATCGATATGTTAACAAATAATAACTATTATATAACACCTATTATGTAATTATTAATAGAGGAAGTTGGTCCCCTTCCATGCAGAATCCATCTGTGTATTCACTATCAGGTTGTTATATATATATATATATATATATATATATATATATGTGTGTATAATGTAGTATACTATATACTGTACGACGTACAATGTACGTCGTACATTTTGTACATACAATACATCCTATGACCTCGAGGTTATAGGAGGTATAGGTAAGCATAACCTACGATATTTATTATATGTCATTGTAGATTTTCACTTAATTCGTTTAATTTTAAAATTACATATTTATGGAGTCAAATAACTTATAATATCTGGAATAAACTTCCAAGAAATTAAAAAATAATGTTTTTTCGATATGTAAGAAATAGCATTATAAAACTGTATTTATATTTGTAGATATATCTATATATAGTAAGAAACAAAGTTTTAATTAATATTATAATAGTAATATAGTATACTATACCATGCTATATATATATATATATATATATATATATATATATATATATATATATATATATATATTATTATATACGAATGAAACAGGTAAACGACTAGATAAGCATAGTCTTCTTCGTTTACCATGGCCATACCTAAATTCTGATAATATTATATATATATATATATATATATAAATATATAAAATAATTCATATTGTACAATTAGTTATATATTATCATAATTATACTTATAATTATATTTGCTAAATAGTTAAAAAGAGTGAATCTAAAGACAATGGTTAATATAATATTTATTAATATATATATATATATATATATATATATATATATATCGTATAATATATAATGTATAATATATTACAAATAAAACATGTTTAAATAAAAAATCCCATACTAAATAAAAACAAACTATAATCATTTAATACGTATTACTTTGGAAATTTCAGTAAATAAAATTAATATGAATTTTTAGGTAAGAATATATTTAAAAATTAGTAATATATTTTAAATAAAATGGCATCTAAAACGATCCTAGTTGTATTCCACATTTATTATACAACTATTTCAAAGAGAAATTTCGATTAGTATAAGTTATTAAATATATTTAAATGATTTATATAATATGATTTTAGTATGATTTAATTTAAACAATAATTTATTATGAGAAAAAATATCAAATACTTTTGAAAAATCAATATCAATATATATATATATGAAACGTTGATTTTTAAAATATATAATCGATTTTTTATATAAAATTATATTGATACATTTTTTATTATTCAATTTATTTTAGCAACATTTCAAACAGTTTTATAATTGAAATTATATTGTGTTTACACTTTACACAATCATATTGATTTTTGTTAATACATTATTGAATTTAAAATTAAATGTTGATTGTTCAGAATTTATAAGTTCTCATACATTCCTACATATATTTTAGAAAACAACATATGCTATAGCATATATACAATATATTGAATTTTACTTATTATCTAACAATTATAGTTATTTGAATTTTATGGGTATACCATATAAATTCTATAGAATTTGTTTTAAATAAGTGTGTATATACACACACCCATTCCCCTATATGGGAAAGTACTCTATTACCATTCCTCTATAGGGGAATGTCTTCATTACTTACCCCCTCGTATCTCAATATCTATAAGAGATATCAAAAAATGATATTTACATGACATATTTGTAATTTAATTGTAAATATACGTATTTTAATTTTCAAAATATTTAATCCTACAATTTTTATTTGATAAAATGTAGTATTCTTGTTTTACTTTTTAAATATTTGAATATTCTTTATACAATAACTTTATTTGACTAATTGTAAGTATACTTTATTAATTAAAAGAAAACGTAATTATATGCATATTATTGTAGATCAATTAAATGTTTATAAATATTATACAAATAATTTTATTTTAATAAATAATAACCAAGATATCTTAATTATAGCAACCCATATAATTTTACTATTACCGACCCCTACTACCTTACTATCCTTTGGGATTTATCCAATAAAAATATATAATAATATTTATTTTTAACACGGATAAACACGGATATCCGTGTTTTATATGTGTGTTATATTGATATAGAATAATAATTAAAAATCCCAGTCATAGATTTATAGTTTACCTATATATGTAAAATACAAATCTATGTTTCTAGTTTATTATATACATAATGATTAATAAATATATATAACATAATGAACAGTATATTAATATAATAAATATAATGTTTAAATATTAGCTTAATATTAAAACATAAATTTAATAATAAACAAATTCTGTGCTTTTTGTAATTAATTAAATCTATTTATATATGTTATTTTGATTGGATATTATAATACTACATATTATGATATTATAATATTACAACATAATATTATGTTTACCAATTGTATTTAGGGTGTCAGTAATTGGAAAAGGGGTTCGGTATTACGAACATGTATCCAATTACTATGTACCCCTGTGTGTCTTATCAATATAATTATATTAAACATTTAAAATAGCAAACTTATGTATTGCCTATAGCAAGACCTCATATAACCTCGTTATAGGAGATCTTGCCTAGGCATGTATTTTGTATTTATAAATAACAAATTTAAAATAAATATATTGAATATTTAATAAGTTATTTCAAATAGTCATTTAGGGGTTCGTTAATTTGAGACTTTCCTCTAATTCATCAATCTTTATTATATATTTTTCCTAATTTTCGGTATAGCCTATAAACGATTCTTAGAAGGAAATATATTTTACGTATACGTAGCCTATAGGCTAATATATATATATGTTAATAATTTTAAAACTATAGTTTTTTATGTATACATATACGGCAATTTATTATATTTATATTTTAGGTTTAAACCTATCTAATTAGATACTGATCTTAATTATTGGATATTGTAAAATAAATAATTAAACTATAGTACAAACTAATAAACTAATTACATAATATATTATGTAATTTATACATTTATATTTATTTCATATAGGTTATGTTAAATATAACATTTATAATTACACATATTTAAATATAACCTATACTCTATACACTGTATAGGTTATAACCAAGGAATATACATATATTTGTTTATAATTAGTTCTTATTTTATTTTCAAATACGTAGGAATATTTAAAATAAACTATTATTATAATAATTTAAAAACTTGTAATAAAATATCGAAATCAAGAATATGAAAAGAAAATATAAGATACTTATTAAAATATAGTCCATCTTTATTTAAATATAACCAAATTAAATTTTAAATTATACAATGTAACCAACGATTTTTCATATATGACACGTAACATATCTACGTGGGGAGTAAATCTAATGTATATTGCATGTAATTTAATGTATTACATTTGTATATGTTTTAATTTTTTTATAGAACAATGATAATTATAGTATGATATACGCGTCAAACCTAAATACACTTCAGTGTTTTATACACTACCTCGGCAGTGGAACGTATACATATTTATCACTTTGCGTAGAGTGTTTATATACATATGTTTTTTTTCTCGAAAATCTTTAGTATAATTATAGTTATATATGTATATAATATATATTATATAACATATATGTTAATATAACTGATTTATAAATGACATTTTCAATATATTTAGATACCATTATACATATGTACATTTTTTGTATACTAATTAAAGTGCCATAGAAAATTTACTACATATTACTTATAAGTTATTAAAATAAAAGTAATTGATCATATTTATTTAAAATTAAATATATATATATAGGTGAAATTCTCCTATTACCGACCCCTAAATGATTATTTATAATAACTTATTAAATATTAAATATATCTATTTGAAATTTTGTAATTAGGGTAATATTATGGAAATGAATAATGTGGCCATTTTAAATTTTTAATATAATTATATTTACAATAATAAACAGGGAGGTCGGTAATTGTATACATGTGCCTAATACTGACCCCTTCTCCTATTACCGACCCCTAACCTAATCGTGGTATACATAAGTGTAGTATTATAATATCCATTAAAAATTGTATACATAAATATAATTAATTATAACATTGACGCAAGTTATTTATTATTGAATTTATGTTTTAATAGTAATATTAAATTTAAATTTACACTTTTAGTAATTATATTATAGTAATAGTAATAGTTTATATTATTATTTAATATTTATTTATTAATCAGTATGTATATAATCAACTGAAATCATGAATCCTAAATCTATAGATTTATAATCTAAATCTATATCATTGATATATATATATATATATATATTTTAATCAATTACCTTGAAAATAACAATCTGCTTGATTACTTTCAAAGTGCTTATAGAAAATCTTTCTCTACTGAGACTGCCCTCACACATGTCACTGACCTGATTCATAACTCGCTTGACTCTTCTCATTGCGTACAACTACTCCTGATTGACCTTTCTAGTGCATTTGACATGCTCAACCATTCGATCCTAATTAACCGTATCATCGAACTTGGTATTGAAGGTTCCCCCCTTAAGTGGCTGATGTCGTTCATCACTGATCGAACTTCGTCTGTTAAAATCAATGACTTTATATCACCTCCCACCAATATTCTTAAAGGGGTCCCTCAGGGATCAGTTCTTGGGCCACTTCTCTTCTCTATATACTTACGTCCTATCTCTAATATTATTCGCAAATACCCTAATATCTATTACCACATATATGCTGATGACATTCAACTACTACTGAAACTGCCCATTGAATCTATGAACTCTAACTCTGAGCTGTCAGATTGTACTTCTGAGATCACTTACTGGTTACTAACTAATGACCTCTTAGTCAATACTTCCAAAACTGAACTTCTTAACATCTCGAAGGTACCTGTCACTTTCCCTACTCTGTCAATTGACGGTATAATTATTAAACCTTCTGAATCTGTGCGCAATCTTGGTGTTTTAATTGATAGTACTCTATCGTACGGTGCTCATATAAATGCAATCTCTAAATCCGCTAATCTCTATTTGAGAAAAATTCGTCACATTAGAAACTATTGTTCGCCCAACATCACTAAGCGCCTTCTCAATGCCCTAGTATTATCTCGAATAGACTATTGCTGTTCTCTATTCTACGGAATTAAGAACTCTGAAGTTATTAAAGTTGACCGAATTTATCGCTCATCCGTAAGAATGATTCATATGCGCGATTCATAGACACGATCATGCTTTAACTGACACCTACCAATGCAATATGAAATGGCTATCGTTTAGAAAACGGTGCTAATTTAGGCTTCTCTGCTTAACACATAAAACACTATTCCTAGGCAGACCTGCATACTTACGTGCATTGCTCACTCGTCGCAACATCCTCCCACATCTGCGCTCGTCTGATGCCACACTACTTGACTTACCTGTTACTCGTAACGTGATGCGTTCTCGCTCCTTTACAAGCATGGCTCCTACTACATGGAATCTGTTGCCTTACCGCCTAAGAAGATTGAAGTCGCCTCACGTATTTGCTAATAGTCTCAAAGACTATTTAAATTTAAACTTAAAGTAACCCTCTCCTTGATGTTGATCTGGTTCCATCTCTATTTTTATATATTATATTGCTACCTTATTTAATGTTATTGTTTCGTTTTGTTTGTTCGTTCACAACACCAGTGAGGGTAATCTTTCTTTACCATATTTGGTGTATAAATAAACCATCCTATCCTATCCTATATATATCAATGATACACAAATAACTTACGACATATTTTAAAGTAAAATATCTATTTTAATTGGATATTATAAAAAAATGGGGTCGGTATTAGGGTAATTTATGGGGTCGGTAATAGTTGTAATATGGGTTGCTATAATTAAGATATATTGGTTAATATTTATTAAAATTAAATTATTTTAATTAATAAAGTATTTACAATTATTTAAAAAAAAATTATTATTAAAATAGTTAAAAAGTAAAACCAGAATATTAAATGTTATCATATAACAATTGTATATACATCATATGTACATATATACAATCATAAGATTAAATATGTTGATAATCTAAATACTTATTCGTATTTATAATTACTAATATGTATATATAACTTTTTGTTATCTCTTATAGTTACTGTGGTACGAGAGTGGGTCGGTATTGGGAGGGGGTCGGTAATATATTACCTATAGGGGACTTTCGCCTACTTACAATTTTTAAATTTATAGATTATATTACTAAACGTATAGATATAAAAAAATATGTCAAAAAAGATAGGTGTTAAATATACTTAAAGTTAGTGTTTATACTTTGTTGATTTTCCAATATATTTAATTTACATTCCCGAAGATATCATAAATCACTCATTAAAATTAATTTACAAATTGATATATTATAATCTATACAACATAGTAAGTTATGTAGTATTGATACTATTAATTACTAGTATATTAATACTATACCATAAATTATATTAAATTAATTATTCTCTCGGAGTTTTATAGGTAGGTAGGTAGGGGAAAGTAACCGAATACGGACAGTAACCGAATACGGACACTCTCGGTATCTCAGAAACCATAAATCCTACACAAAAATGTTTAATTAATAAAATATTCATAATCATATAAATAGTCTAAAAAAGTATTTTTTATTTTTGTATTATTCAAAATATGCTGATATATCCAATAAACTGATTTTTTTATTACGATTTTAAATTTATCAAAAAAAAATTCAACTTAAAACCTTCTCAAGTATATATAAATGCATTAATATAACAATATAACAATATATTATTAAAAACTAAAGAATTCTAAAAATTATATTTTTAATTTCTATATTTGTTATCAAATATTCATTAAGTTATAAACATATATCTAGATGTTATATAAGTTCATAATACGGACACTATAAATGTCTTAATACGGACACCCTATAACCAATCAGTTATCTATGGAATTAAAAGATTAAATACAATTTTAAAATTACAATAATATCTATAATAATATAATATGAATATATTGTAATTTTTGAATAAAAATAATGAGTCATAAAAAGTTAAGTCCATTTATTGTTAAAGTGTCCGTATTAGGTTACTTTCCACTACTATTATAGTACCTATTGTAGTGATCAAAACTGAAATTAATTATATAAAATATCTATTATATTCTAAAATGTAGGTAGGGCCTAATCATATCAGGACTAACCCTATCAGGGCCATTTAGGAATTTGCAAAGGGGAGGCAAATATTAAAAATAAATTAATAATATTTACATATTAATGAACGTACATATGCTATATAAGGTTTTATATATATATATATATATATATATATTACAAAATATCTAAGTAGGTATACCTATACATATAGCATGGACCCTTCAGATATAGTGTACCATGCCTATAGCCTATAGGCTATAGGAAGGGTTCGTGTATATATCCGCACGGTCCATCCGTATATATATAGAAATTATAAGTAGATAAATAATTCTAATTTGTATTAATTTTATCCACCCTTTTTATACTATTTAATTTAAAAATAGTATAGGCTATTATAGGCTATTACATTTAAATAATAAATTACTAAAATTGTGTATATTTTCATAGTTAAGCATAGATTTATAATTTACATAATATTATTTATTTTTTATTAATTATTTATTTTTTATTACATGTAAACTATAAATCTATGGCTTTAAGACACGAATACAAGCGATAAAGTGAAAATGAGTTATATGTAGTATTGCATATCCATTCCTTCTAAATTAATTATATTTGGTAAATAAATAGTGTAAATAAGCGATAATTATATATTACAATTAAAAATTCGTATTTTAAAATATACCTCTTATTAAATTACATACATATATTATTTTTAATATATTTTAATTTATATAATATAAATAAATATAACATTAAAAAACTAATAATTTATCAATAAATGTAGTTTGTCATAATTAAGAACATTTCAATTATTAAATTACAAAATTAATTAATTATATTTTGTAAATAATTAATATTAATGGTGTTTTTGATTATACATAATATTTATTTGTATCAAACTATAATTAGATGTATAACGAATAAACGACACATACAACTCCAACGTTATTTCTAACGACTATTCTATGTATTGATTAATTTGTTCTTATGTTATATTATTATAACATAATTACCTTTGTTATATATACCTTATTTTATATATTTTGTTATTTGTTAAATTATGAATGAAATATGCCTAGACTTTTAATTAGAAAATATATGAAATATAAAATGTTCTAATATTACTATTAATGATAACTTATATTATTGCATATATAGAAAACGTATGTATTTTTCTTATACAACTAAATATATATAAATAACAATATTATATAACAACATATTATATGAAGAAATATATGTATATATATATATATATATATATATTGTTATTGTTATTTTAATTTTAATTTGGTGGAATCCTTTCATCCCATACATGAACTTATAGTATCGTTTTTATTGAGCATATAGAAATATAATGTTTATATTAAATTATAAACATATTTTGTATTTAGTTTAATTGTTAATGAACATTCTGAAGGTGACTCCTTTTAAACTCATTTTCAAGAAAATTAAAAATTGATTAAATCAATATAGTTGAACAACAAAATAACCATAATGATATAACCATAACAAATAATGTTCGACAAGAAATCAAATATAACATTTTTTTTTATTTGTAATCAAATTAATTAAATTTCATTTATAAATTTATATAAAATATATAATTATAATTATAAAGATTAAAATATAATTTTTATAATGAAATAAAATGAATTTTTTTAAAATTAAAATTAAATTAATTCATTTTAATTTGTAATTTATAAAAAAGATAAAATTAATATAAAATTAATTCTTTCAATTTAAAAATGATATATTTAATCAATTTAAATACAATTTATAAATAAATGTATTTAACCTTCATTAAAATTTATTTATATTTGAAAATAAATGTACTTACTTTAATAAATACATTTGTATTATAATATAATAAAATAATTGTAATAATATTATAATTTGAATACTTTTACAATGCATATTAAAAACATGCTTTTAAATAATTATATGTAATCACTTACACCTTATATGTATTATTTGTTATTTTATTTACATGGCAATCTTTTCTTCTTTTTAGCTCTTTTAAATTGTTCGTATTGTATACATATTTTTGTTATCTTTGTTGCCTTACTTTGGTCTTTAGTTTTCTTTGATTTTTTATGGTTTAACTTATTTATTATTTTAGTAGCTTTTTACATTGTTAAATATTTAATTATATATTTTTATTATATTTTATTATTATTTTAATGTTATATACATGATGATTTCTTGGTATTGAGAGATATATTTAATTTTATTGTATTGATTTTTTTTATGAGACAGAACACGAATGAACAATATAGAATTGTAAAATATTTATTTTTATTTATTCGTTTTTGTATTAATTCTCTCATTAGCAAGAACAGGTTGGTATCTCGATAAGTTCAATAGAACTTATATACCATACCCTGGTTTTTGATCTAGGTCATCAACTGAATCTGATATTAAAAAAATAATAATAAAAAATAACATTTAAATTGGAAATAATATTAATTGAAAAATAAATAAAATATTGGTTAGCATTTATTAGGCTTATATAATTAATTATATACTAATATTATCACGAATACTGTGTATTCTGTATTCATAAAAGAAATTCCAAAATGATCAGTATTTTGAGTCTGTTTACAAATATTTTAATTATATCAGAATTCTTTAAATAATATCAAATAGTTTTAATATTATAAAATTTGTTAAATTCAATTATAATTATGTTGAATGGAACTAACATATGTATGATACGTTGATTATCTATATATGAAAATAACTAGTATTATGCATATATTAATTAGAAAATAGTTGTAATCTAACTATATAGGTATAGGTATATAAACTATAACCTACTTTAAATTCCTCCTTTTTCATAAATGTATATAAAATGTTATCCTATAAAGCTTTAATTACATTGTATTATAGTTATTATTATTTTAATTTGTGCTTTATATGTATATATATATATATATATATATATATATAATGGACATATGCATTATAGTAAAAAGTTCATAATATAGAATTGTATCATAACATAAATAAATAAATTAATAATATTGTTCAAATTTTAAATTTGAATACATTTTATTTACTATTAGGTAATAAAAGAATATCACAATCAACTGCACCAAACGTGAGAAGATCTAAATTGAAACAGGGTCAACTATCATTATTCAATAACACAAAACCTCCTACAAAAGCAAACAATACACGTAGACCAAGTTCGAAATTAAATGCTAGCCAATTATCATTATTTGATGGAAAACAAAAACCTCAAATACCATCAGCAAAAACAAATATTTCAAAACTAAATACTAATAGACTTTCTTTATTTGAAAACAAACCTGTACAATCAAATAGTACACGTAGAAAAAGCTCTACAGGGTCGAAATTAAATGCTAGCCAACTTTCTTTATATGAAAACAAATCACAAAATACAGTTTATAAAAGTACATCAAGAAATATTAATGTAAAAAAACCTACATTGAAAATAAGTAACCAAAGTATATCTAGTACAAAACGTAAAACTAGTATAAAACCTATACCAAAAACACAACGCATACCAAGTAGACATAGTATATCTAGTACAAAACGTAAAACTAGTATAAAACCTATACCAAAAACACAACGAATACCAAGTAGACAAAGTATATCTAGTACAAAACGTAAAACTAGTATAAAACCTCTACCAAAAACACAACGAATACCAAGTAGACATAGTATATCTAGTACAAAACGTAAAACTAGTATAAAACCTATAACAAAAACACAACGAATACCAAGTAGACAAAGTATATCTAGTACAAAACGTAAAACTAGTATAAAACCTATACCAAAAACACAACGTTTACCAAGTAGGCATAGTATATCTAGTACAAAACGTAAAACTAGTATAAAACCTATACCAAAAACACAACGAATACCAAGTAGACAAAGTATATCTAATACAACACGTAAAACTAGTATAAAACCTATACCAAAAACACAACGTTTACCAAGTAGGCATAGTATATCTAGTACAAAACGTAAAACTAGTATAAAACCTCTACCAAAAACACAACGAATACCAAGTAGACAAAGTATATCTAGTAGAAAACGTAAAACTAGTATAAAACCTATACCAAAAACACAACGTTTACCAAGTAGGCATAGTATATCTGGTACACAACGTAAAACTAGTATAAAACCTATACCAAAAACACAACGAATACCAAGTAGACAAAGTATATCTAGTACAAAACGTAAAACTAGTAAAAAACCTATACCAAAAACACAACGTTTACCAAGTAGGCATAGTATATCTAGTACACAACGTAAAACTAGTATAAAACCTATACCAAAAACACAACGAATACCAAGTAGACATAGTATATCTAGTACAAAACGTAAAACTAGTATAAAACCTATACCAAAAACACAACGAATACCAAGTAGGCATAGTATATCTAGTACAAAACGTAAAACCAGTATAAAACCTATACCAAAAACACAACGAATACCAAGTAGACATAGTATATCTAGTACAAAACGTAAAACTAGTATAAAACCTATACCAAAAACACAACGAATACCAAGTAGGCATAGTATATCTAGTACAAAACGTAAAACCAGTATAAAACCTATACCAAAAACACAACGAATACCAAGTAGACATAGTATATCTAGTACAAAACGTAAAACTAGTATAAAACCTATACCAAAAACACAACGAATACCAAGTAGGCATAGTATATCTAGTACAAAACGTAAAACCAGTATAAAACCTATACCAAAAACACCACGTAAACCAAGTAACTATAGTATATCTAGCAAAAAACGCCCACCAAAAATACCACGTAAACCAAGTAAAGAAAGTATTTCTAGTACAAAACCTATACCAAAAACACCACGTAAACCAAGTAACTATAGTATATCTAGTAAAAAACGCCCACCAAAAACACCACGTAGACCAAGTAACTATAGTATATCTAGTAAAAAACGTAAAACTAGTATACAACATATACCAAAAACACAACGTTTACCAAGTAGGCATAGTATATCTAGTACAAAACGTAAAACTAGTATAAAACCTATACCAAAAACACAACGCATACCAAGTAACTATAGTATATCTAGTACAAAACGTAAAACCAGTATACAACCTATACCAAAAACACAACGAATACCAAGTAGGCATAGTATATCTAGTACAAAACGTAAAACCAGTATAAAACCTATACCAAAAACACCACGTAAACCAAGTAACTATAGTATATCTAGTAAAAAACGCCCACCAAAAACACCACGTAGACCAAGTAACTATAGTATATCTAGTAAAAAACGCCCACCAAAAACACCACGTAAACCAAGTAACTATAGTATATCTAGTAAAAAACGCCCACCAAAAACACCACGTAGACCAAGTAACTATAGTATATCTAGTAAAAAACGCCCACCAAAAACACCACGTAAACCAAGTAAAGAAAGTATTTCTAGTACAAAACCTATACCAAAAACACCACGTAGACCAAGTAACTATAGTATATCTAGTAAAAAACGCCCACCAAAAACACCACGTAAACCAAGTAAAGAAAGTATTTCTAGTACAAAACCTATACCAAAAACACCACGTAGACCAAGTAACTATAGTATATCTAGTAAAAAACGCCCACCAAGAACACCACGTAAACCAAGTAAAGAAAGTATTTCTAGTACAAAAACTATACCAAAAATACCACGTAGACCAAGTAACTATAGTATATCTAGTAAAAAACGCCCACCAAAAACACCACGTAAAGAAAGTATTTCTAGTACAAAACCTATACCAAAAACACCACGTAGACCAAGTAATTATAGTATATCTAGCAAAAAACGCCCACCAAAAACACCGCGTAAACCAAGTAAAGAAAGTATTTCTAGTACAAAACCTATACCAAAAACACCACGTAGACAAAGTAATTATAGTATATCTAGCAAAAAACGCCCACCAAAAACACCGCGTAAACCAAGTAAAGAAAGTATTTCTAGTACAAAACCTATACCAAAAACACCACGTAGACCAAGTAATTATAGTATATCTAGCAAAAAACGCCCACCAAAAACACCGCGTAAACCAAGTAAAGAAAGTATTTCTAGTACAAAACCTATACCAAAAACACCACGTAGACCAAGTAATTATAGTATATCTAGCAAAAAACGCCCACCAAAAACACCACGTAAACCAAGTAAAGAAAGTATTTCTAGTACAAAACCTATACCAAAAACACCACGTAGACCAAGTAACTATAGTATATCTAGCAAAAAACGCCCACCAAAAACACCACGTAAACCAAGTAAAGAAAGTATTTCTAATACAAAACCTATACCAAAAACACCACGTAGACCAAGTAATTATAGTATATCTAGCAAAAAACGCCCACCAAAAACACCGCGTAAACCAAGTAAAGAAAGTATTTCTAGTACAAAACCTATACCAAAAACACCACGTAGACCAAGTAATTATAGTATATCTAGCAAAAAACGCCCACCAAAAACACCGCGTAAACCAAGTAAAGAAAGTATTTCTAGTACAAAACCTATACCAAAAACACCACGTAGACCAAGTAATTATAGTATATCTAGCAAAAAACGCCCACCAAAAACACCGCGTAAACCAAGTAAAGAAAGTATTTCTAGTACAAAACCTATACCAAAAACACCATGTAGACAAAGTAATTATAGTATATCTAGCAAAAAACGCCCACCAAAAACACCGCGTAAACCAAGTAAAGAAAGTATTTCTAGTACAAAACCTATACCAAAAACACCACGTAGACCAAGTAATTATAGTATATCTAGAAAAAAACGCCCACCAAAAACACCGCGTAAACCAAGTAAAGAAAGTATTTCTAGTACAAAACCTATACCAAAAACACCACGTAGACAAAGTAATTATAGTATATCTAGCAAAAAACGCCCACCAAAAACACCGCGTAAACCAAGTAAAGAAAGTATTTCTAGTACAAAACCTATACCAAAAACACCACGTAGACCAAGTAATTATAGTATATCTAGCAAAAAACGCCCACCAAAAACACCACGTAAACCAAGTAAAGAGAGTATTTCTAATACAAAACCTATACCAAAAACACCACGTAGACCAAGTAATTATAGTATATCTAGCAAAAAACGCCCACCAAAAACACCGCGTAAACCAAGTAAAGAAAGTATTTCTAGTACAAAACCTATACCAAAAACACCACGTAAACCAAGTAACTATAGTATATCTAGTAAACAATCATATTTAAAAGAAAATGAAAAACAACTACATATACCAATTAAAATAAGATCGAGTAACAAATTAGATAAAAAAAAGATTTCTACATATGAATCACATACTTCACAAACAAATATGGAACCTAAAAATGAAAAAAAATCAATAAATAAAATTCCTCCACATATATCTGATCAAAAACCAATAATTGATATAAATAAAGATATACATAGAAAAAGTGTATTAAAAAAACCAACATTGAAAATGGGTGATCAAAGTATAGAAAATAAAAAATTAGTACTCTTTGCTAATTATATAGAAACCCAATTACCCAAGAAAAGAAAATCTATAAATAAAATAGAACCACATCAAATAAAACCTAATTCCACAAATATATATAAACCTCATCAAGATATAAATGATAGAAAAAAATCAAACATTGATATTGAAGAGAAAGAGAAACCTATTGATTCAAAACCAAAACGATCATATATAAATGATCAATTTCTAGATGTTCCCATATCTGTAAATGTGAAACCATTTCCTCAATCTGACACGTTCCAAAATTCTAACATTTATAAAAGTAAATATCCTACAAATACGAAGCCATTATCTAATAAAAGTAATCCTCCTTCAACTAGTAATAAAGTAAATTATAGTATGAATACAGGTTTCTATACAATTACGTATTTTACTATATATATTGTATGCTTTATTATATTTAAATATTAGCATGCTTACATTGATATGTTTGGTTATTATAAATATTGAATAATACATGTAGGTAATCTATATTAATAATAGTTGTAGGTAATACCTAATAATAGTTGTATAGATAATTGTTAACAAATTTGACTGTATATATGAAAAGTAAGAATTTGTATTTTATAATTACCTCGGTACCTATAAATAAAGTACAATAGTATTACCTCAATAGGCCTACCTACACATTTTGTTAGAATATCGAATATGGCCTGTTTGTTTTGATTAAGAATTCCTAGTTCAAATTCAAAATGTGTTACATGTATAGGTGATAATACATGTTACCTATATACATAATTTAAATAACTACATAATTTAAAATTATAATAATAACTAATATATATATATTTTATAATACCTACTATATTTTCATTCTTCGTGTTAATTTAGCATGTTCACTAGTATACCAGATACCGAAACAAGTATTTTAAATTTGACCTCACAAATGGGTGCATATTCGATACAGATTTTATTTGTCATCAAACATGTAATACGTGCATTTTAATCGTATACGATATCGAATCATATTACAATATTATAATATATTATATTACATATAATATATGACCATATCGATAAATTTAAATAATATATATATATATATATATATATATATATGATTGTAGATATAATGAGGGATGATGTTACCGATTAGATATGATAAAATAAATCTTTATAAACAATATAATTATGAAACTAATTTAATATAGCTTAATTTCTTTTACATTATTTAAATAATTAATTAAATAAATATGTATTATAACTTATGGGTATGAAAGCATATTAGTAGATATACATTGATATAAATCAAGGTACAAAAATCGAAATATAAGGTACAAAAGTGTATCATTCTAAACTTCATTTTAAAGGAACAAACATAATTTAATTTTTATGGAAAAAACGTCCTTCTAAAAGATTAGTATAAATATATTAATATTTTTAGGCTAATAATCTTGTACTTCAGTGGTATATAGGTACAGTACCTATTATAAGTACATATAACTAATAGTATGTATCATAAGTAAACAGGATAATACCAGTAATGATGTACATTGATTTTTTATTTGATTACCACTATCCATACCTCACAATACATCTTAAGTAGGTATTAAATAAAGGTACTTTCAATTAGGTTATATAATTTCCAACAAATCGATGAATTAATCTATAGAACGTTTACCTTTTAGAAAAGTACAATTTATATTTTTAGTGGATGTGTAGGTTAAAACTACATTTAAAAATAAGTTTACCTTTATTCAGTCTATATTTTTTTCTTAATTTCGTGATAATTTATATTGGATTCCTATATATAGAGTATATATATAATACTAATGTTCAATACTATTTATATTATAATATATCGTTTATATATCATTATATTATTCAACTAAATATTCGTATCAGGTACATCCAATAGGAGAAGAAAAGTGAACAATATTCCAGCGCGTAAATCTCCTCCTAAACCATTAACCAAACTAAAATTACCTCTACCACCCCCTCCTAAACTTACGCAACCACCTCATCCCAAACGTCCGCTATCATCACCTCCAGAACTCCCGCTACCACACCCTCCAGAACAACCGTTACCAGAACCTCCTAAACTCCCCTCTAAGGAACAAGATGAACCCCCGTCTAATAAACAACCACCCGTCGACGACGAGGTACCGTTGAAGAAGAAAGGCTCTATGCGCATAGGTGTCAACATTCCTCCCGATAATGCTCCAAATCTATTGGACGGAAACGTGCACGATGATTTGCTAGGAAGTATGGACGAAGGTTATGTAATATCCGTATCGCTATGATTACGTCATATAAGTATTATTACTACCTTTATCGAACTCTTCTATATATAGAGGACTTACTAACTTGCTATCATATATTATACTACCTGTAAAACTAGGTAGGTATAGATAATATAGATATGTAACCTATACAGTATAGGTTATATATCTATATTATATGTTTATTATATATTAGTATAGGCTATACTTAATATTTACACTAACTTTCTGATTTACCAACTTCACTAGTTTGGAATAGTAACCTTATTAGTCAATATTAACGTTAAACAACTATGTATTATTAACTAGCTACTTTATATTAAATAATATTAATACTTCTATAAAAATGTTTAGATTATATAATTGTAGGTAGCTGTAAATAAATATGTGATGAAACTGAATCTCAGTTAATATCTTATATATATGGCATTATAATGCCAACATTTTAAATATCTCTATTAGTAGTACTACTTTTCCTGGTATCATATTATAAAACACAACCATTCTCTATAATTGTATGTCCCTCTTCTGAAAGAGCACAGGTTTCATATGTGTTGATATACTAATTGATCGACGTATAATGATATATAAATAATATCCTTTACTAAATGTATTTCAAGTAACATCGAAATATGCGACATTATTTATATACCTAATGGAGTGTTTAGTATACCGATGTATTCGATTAATATATTTAATATATATTACGAATATAATAAATATATGACTATATTTTGTAGTGTTTTGACTTATAGGACTACAACGACGATCATATTTGAACATCATCAAGTGGTGATGTATACGAAATAATAAATAAGGAATAGGAACATATAACAAGGAATATCTAATAATGTGCAATAATGTATTTGTTTAATCGTTTATTAATAATAAACGAATATAAAATAACATATAGGACATATAAAACCTAAATAAATCCAAATAATAAATTAAGATCATAAATTAGTGACTAGTAATAAATACAATACATTTTTAAAGAAGGATATATGTTTGCTATTTCGGAACTATGTAGAAGTTAATGTAATTCAATCATAATGGAAGATTCAGTAAATTTACTTATTAACTTATTTTACTGACATTTTCAAAGATAAAGTCAGATAATCCTGACTTTGTTTTGGTTTATAAAGTATAAAAATATATTTCTATGTAGAAGTTGATAGTTGGATTACCGTTAGCACTATCAGTTTCTTATCTTAAATATCATTAATTTTGAATTAACAATTATTTGTAATCTTATTAATTAATTATTTAATACATATATTAGAACCAGCGATGAACGATGCAAATTTAAAAGGGTAAGTTATAAAATAAATATAATAAGCTAAACTTATATAGTATACTATATATATATAGACAATATATATACAATATATATATAATAATATACTATAGTCTATAGAATATATATGCGATCCTACCTTTATTCGTTAACATTATTTAATATATTACTTTTTACCCTATAGCATATTATTTAAACACAAATATAGAGAACCAGAGGTAACGTTAAAAGCGGTAAAAGTTCCATTAGAGAATACCATGTTTAAATACCCCATTCCCATTGGTTAATATTCAATTTATTGCGCAAACATTTGAAAGTATTTAAACAATAATAAATACATTTCATTTTTATAATAATATATAATATAATATATATTTTCCCAAATAAATATAATTATAGTCAACGAATTCTACTAATATAGTAGTAATTGTAGACCATTTTAACAAATGTCAGATTATTTATAAATACCCCAGTTATACATATATATATATATGAAATATAACATAAGTTTTAATAATATTATAAACGTAAACAATATACATATATTTATAAGTTTATATAGGAATATTGTCAACGTGTTTAGATGGCGTAGTGATAAGTTACAATACAACTGATAACCTACACCGGTTATGGATATATATATATATATATACACAGCTAACCTTGTGCTGACCATCCGGGACACTTCTTATTAATCACTTGATATTAATATATATATAATATCTATATTATATTAAATAACATCGAAATCATATATTTCTAAATAACATATAAGTTATTTGCGAATGTTCGAGTGCATTTATGTAGAGTTTGCAGACGATCACATACTATTAACATAACGATAACACGCTAACGAACACACAACGATAACATATGTTATGGTATATACCTCTATTATGTATGATTAATAAGAATATAAATACACATATATCAACAATAACAGCTACGCTCGCGTACAGGAACACTTCCACTGTTCGAGGATTGCATGAAACCGGCTTGCAGGGAGAGGAGCTGGTTCGATGCGGCCGGAAACAGAAGAAGATGGCCACGTGATCAGACGCCTTACCTGTACGGGGTCGCGGACGACGATGAAATGGCCGTGGTTTACATGTGTGGAGGCGGTATGATCAGAAGGTTAGCTTTTCATTATATAATATATATATATATATATATATATATATATATAAACATAATTAACTAACATAAATGTATTTATACTTAAGAGGTCATTAGGTAATGTGATTCAAAGACTATTTACTAACCCCAGAAACATCCGCAATATCATATATGTAGTGTTCACACTATAAACACTGCAGTGTGAAGCTATCGTGTATCTACTAACGTATCAGACTGTAATCGATTGTGATATATGTGTATCAGTTATTATATAACCGTAGCGCACTATACACTGTATAAGATGGGGTATAATTACATCTATTCGATAATAAGGATATATTGTATACAATAGGATATATACATATAAAGGTATATAATAGGGTATATACATATACCTATATATATACAATTAAAAATATATCATAATAAAATATGTTATATACAAATTATGGAAATAATTACAATTATACAATCATAATGGTTACCAGTGATACTTTTTACCCTTTAACATATCCAGTAGCATTTGGGTTACGTAGGTATTTTAGTTCAGACAATTGAGTTCTTAACAATCCTCCTCCGACCAATTCTATCGTTCGCCGTTCTCAATACTTTTCTCACTTCGAAACCCGATTCAACGATGTTGTCATGTCATTGAGTCCTAGGTCGACCTACTCCTCTGCTGTCATCATCTGTTCTTTGCAGAATCAATTTGACCATGGTGTTCGATATCGTGACGTGACCATACTTATTCAGTTTTCTCTCAATAACCATCGCGAGTAGTTATGAATGTATTCATATATAATTGTTGAAACATTTTCTTACTTCAACGTTTGTTATTCGATCTTTATAGCTGATGTTGAGTAGTTTTCTTAGACAACACATGTCAAGTGTTTTAATTTCACGTTTTAGTTCTATATTCAGGGTCCAAGTTGTACACGCATATGAATATTGACTGTACTAGTGATCGCGTCAGTAGGATCTTATATGTTACAGCTATTGACTTGTCATTCCGAATGATGTTCAATTTAGTTAGCGCTGTGAACGTCTGTACCGTTCAGGCTATAGCCTTCTATAGTATCTCCGATGTAGATCCTGTCTCATCTATGATACTTCCGAGGTATTTGAATGTATCGTCTACGTGTGGTGGTTTTTCATCGATTCTTATTTCTTAGTTGAAATGTCCTTCGTGCGTCATTATATTCCTCTTTAGGAGCGTTTTTTGTAACATACAAACGTACCAACGTCCGATCTGTATGCTATATATATTTAAACTCAGATGATACGTTGGTACTATATTGTCGACGTCCGATCCTAATGTCAAACGTACCATAGTACCATAACACCAACGTATCATCATATATATAGATATGGTTTATACGTGTATGCATATATAGGCATGCTTATACATGTACATGCAGATGAGACGTTGATATAGTGGTACGTTGGTATGTTACAAAATAACGCACCAATATTCTAACGTCCCATCTTTATGCTTATACATGTATATCAAAGATTTTCCGAAGGTTTATGCTTCGCAAAATCTTTGTGTATATGCAGATGAGGCGTTTATACTATGGTAGGTTGGAACATTGGTAGGTTGGAACGTTGGTACTATGGTAGGTTGGAATGTTGAGTTTTGTATAATATACCAACGTACCTGGTACGTACCAACATACAATAGTACAATCGCATGTGTATGTATATGCATACAGATTGGAAGTTAGTACGTTGTAGGGATGTAAATGATGCCGAGCTTTTGATGCCGAGCCGAGACTATTGTTTTTTGATGCCGAGCCGAGACTTTCATTTTCGGAACAAAAACGAGCCCATGCCGAGCCGAGACTCTAGCACAACGAGCCCGAGCCGAACCGAGACTTTAGCTAAACGAGCCAAAGCCGAGCCGAGACTTTAGTCAAACGAGCCGAGACTCTAGTCAAACGATCCCAAGCCGAAATGAGACGCTTACAAAATATATTCGAGACGAAATGATGCTTTTTGAATTTACATTTTAAACATAATTTTTATATATTTATCCATATTGTTATTAATGTTTCATATTTCATATGACATAATATTAATTATATGTATAGATAGGTGGCTATTTTGTTTATAATATACTCAAATGTTGGTTTAGTATACGAATATTTTAAAAATTTCAAAAACTAATTCTCTGTACTCTCAGACTTGAATATGGCTTTATTAATTTCGCGAGGTATGTTGGTATCTTGTGATGATATGCAAAATGTGTAGTTACCAGTAATTTATAAATAATGTGGAAATTAATTGATAGTAGGTGTTGTCGCATCAGTTTAGTTATTCTGATCGTATATTGATATCGGTGTTAATTTATATATTACGCGAATGACCATCGAATTATTTTATTTAATACCATTAACTGATGAGGAGGTAAATTAATTAAAAGTATGTTACAAATTGTAACTTACAATAGTCCAATAAAGATTTCATTTAGCAATTTACATTATTACAATTTATATTTGTTCTTATAATTCTAATATTATGCAATTGATAGTTAGCTGATTTGACTTTTTGTGTTTATGATCATATTAATATTCTTATCAATTAACACTCCTGGTAGTTATATATGATACTTGTCTATAGTTTGTAATGAAATTATTTTCGTTTGATATACAAAACAATGATTCTGGTAACTGACACTGAAACTAGTGAGCTTATGAAAACTGAGACTAACACTTGAATGATGCCTTTAATAAGCATGAGTTAATAGCAATGCATTTTATAGAGACTGAGACTGCATCGATGCTTTAGGTAACCCATTCTGAGGCTTAAACGATGCTATTTTTATTTACATTGAGACTGGATCGATGCTTTAGGTATTGAGACTGAGACTGCATCGATGCTTTGGGTAACCGAGACTGAGACTGCATCGATGCTTTGGGTAACCGAGACTGAGACTGCATCATGCTTTAGGTGACCGAGACTGATACTGCATCGATGCTTTGGGTAACCGAGACTGAGACTGCATCATGCTTTAGATATAAGCATCATTTACATCCCTACGTTGGTACATTACGAAAAAAGTTTGCTAACTTGGTGCTATGGTACGTTGGTATACCACGTATAAGTTACAAAAAAATGCAACCTTTATATCGTTGATCTACATACAATACTTGTTCACTGTCTTGTCTAAATTACTGACTAAGCTTACCAGTTATAATTCCGAGCCAGCTAATCCTTATATATCATCTGCATATCTAAGGTTTGTAAAAAAAATAACCGCCAAAATTTACTGAGCCTTTGTGTATTGCAAGAGTTTCATTCGTGATCTTTTCCAACATACTATTAAAAAGTGTCGGAGAGAGCGGACATAGGTTCTTACCTTCGCACACCAGCTCGGCAATACCATCTTCAGTAGTATGTCGCAGTCTACGCAAGATTAGTGATACTATCGATTTTATAATATCTCTTACTGAGTTGTCTAACTCGTATTATGTGTTGATGCTATGAAGGTATTGGGATAGGAAACAAGTGAATTTGTATCATTGATAAAGTGTAAATTAATCGACTGTTAGCTTACATAGTCGGTATTATATATATATAATGACTCATCACTGATGGCTCATTAGTAATGAGTCATTAGTAATGACTATGGGCGCGTAACGATTGTGTATGTAGAGGGGACCAACCAATCAAAATAAATGATGTAGTAAAAGTGGGGGAGGGCGACTAATACATAGGAGGTTCCCCTAGATTTTAAAGTGGGGGAGATACTCTACCCGTCCCCCTGATACAGCTCCCCTAGTAATGACTATACTTCACTTTATTATTATAATAATAAAGTAACTCTATAGCGTAAAGTAAATGAGTTTAATTGAGAATATTCGATGTATACATTATAGTGTTAGTTATAACTTATAACTATTAGATAAGTTATATTATTACTGATATATATATATATATATATATATATATATATATATATATATATATATGATTTCCATTTGAAATTATGAATATAATAATTTATTTTATTTTATAGTATATATATATATATATATTTATATATATATATATATATATATATATATATATATACATTAATAATGCGATTCTGCGGGTTACAGACTGCTGATAGTTCCGGACGAGAGTGTGGACATGAAGATGCAGACTAATGATCCAGGTACAGTGTATATCTACGACGAGAGAGGAGTCCGCAGAAGACTGCTACACTCCCATCAGAGAAAGTTCCTCAAGAAGAATTTCCTATGACGAGTCACGTGATATATATCATCGTAGAGTATATTAGAATTTATCTAATACCAAATTATGTAAAAATGAAATTATAGTTTATTAAATAAACACATTATTATATATACAAATAGTTAGTTAATTGATTATATATAATGATTGTAATCTTTTAATATAATTATATATATATATATATAAACTAAATACTATATTAAATTAAATTGAATAATATTTAATAATTTATTTAATAAAAACTATTAATCTAATATATTAATCAAATGCATACTTCTTGGATAACGAAATTGCAAATTTGTAAATAATATAATCATGATTATATTATTGTGCACAATCGATCTCTATGTCTTTATGTATATATAATAAAGAAAGTCCATTTAGTAGATCTTCACTCATAGTCGAACGTAAATATGTCTTTATTGTTCTAAATCGGTTAAATGAACGTTTACATTCACACGAGGTAACTGGGGTATACCCCTATAGTAGCCATAAATATAAGAATTTCATAGTTATTAGGAAAAAGACACCCATAATATATATAAATTATAAATTATATATTATTAATATATATATATATATATATATATATATATATATATATATATATATAGGGGAAAGTAACCTAATATGGACACTTTAACAATAAATGGTCTTCACTTTTTATAACTCATTATTATATTCAAAAATTACAATATATTAATATTATATGATTATAGATATTATTGTAATTTTTAAATTTTATTTAATCTTTTAATTCCATAGATAACGGGGGTGTCCGTATTCGGTACTCATGTCCGAATACGGACACCCTGTATTATAATACGGACACCCTATATACCATAGATAAACTATATATTATTGATGAATCAATCAGATAAATTACAATTACGTTATTTATAATAAATGTTATGAAAAATATATTGTAATTTAATTAGTTAATATTTTATTTATATTTATTATTTTTTAATTAATAATACACTTTAAGTGTTAAATAATCATTTTGTTAGAATTAGCTTTATTTGTAGTATTAATATTATAACGCATGCGATTTTTATGAAAATCAGAATAGTTCATATGCTGTGCGTTGATTGGTTGTAGGGTGTCCGTATTAAGATATTTAGAGTGTCCGTATTAGGAACTTATATGACATCTAGTTATATGCTTATAACTTAATGAATATTTGATACAAAATATAGAAATTAAAAATACAATTTTTAGAATGCTTTATTTTTTAATAATATATTATTATATTTTATATCGATACATTTGTATATTCTTGAGAAGGTTTTAAGTTGAAATTTTTTTTCATAAATTTAAAACGTAATAAAAAAATCAGTTTATTGGATATATTAGCAATATTTTGAATAATTAAAAAATAAAAAATACTTTTTTAAACTATTTTTATAATTATGAATATTTTATTCATTACAATTTTTTTTGTAGGATTTATGGTTTCTGAGATACCGAGAGTGTCAGTATTCGGGAACTGACCGTATTCGGTTACTTTCCCCTATATATTTATATAATTTAATGTACATTTTTAATAATTTCAATTTACCTAAACATATTATTGAGAATACTTTCTATCGTATTAGGTATATATTTAGTCTATGTCCATTTAACTTTCCAGAAAATGAATTCTGTTTTTATTAAATATATCTATGGTAAGTCATCTTTGACTCATTTATAAAACTTTAATATATTTTCTTTCCATGAATCCTTGTTTTCATTCATTACTTTTGGAATTAAGAATTATCCAATAGATATATACAATATGTCTTTATTGAATCTTTCGTTCATCTCAATTATCAAATGATCCAAGAATGATAAAATTACTCTTCAGACGATGAATCAGATGTATTTGCACGATGAATCTGTCTTTTATTTAACCTTTGTAAAGAAATTACTTGATTTGAATATGATAATAAATCTGATTCTTCTTTATTCCATACTAATTATACTTCATCAATATTATCTCTACAAAAATGTATCCCTTTAATTACACTTTGAATATCTTTATTAGCCAACAACTACATACAATTAATGACATATTAAATTGTGTATTAATCATAGTATTGTAATGACCGTTAGCTTTTGTTATACTTTCTGAATTCCATGTTTTATCTTCATATATGTCTAACATTGTTTCAAGTATTGCTTGATACAGTTCGATGAATAATCGCAAAGCATCATGTCTGACAACCCATCTCATTTTACATAGGTTATCTAATTTCTTTTTAGAAGATTCAACACAAATGTGCCCTACTATTTCTTCTAATAAACCGTGCCTCTTAGCAGAATATTAAAAAATATGCAGATTTATAATTATCTGCCAATCTTATTTTTAAATAATGGAATTTTCATACATTTACTGTTGATAGATTTAATACATGTGATCTACTGTGCCCTACATATATAGCGTTAGGGTACTTATTCAGAATTACATTTGACGCTCTTTTTACTTACAAATCAAAATAAACTACTTTGAATTATTTACAAAAGGTAAAGTAGTTTTCTTATTACATCTTATTCCAAACGCTTAGATAATACATTTAATAAATGTATATCATTTGAATCTTTGGAGTGCCATTCAAAGTATGCCGTTAGTGATTCAAATCCCTGTATTGCTTTCTCTGACGTTGGTGGTGGATTACCAAATAGCGCTTTATTTCACAATAATACATACGCATAATAATACACACGCACTTATACGTCCTATAGGACCCCTAGGCTAGGAGTACTAGTACTTGTACTATAGTACTAGTAATAGTACATGAGCTCATGAGTCATGTGTCATGTGTATACACTATGCGAGTGCATTACAATATAATAACAATAATTACTCGCAATTAAGTATGAATTATAGTGATAATATGAAATTATAATAAATGAATTATACTATAATTCATACTTAATTGCGAGTAATTGTTGTATTTAATTATCATATATGATATATGCCGATACATCAATTACAATTCAACTTGTTTGCCGTTACATCGACAATTATTAACATTGAATAGATAGGAAAGAAATCGGTGATTCAGAGATGTGCCGGTACAATGCGGTTTCTGGTACATTGATAGCGCACTGTATATATATATATATATATATATATATATATATAACTATATATAGAGAACCATTTGTATATATATATATATATATATATATTTATACCATTATATATATAGAACCATTCATATATACATAAAAAGCCGCTTGTATCGACAGCCACACGTATCGATAAATCGGTTCTAACGACAAAATATTACTATATTATTTAGAATTTTGCATCACTTGTATCGACATTATGAAAATATTACACATTTTTTAGCATAGTATGTATGATATAGAATTGAGCAAATTAATAAACTACAGTATATACTATTTATATTAACAAATAAATGATGATGATATGAAGAATTATTCTTTGTATTATTGTAGATAATACAAAGATTAAAATAATACACTAAGCAAACATGCACATGTGTGAATATATGTATAAATATATGCATATGCATGTATTTATGCACATGAGCATATTCGAATGCTCACTCTTGATAAGTAATATCATGGAGGTAATTTCCCTGGTAATATCTTAAATTGACCACCTATATTTAATTACAATTAATAATATTTAATAATACAATATCAATACAATGGAGATACAAGATTTATTTTCCGTTTATGATAAAAATGATGTAAATATTTCTTGTACTACTTATATCAATGTAGGTTCTGTTATTATTCCATACGATACTAATATGTTATCAATATCACATATTATTTCTAATATAAATGACGAAAATAAGTGTGAATGCGATGATGATACATTTTAATCCGTTAGTAGGGGAGGGAAGGGAGTAGTGGCCGATAATTAATATGCCTTATAAGATTTCTAATATATCAATAAATACTGAATTTGAGGCTCCTATTTTTGTGAATTAACTAGATATCATATAGTTCTAGAATATTGTGATTTCACTTTTATATATAAAGTGTTTAACCTAATAATATAAACGTTTGATTAGGCATTACAAAAAGCACTAAAATAAGGCAAGGCGGTATACTACTATAGTAGTGGCCGCTAGTACCAGAAAATTCGATAGGTATCTCGTAATGTATTCGATTTATATATTGTTAATTATGTAATATTAAATGCATACACACCTTATTTGATTCAATGATTTAATTATATATGCACATACTCTTACACATAAATAAGCATAAATATATATAATCATGTTTTTCTCAACATTTGACAACAAATTATTATGTAATACATTAGAGTAATTAATTATTTATTAAAAAAAAAATTACTATATATTATAGATATTTTGATTATCTAAATATTGTATATATAACTTTTTATCTAATCAAGCACCATTTAAGCGTTAATTAAAACGGCCACTATAGTATACTACGTCCTCGGCCATTACCCCCTTCCCTCCCCTATTAAATTCACCCGATATTCTTGATATGATAAATGATGTTCAAAATGATATATCTATTAATAATATCGACAACTCTGAAATATTATATCAGCAATTATTAAATATTATATCACGTGTTGAAAAGTGTTTCCTATCAAAGTTATTAACTACTAAACAAACACAGATTACTAATTATTTTACTTATAAGTATAATTATAATTATCAATAATAAAAATAAAATATATATTACAACTGGTACAAGCATACTTTTATTTTATTTAATTTATTAACTATATAATTATATATAATTTATATTAGCGTAATCATTAATAGTATTAACATAATACACATAATTAACGATATAATCGCAATCAAGGATAGTATATATTTGATATTTTATAATATAAATACATATTCTATTAAGTGGATGTAATTTTAAATTAGCCACGCCTTTATCATACGTAACGACATACGGATGTATCGACATATTTTCGGATATCCAGGGATGTCGATACAAGCGGCGTTTACTGTATATATATATAATGGTATACATATATTAAATATATTACACCAATATAATATATATATTAAAATAATATAATATCAAAATAAATACAAATTATTTATATAATTACATAATATGAGGTAAACAAAAAAGTTAAATGTAATATACAAATAAGCCACTGAACAAGTATACATGAAATATATAAAGACGATTATAAATCACAGTAAAATTACATCAAATAAAATTAAGTTTACTAAATTCTTTAGAAAATCGATATAAAAAAAATGTAGTAGGTATATTGATTTAATTTTTTTTTTAATTTAGTTTAATATAATCCATGATAAATTAGTATATATAATACATATACATATATACAAATAAAAATAAAACTTTATATATACATAAGTTTATACATGTATGTTTTATACATATATATATATATATATATATATATATATATATATATATATATATATATATACTTATACGTACCAAAGATTTTCCAGAGGAAAGATATTGCACTTGTGTATATTTGTGTCACCTAATAATTCGATATTGCCATCTAGCGGTATTATTCAGATAATAAGACATTTCTATATTTATTGTAATAGTAAATAATAAAATATATACAATATACATGTATATTGTATTATAATATGTATTTACATGATTTTAAAATGATAATATAATTATATAACAATATAATACACTAATTAGTTATATTTAATATAAACAAATAAAATAAATGATAAATATATTGTTATAAATCTAATATTAAAAAAAACTACATGTATTGTATTATATTGTATTGATTTTAAATGCATGTATATAATTATAAAACAAGAAATTTAAATAAAAATATCACATGATTTAACATTTCATATACTATTTCGCCATCTAGTGTTAATATTGTGTTTTCATTTTAAATTTACATTTCGAGGTACTAGAGATAGATAGGGAGTGCAATATCTTTCCTTTGGAAAATCTTTGTACGTACTACAAAGATTTTCCAAAGGACTTCACAATATCTCTGCGTACTACAACATATATGTTTAAATACAAATAAATAAGTGATTAATACCAATTATGATATGATAACCTATATATATATATATATTGTTCTTTATAATTGTGTAATAGATAATTTAATTTAATAAATTAAATTTAAAAGTTTATACCACGATTATAATATTTATTGAAATATATATGTATGTTTAGGATATAGTAGATGTTGATTCAATCAATATTTGTATATAATGACGCACGCAATGTTATCAATATGTACAAATATTTATTTCAGATCATATGATTGGCTTAAATCATCGTAAAAAATCATCATTAAATCATCGTGAAGTGGCCACATTACCTTCTAAAAGGTGGCCACATTATCCGCTTTGGGGTATCACGATACACACACTATATAATAATGAATATTACTCATTAAAATAAATGGCTTACACACTTTGTTGTAATTACATATTTCTTTAACATCCCACTTTAATTTTCAATTTATATTTATTCAATTTATATATATCAATATATATTAGTGATTTAATATATGTTTTACTAAACTTTTATTTTTATTTTTTTTAAAGTATATAGATTTTTTTCTATTTTTTACATATTTTGTTTGTATTAATAGATATACAATTTATTTTTACTTATTTGAACAATGCTTACCAATGAGCATATTTCATTAATATATTTTTTTTGATTGGACTTATAGTTTATGAGATACGCCTAGTGGCCATATTATCCTCTTGGCCACATTACCCATATTTCCCCTACACTAAAATAGTTATCTTTTTTATAACATCAATTATTCTTTCTTTTATATATTCACCATATTCAACTATCAATTCATTCTATGTTGCTTTGAGGGGTATTTAGCATTTGTATAACACATTAACAAATGTTCTTTTAATATATCACCTCCAGAGTTTATACATAGTTTTAGTCGTGCAATGACATTTCCTAGATCCGAATTTTGCTCTGTTGCATTCAATTTTCTTAGATATGGAATTGTTGACTTGCATTATAACTTATCGCTTCTTATTTTCCATCACTGCGATAAAATGAGAATTGTCTTCCAAATAGTTCTGGTAGTAAATAGTAGATTCATGTTTTCTTAAATCTGCAATCGCATCATCTTTATTAACAGGACAATATCGTTGCAAGGATGGAATAGGATATAGACGAATACACGAGAGCGGCATACGATAGAGAATCACGGTCACGAATATATGTATAGCATCTTTACCCCACACCGCATGTAAGCAATGAGGTAGATATCTAGGTAACAAGAATGTTTTAAGAAAATAAATAATTATAATATATGAATCATGGTACGAACCATGGGTATGAGTCATATATATAATATAGTAGCACGAGTTACATATAATACGACACTGCGTAAACTAATAATAGGTTCTCGATATTATAAATAATATATATAGGTATATATCAACCTATACATATACATACATATTAAGCACATATTATTTATATAGGTATTCGTAAATAAATAAAAAGTATAGAACCATAACAACATTGCAATTATTTACACTCAAATACACCTATAGGTATAGTATATATAAGTATACTTAGAAAGTATTAATAACTACTTAGGAATAGTGTAATATAATAAATAAATAATATTATGTATTATTGGTTTACTGATTTATATACATATA